>JAPXFY010000030.1:34349941-34354941 GCA_030674185.1 Monoplex corrugatus
TTGACGCCAGGATATATTTATGATAGTAAGCGTAGAGTACAAACCCTGTCACGCAGTCTCAATCCTAGATGGAACTCCATAACATCATGATTATCATCCACATCGGCATCATCATCATCGCATAATAAAAACTGTTTCAGCTTCTGTGGCCATTAAAGTGGCGTAGAAAATGAGACGAAAAAAAAAGGTGAGCACTAAGGTAACCTCCCTGAGTGCAATGATCCTAAAAAAAAAATTAAATAAAAACAAGAAAACAAAAAGACTTGGTATCATTTTTATATTTCATTTTGATATTACAAAGGCTTTTTTCAACGTGTTTACAACGCACAATATCCTTTGCCACGTAACAGCTAGCACACATATGTTAATGAAAAAAAAGGACACAAAATTTACAAAAAGAAAGAATGAAGAAGCAACAAAAAAATAAATAAAATAAACAGACAAAGGTACAGGAAATACTGCTAATGAGCAGAGATGATATGATGAAACATACCAACATAATGCATGCGAGTTGTCTGTGTGATGTATACAATACAAAGAGGAACTATGCTTCGCCGCTACTACAAACGGAAGCCACACAACACTCAAAGAGTAGGCCAACGCTGATCAACCTGAGGAGAAGGTATTACGATTTGCAGAAGAAAACAACCATTTTACCTGAAATCTATACGGCTACCCTTGATCTTAGACAATAGTCTTCATTTTTGTTATGACTGCATTCAGCCCTTTTTTGAAGGCAAAAATGTTTGATAAGATGCCATAATTATACCTTACTTGTGTAAACATATATTTTAGCAAAGAATGTCAGGAAGATAAAACTATTTTCATTGCATTTCATGTTAAAAAGACATAGGACATCTTTCATCTGACAATTTTCTAAATGTTTGACAGTTGTGTGTTCTATGACGTCACGTCCAAAAAGATGTTGAATAGTATCTTTGCTTTTCTTTACAGAAAATGTATAAACCATCGCTGGCATTCGTCTTTTCTTTCAAAACACAAACAAACACACACACACACACACACACATACACACACACACACACACACACACACACGCACGCACGCACGCACGCACACACACACACACACGCACGGACGCACACACACACACACACACACACACACACACACACACACACACACACACACACACACACACACATTTGCTACAAGCGAATATTTTTGCACACTCAACTGATGAACTAAGAAGGCGCAAACTATCTACTAAACATCCCCTGCCCACCGTAGAAAAGACAACTACTACTACTACTACTTCTACTATTACTACTACTACTACTTCTACTATTACTACTACTACTACTACTACTACTACTACTTCTACTATTACTACTACTACTACTACTACTTCTACTATTACTATTACTACTACTACTACTACTACTTCTACTATTACTACTACTACTACTACTACTACTACTACTACTACTACTACTTCTACTATTACTACTACTACTTCTACTATTACTACTACTACTACTTCTACTACTTCTACTTCTACTATTACTACTACTACTACTACTTACTACTACTACTACTTCTACTATTACTACTACTACTACTTCTACTATTACTACTACTACTGCTACTACTTCTACTATTACTACTACTACTACTACTACTACTTCTACTATTACTACTACTACTACTTCTACTATTACTACTACTACTACTACTACTACTTCTACTATTACTACTACTACTACTTCTACTATTACTACTACTACTACTACTTCTACTACTACCGCTACTACTACTAAACTGCTACTACTATTATTACTACCGCTACTACTACTATTACTACTAGTACCGTTACTACTACTATTACTACTGCTGCTGCTGCCGCTACTATTACTGCTACTACTACTACAACTACTACTACTACTACAACTACTACTACTACTACTTCTACTATCACTACTATTTCTACTACTACTTCTAGTACTTATACTATATTACTACTACTACTACTACTTCTTCTATTACTACTACTACTACTTCTACTGTTACTACTACTATTACTACTACTTCTACTATTTCTTCTACCACTACTACTACTACAGAAGAAGAAGTCCACCAAAACCACGACATGAACACATGCATTAAATGGAACTCCATGTTCCTAAAATCAGTCGGGCTGAAAAGTTGTCTTTAGTTTGGGTTAGAGTTATTTTCAGCCCAAGTGATTCAGGATAACATCATTTTCTGCTCTTTCGTTTTGTCTGAAATCTGGTGACCACGTTTCCCTGCCAGCCCCTGCACACGCCATACAGATGACCTTCCTTCCTTCCTTCCTTCCTGTCCCTTAACCCTATCCAGGGTCGTGGGGGCTCCACATGGATGAACGTCGCACCGTCTGTCTCCACCTCTGTCTGTCATGAGCAAGGGTCTGGGTCGTGGCAAAGCTTTTTTCTGTCCATTCGTCAGTATTGTCCATCCACCTTTTTCTCTGTCTGCCTCTTTTTCTTCCCCCCTGAACTGTTCCTTGGAGTATTGTTTTTGATAGTCCGTTAGTTCTTGTCACGTGACCATACCACCGAAGTTTCCTTTTTCTTACTGTTGTCAGAAGGTTTTCATAGTTTTTGACATGCTGTGAAATTGTTCTTCGTACTTCCTCATTGGTAATGTGGTCTTTGTATGAGATGCCAAGCACTCTTCTAAAGCATCTCATTTCTACTGCCAGGATCTTCTTTTGCAGTTCTGCTGTTAGTGTCCATGACTCGCACGCGTAGAGAAAGATTGACAGGACCAATGCGTGCATTAGCTTCAGTTTGGAAGTGAGGGCGATGTTTTTGTCCCTCCAGATGGGCTTCAGCTTGGCTAGTGCTGCTGTTGTCTGTGCTGCTCTTGCAAGAACTTCGGTTTTCGATCCCTGTTCACTGATAATGGCTCCGAGATATTTGAACTGAGCCACGGTTTCCAGCTCACTCCCGCTGACTTAATCTTCTTTTCTATTGGTTTTGTGCTGTTTGTCATCAACTTTGTCTTTTCGGCACTGATCTCCATGCCATATCTGGATGATGTCTCGTCCAGGTGTTTCACCAGGTTGGCAAGTTCGTCTTCATTTCCAGCCAACCATCGATGTCGTCGGCAAATCTCAAGTTGGTGATTGTCCTTCCTCCAATACTGACTGAGCCGTGATGGTTTTCAAGGGCATCCGTCATAATGCGCTCAAGGAAGATGTTGAACAAGGTTGGAGAGAGGAGACAGCCCTGGCGAACTCCAACTGATGTGTGAAACCAGTCCCCCACTGTGCCCCCAACAAGCATTGCGCTGCTCGCTTTTGCGTATAGCTGTGTGATGGTGTCAATAAGCTTCCTTCCCATGTTGTACTTCCTCATGGTGGCCCACAGTGCTTCATGCCATACTCTGTCAAATGCCTTTTTGAAGTCGATAAAAACGTGGTAGATGTCCTGTTGGTGTTGGCTGTATTTTTCGCATAGGACTCTGAGATTGAATATTTGTTCTGTTGTGCTTCTACCACTGCGAAATCCCGCTTGTTCTTCGGCAATGATCTCCTCTGCCTGTGGTTTCAGTCTGTTCAAAATGACTTTCAGCATCACTTTGCTAGCATGGCTGATAAGGCTGATCGTTCTGTAATTCTGGCATAGTTGTAAATTGCAGATGACAATCGGCTCAAAACTTTACGCTCCTTTTGTTTCTTCGTCCATCAAATAACGTTTAGTTATTCAGATTTTCACGTGTTTCTGGTCTCATTTTCTGTGAATCTTTATGTGTTAATGTTTGATTGTGTTGCTCCCTTGGTGTCTTCCTTTGGTGTTTTTCCACAAGGGCCTTTTGGTTGAATGTTCGCTCGTCTTGTTTCAGCAATTCATTGGTGTGTTTCTTTCTTTTTCAAACATTTTTTATTCATTTTATACGTATGTGTGTATGTGACCTCCCACCACGAAATCAGTATTAACTAGCACTTTGGGTATTCTGAGATATACATATCACAGGAAAGTGTACATTCTGCTGATTATTTTGGTACTTGAATAAAGCTTGTACTCAAAAAACCGTAGAAGTTATGTATGTTTAAAGTCATTAAGTTGTATGAGTGCCATTTTGAGAAAACGGCCTATAAAGTTTTTGTGTGCTCTCCTACACATTTTCTTTAAATTTCTTTATTTGGTGGCTTTGACCCAGTTTGTTTCTAATTTTCGCTGTCATTATCTGAAAGGTGCACCAAAGAGCTTTCCGTCAGTATATTACATGTGTGGGTACTGTACAGGTTACGGTTCATAATGAGAGACAAAAAGAGGTACTTTTGGTAATAAATTGCGTTCTTTCTGCTGCGATCAGCGCATTAAAATACCATTTTAAATTGATTAATAATATTTTTTCCAAAAAAAATGTCTGTGGGGGATAGATTATAGTCTACAGAAATCAATTTTGAGAAAAAGTCAAAACACCCCAGATAGACCCTCAGTCACCTTTTCAGCTCCTAGTGCTGTTCGACTGACTGATTTCGTGGTGGGAGGTCACATATACAAACATATTGATATACAAACGCAAACTCCATTATTTCAATCCATGAAGACAAGCACAACCATTACCACACGTACATTAGAGACAATCATTCCACAGAAAATTTCCCTGATCACCATCTGCGATATCAAACTGTACAATGACTGATACAGGCTGATAACTTACATTACAAAAATATGTCGCCTGTCATATTTTCCAACTAGGGTACATCTTGATCCCCGTCTAATCTCACACCAGGGTACACGCATTTATACATACACCTAATTTCCTTCTCTCTCTCTCTCTCTCTCTGTCTCTCTCTCTCTCTCTCTCTCTCTCTCTCTCTGTCTGTCTGTATCTCTGTCTCTGTCTCTGTCTCTGTCTCTCTCTCTCTCTCTCTCTCTCTCTCTCTCTCTCTCTTTCTCTCTGTATCTCTGTCTCTGTCTCTCTCTGTCTCTCTCTCTCTCTCTTTCTCTCTCTCTCTCTCTCTTTCTCTCTCTCTCTCTCTCTCT
>JAPXFY010000030.1:34359941-34362441 GCA_030674185.1 Monoplex corrugatus
ATTGGACAGAGTGGTCAACGCTAGAGGCATCTTCTTGCAATAAGTGCGCGAATGCATTGACGTGTGTGCTTAATTTCTTTTCGGTTTTTTTTTTTTTTTTTTTTTTTTTCCCTCCTGTTGAAGTATTGTGTATGTTTTGAAACGGTTATAGTCCTGATATGGCTCTACGCAGTCGGCTGGGTTTTAAACAAAAATAACAGTAACAGAGCTCAGAACTTTGGTTTATCGTCGCCAGCGGCCGTAACACGTTGAAAACACCGGTTCTTGTTCGATCACCGAAGTTTAGCAGCGTCGGGCCCGGTTAGTACTTGGATGGGTGACCGCCTGGGAACACCGGGTGCTGTTGGCAACATTTTTATGCAGAGCTGGCTGGTTCTTTGTTAAAGATCCATGGACTCAAGATTTATTATCTCGAGTTCAATCCCAACATTAAAATCTTGCTGTTCGCTGCCATCTTGATGTTTCCATCATTCTCGTGGTGTCAGCTTTAGTGTTTCATAGGTCCTTTTTTTTTTCTTTCCTACTTTCCCATTTCAAGACCTTGCCAGCGCGCAAGGTTTTGTGCAGGTGTAGGTAATCTGCCAGAGAGTTGTTGGCAGATTTGGGTGGAGCACATATGGAATTGTCCGAGTGCAATGAATCCCTCATGAACATAGTCACATTGTCAAATTCCAAATTCATGTCTTCCAAAAGGAAGGAAGGAATCTTTTATTTAATGTCTGTTCACAATAGTGATTTTAGACACACATATACACACACACACGCGCTCATACACACACACACACACACACACACACATACACACACACACACACACACACACACACACACGCATACACACACACACACACACACACACACACACACACACACACACACACACACACACAATAAACAGAAAAGGAAATGGGAAAAAAACAAGCGGTGGGGGAGGGGGGAGGGGGTAGTGGAAGTTTGAATGTAAGAAAGAGAACAATTACAATTAATAATTCAGAACAATGAATTAACACTGTCAAATAATAACCTACAACAATTAATTAACTCTTCATAACAATCTGCCAACAGGGGATCTGAGAATCAGCTGGACTACCGAAATAATATTATTTTTGTTGTAATGGATGTCTCTAGAGTCAGTACATAAAAAATCGAGATTGTTATTTCTATATGTCGTAAGTAAGATAGGACATTCAAAGAGCAGGCGATGGACTGGTAATGCTTTTTAAACAAATGTATAAGAGTTAAGCCTTAGTTTGTCTATCAAGGATGTCTTCCAAAAGAATACTCACCTAGATCACACTTAAGGCGTAGAATCCCCTGTGGGGATGCCGGGGCCTCTTTTAGTATAAACAGTATCCCCACTTTCTGGAAATTCTGTGCTAGAAATGTCATCTTTTCTGTCACTCTTTGTTTCTGCCTTGTTCCTTTGCTTTCTGTCATTTCTACCTATCATTTTCTGCCTTGCTGGTCCATTCACCTGTATTTGTTCGATAAAGTCTTATGTACTTTTTCTTAGGATTGATATTTGGGTAGATGTATTAAGTGCATTTTTGGCTCAGGGAGGCGAGATATGCGGAAGCAATTCTAGGTAATTTATGCCCGGTTGTATATATGTTTTGGTGTCCTTGTGTATGCTTATATTTCTATTCAGGTGTGTTTTGTAAATTTCCCCTGTGCGATAAATTGGACGGAGTGGTCAACGCCAGGAGCAAGTCCTTAGATTATGTGCGCGAATGCATTGATATGTGTACTTAATTTTCTTTCTTTTTTTTTCCTGTTGACGTTTTGTATGTTTTGAAGCGGTTGTAGCCCTGATATGGCTCTACGCACATGGCTGGGCTTTAAACAACAATAACAAATAACAATAACAAGGTTTAGTAAAAGTAGGGAGAACACTCTATGTCCGATACGTGATTCAATCAAACGCGAGTTATCTGGAGTCCTACAGGCAGGTGCTTTGACCACCAAGGTCACACAGTCCGCTGTGTAGGGTGTCAGATGTCAGACAGGTGTGCTGATGTTCCTCTTCTGCCACTCAACCCGTCTGACCTTTTGACAAGTTCGCTGATACCACGTTTTAATGGCAGGATCACCAAAGTTTAGTTGGACGGAATTTTCCCGCTTTTGGCCATTTTGGTTAGCCTGGAATTGAAAGCTTGAATGTGTTTATGGACTCCATTGTTTTAGTTGTTATGGTTTGACAGAGCTTGAATGTGTTTATGTACTTCATTGTTTTAGTTGTTATGGTTTGAAAAAGCTTGAATGTGTTTATGGACTCCATTGTTTTACTTGTTATGGTTTGACAGAGCTTGAATTCGTTATGTACTTCATTGTTTTAGTTGTTATGGTTTGACAAAGCTTGAATTCGTTATGTACTTCATTGTTTTACTTGTTATGGTTTGACAAAGCTTGAATTCGTTATGTACTTCATTGTTTTAGTTGTTATGGTTTGACAAAGCTTGAATTTGTTTATGTACTTCATTGTTTCAGTTGTTATGGTTTG
>JAPXFY010000030.1:34367441-34379941 GCA_030674185.1 Monoplex corrugatus
TTGTGTTGTATCGTGGCTTGTCTTGTGTTGTCTTGTCTTTTTCTTGTGTTCTGTTGTGTCGTGTCGTGTCGTGTCGTGTTGTGTTATGTTATGTTATGTTTTGTTGTTTTGTCGTGTCGTGTCGTGTCGTGTCGTGTCGTGTCGTGTCGTGTCGTTTTGTGTTGTGTTGTGTTGTGTTGTGCTGTGTTGTGTTGTGTTGTGTTGTGTTGGTGTTGTGTTGTGTTGTGTTGTGTTGTGTTGTGTTTCTGTTCTGTTCTGTTCTGTTCTGTTCTGTTGTGTTCATAATCCACATTCTGTATACTAACCAGCCTTTATTTCACTGAGGATTAGCCCGACAATAATGTATGTGATGTTTCACAAAGAGCATTCTTCTTTTTCGTTATTCGTTCATTTCTCATCTTTTCATTTATTTTTAATCATATCTTTTTTGCTTTTCTCGTTTTCAATTTAATCATTCTTATTTACATTGTTTGTTTGTTTGTTTGTTTGTTTGTTGTTTGTTTGTTTGTTTGTTTGTTTGTTTGTATGTTTGTTTGTTTCCTGATTCTGATTGTGATCCTGGAGAGAACATCCAACAAACAAAGAGTTATATGGTAAGATCCCACCAATCAGTAAATCAATACGTCAACAAAGACTGCGCTTCGCGGGACACTGCTGGCGTAGCAAAGAACTGGTGAGGGATGTTCTACTATGGAGACCCAGCCACGGCAAACAAAGACCAAGACGTCCAAAGAAGGCCTTCATCGACCAACTGATCGATGATACGGGCTGTCAGTATGATGAACTACCTACTGCAATGTCTGACAGAGAGGGATGGAAGAAACGTGTCATGGATAGATAGACGAGCAAGCTCGACATGATGATGATGATGATGATGATGATGATGTGATTCTCATTCTGTTTCAGATATACAGCAAGCCATCCATCTCCCTTCCACTTCTATCGCCCCCACAACGGTCACGTTACGTAAACGAAGACGGCCGTACTCCAAGTCTCAGATCGCTGAGCTGGAGAGAGAGTACAACGCTTCTACCTACATCTCCAAGTCACGGCGCTGGGAATTGTCTCAGGTGATCAACCTGTCTGAACGACAGATTAAAATCTGGTTCCAGGTGAGCGGACTGTTTTGTTTTGTTTTGTTTTGTTGCTTGGTTGCTTGGTAGCATGGTTTCTTGCTTGCTTTCTTGCTTCCTTGCTTATTTGCGTGGTTTTTTTTTTTTTTTTTGGTTGCTTGATTTTTTGTTTTGATTGATCGATTGGCTGATTCACGTTGGATTTTTTGCTTTTTTTATACTCTTAATATTTTTTCAGCTCAGCGAAACATCACAGACGTTTCTTGTGAGTTGTAATGTTTGGTTTGGTTTTAGTTCTATGAAATTGATTTTTTTTTTTTTTAACCCTATGTACGCTTGATAAAGGCCAGCTGTCCGAAAATTTTGCTCCTGTCTTGTTTCGTTAATTAAAACAGGTGCTCAATTTATTTGTGTGTGTGGTGTGTGTGTGTGTGTGTGTGTGTGTGTTGTGTGTGTGTGTGTGTGTGTGTGTGTGTGTTGTGTGTGTGTGTGTGTGTGTGTGTGTGTGTGTGTGTGTGTGTGTGTGTGTGTGTGTGTGTGTGTGTGGTGTGTGTGTGGTGTGTGTTTCTGATCGTTATTTGCTTGAATGCTGACAGTGTCTTTGATTCAGAAACCAAATGTAAATACAACCAACCAACCAACCAAACAAACAAACAAACAAACAAGCAAGCAAAACATTAACAACAATAACGATTCTACATTTCATACAAACATGATGTAGACTTTTAAGTGGACTTGATCATTTTCCTTGTTTTCCGCTCTTTCTTTCTTTATCTTTCTTTTTCTTCTCTCTCTCTCTCTCTCTCTCTCTCTCACTACTCTCTTCACCCTCACTCTCACTTCTCTCTCTTTTCTCTCTCTCTCTTTCTCTCTCTCTTCTCTTTCTCTCTCTCTCTCTCTCTTCTCTCTCTCTCACACACACACACACAACACACAAACACACACACACACACTCTGTCTGTCTGTCTGTCTGTCTGTCTCTCTCTCTCTCTCTCTCTCCTCTCTCTCTCCCTTCACTCTCACTCCTTCACTCTCTCTCTTTCTCGCTCTTTCTCACTCTCTCTCTCTCTCTCTCTCTCTCTCTCCCCTCACTTTCACTCTCTCTCTCTCTCTACACACACACAACACTCACTCTCTCTTCTCCTCTTTCTCCTCTCTCTCTCGCTCGCTGCTCACTCGCTCTCGCTCCCTCTTTATTTACAATGTTTTTTCAGAATCGCAGGTAAACCAAGAAATGCAGAAGCAGAAGGATGAGCAGCCCACAGTCTCCTATGTCGCCGGAAGTTCTGGCGCACGCGAGCATGCCGGAATCGCCATAATGCTCGCAAGTCACATGACATTTCATCATGCACCGAAAGGGCCCCGTTCGTTCTCTCGCAGCAAAACACTTCAGCCAATGGCATGGTCTGAGAGTTAGGGAGAATGGTTTGAACATACGTTGCCTGGTATTTGGCTTTGGGTCCGCTATTCTGCGCTGTATAACGCAGCAACGTGGTCCTATGACTACGGTGAACCATCGGCGCACATAACTGCAGTATGTGTAGCAACTGACTTCAATAACCATTCTGAGATAACTGAAGTTTATGTGGTCTCGGACTTCGGTCGAAACAATCGCGTACGTAATTGCATGTTTATGATTGCTTTGGCTTTGACCCGACTATTCGGCTCTATATAACTGCAGTTATGTTGTGGTCCTTTGACTTCGAGTGAACCATTCGGCGCTAATAACTGCAGTTTTTATAGAACTTTGACTTGGAATAAACCATTCGGCTCTATATAACTGCAGTGTATGAGGTCCTTTGACTTCGAGTGAACAATTGGGCGTATGTAATTGCAGTTTATGATGTCTTTGACTTGGAAAACGATCTGAGCTACAGAACTGCAGTTTATGATGTGCTTTGACTTCGAGTGAACAATTCAGCGCTAACTGCTTTTATGGGGCCCTTTGACTAGAGATGAACATTCGGCTTATATAACTGCGGTTATGCAGGTCCTTTGACTTGGAATAAACCATTCTGCGTATATGACTGCAGTTTTGTAGAACTTTGACTTGGAATAAACCATCTGGCTCTAAAACTGCAGCTTATGTGGTCCTTTGACTTCGAGCGAACATTGCGCTACATAACTGCAGTTTACGATGTGCTCTGACTAAGAGTGAACTATTCGGCGTTATATAATGCGGTTTATGCGATCCTTTGACTTGGAATAAACCATTCTGCGCTACATACTGCAGTTTTTAATTGTGGTCCTTTGATTCCCTTGACTGAGGAACAATTCAGCGCTACTGCATTTAGAGGTCCTTTGACTAAGAGGAACATTCGGCGTAAATAACTGCAGTTTATGGTCCTTTGACTTGGAATAAACCATTCTGGCTGTATAATGCAGTTTATGTAGTACTTTGACTGGATCGATGAACAATTCGGCTCTGCTTTAGTCTTACTGGAACCATCGGCGAATACGCGTTATGTGGTCCTTTGACTTTCTTGGGATAGTGAGAGCTTTGCTGATATTCTGGCAGCTGTATGTAAATTGGCTAGTATGCAGTTCAGTAGTACTTTTACTTGGAATATACCATTCTGCGCTATATAACTGCAGTTTATTTGGTCCTTTGACTTTCAGCGAACAATTCGCCGCTGCATAACTGCAGTTTATGCGGTACTTTGACTTGGAGTGAACTATTTGGCGCTACATAACTGCAGTTTATGATATGCTTTGACTTGGAAAAAAACAAACATTCAGCGATATGTCACTGCAACTTATGTGATGCTTGGACTGGGAGCAGTAAATCATTCGGCGCTGTGTAACTGCAATTTATGATATACTTTGACTTTTAATGAACCATTCGGCACTATATATAACTGCAGTTTTGTAGTACTTTGACTCGGAGAAGTAAGCCATTTCTTGTGCAGTCAACGGCGCTATATAAATGCGGTTTATATATGGTACATTGACTTCCAGTAAAACCGTCTGGCGCCATATAAATGCAGTTCTTGTGCTATTTCGACTTGGAGTCAACTATTCGTTGTGCAGTCAATGGCGCTATAGAACAATACTGTCTCACACTAGGACCAATTTAAACGGAAACAAACACAACAAAATATATGATGGTAGTTGAATTAATGGCTAGAGAACCTTCGATTATGCGAGCAAGTTTAGATTTCCTTCTTTCTGAGCAGATCGAGCTCATTTGCCGCGGGGTGGGAAGAAACTGGAGACATCAGAGCTTGAAATTACTTTATTAACCCTTTGACTCCTGCACCCTATCCACCAACTGCAAAAATTTAACCCTTTGACTCCTCCACCCTATCCACCAACTGCAAAACTTTAACCCTTTGACTCCTGCACCCTATCCACCAACTGCAAAAATTTAACCCTTTGACTCCTGCACCCTATCCACCAACTGCAAAAATTTAACCCTTTGACTCCTGCACCCTATCCACCAACTGCAAAAGTTTAACCCTTTGACCCCCATGTCGATAACACAGGTGTCATGGGTAGGACCCTCACACGGGCCATAGACTTTTTTTGGTCCTCTGGCCGGCGGGCTGTCTATCTTAACCCTTTGACTCCTGCACGCTTCTCACCATCATCCAGCATTGTCAACCATTCTGCAGGAAGCTGGTGGATAGCGTGAAGGAGTCAAAGGGTTTTTAAAAGGTTTTGCAGTTGGTGGATAGGGTGTAGGAGTCAAAGGGTTAAGTTTTTGCAGTTGGTGGATAGGGTCAGGAGTCAAAGGATTATTAACAAAGCCATCTCAAGGTCTCATGTGTCCAGTTTCGTCCCAACCCTGCGACATCAAAGTTAGCTGGTTCGTTGTCCATGTGAATGTTGCAATCATTCTGGCGATGTCTGTGTTTTATAAATCGTCACCCCCCCCCCTCACCCCACCCATACACCCCCACCCACCCCTACACCCCCAGCCCACCCCCATGCCAAGACCTTGCCACTTCAAGGAATCTTCCAGATAACTGCTGCCAGATTTGGGTGAAGTGAAGGACTCATGAAATGATCCGAATGCGATGAATCCCTCGGATTCACACGCTAATGGTTGTGGGTTCGAATCTCCCTGGGTGCGCTATATTAAAACTGACCTTCTCACTGTCCCATCTTAACATCATTATTGTTCTGGTGGTGTCAGTTACAGGATTAGATAAGTTCCCCCTTCCCCCTACTTCCCTGGGATGGTTCATTCCCGTCGGGTATATCACTTGAGGTGAGTGTCGACGTAAAAAATTGAACCAAAATCAATCAATCGAATCCCTCTGAAGCAAATTCCATACTCCGAATTCCAGACTCAAGTAGGATTTTGAATGGTTGTCTGAGTGGAGGTCTTTGTGATCAGAAATAACCCCCTTGTGCATCAAACACTTAGCGTATGTACAAGTATCCACGGAAATATGGAACTTTTTGCCTGAGAGAAAACTTAAGAAAAAAATGTGCTTTTACTGAGAACTAAACCAAAAACGTATCGTTTTTGAGTTACAGGGCAATGATTCATATGTCTGTATTATGTTTTTCATGCTTGAGATGTAGTCTTGTTTTATTTTGTTATCTTAATCTGGACAATGGGTGCCACCCTCGTGGTGCTGGCCCCTCGGAAAAGTTGAGGTATCTGCCACACTCACTCCCCTACGACCTCAGGGTTATGGAACTGTCTAGGCGGGACCTCAGGGCCTGGCCAGTTCATGGGTTTATGTGCAGGCTTAAGGCTTGTGCCGTGAGCATTCTGGATCTTCTCCATCTCATGGCACCTGTCACGTTAGTGCATGTGGAATTCATTCCTAGCGCGGAGACGTCATCTTGAGAAATTGAAACTGAAACTGAAACTGAAACTGAAACATACAGAAAAAAGAATAGCAGCAGTACACTCCTGAGTTCCACACAGAGACACGTGTCTGCAATCCGAACAGAAAAGCCGGTGTAGGAAATTATCAGTGTAAACAAATGGATTATTCAGTGGTTTACGTTCCGAAGATGAAATAGTGATGATTACTTTCAGTGATGATTACACTGTGTGTGTGTGTGTGTGTGTGTGTGTGTGTGTTGTGTGTGTGTGTGTGTGTGTGTGTGTGTGTGTGTGTGTGTGTGTGTGTGTGTGTGTGTGTGTGTGTATGTGTGTGTGGCTCTGATGCTGATTACGCTACTGGTTGTGAGCTCAAAATGCTACAGCAAAACAACCTGTGGAAGAAAATTTTTACGGTGGACGAAAGCAATGTTACAGCAAAACAATTTGTGGAAGAAAATTTATACGTGGACGAAAGCAATGTTACAGCAAAACAATTTGTGGAAGAAAATTTATACGTGGACGATTCACAGCAAAACAATTTGTGGAAGAACATTAATTTATACGTGGATAAAAGCATTGCCACAGCAAAACAATTTGTGGAAGAAAATTAATTTACACGTGGATAAAAGCAATGCCACAGCAAAACAATTTCTGGAAGAAAATTTATACATGGACGAAAGCAATGTTACAGCAAAACAATTTGTGGAAGAAAATTTATACGGTGACGAAAGCAATGTTACAGCAAAACAATTTGTGGAAGAAAATTTATACGGTGGACGAAAGCAATGCTACAGCAAAATAATTTGTGGAAGAAATTTACACATGGACGAAAGCAATGCCACAGCAAACAATTTGTGGAAGAACATTTATTTATACGTGGACGAAAGCAATGCTACAGCAAAACAATTTGTGGAAGAAAATTTGTACGTGGACGAAAGCAATGTTACAACAAAACAATTTATGTTAGAAAATTTATGCGTGGACGAAAGCAATGCTACAACAAAACAATTTGTGGAAGAAAATTTATACATGGACGAAAGCAAAATGATTAAAAGATTGATGTTATAATTATTTTAAATTGTTTTTCTATAGATCTTTTCTCTGAACTCACTTTGGACTTACTGTGCATTACACATACTCACACATTTTAACGGAGAACTCAAGCTGTAAGGCGAGTTGACCACATTCCACTGTTTTTTGCACATTATGCATCTTTGACTGGCGTGCATGTTGAGTGCTTTCACGCTTTCATAAACCAGCCACTGACAGCACTTGCAGGATCTTTTGCGTGCTTCTTTAACCCTTTCACTCCTGCACCCTATCCACCAGCTGCAAAAACTTCACCCTTTGACCCCCTCATCCTATCCACCAGCTTCCTGCAGGGATAGGGTGGATAGGATGAGGCAGTCAAAGGGTTAAGGTTTTGCTTGGCTACCATGATCAGCAATGCCGGATGTTGGTGGACAGGCTGTGGGAGTCAAAGGGTTAATATTCTGTATGCGTATAAAACACCAAGTGTGGGTGGGTGGTGTTTAGGCACTGGCACTCCTGAACACACCTTGACCTGGGAAATCAGGAACAGTTCTCCGCTCTTTACCCATTAAGCGGAAGTGCGTAAGCGGATCAAGCACATGACCTTCCGGTTGACAGTGCGACCTTTACCGACTCAATCCGTATCAAAAATGACAAAAATCGCTCTTCCATAACGGAAACTGTATTTTGAAAAACTATTATTAGTAATGTTTTGTCAGTTAAGTAGAAAAATGCACGTTAAATCGAACCTACCCATCACTTTCGACGAAGAGGAAGATCCAATATGGCCGATTCAGTGTCAACATCCCTTGGTCTCCGAGTTGTCCTCGGTAGGCTTGTCGACCAGTACGTCTTTGGAAATCTTATTTTTCCGCGAATTCAAAGCGCGCTAAGTGTGATTGTCTAAAGTTATAATTCTCTGATTATTGTTTTTATCTTTCATTGAAATGTGTCAGATTCATACAGATCAATTCAACAACTTTTTTAAAATGGTTAGAAATATTGAAGAATGTCAACTTTCTGTATCAAGTATTTGTTGTGAAAAGAAATACATGTATACTGATAATTATTTCAGTATTTTGCTCTATGATCAGTATGTTAAGAAAGTTATTTTAAAAGAAGAAGTTGAACGTAAAATGCCGTGGCGACAAACTAGAGTGAAACTATATACACGCAGAAAACAAACACTTTTCATTATTTTGTGACAAGAATCTGGAATGCAGCAGCTTATGTGCACTATTACTTGTGCTTAATGTTCGTTCTGATTAGTGTATAGTTGCTAAGGAAATTTCGACACTGAAATATGAAAATGTTTGCACTCAATTTTTTTACATGAAAACAAGTTTCGGGGGCACTGTGTGTGCATACATCTGATTCAACCATTCGTTGTCAAATAAAAAAAAAAACTAGCTCCATGAAATTGAGCGGGAGGTTAAAAAGAAACAAACCTGATGACAGATGTATGAACCTAACTAAATGGGCTAACCTATAGGTGTGTATATGTTGTGTGTTGTGTGTGTGTGTGTGTGTGTGTGTGTGTGTGTGTAGTGTGGTTGTTGTTGTGTGTGTGTGTGTGTGTGTGGTGTGTGTGTGTGTGTGTGTGTGTGTGTGTGTGGTGTGTGTGTGTGTGTGTGTGTGTGTGTGGTGTGTGTGTGTGTGTGTGTGTGTGTGTGTGTGTGTGTGTGTGTGTGTGTGTGTGTGTGTGTGTGTGTAGTGTGTTGTGTGTGTGTGAGTGTGTGTGTGTGTGTGTGTGTGTGTGTGTGTGTGTGTGTGTGTGTGTGTGTGTGTGTGTGTGTGTGTGTGTGTGTGTGTGTGTGTGTGTGTAGTGGTGTGGTGTGTGGTGTGTGGTGTGTGAGTGTGTGTGTGTGTTGTGTGTGTGTGTGTGTGAGTGTGTGTGTGTGTGTGATGTGTGTGTGTGTGTAGTGTGTGTGTGTGTGTGTGTGTGATGTGTGTGTGTGTATGTGAGTGTGTGTGTGTGTGTGTGAGTGTGTGTGTGTGTGTGTGTGTGTGGTGTGTGTGTGTGTGTGTGTGTGTGTGTGTGTGTGTGTGTGTGTGTGTGTGTGTGTGTGGTGTGTGTGTGTGTGTGTGATACACTGGCCTAAATTATCTAAAATTGCTTTTGCACACCACAAAACATTTACTTCCTCAAAATCAAAACTCCAGATAATATATGTGCCTAATCATCAACACTACGAGAAAGTCTCGAAGGATTTATGGAAAACAATACAAGTGAATGGACCAACAAAGCAGAAAATGAGAGGAAGAAATGACAGAAAGCAAACGGGCAAAGGAAATACAAAGAAAGTGACAGAAAAGAGGAAATTTCTTGCACAGAATTACCAGAGGGTGGGGATACTATTTATGCTGGAAGAGCCTCCGGCATCCCTATGGGGGATGGGGAGGTGGGAGGTGGATTGGAAGGGGGAAATACCATTTAAAAAGGTTGTGTTTGGCGAAGCTTTTTTCATATTTGCATGTGTAAATGTACACTGTACATCTTTTTTCCAAGAAAGATAATTGAATCAAATATCGACTCTGTACGCTTTTTTTTTATTTTTTTTTTTGTCGTCACCAAATAATACCATGTTTTTCAATCACTTCACTACCCCCAAGACAACTATAAAATAATGAGAGACACTATAAGGATGGTTCGTTAAATCACGTCCTGATTGATTGAGTTTGCTGACTTTATTGTAATTTAATTCATGCCTCCATCTCATGATGGTGCTAGGACTCTCAGCTAAACGAAGATCTCTTTGGTGATTTGATGGCGAATCGGAATAAGCAACTGGAGCGGCACTTTGAAAGTAGGACATTAGAAAATATGATAAAAATTCATTGAAATAAAACAAAACAAATAGTTTATTAATAATGAGTAAAATGACAATAAAGTAAGGTAAAAGAAATGACAAAATGAAATAAAATAAAATAAAATGAAATAAAATAAAATAAAATGAAATAAAATGAAATAAAATAAAATAAAATGAAATAAAATGAAATAAAATAAAATAAAATAAAATAAAATGAAATAAAATGAAATAAAATAAAATAAAATGAAATAAAATGAAATAAAATAAAATAAGATAAAACGAATAAAATGAAATAATAATCAAAGGACATAACTCTTGAGAATTATCTCCCATGTTGTATAGAACTTCTCAAATCTAACACGGTTTGCGCTACCCATTCAGCTGGCATAGAAGCAGATACAAAGTACAAAAACAGTAAGCTCAGAACACTGAATGGGTAGCGCAAACTGTGTTAGATTTGAGAAGTTCCATACAACATGGGAGATAATTCTCAAGAGTCATGTTCTTTGATTAATATTATAAAAAATTCTCCCTGCTTCCCTCTTATTTCTTTTGGTATTAGAATAAAATAAAATAAAATAAAATAAAATAAAATAAAATAAAATAATGCAAGACGAGAGAAAACAACGTGGAATAAAACACAAAAGTGACAGATGATAAGATGGAATAGAACAAAAAATAAAACAAATAATAAAATAAGGCAGCATACATGTACAGTAAGATGAACGAAAATTCATATAAAACACCAACATACTCGAGGTTTGACTCTGAACAGAATGAAGATGGAGAGATGTGTTGCTGTGTTTCGATGAAACTGTCACCCGCCTCCATCCCCCTACGACAGACACGCGTACACACACACACAGACATACTGGTGGTAGGTCTTCTGCTTATTGTTGTTCATATTGACACACACACGCACACTCACACACATACATACTGGTGGTAGGTCTTCTGCTTATTGTTGTTCATATTTACACACACACACACGCACATACTGGTGGTAGGTCTTCTGCTTATTGTTGTTTATATTCACACACACACACACACACACACACACACACTCTCTCTCTCTCTTTCTCTCTCTCTCTCTCTGTTTGTTTGTGTGTGTTGTATGCGTATGCGTGTGCGTGTATTGGTGGTGGTGGTTGTGAAGTGTGTGTTTTCATTTTTCACTTTACTTCATTTTCTTTTCTTTTCTTTTCTTTTCTTTTCTTTTGTCTTTTTTTTTTTTTATTCATTTATCGTATTTATTTGTTTATTCATTTATTTATTTATTCATTCATTCATTCATTCATTCATTTTATTCATTTATTTATTTTATTTACTAATTCATTTATCGATTTATTAATCATCTATTTATTTATTTACTTATCTGTTCACTTATTCATTTATTTATTTCGTGCTAGATTTCTCGAGTTCTGTCCCATCCGACAACATAAAAAACTCACCTATTCGCTGTCATCAACACGCTCGTGGATATGGTCCCCTGGCCTATCAGCCTAACAGCTATAGTGTTCCCTGATCACAAAAAAAAGTATGCCTAAGTATAATGGACAGTGAGTCCACATAAGTTTGAAGAATAGCGCTGTGGAAGAATGACTTATGGTAAAAATATAATGATGACCCTAATGCTTCTATCACAAGCCAGATCTAGCGATGAATATTAGCTGCACAAAGAGCAAACGCCATTCTCATTTGCTATAGATGACTGTGAAGACAGACATTTGCGGTTGTATTGTTTGGTGTCATGGTTTGTTGTTGCTGTTGTTGTTGTTGTTGTTTGCTGTTGTTTTGTTGTTGTTGTTGTTGTTGTGGTTGGGGTCGTGGTTGTGGTTGTGGTTGTTGCTTTTGTTGTTTTGATGTTGGGGGGTTCTTTTTTATTTTTGTTTGTTTGTTTGTTTGTTTGTTTGTTTGTTTGTTTGTTTGTTTGTTTGTTTGTTTGTTTGTTTGTTGATTTTTCAGAAGGTGTCCCCAGGTTCATTATCTCTGGCTTCAAGCCTTTCAGGTTTTCTGTCGGGGTTAAACTTCCCTTTGCTCATGGCCAGAAGACTTAACTGTGAGTGCAGGGGAATAGGGCTTTAGACGGTCATTATTGGCCTGATGGCTCCTTTAAGGCTTTAGACAGTCACTATTTGCCTGATGACTCCTTCAAGGTTTTAGACGGTCATTATTTGCCTGATGACTCCTTCAAGGTTTTAGATGGTCATTATTCGCCTGATGGCTCCTTCAAGGCTTTAGACGGTCATTATTTGCCTGATGGCTCCTTCAAGGCTTTAGACGGTCATTATTTGCCTGATGGCTCCTTCAAGGCTTTAGACGGTCATTATTTGCCTGATGGCTCCTTCAAGGCTTTAGACGGTCATTATTCGCCTGATGGCTCCTTCAAGGCTTTAGACGGTCATTATTTGCCTGATGGCTCCTTCAAGGCTTTAGACGGTCATTATTTGCCTGATGGCTCCTTTAAGGCTTTAGACGGTTATTATTTGCCTGATGGCTCCTTCAAGGCTTTAGACGGTCATTATTTGCCTGATGGCTCCTTCAAGGCTTTAGACGGTTATTATTTGCCTGATGGCTCCTTCAGGGCTTTAGACGGTCATTATTGGCCTGATGGCTCCTTTAAGGCTTTAGACAGTCACTATTTGCCTGATGACTCCTTCAAGGTTTTAGACGGTCATTATTTGCCTGATGACTCCTTCAAGGTTTTAGATGGTCATTATTCGCCTGATGGCTCCTTCAAGGCTTTAGACAGTCATTATTTGCCTGATGGCTCCTTCAAGGCTTTAGACAGTCATTATT
>JAPXFY010000030.1:34384941-34392441 GCA_030674185.1 Monoplex corrugatus
CTCACAACCGTATAACATTATAACATTATTAACAAATTTCTCTTGCCTCATCAAATATGCATGCAGGATACTGAAAACGCGCGATTTCAAGATCCTTAGTGAAATATAAAGACACACAGCACGCAAGTCCACTGACGACAGAGTATGCAGGCTGTGCAGCGACATACCGCCTCCGTAGTGTAAACAAAACAACGTGCATAAACGCACCTGATGAAACAAAACAACACAAAAACGGAATGCAGAAAAGAAAAACTAAACAAACGAAACCGAAAATCGGTCGCCGTGGTGTAGTGGTTAGTGCAACAGAATACTGACTGGACGGCTGTGGGCTCAAATCCCCATCAACCCCTTCAAAAAATCATTGTGGGATTCTTCGGCTCCAACCGAGTCCTACCCTGAGTTGACCGTGCTATGGGCTCATTGGGAAGACTGGGACCACACAGTCGAGTCTCATCAACTTCACGTATGCGTCATTTGAGGGTGTTGCTCGAACCTTTTTGACCAGCACCGCAGGTGTCTGATTCTTTCGGGCCTGGTTGACATCAGGATATGTTATGATAGTAAGCGTTGAGTACGGCCCTGTCACGCAGTCTCAATCCTAGGTGGAACTTCATAGCATCATGATTATCATCCTCATCGTCATCTTCATCATCACACTGTTGAAAACTGCTCCAGCTTCCGTAGTCATTTAAAGTAGCATAGGGGGAAGAACAGAAAGGCAGCACGAAGGAAAATTCCTTCTCAAATCCATAGTGGAGGAATACAAAGTTGGAAAAGCAAGACTGTTGAGCATGCTGGAGGAATCGGAGGACAATATCGTGAGAGCAGTTCATCCAAAGCTGAGAACTGGCAGAAAGTGGAAAGTCCAAGAGGCTGTAAACAATGCCAAGAGAAACCTCAGCATCAAAGAAATAATTGGACACACGCAAACCAACAGACAGGGACTGGGAGCAACAAAAATGCAGTGGTGGTCCAAAGCCAAAGGGAAGGAAAAAAGAGACATGATCATACAGGAGTTGAAGGAAGAAGAAGATGTAAAAAGAGTGCAGAAGGCAGTCCAGCAAGGTCAACAGGGGCAATGGACAACATGGGACAGTGCACTCCAAAGAAGTCTCAGCTGGAACGATATGTGGCACATGGCTCCTCTAAGGATAAGCTTCCTCCTCAGATCTGTATATGACCTGCTCCCCTCGAATGCAAACTTAGTGAAATGGGGGAAAGCAGACGACCCAGCATGTCCGCTCTGTCAGAAGAAACAAACAGTGGAACATGTCCTAAGCTCTTGCAAAGTAGCGCTAGCCCAAGGAAGGTATACATGGAGGCACAACCAAGTTCTGAAAGTGATCACAGATGTGGTTAGCGAAAAAACCATGACCCCAAACGCACCAATTGCTATGACAACGTTCTACAAAGCAGGAGGGAAACAGGTCTGGCCCGAAAGGGCTATGACAACCAGCACATTGCCAAAGGGTCTTCTGGATGGAGCAGTCGACTGGGAGTGTACAGCAGACCTCCCAGAGTGGAGAAATTACCCAGATGTCATCAGCAAGACAGGCATGAGACCAGACATCGCTCTCCACTCTGACTCCTCGAAACAAGTGATTCTGATAGAACTCACTGTGCCATACGAAAGCAGAATGGAAGAAGCACATATCTACAAGACCGAAAAATACGCCGGTCTTGCCAGCACCCTGAAGAAAGCAGGTCTGCGGGTCAAAATCTTCGCCATAGAGGTCGGGGCAAGAGGGTTTGTGGGCACCTCCGCTTATGATCTCATGAAACAACTCGCCATTTCTGGGAAGAAGAGGACTAGAGCCCTTAAAGCGATGGCAGAGGCAGCAGAAAGGAGCTCAAGCTGGATCTGGGCAAGGAGGAACCAAAAAAGTGAACTTCATAAGGATTAAATTCCCTACAGATGATGTGTGCCCCGTTAGCACATTGGTAAAACCGCGTACCGCAGTTCTGAAGCGCAGAATCGCCCAGGTTCGATCCCCGGCGTGGAAAAAAAAAAAATAGACAACAGCAGAAGGGCATCCAGGAGTCATGACCTGGATGTGGCCCGGCCCCCCGAGAGTGTAAGGAATTCAGGGCCGAAACACTTGTCTAAAGGGGGTTACTTCTCTGAAGACCTTCTGTTGTCTAGCTCTCCCTAGAGTTTCTTTCTACCTGCACATGGTCAGTCCATTGACTTCCGGGAATAGTTCGGAGGACATTCGGGAAAGACCGAAGGACACTGGGAAAGACTAGATCTGCGGGCTTTGTGGGTTGGCTTCCCACCTTGCCTTTGATAACATGCCACGAGTTTTCCAAATGAAAGATGCTCCCAGGATTCACCGAAAGGGGGAGAGAATGATGAATCCATCGGCACTGACTCCATCACGACTGGAAACGCACAACGGACCATGATTAATGACCAGTTGGAATTTCCGTGTGCGTGTGGAAGGAGATTCACCACCAAACGCGGCATGAAGATCCACAGGACAAAAATGGGCTGTTTGAAGACACATACGAACCAGCAGCAGCGCACTGCGATAGCAGGTGAGACGTTGGATGACCAAGGCCAGGAATTAAACCATAGTGCCAAGGACATCCACGCTGACGGTTCTGATGCGGATTTTGCACAAGCTCTTAACGCCAAACGTGGAAAACTCAATTTGCCGCCTGCCGGTGCAAAAGAACAATGGGAGAAATTAGATGAGGAACTTGTCCTTAAGCTGAATGCGCTAATAGGGAACAGTACGCTGGAACACAAACTTGACACATACGGAGACATCATATACTCTATCTGCAGGGACACTTATGGAGTGAAGCAGCCAAAGACAAAAACGCCTCCCCAGAAATCCAGAAGACAGCAACAGATGGAGAGCATCCGGAGGGAGAAAAGGAAGCTTAAAAAGCGAATGAAAACTGCCTCAGAATTCGAGAAGCAAGGGCTCCTGGAACTCTGGAAAGATCTGAAGGCCAAACACAATGCTCTCAGCAAAGTGGAATCAGCAAGGCGAAGAAAGAGCAAAAAGAAGAAGACTCAAGATCGTTTCTTCAAAGATCCCTTTGACTTTGCAAGAAAGCTGTTTGAACAACCCAAATCAGGGACTCTCACAGTGGGCAAGGAAACCCTAGAGCAGCATCTCAGGGAAACATATTCCGATTCTCAGCGCGAGGCACCACTTGAAATCCAAATCTGGTTTGGCCTGCAGCGCCAGAAGGAAAATTCAATAACAAACCACCAACACTGGATGAAGTGAAGAACGTAGTAAAGAAAGCCAGAGCCAAGTCAGCACCTGGACCAAACGGAATACCATACCTGCTCTACAAGAAATGCCCAAAAGTGCTCGAGTGGCTCCACAAGATGATTCGATCAGCATGGAGGAATCAGAAGATCAGCGACCAATGGATGAGAGCTGAAGGAGTGTACATTCCGAAGGAGCAGAACTCCAGCAGCATCAATCAGTTCAGGCCAATATCACTTCTGAACGTCGAGGGGAAAATCTTCTTCTCTGTTATGGCAGCAAGATTGACAAAATACCTGACTGAAAACAAGTATCTGGATATGTCAGTCCAAAAGGGAGGCATACCAGGAATGCCTGGATGCTTGGAACATGCCACGTTGATTTGGGATGCCATCCAAAAAGCAAGAACAGAGAAGAGAGACATTGACGTAGTTTGGCTTGATCTGGCGAATGCATATGGATCAGTTCCACACGATATGATCCAGCTGGCTCTTGAAATGTATCACATCCCAGAAAACATCCGAACAATGCTGAGGAAGTATTTCCAAGGGTTCTCAATGCGGTTCTCTACCAAAGAATACACCACGGACTGGATAGACCTAGAGGTGGGCATTGCAATGGGCTGTGCAATCTCTCCCATACTGTTCGTGTTGGCAATGGAAGTCATCTTGAAAGCTGCAATGAAGAGTTCAGGTCCAGTGAATCTGGGAGATGGATACCAGATGCCTCCTCTGAAAGCTTTCATGGATGACACAACAGTCTTGTCCACGGATGAGGAAGAGACACACCAAATCTTAAAGCAGCTGGATGAGCTGGTGGCCTCTTCAAGAATGAGGTTCAAACCTAAGAAATCCCGAAGTCTCTCACTGCGAAAAGGAAAAGTGGCAGATTCAGTCAAATTCATGGTAGCCAACCAAGCCATCCCCACTGTCACAGAAGAGCCAGTAAAAAGTCTCGGAAGATGGTATGATGACTCCCTGAAAGACACACAAAGGGGATGTGAAACCAAGCAAACAGCAGAAGAAGGCCTGAAGAAAATAGATAACTGCGGACTGCCAGGCAAATACAAAGTCTGGTGTCTACAGTTCATGCTGATACCAAAGCTGCTGTGGCCACTGCTAATCTATGACATTTGCACCAGCACAGTCGAAGCAATGGAAGCCAAAATCAACAAATACACAAGAAAATGGCTCGGTGTCCCACCTGGTCTCACTGATGTTGCATTCTACTGTCGTCAAGCAATGCTGAAGCTACCTCTCAAATCCATAGTGGAGGAATACAAAGTTGGAAAAGCAAGACTGTTGAGCATGCTGGAGGAATCGGAGGACAATATCGTGAGAGCAGTTCATCCAAAGCTGAGAACTGGCAGAAAGTGGAAAGTCCAAGAGGCTGTAAACAATGCCAAGAGAAACCTCAGCATCAAAGAAATAATTGGACACACGCAAACCAACAGACAGGGACTGGGAGCAACAAAAATGCAGTGGTGGTCCAAAGCCAAAGGGAAGGAAAAAAGAGACATGATCATACAGGAGTTGAAGGAAGAAGAAGATGTAAAAAGAGTGCAGAAGGCAGTCCAGCAAGGTCAACAGGGGCAATGGACAACATGGGACAGTGCACTCCAAAGAAGTCTCAGCTGGAACGATATGTGGCACATGGCTCCTCTAAGGATAAGCTTCCTCCTCAGATCTGTATATGACCTGCTCCCCTCGAATGCAAACTTAGTGAAATGGGGGAAAGCAGACGACCCAGCATGTCCGCTCTGTCAGAAGAAACAAACAGTGGAACATGTCCTAAGCTCTTGCAAAGTAGCGCTAGCCCAAGGAAGGTATACATGGAGGCACAACCAAGTTCTGAAAGTGATCACAGATGTGGTTAGCGAAAAAACCATGACCCCAAACGCACCAATTGCTATGACAACGTTCTACAAAGCAGGAGGGAAACAGGTCTGGCCCGAAAGGGCTATGACAACCAGCACATTGCCAAAGGGTCTTCTGGATGGAGCAGTCGACTGGGAGTGTACAGCAGACCTCCCAGAGTGGAGAAATTACCCAGATGTCATCAGCAAGACAGGCATGAGACCAGACATCGCTCTCCACTCTGACTCCTCGAAACAAGTGATTCTGATAGAACTCACTGTGCCATACGAAAGCAGAATGGAAGAAGCACATATCTACAAGACCGAAAAATACGCCGGTCTTGCCAGCACCCTGAAGAAAGCAGGTCTGCGGGTCAAAATCTTCGCCATAGAGGTCGGGGCAAGAGGGTTTGTGGGCACCTCCGCTTATGATCTCATGAAACAACTCGCCATTTCTGGGAAGAAGAGGACTAGAGCCCTTAAAGCGATGGCAGAGGCAGCAGAAAGGAGCTCAAGCTGGATCTGGGCAAGGAGGAACCAAAAAAGTGAACTTCATAAGGATTAAATTCCCTACAGATGATGTGTGCCCCGTTAGCACATTGGTAAAACCGCGTACCGCAGTTCTGAAGCGCAGAATCGCCCAGGTTCGATCCCCGGCGTGGAAAAAAAAAAATAGACAACAGCAGAAGGGCATCCAGGAGTCATGACCTGGATGTGGCCCGGCCCCCCGAGAGTGTAAGGAATTCAGGGCCGAAACACTTGTCTAAAGGGGGTTACTTCTCTGAAGACCTTCTGTTGTCTAGCTCTCCCTAGAGTTTCTTTCTACCTTAAATTCAATGATTCTTTTATAAAAACAAGTTTGAGGAAACTAGCACGCTTAACTCTTTGACTCCCGCACCCTGTCCACCAGCATCTTGCATTGTCAACCATGCTAGCAAAGCAAAAACTTAACCCTTTGACTCCCTAACCCTATCCACCAGCATCCTGCATTGTCAACCATGCTAACAAAGCAAAAACATAACCCTTTGATTCCCTCACCCTATCCACCAGCTTCCTGCATTGTCAACCATGCTAGCAAAGCAAACACTTAACCCTTTGATTCCCTCACCCTATCCACCAGCATCCTGCATTGTCAACCATGCTAGCAAAGCAAAAATTTAACCCTTTGACTCCCTAACCCTATCCACCAGCATCCTGCATTGTCAACCATGCTAGCAAAGCAAAAACTTAACCCTTTGACTCCCTAACCCTATCCACCAGCATCCTGCATTGTCAACCATGCTAACAAAGCAAAAACTTAACCCTTTGATTCCCTCACCCTATCCACCAGCATCCTGTATTGTCAGCCATGCTAGCAAAGCAAAACCTTAATCCTTTGATTCCCTCACCCTATCCACCAGCATCCTGCATTGTCAGCCATGCTAGCAAAGCAAAACCTTAATCCTTTGATTCCCTCACCCTATCCACCAGCATCCTGCATTGTCAACCATGCTAGCAAAGCAAAAACTTAATCCTTTGATTCCCTCACCCTATCCACCAGCTTCCTGCATGAAGTTGGTGGATAGGGTGAGGGAGTCAAAGGGCTGAGTTTTTGTGTGGCTGGTGGATAGTGTGCGGCAGACAAAGGGTTAATGAGCCTTCATTCATTTTCCCCCAGGCGTATGTGGACGATGTGTATTTCTTTCTGTCTCACCACTTTGCCTTTGTTTCTAAATTCTTTACATTCAATCATCTTTTTAAAAAAAGCTGGGGAAGCTAGCACGTTTGATGAGATTTCACTATGTTTTTCCCCCCGTTGTATGTGGTTTCTAAGAAGAATGTTGAGAGTTCCATGGACAGCAAAGAAAACAAACGAGACAGTCTTGATGGAGGCAGACACAAGTAGATCATTCATACGAAAAGACAGGCAACATTTATAGGCCATTTTATGAGGAAGGGGGATTTGGAGCACCTGGTCACAACGGGAAAGCTGGAGGGAAAGAGAGCACCAGGTAGACCCAGGGAGAGAATGCTGGACGGACTTTGCAGAGTGGCTGGGGATGAGGAGGGTGGGGGAGATGCTAGGGGCAACGAGAGATAGAGATGGTTGGAAGTCCATGGTCGCCAACGCCATGCAGCAGGGCACCTGATGATGATGATGATGATGATGATGACGACGATGATGATGATGATGATGATGATGATGATGATGATGATGATGATGATGATGATGATGATGATGATGATGATGATGATGATGATGATGATGATGATGATGATGATGATGATGATGATGATGATGATGATGATGATGATGATGATGGTGCATGCGGATGATGTGTATTTCTCTCTGTCTTACTGCTTTGCCTTCGTCCCTGTTAGGAGTTTACTCGTTAGGGATTCATGGCTACTGGACAAGTCCATATGTGCTCCGCC
>JAPXFY010000030.1:34394941-34399941 GCA_030674185.1 Monoplex corrugatus
TTGTTTGTTTGTGGTTTTGTTTGTTTGTTTGTTTGTGTGTTTGTGTGTTTGTTTGTTTTTGGTTTTGTTGTTTGTTTGCTTGCTTCCTTGCTTGCTTGCTTTCTTGTTTGCTTGCCTGCTTGCTTGCTTGTTTGCTTGTGTTTTTGGTGGGTTTTGGGGTTTTGGGGTTTTGTTTTTGTTTGTTTGTTTGTTTGTTTTGTTTGTTTGTTGTTGTTGTTGTTTATTGTTTTGGGGGGTTTGGTTTGGTTTGGTGTTTTTCTGTTATTCCTGATGTTCTTTTTTTTTATTGTTGTTGTTGTTGTTGTTGTTGTTGTTTGTTTGTTTGTTTGTTTGTTTGCTTGTTTTAACAACTCAGCGGAAATGCTATCTATTCCACTTGCTTTGTCTGCCTTACGTTTATCAACAGCTCGTTTTACTTCATCCTCAGACAGAGCCCCATTCAGCACATTCAGCACATGCTCCATTTCCTCAGTCAGATCTGTCTCAATACCGCAATGTTCAACAAATGTCTCCCATTAATATGACAGATATTCTTAAACTGACTGAACCAGACATCAATAGTATTGTCATGCATGATGTTCTCTTTGTTTGCACAACTCATACTTCCCAGCACTTTCCAAAACAGTTATGACTTTTGTCATTTCCTGACTGCTTTTGCTTTCTGAAAGCTTTTTTGTCTCTGTCTCTACACTCATCGAAAGTGTTGTTGTTGTTGTTGTTGTTGTTGTTGTTGTTGTTGTTGTTGTTGTTGTTGTTGTTGTTGTTGTTGTTGTTTGTTGTTGTTTGTTGTTGTTTGTTGTTGTTGTTGTTGTTGTTTTCTTGCTTTCACATATGGAATCCTGTCTTCTCCCTTTCTAGTTTTCTGAAAGGTGTTTGAATAGTTTGCCTTCTCTGTCTCTCTCCCTCTGTCTCTCTGTCTCTGTCCGTGTTTCTGTGTCTCTGTGTCTGTGTCTGTCTGTCTGTCTGTCTGTGTCTGTCTGTCTCTCTCTCTCTCTCTCTCTCTGTCTCTCTCTCTCTCTCTCTCTCTCTCTCTCTCTCTCTCTTAAATAAAACAGAAAAAAAAAAAAAAAAAAGTAACGAATAAAGTTGACAGAACAAATCCTTATCAATATCACAAACACAAAATAGAATTCATCGTGTAGCAATTATACTAATGGTAACACCAGCAAGAATGAAAATGTTTCCTGTCATACTACGCATGCACGTACAGATTTGTACATGGAAGGTGGGGAGGGGAGCAAAACAAACAGTTAAGCGAGCAAACGTACAAAACCTGGAACCATTTAAACACGAGGTTAAAAAAAAATGGAAAAAAGAAGAAGGAAAGCTCAGAGTAGATATACGATAACAGACAGACACAATGCAAGTATCAATACCCATCCACAGTGTTATTTGATTCTTTTAAACGCGAAGACGACAATATTAACGCCTGGTTGACGGGAAGCAACTCTTTCTTTGCTTACTGATTCTATCTGCAGCGTTTACTTCCCTTGAAATGTTTTTGACGCTGTAAGGCCTGTTTCGTTGGTTCGGGGTTTGTTTGGGTTTGTTGTTGTTGTTACTGTTGTTGTTGTTTTGTTGATGTTGCTGTAGTTGTTTTTATTGTTGTTTTTTGTTTGTTTGTTTGTTTGTTTGTTTTGGTTTTTGGTTTTTTTGTTTGTTTGTTTGTTTGTGTGTTTGCTTGTTTTTGTTGTTGTTGTTGTTTTCTTTTCTTAGAGAAGTGGACTCTGGATCTAATCTCTCGAGTTCAACCCCAGCCCGCAACATTACAAACTGGCCTCTTAATGTTTGCATCAATCGGGTGGTGTCAGCTTAGCGTTTTTGTAGGTACCTCTACCCCATACCCATTTCAAGGGTTTTGCGCAAGCTCAGGGAGTCTGCCAGAAAATTTCTGGCAGATTGGAGTGGAGCACATATGGAACTGTCCAAGTGCGATGAATCCCTCTTGCAAAAAACTAAAACTGCAAACTGTAATCCAAAACAAGTGTGACTGCCCGCAGTCAAGCAAACAGGAACCAGAAGGGGAAAAAACCACGAAAAAAGAATAAGAACGCGTATTTAATACAACCAGACAACACAGGCGCAAATTTTCGGCCAACTAGCCTTTGTCAAGCGTAAGATCACAAACAAACAAACACCAAATACATTGGACGAAGTAGCAGGGAAGTTTCAGTCTTTTTCTCCTAATCTTTGTATTTGGTGTTTGTTTGTTTGTTTGTGATCTTACGCTTGACAAAGGCCAGTTGGCCGAAGATTTGCGCCTGTCTTGTCTGGTTGTATCAAATACGCGTTCTGATTCTGTTTTCGTGTTTGTTTTTTTTCTGGTTTCAAACTGTAAGTTCATCTCTTCAAAAGTCATTTGTTAAACTCCACCTAATCGTCATCAACATATGGAGTGCCGCATGACGTTGGCGATCACGGCCCTCTGGCTCATCCCATCCTTTCTGTCTTCATCCACTCCACAAATGCATCTAATATTTTCTCCCTGTGTCTACCTGGTGGTCTTTTCCCCTCCTTCTTTCCTGTTGTTACCAGGTGCTCAAATTTCTCTTGCCTCATAAAATGTTTTATAAAATGTTGCTTGTCTTTTCCTAACCTTTTTCTTTTGTGGTAGCCTCTTTCAAGACTGTCTCGTTTGTTTTCTTTGCCGTCCATGGAACTCTCAACATTCTTCTTAGAAACCCCATTTCAGCTGCCTTCATCTTGTTCTGACTCAGAACATGATGAAATCTGAGCCACCCAGACTTAAGGATTAGTCTTACGGACTTACTGCCTGACACCGTACGCCTACCTTATGTTACAGGAACACCTCAGTATCTTCAATGCAAGCTGTGAAGATTCATTATCATCATCATGTGCCCTGCCGCATGGCGTTGGTGATCATGGCCCTCCATATGCATGTATCCCATGTCGCCGCAAGTACATCTTCCACCTTCTCTGTCCTCAGCCATATTGCAAGTCTGTCTAATATTTTCTCCCTGGGTCTACCTGGTGCTCTCTTTCCCTCCAGCGTTCCTATTGTGACCAGTTGCTCTAATTCCCCTTTCCTCATAAAATGACCTATAAATGTTGCTTGTCTTTTCCTAATCTTCTTTATCAAAGATCCTCTTGAGTCTGCCTCCATCAAGACTGTCTCTTTTGTTTTCTTTGCTGTCCATGGAACTCTCAACATTCTTCTTAGAAACCACATCTCTGTGAAGATTACAATATAAAAACAGCGTGTCCAAAACAGAAGTTATGAAGGTGAGTTACAAGCCCAGGTGAGCTGAATTACAGGTCAACATGTTGCACTACATCCTTTCCATAAAAAGACCACTCAGTAAAGTGTAGTTTTCTCTTTTCATCTACCACCATATCTTTTGAAAACGTGCCTCAAACGGCGTGGTGATAGAACTTTATTTTCTTCAACACATCACAAAACTATGTGTCTCTAAAGCTTACTGTCCCCCAGCGCTATTCGCCAAAGGACAACCCCCAGCGCTAATCGCCAAAGAGAATTCGCGTTGTGTCCTGGAGTCCCGTCTGAGTTGGTCCCGGTGCGTCATCCGGCAGCAGGTCGTGACACTGAAAAAAGGACCCCTGGGCATTCCCAGTAAAATCCATTAAAATCTAAAGGCGGCTGCCCACCATTGCACCTCAGCCCCTTATCTGTCGCCTGGATGACCCCTGGCCGTTCTCCGTAAAGACCATCAAAATCTAAAGGTGGCTGCCCACCGTTACACCTTAAGCCCCTCATCTGTCGCCTGGAGACCCCTGGGCATTCCCAGTAAAGGCTGTTAAAATCGAAAAGCGGCTACCTACCGTTTACTCATTAAGCCCCTCAGCTGCTACCTGGACCAACAGTAATCCCACAGCCCACTACTCGCCTGGGAGATCACATCACCTGCGCAAGTCTAAAGGTGGCCGCCTACCATTGATGTGTAACAAACAACATGGAACTGAAACAAGTGAAGAATTCATATATAAAATTCAGGAAGTATCTTTACACAGAATGGCAGCATGGATGTTGAAATTGAAACAAGAATCCAGAAAACAAATACAGTGATTTATCAGCTGGCCCCTCTGTTATCACATCCACACATACCTATCGCGGGAAGGTTAGTTGGGTGGAGTCATATGTAACAGGGAGGTGAATTGGGGATGTATAGGAAGAATTGTTTCTCTACTTAGAAGTCACACACACAACAAGGAAAGAGAGTGACGAGAAGAAGTGCACTAACCACACTGGACATGATTCTCATAAGCAGTCCACACATAGATTAATAACTACAACGTATTTATTTAATCAGTCAACTTCAGCATAAACGTGATTCACCATTCCTACTGTCCTGGGTCCTATATTCCTAAAATCCTAAGATGCACTACGAATCATCAGAACTTGCATATCACTAGAATGCTGAACACTTTCTTATGTCCTACTCTATTCCCTCTCTCTTTGCTTCATGGAAAATCAAACATATTACCTACTTCTATCCCTACCCTAACTAAGGTATAAAATGAGACGTGGGATTACATACCTCTAAGATAGGTTGGAAGGTCTCTGGCTGGGTGGTAATCGAATGGGTGAATCGCATAGTGATTGACTTTCTGGCTTTTACACAGTGCGTTTCTGTTGTTTCTGTCACAAAACCTTCCCATCTGTCTTTCATTGGACATCGAAATTTGAATAACTAACCTGTCTTTCATTGGACATCGAAACTTGAATAACTAACCTGTCTTTCATTGGACATTGAAATTTGAATAACTAAGCAATCTTCGGCACCTGGCGGCCCTGGCTGTTATTCAACCCTCTGGACATTTCGCTTGGACGTTGGTATTTGCTGAAACCTTTTGTGTACTAGATAACCTACCCTCTACAGTTGGATAAGACCAATGTGAGCGTTAGATCCTGCTCGGTGGAAATTGTTGAGTACCCAGTTAATTCATGGATGGCGTGCTCTTCATTACGCAAACCTTACGTACCCGGGTAAGATAGGGCTTGAATATTCTTCCCCCCCGTC
>JAPXFY010000030.1:34407441-34409941 GCA_030674185.1 Monoplex corrugatus
TCCAAAGAATTATATGAATCCTGCAGCCATTTACCATCTCCAGCCAAGACCTACTTGCCCAATGCAAACAAGACACTATGGTCACCATCGTCATGATTAAAACAATGGACATGGTTTGGGCACTTTACCTCAGGAGATCAAGATCACATCACCCAGACTGTCCTTCACTGGACACCATAACAAAGACGATTTAACAATGAAACTGTAGAATGCCCAGAAACACGCCTTAGATACCATACAGACGCTAACCCAGAAAGAAAAAAAAAAGACTGGCGCGCGTAGATTGCATAAGGAAGTAAGTAAGAAAATGCTGAAAATGACAACCACTCCATTCAGTTTATCACTTTTATATTACCAAAAAAAGAAATTCATAAGCAATACTTCAAGAGTAAGATTTATACCAGAAAATAGCAAACGAAGTTTGGATTGGACTGCTGAGGCCACACCAGTCTTTAGATATCTCCATGTTATCATCAAAAGTAAAATAGTCTGTTGAATATGTAAATGAAATAGAAGAGAACATATCTGGCAAACATATTGGTGAAATGACCAATTCAGAAAAAAAATTAAAAAGAGGAGATAGCAGCAAACAAATGCAGAAAAGGCAGAAACAAGAAAAGAGACGATAAGAGGCTGCTGCTGGCATGCCATCTCTGAAATATTACTACTATTTAATCATGAAAAAAGCAGCACAGTGGGGTCTAGTCCTTACATTGATCAGCATGTGATTCGAGCCACTTCAATAGTTTAGACTCTCTGGACTTTCTGTGCTTTTCTGCCAACCGGTTGAAGGTATATATGAAAGGATTAAGAGCAGAGTTTAAGGGCAGTACGAAAATAGCCAGTGCCACATTGACCTCACCAGGAATGGGAGTACCAGCTATTGCGAGAAATCCACACAGTCCTATAGGAAACCAGCACATAAAATCTGTGACAGCAACAGTAATAAGGCGCCGGGCTAAGGTCATGTCCTGTGACACTTTGGTCGTGCTGGTCGTAAGAGCATGTTTTTGTACTGACCAGTAGATGAAAACTTGACCAGCTGAGATCAGCACAAACAAAATGAAATTAAAGATGATGATCACGCTAAAGGCATAAGCTCGCCCTTTAAAAGTGTTCCTAGTGACGGGAAGTGGAATACAGATGGCCGTCTGACTGTAAAACTCCCAGTGTGATGTTACTGGAAGTAATGGTAACAAGGCAATAAACCAGCCAGTGATCCAAACCAACAAACAAGCAACAGATGCTGAAAATCTTTCAAACCGAAGGGTGCTGAATGGAAAGTGAAGGACAATAAAACGATCCAGAGTAATAAGCCAGATCATCAGAGCAGATACTTCGCTAGACAATAGAGACAAAAATCCAGCTACCTTACAAGCTACGCTACTTTTCCATACATCATCATGATAAAGATACACACCACGAAACACTTCATCAGCCACACCCACAATTACAATATAGACACCCATCAGAAAATCAGCCATTGTGAGATTAGTGACAAACACATTAAAACCACTCGAAGATGTTGCCTTCTGTGCAGTTACGCGTACAACAAAACAGAAGACATTACCAGTCACTGACAGGCAGCTGATCAGCCAGAGAAATCCTCGGTACATTTCTGACTGCAACAAATCCTCGCATGAAGAAATTTCACTTTGGGGTGCATAGCAATATCTATCATCAAAGTTATATGGGAGTATTTCATTACAACACAATTTATAATTTTGTGTTGTGATTACACGTAGATTCGAAGCTTGTTTGAATATATCAGGTGGAAACGTTTTCAAGGGACTACCTGCCATGTACAGATCTGTTAAACGCGGGGTGAACTCAAAACCATCGCTGGTGACAGTATGTATCAAAGTGAATGTTAAATTAAGCTTCTGCAGCTGTGCGAACACAGAAAAAGCTTTGCTGCCAAATACTGTCAGAGTGGTATATGAAAGATCAATCGCTGTGAGCGTGGTTTGCCTCATAGCAGGCGAGGGATCAGTAGAGAGAGAGGTGATGGGATTGTAAGACAGAGACATAGTCTTTAAATTTTCTAAGCAAATAAAATAAGTCATATTGACATGCTGAAGCTTGTTCCCAGTGAGATCAAGAACTTGTAAGTTGAAAAACACTTTATGCTGGACAGGTGGGTCAAGGAACACTGCGCAAGAACCAAATGAATAAGATAGGCATGGTTACCCACATCAGACAGACTCATTCCAGTACCTGTTGCATCCAAGTAACGGATATGTGGAAAGTATTGAGCTGAGAATGGTTGCTGGCACATAATTGTGTGTCCTTGACACAGACAGCCTGTAGGACAGATCATATCACACAACAGTTCATCATCATGTCTTTGGCAATGAGGCCAGCCATCACATAGATGGTCACCATGTACACAAATTGTAGAATCACTGCAACGAAACAGTCCTGGACACACTATATCACCACATTCATTTTCGTCTTCATGTTCTATACAGTCAAACATTCCATTGCATCGTGTGTAGAC
>JAPXFY010000030.1:34414941-34474941 GCA_030674185.1 Monoplex corrugatus
TAATAAATTTTCACATGATGAAAATATGGGCTTTGGTGCTAGACATCTTGTTTTACTGATTTTGGATGGAAACAAATTCTCACAACAGAGCCTAAAATTTGATGAGAAAATACGTTTTAAATGATACGACGCTGAAAATAAATCAGTATGAAAGTTGTTGACTGGATTCCCTCTTATGTCTAGTTCAGAAAGATGTGACATATATTTAAAGCCTGTTGACCCAATGGTTGTAATGGATGAAAAGGAGAGGTTCAAATAGCATACTTTTTGTAGACATTTAGACAGTTCATTGGTAAGTACCTCTAGACGTGTTGTTGATATGTCCACTTTTGTTAATGCGTAGGTGATGCAGATTTCATTAGTTACCAGTGAAGCCAAAGGGTTGTTTGCCAATATTATTTCTTTTAAATTCGGTAGTTCAGCAAATATACTCATTTCCACAGTTATGAGCTGATTGAAAGTGAGATCTAGGAACTGTATGTTAGGCAACTTCACGCTTGAAATAGACACCAAGGTGCAATAAGAAAGACTGAGATGAATAAGATATGTGTTGGTATTAAAATCAATCAGTGTCATCCCTGTGCCTGTGGCATCCACAAAGCGTAGTGCAGAGAAGAGATAAGGATGGAAAGGTAGATGACATAGGAAAGAGAGACCTTGACACACACAACCTTCAGGACAGAACTTGTCACACATCCATTCATCATCCCACTCTGGACACTGACTCCAGCCATCACACAGATGGTCCCCATGCACACATACTTTGGAACCATAACACTGATAGAAATTTGAACATGTCTGTGCTTCACAGTCTTGTTCGTCTTCACCGTAAGTACAGTCAGAAAATGTATTACATCGCGTGTAGATAGGGAGGCAATAAAACCATTCTTCTGTGCAACGATAATGAGTGGAAGGACACAACTCGTCATCTTCCATCAACCACTGAGTAAAGTAACCTGCTCCATCAAGGTTGATAAGAATTGGTTCTTCTTGTTTGCTTCTGTGTGGATATGAGTGTGCTTATCGGGACAATTGATTTCGTCAGAATCATCCAAACAATCTGAGAGTTCGTTGCAACGTTGACTGTTTAGTATACACTGACCATTGGCACATAGAAGGCCATGACAGGAAAGGTGTTCACAGAATGATTCATCACTTTGATCCACACAGTCCTGCCTGAAGTCACACACCAGGGTATAGGGCACTGTTGTGATGTCATCATCACACAGGAAAAGGGCAACAGCATGTCCAGAGCTTTCCCGCGGAAAACACAATGTATTGTTATTCTTGTTAGTACTATTCCAATACTCACAAAACTGTAAGTCTGCAACCATTATAAAATTTTGGTCAGAATCAAACACAGTGAATACATGTTTAATAGGACAATTTGGAGAAAAAAACAAAAGCTGCTGCGTTTGTGTGAAGATAGTGGAGGTAAGATGTAATTCAGAAAACTCGATGCTTTGGACTGGAAGCAGACTTTCTGAGATTTGTTTTGTTTCACACACTATCTCCCAAAACTGTATCAAGTGTAAGAACTGTGAATAAACAGTTTCTAAGTTGCCAAAAAAGACATCCATACGCAGTTTTCTCTGGATAGAAAGCTGGGGACATTAGGATGTGGTTAATGTTATAGATCAAGAAGTTATTTGACCATTTACGAAACTTACTGTACATTATTGGAACAGAATTCCAGCCATAAGTAAAAGCTATCAGATCGCCAAATTCTTCATGGGTTTTAAAAATTTGAAGAAGGTCTTCCCATTCCTTTCTTGTCTTCATTGTGGCAAGATTTCCATCCATTTTCTGACATTCATATTGTGCTCTCCGAAAAGGTATGAGATTATTAAATCTGAAATATTTAAAACACTTATTATGTGAAGACACCAAACCTCGACAACCAAGACTACTAAAGGGACACTGTTCTGTTTCATCTTGTCCATCTTCACACTCTGTCTTTAAATTACAGTCTAGATGGTGTTGAAAGCTTGAGTATTGACCCACAGAGCAGTTGAACAAACCATTGCGTAGCGTTTGGGGTTGAAAGGGTATGCGATGGAAGGAAAATGCTACTCTCAATCTATCACTGCCTAAGACGTCGGTATCATTTGGCACGTGGACATGAAGTTGAAGATATGATGCCACAAAGGTTTCTGCTGATGGGTCATATTCGTTACACACATTTACAGAAACTATTGCATTTGACTTTGATGCGTTGTACATTATATCTGTGTACATTTTACAGTATTCAAATGAAGATCCTTCAACACTGACCATGATGACATGTTCAGATGGTGCTTTCAGTGATTCCCAAATATGGTAAGGGGCTTTACCATAGGAGCCCTGACGTGGTAGTATTATATATCCACAAAATGCTGATGTGTATCTTACAAGGAAGCTATGCGCTTTAATTGCTTTGATATGTATTCTGACTAAAGGCATGTTGCCATAATCAATGTATACATGGTTTGCAGATGACTCAATGTCTTTTTGTTTCAGAGAATGGAAATTGCATCCTAGATAATATGTCTCCTCACACAAGTAACAAGAAGGCTGTGCACTATATATTCTTGTTCTCCAAATTCTGCTATCACACCAGTATGCTAGCCGTTGAACATGAACACGTACAAACATATTTGTTGGTACCTCTATATGCAGACGACAGAAAGTCTTGTTCCCATCACAATTCCCATACACCAGTCCCTGATGTTCTGTGAAATCAGGCAAGCTGTACCTACAGTCTGATACATTCATTTGCAGGATTGTGTTGTTCTGGTTCATAATATATTCTGCACTTGGACAGATGCTATTAATGTTCAGCGCACTAGCAGTATTCATCATTTTATTGAGACCAGTGACAATGGTGCCACAGCTTAGGAGAAGGTAATGCATGAATTCAATCATAGTAAAAAAAAAAAACACAAAGGACTGGCCACCTTGATCACATGCCATGGCTGGTTTTGACCTTGGTACATCACTGACGACGTCTCATAAAAAATCTGGCATCACATGTTTTTGTTCTCCTTATTTACAAATGTAAATATCGTCTTCTGAAACAGTATAAAGATTGTCTCTTAACGTTGCCAATAACGTAAAAGAAATGCTCAGCATAAATGTTTACTGATAAAGGTTTACAAATGGTTAGTCCCCTCATGAGGTCTACTCCACATATTTCACATTATGGACTTTCTCATGATAAGGCTGGAAATGTGTGCTGCCTTCAACCAGTGGATATTGTGGAAGGTGAGAGGTTTCTTTTTTATCTTCCTGTAGTGATTTACTGTAATTATACTTTTTAACAGTGGCCATCAGGTAGAAATGTAGTTTAATGTTACACATCAGTGATCGCATCGTGAATTCATTGCCTGATTTGTTAGATTCAGTCTTTGAATGTTGGGATTTAGTAATGCTTTATACAAAATATGGATGGATTGTTATCATTTTTACTCCCGCTGATATTGAAACCTATTGACGTTTATAGCGCTTTAGGCTTATACAGAGGCGTTTTGTGTGTACCATGCTTATTTTGGATGACTTTTTTTTTATTGCATGATACCTTCAGTGTTAGAGGATGCATACTAAGCCAAGCACAGAAAGGCCGTCTCGAGAAAACTAAACAGAAATTGTATTGTTACCATAAAACACTTTGCCAGTTTGTTTTGTTCTGTTGGTTTACGCCAGCATCAACGGTTACAAAAGTAACAATGAAGATTACGAAGATAACACATATCAACATCATCATGTGCCCTGCCACATGGCGTTGGTAATCATGGCCCTTCGTACGAATCTCTCCCTTGTTACTGTAAGTACATCTCCCATCCTCTCTGTCCTGAGCCACCCTGTAGGTCCGTCCAATATTTCTTCCCTGTGTCTTCCTGGTGCTCTCTTTCCCTCCAGCTTTCCTGTTGTGATCAGGAACTTCTAATTTTTTTCCTCATAAAATGTCCTATAAACGTTGCCTGTCTTTTCCTAACCTAATCTTTGTTCATGATCTTCTTGTGTCTACCTCCTTCCCGACTGTCTCATGTGTTTTCTTTGCTGTCCATGAAACTCTCAACATTCTTCTTAGAAACCATATTTCGGTTGCCTCAATTTTTTTCTGACTTAGCATATTCACTGTCCACGCCTCACTACCGTACAAGAGTATAACACTCAAGAACTCTCTTCCTGATGTTAATTGATAGACATTTGTTGATAAGAACGCTTTTCGTCTTATTGAATGCTATTTTGGCTTGGCCAATTCTGCTGGCTATTTCTGAAGTGTATCTGCCATCTGGTGAGATCACCGTTCCTAGGTAGTTACACTTATCAACCTGTCTCAAAGTTGTGCCATTTGCTGTTATTTTGCATGAGGGAATTTCTTGTTTTTTAATGAATACCATGACTTCAGTCTTCTTGCTATTTTTTACTCCAGCCCTATATTTTTGCTATTTCTATTTTATTCACAAGGTTTTGTAGGTCTTTTTCACTTTCTGCGTTTAGCACGGTGTCTTCTGCATAACGAATGTTGTTTATCATTTTTCCTCCAATGTTAATTATCTCAGGGCATTCTTCCAGGTTTCTCATGTTGGTTTCACCGTAAAATAAAAACAAATCTGGTGACATGACACAACTGTGCCTGACCCCTCTTTTGATATTTTGGAAAGAGTTTATTTTATCATTTTCTATTCTCATTGCTGCTGTTTGTTCCCAATACATATTTCTGATTATTGTTAGATCTTTTCCATCAGTATTGAGCCTTTCAATATAAAGCCTACCAATATCAAATAATTGATATCACCATCATCGTTGTCGTCATTGGCGTCATCGTCTTCTGTCAGTCAAGCAAAAATACAAAAAGAAAAATCAGCCATATGAAATGATTATTGATTGTATTCTGTCCTGGGCAGTGTGCTATCATGTTGTTGTTAAGTGTCTGAAATTCGAGTTTTGCCAGACAGATTAGGTAAATGTTTAAAGCCTTGTTTATGTATGTGTTTATGTCTTGTCACAGTTGTCAGTTCTCTGTGTTGTCAGTAATTGTGCAGTAATTATATTGTGCTTTGTTTCATCATGTAGTTTGTAGTTTTGTTAATGGATGGGTCCGTGTTGTATGTAGTCGTCAGTTATATTTGTGCAGTGATGATATTCTGCTTTGTAAAGCACCTTTTTTCCAGTTTCACTAGAAGTGTGCGTCGGTATTGTCTCGTAGTTATCAGTGTCTTTTGTCCTCAATCGTTGTGTAGTGACAGAATTCTGCTTAGTGCTTCATCATGTAGCTCTGTTAGTTTTGCCAAGTGTATGTGTTCATGTTATTTTGATGTTAGTGCACTGTATTATCAATTGCTGTGTAGTGGATGTGCTCAGTTTCCAATTTCATTGTGAAGTTTAGTACCTAATGTTCACCTAGTCATAAATGGGTAGTGATATTATTTCACGTAAGGAATCCAAAATATGGATCAGATTTGCCCATCTGTGCGAAAATCTTATTTTCTTAGAGAGATGTGGAGGCAAATGGCATACTGATGTTTTATGTGCTGATCCTGCCAGATTACTTTTTACCAGGTCATCAGCCTAACAGGCTTGAGTGCATCCTGTGGCAATGTTTCAATGTTCTGTGTTTCTCGTTTATTTGACTGATTGACTGATGCAAAGTAGGTGCAATGCCCTGGAATTTCGATCATGGTACCACTGTGCCACTCCACATGACAGAATGGCTCTGCCAAGTCGCGAGCTTCAACCGTCTACCATTAGGAGATTACCGTTCATCCTCACCACACATTTACACCTGTGTTTTCAAACCAGCACACCATAGTTCTAGATCCATCATGTGTGAGACATTTCTGCAAAGTCAAAAAGATTCATTCAATGATCACCAACCCAGCATGTGTGAAATTCGCGTATCGCAATGTTAATAATATCAGCCCTACTTCCACGTTATCAGACTGACAGGTTCACAGCATGTTGTAATACTTGCAAGGAACTATCGCGCTTATCACGTAATAAAACTTCTCGCCTGAATGAGCTGAAAATTGGATAGTTCCTTCTACGTGAGCGCACTCGTCTTGGTGACAGAAGAAAACAAACCACACACACACACACATACCCGCGCGCACACACACACACACACACACACACACACACACACACACACACACACACACACACACACACAACTCATACCCGCGCGCACACACACACACACACACCACACACACACACACACACACACCACACACACACACACACACACACACACACACACACACACACACATACCCGCGACACACACACACACACAAACACACACACACACCACACACACACACACACACACACACACAACCCTGAACAAGTACCAGACATCACATCACCTAGAAATAGCCAGTCGACTTCCGTCACTTGTATCCCTACGTTAGATGAAAGCAAGAACCTCTCCAAACGCTGCTATTCAAACGTAATAATAGTGAACACCAGTCACAATGTACAAGATGAACAATGTAGATTTGTTGAAGGAAAGGAAGTAGTAATGCTATATGCATCCCAAGAACTTTCATAAGAATATCATGGGAGTTGAGTAAGGATTTATATTAGTGTTTTGTTGATTATACCAAGGCTTTTGATCAGGTAAGACATGAAGAATTAATTAACCAATTAGAAAGGCTCAATATTGATGGAAAGGATCTAAGAATAATAACGAATGTGTATTGGGAACAAACAGCAGCAATGAGAGTAGCAAAATGAGATAAACTGTTTCCAAAATATCAAAGGAGGGGTTAGCCAGGGATGTGTTTTCTCACAAGATCTGTTTTCTCTTTACAGCAAAAATGCCCTGGGATAAAGGTTGGTGGAACAACGTTAAACAATCTTCATCACTCAGATGACACTGCTCTCACTGCAGAAAATAAAAAAAGACCTACAAAATCTTATTATGTAACAGAAACAGAAAGCAGAAATAAACGATTAAAGCTAAATAGCAAGACAACTGAAATTATGGTAATCAGTAAAAAACAAAAACAAAAAAAACAAGAAATCCCCTGTCATAAAAACAGCAAATGGAACAACATTGACACATCATCATCATCAGGTGCATTGCCGCATGGCTTTGGCGATCATGGACTTCCATCTGTCTCTATCTCTTGTTGCCTCAAGCATCTCTTCCACCCTCTTTGTCCCCAGCCACTCTGCAAGTCCGTCTAGTATCTTCTCCATGGGTCTACCTGGTGCTGTCTTTCCCTCCAGCTTTCCCATTGTGACCAGCTGTTCCAATTCCCCTTTCCTCGTAAAATGGCCTATAAATGTTGCCTGTCTTTTCCTAATCTTCCTTATGAATGATCTTCTTGTGTCTGCCTCCATCAAGACTGTCTCGTTTGTTTTCTTTGCTGTCCATGGAACTCTCAACATTCTTCTTAGAAACCACATCTCGGCTGCCTCAATCTTGTTCTGGCTTTGCTTGTTGACTGTCCACGCCTCACAACCATATAGCAGTATGGTTCTATATAACATTCAAGAACTCTCTTCATGATGTTAATTGATAGGTATTTGTTGCTAAGAACGCTTTTCATCTTCTTGAATGCTATTTTTGGCTTGGCCGATTCTGCTGGCTATTTCTGATGTGCATCTGCCGTCTGGTGAAATGATCGTTCCCAGGTATTTAAACTTATCAACCTGTCTCAAGGTAGTGCCGTTTGCTGTCATTTTGCATGAACGGATTTCACGTTTTTTTACTGATCACTATGACTTCAGTCTTCCGGCTGTTTAGTTCCAACTCCTTATCTTTGCTTTCTATTTCCAGTATATTCACAAGGTTTTGTAGGTCCCTTTCATTTTCTGCAATTAGCACGGTATCATCTGCGTATCGAATGTTCCCCCAACCTTTAATCCAGGGTCTTCCTCTAGGTTTCTCGTGATGTTTTCGCTGTAAAAGTGAAAACAGATCTGGTGACAAATCACAACCCTGTCTGACTCCTCTTTTGATGTTTTGGAAAGAGCTTATATCGTTTTCTATTCTCATTACAGCTGTTTGTTCCCAATACATATTTCTGATTATTCGTACATCTTTTCCATCAATATTCAGTCTTTCTAGTTGGTTGATCAATTCTTCATGTCTTACCCGATCGAAAGCCTTGGTATAACAACAAATCATAAATATAAATCCTTATTATTTCGATTGACCTCTCGATGATAGTTCTTTGGATGTCTATGGCATTAATAGTTCCTTTCCCTTCAACAAATCCATACTGTTCATCTGCGCTTTCTCTTTTGATTCTATTCCTTGTCCTCATCATGATTATTCTTAATAGGATTTTTGTTACATGACTCATCAAACTGATTGTGCGATGGAGTTCGCATTCTATAACGCCTGTCTTGTTTGGAAGTGCAATGAAAATTGATTTTGACATATCTTTGGGGATTTTTCCAGTGTCGTAAATTTCATTTAGGAGGAACTATATTTTTTAATACCAAATTCCTCCAGGGCTTCAATATCTCTGTTGTAATGTTGTCTGGTCCTGGGGCTTTTCCTGGTTTCATCGTTTTCAGTGCTGCTCTAACTTCATCTTTCATTATGGGTAGTCCTTCAAAGTTCTTTCTTATAATGTGTTCTTCGTATCTGTCACCGTCACAAAGGTCTTTAATGTACTCTCCCCATCTGTTAATATTTTGTCTTTTTCCATGATAAGCGTACCATCTTTCAATTTTAAGCAACCACTTGATGTGCATGTACTTTTCCTGTGGACAATTTCTTCGATTCGTCTGTACATACCCTGAGGATCCGTATTGTATCGGTCTTCTATTTCTTTGTATTTTGTTTTCAGCCAAGCTTCCTTAGCTTCATTGCACCTATTCCTGATTTCTTTGTTTATCTTCCTGTATATCTCCTCCTTTCTCTTTACTTTCCTCCATTCCTCCATTAAGCCAAAAATTTCTTTTGTCATCCGGTTCTTTTTTGCTTTTCTATCTACTTCAGGGATTTCTTCACAAGCTTCATTTATCGAATTTCTCAACTTTGTCTATTGTTCCTCCCTATCGCTAACGTCTTCCAGAGCACTGAATTTGTTTTGAACATGTACCTTAATTTTTTTTCGTATCACTTCATCTGTCTTTAAGAGTCCAAGAGTTAGTTTGATATTGCTTTTGGTCTGTTTCCTTTTCCTTAATTTCAGCCTAAATCTTCCCACTGCAAGATTGTGGTCACTGTTGCAGTCTGCGCCTGGTAGTGTTTTTGCTGACAGTAAAGAATTTCTAAATCTTTTATTAATCAGGGTGTGGTCAATCTGATTTTTGGTATTATCTCCTGGACTCATCCAAGTCCATTTTTCTATCAGGCTGCTCAAACCAGGTGTTTCCTACTATGAACTCATTCATCTGTGTCCATTCTATAAGTTTCCTCCCCTTTCATTTTGTGTACCACGACCATAAGGTCCAACTATATCCTCCACCCTATCTTGTCCCACTTTAGCATTAAAATTATTTCTGTAACTTCTCGTGATTTACATTGGGCCTTGGCCATCTCTAATACTTCGTAGAAGTTGTCGATGTCTTCCTGACTACTTGCGGATGTTGGTGCATACACCTGAATGATGTTGATATCAAATGGCCTGCCTCCCAATTTGACCAGCAAAACTCTGTCGGACACAGCCCAGTATCCCTTAACTGCTTTTGATTTGTCCCTGTCCATTACGATGCCTACTCCTCTTTCATGTGAGTTTCCACCAGACTATATTACTGTATACTTTCCTGATGTTATCATGCCTGCCCCCTTCCATCTCACTTCCCCTAGTCCTAAAATACTAATGTTAAACCTTTCCATCTCCATTTTGATATTGTCTAATTTACCTTTTTGTAACAATGTTCTTATGTTCCATGTTGCGATTTTGGTATTTTTGAGGTTGGTCACAGTAGCTTGCTGACGGTCTTGTGTCACCTGCGCAGCATGGCGGTCCCTACTGGACGAAGGAGCACCTTTTCACGTCGTTATCTTCATGTTTCTTCTTCTGTCTGTCCATGAATTTGCTGGGGATAATACGATGGTGGTCTCCCGTTGCCTTCCATCGGTTTGTTTACGGTCTCTCCGCCAGCCTTTGTCGTTCCCACGACAACCTACAAGGCAGTAGGATTATTTTTGCTTCAGGGTTACCTCCCTTAGCCTTATTCTCTCCCGAGATGTCCACAAGGCAGTGGAGCTATTTACCCATAGCTTGGGGATCTGGTTCGTGGGCACCAGGGCATATCCACACGCCGGTGGGCCTGCGTGCTGCACGTTTGGGTGGCAGACCTCCTCCGCGTCCTTCGAGATTTAGCCTGAGTCAGTAAGATGCTCAGTTACCGCATGTCGCCACGAGGAGGCATAATGTAGGGCTTGCTGATGGAGAGGCTATGTACTGACAGGAAGAGACTTACGCATTCTGCTCTTCTTTTCGCATAGGTGCAAGCAGCAGTGCTAGCCAGCGGTGCAGGCTGAAAAGTGAGAGGTGACAAGCACGCAGCCACTGGCCAACACACTAGACGCATCACATCGGCCTTTGACCTGGGCACCAAAATAATTATATACTATGTAGGCTTAGATTTATAAAAACGGGCTTATTTAAAATTGCTTCCAGAGATCACAGTTCTTGGAGCCAGAAATGCACTTAAGACATATGCCCATTTATCAATCTTAAGAGAAAGTACGCAAGACTTTATCAAACATTAGGCAAATGGACCAGCAAGGCAGAAAGAGGAGTCAAAAAGCAAAAGGAACAAGGCACAGAAAAAAAGAGAGTACCACAAAAGAGGAAATTTCTAGCACAGAATTTGCGGAAGGTGGGGTACTACTTGTACTGAAAAAAGCCCCGGCACTTCCACGTGACGACAAGTCAGGTGGGGCGGCAGACGCTTCGAGCAAGTGGAAAAAAAAAACGAGTAGTTTTCAACAACTGTCGAAGCAAGTTCGAAAGTGGAAGAAAGAGCACAAGTAGTTTTCAACAACTGTCGAAGCAAGTTCGAAAGTGGAAGAAAGAACACAAGTAGTTTTCAACAACTGTCGAAGCAAGTTCGAAAGTGGAAGAAAGAGCACAAGTAGTTTTCAACAACTGTCGAAGCAAGTTCGAAAGTGGAAGAAAGAACACAAGTAGTTTTCAACAACTGTCGAAGCAAGTTCGAAAGTGGAAGAAAGAACACAAGTAGTTTTCAACAACTGTCGAAGCAAGTTCGAAAGTGGAAGAAAGAACACAAGTAGTTTTCAACAACTGTCAAAGCAAGTTCGAAAGTGGAAGAAAGAACACAAGTAGTTTTCAACAATAACTGAATTGCTAGGAAGAGTAGAATACAAATTAACGAAACAAGAAGTAAACTGACCAGCTAAAACCAATGTGAAGCCACGCCGGTTACAGCTATTTCGAGAATTTTCCGCGCACAATTCATCACCGATTTATAATATATGACTAATCGACTTAAGAACAAAAATGCCACGTGGTCTAGCCTTGCTTTACTGTATACTTTCTTTTTTGATTTAGCTGACAAATGTTCTAACTCTCAACCTCCGACTTTTTGATCACTAGCTCGATGACAACTTGTCACCAACACTCTAACAGTAACACTCAACAGTACCGGCCAAGCCGAAGTTCCGATTGCGTTCTAAACCTAGTTTCGTGTAACTGCAACGATGTCGGCGTCACCTGGTATCAATCAACAGAGAAAACAATGTGAACCTGAAACGGATCTAGTTATTAAACTTGAACCTGGACAGATAGATCTACTAACCGAACTGATGCTAACCTTGAGTATCAGGGAATCAACATTGACACAATTTGATAAATTTGAATATCTGGAAGTCATCTCACCAGATGGCAGATACACACTAGAAATAGCCAGCAGAATCAGCCACGCTCAAAGAGCATTCAAGAAAATGAAAAGCATTCTTACCAACAAATGCGTATCAATTAATACCAGGAAGAGAGTTCTTCAAGGCTATATTGAACCAATACCATTGTACATGTGTAAAGCGTGGACAATCAACACGCAAGGTCAGAACAAGATTGAAACAGCTGAAATGTGATTTCTAAGACGACTGTTTAGAGTTCCATGGACAGCAAAGAAAACAAACAAGACCGTCATGAAAGAGGCAAACACAAAAAGAGAACATTAATAAAGAAGATTGACAAAAGACAAGCCACATTTATAGGACATTTTATGAGGCAAAAGAAATCTGAGCACCTGGTCACAACAGGAAAGCTGGAGGGGAAAAGAGCACCGGTAGACCCAGAGAAAAAATATTGGATGGACGTTTGAAGTGGGTAAGACAGAGAGAGTGCGACATGTACAGTGACAAAAGATATATTCGTATCCAAAGTCATGATCACCAAAGCCATGTGGAAGGGCACATGATGATGATGATGATGATGATGATGATGATGATGATGATGATGATGATGATGATGATGTGATGATGATGATGATGATGATGATGATGATGTGTCGTGCCACAAAATTTTAAACGTGTCTTTGTCAAAACCCTGCCAAAAAGTCCAATTTCGATCCCAGGAATCTAAAAAAGAAACTATTGGCCTGTATTTAATCATCCATTCTTGTTTAAAGTCCTTGAGAGTATCGTCTTCTCATAACTGATGAATCACCTGGAAGGTATTTATCTGCTTGAACCTTTTCAGTCAACCTATCATAAAGCCCACAGTTCAGAAACTGCAGATTCTGGTCCATCTTCATGTGCTACTCTGTCATTGCTGGGAGGAAGGTCAGTTCCCCAAGACATGCGCGATACAAGCATCATCACACTGTACAATAATACAGGAGATTGCGGAGGCATATTACCTCTCAGGGTGATATTACTGCTCAGCAGCTCAATGTTTGGGAAAACAAGTAGCTCACCTCAACCACCATGACTGGAATGTACAGAACCTCTAACCTTCTCTGTGGCAGTGGACAATTCACGTGCGCCAGGAGCACTGCCTCAATAGCTTCTACCTGCAGACCTTGTGCCAGATCCTGGGTTTTTTTTCTGGAAGGACTGTGTGCCAGGCAAAGACGTACTGGACCAGGACAGCATGCCAAGCATGTATGCCTTCTTCCTTTACGACGACTGAGGGGGCTTGGCCACAACCGCCACATGCAGGATGAGCGCACATCGAAAATAAATCCTGTGTGGGTAACTCGCCAAAGGATCCTGGGCCCACAGTGCGCCCAGTGCCGCGATAAAGGGCTGTCTGCAAACATGGCCTGAAGCCTGCTGTTATCAGTATGGACATGTGGAAAGAGAAAGTTGCAATTCGCTGTGCATAGGGATAGACTGTAGATGCAGGCATCGTCACTGCAGGGGAGAAATGAACTCGACTGTGGTAGGATAGGACAGAAAAAAAAAGCTACAGCATCGATCACCCATCCCAAACCATCAGCTTTCATGTACCGTGACTGTGCCAAGAACTACCACTCAAGAATTGACTTGTTCCACCACAGCCGACACTGTTCCACATCCTACTGAGTCCCCCAATATATGGCTGAGGGGGTGTGGGTGTGGGAATGTGGGGATGAAATACAGAAAGAAAGAAAAATGAAATAGACGAGCAACCAAACAAAAAAGAAATGGTATAGATACTAGCACATGGACCAACGTACATGCCAGCCATTGCTAATCTGCTTATATTTAAAGAAACAAGTGAGAAGAAATGATACAGCGCGAAAGAAAAGTAATTTAATGACCACAAAAATGAAATAGAAGATTTTGTGTCTGTGTTGGTGTGTATTTCCTTTTGTTTGTCCAGAAATTCGTCTGGGAAAGTGCATCATTCCAGCTGTAAAAGAAGCTAAATTTTTGGGCTTGATTTTTTATGAAAAGTTGAACTTTCTCAGTCATATCCAACATCTAAAAACATCGTGCCAGACAGCTCTGAATATTCTTCGAGTTGTAGCTCATACAGACTGGGGTGCCGACAAGAAAACGTTACTACACCTGTACAGAGCTTTAATTCGCTCTAAACTGGACTATGGCTGTGTAGTATATGGGTCTGCGAGAGCATCGTACCTAAAGGCACTAGATCCCATTCACCATCAAGGGCTGCGCCTATGTCTTGGTGCATTCAGAACTACTCCTGTGTATAGTTTGTATGCAGAGGCAGGGGAGCCTTCCCTGAGCAACCGTAGACTGAAACTAAGTTTAAATTTCTGTTTGAAATTGTTCTCTGAACCGGAAAACCCAGCTTACGACTGTGTCTTCAACCCCAGATTTGAAAGTGACTTTGAAAAACATCCAAAAGTGACTCCTCCTTTGGGGCTGCGTATCCGTCCCCATTTGGAAAAGGCAGATATAAATTTAGCAGTTGTTGACGACTTCTCCAAGTTTCCAGATAGTCCACCATGGACGTTGAAAACACCGAAGGTTTGTTTTGATCTTGCTTCCTTCCGTAAAGACAATACCAGTGCACTGGCGTACAAATCGTTTTATGCGGAATTGTGTGAAAAATCTCCATCATCCCGCAGAATCTTCACGGATGGGTCCAAGTGTGATGAAGGTGTGGCTGCCGCTGCCTTCTGCTCCGAGATTCCCAATGGAGCATTTTCAAAACGTATTCCATCTGACAGTTCGGTTTACACTGCTGAACTGACTGCTCTGGTTTTGGCACTAAAAATGGTGTCCCAATCCAAACACAAAGAGTTTCTCATTTTTTCTGACTCCCTTTCTGCTTTGCAGGCAATCGCTTGCCGAAACATTAGTCACCCTGAACTTGTGAGGTTCTTTGAACTGTATTCTACTCTTGCAAATGAAGGTTACGAGATTGTTTTTGCCTGGATTCCTGGCCATATTGGTATTGGAGGCAATGAAAAGGCTAATTACCTGGCCAAGAAGGCTACAATGGCAAAGATGTCTAAGTCCGTAATCCCTTACACAGATGTCAAATCGAAAGTACACAGTTACGTAAGAAATCTGTGGCAGGAGAATTGGAATAAACAGACAGATAACAAACTTTTCCAAATCCTCCCTAACCTGACAGAAATTCTCCCATCTGCTGCAGGAAACCGTCAGAAAGAGACAGTGTTATGTAGATTACGCACTGGTCACACATCCTACACTCACTCGTACCTTTTGAAAAATGAAGAAGCACCATGGTGTATACCGTGTGATGAGCCTTTGAGCATCCGACACCTCCTCCTAGATTGCTGGGACTTGTACGATGTGAGACAAAAGCACTACACAGCAGATTCCTTAAAGGAGCTCTTCCGAGACGTCCCTCCTGATGCAATTTTCCAGTTTTTACAAGAGATCAATAGATTTCACTTGATGTAATTTTACGTGTTTTTCTTTAATGGCATTTTAGATTTGCAAGGTTGACGGTGAGCATGGTTTTTATCTGTTTATCTTAAAGGGTTGTTCTTTTCTTTTTGACGTGGTGTTAGCCCTGATATGGCTCTAGTGGTCGGCTGGGCTATAAGCAATATGAATTGAATTGAATTGTCCATCCATAATTGGTGTGTATAACAGCTGCAATGAGAATAGAAAACAACATCAGCTCTTTCCAAAACATCAAAAGAGGAATCAGACAGGGTTGTGTTTTGTCACCAGATCTGTTTTCACTTTACAGCGAAAACATCATGAGAAACCTAGAAGAAGACCCTGGATTAAAGGTCGGAGGGAAAATGATAAACAACATTCGATACGCAGATGACACCGTGCTAATTGCAGAAAATGAAAGGGACCTACAAAACCTTGTGAATATACTGGAAATAGAAAGCAAAGATAGGGGGTTGGAACTAAACAGCAGGAAGACTGAAGTCATGGTGATCAGTGAAAAACATGAAATCCCCTCATGCAAAATAACATCAAATGGCACAACCTTGACAAGTTTTAATACCTGGGAACGATCATTTCGTCAGACGGCAGATGCACATCAGAAATAGCCGGCAGAATCGGCCAAGCCAAGACAGCATTCAAGAAGATGACAAGCATTCTTACCAACAAATGCCTGTCAATTAACATCATGAAGAGAGTTCTTGAATGTAATATAGAACCAATACTGTTGTACAGATGTGAGGCATGGACAGTCAACAAACAAAGCCAGAACAAGATTGAGGCAGCCGAGATGTGGTTTCTAAGAAGAATGTTGAGAGTTCCATGGACAGCAAAGAAAACAAACGAGACAGTCTTGATGGAGGCAGACACAAGTAGACCACTCATAAGGAAGAGTAGGAAAAGACAGGCAACATTTATAGGCCATTTTATGAGGAAGAGGATTTGGAGCACCTGGTCACAACGGGAAAGCTGGAGGGAAAGAGAGTACCAGGTAGACCCAGGGAGAAAATGCTAGACGGACTTGCAGATGGCTGAAGACAAGGAGGGTGGAGGAAATGCTTGGGGCAACAAGAGATAGAGACAGATGGGGGAAATCCATGATCGCCAACGCCATGCAGCAAGGCACTTGATGATGATGATGATGATGTTGGTGTGTATGCATGTGTACGTGCGTGTATATGTGTGTGTGAGTGTGTGTGTGAGTGTGTGTGTGTGTGTGTGCGTGTGTGTGTGTGAGTGCATGGCGTGTGTGTGTGTGTGTGTGTGTGTGTGTGTGTGTGTGTGTGTTGTGTGTGTGTGTGTGTGAGACACAGAGAGAGAGAGAGAGAGGGAGAGAGTGCATGGCATGTGTGCGTGCATGCGTACATGCGTATTAGTATAAGACAAATAGTATATAGGAATACAACTCAGTTAACTGCGTCACCACATTTTAACTGATCAATATGAAATACAAATAATTCAAGCAGCTAGATCATACAAATAAATATAAGCATACATAAATCCTTTCATTACGTAATTTGAACTAACTATTAAATGCTAATATATAAAAATGACCACACTAAAGTGAACTACTTTATTCGATCATTAATCAAAATGGACACAAAAAGCGTACTCGTATTCGATCATTAATGTATGTGTATTGCTACAGTAATTAACAATATGAATGTCTGCAACAACTCACATATACTGATGTGCACATATTTATAAACAGCAAAGGCGGTAAGTGAAATAACCCTTTGGCTCCTGCACCCTGCCCATCTGCATCTGGCAATGTCAACCATGCTCACAAAGCGAAAACGTAACCCTTTAATTTCCTCACCCTACCCATCAGTTTCCTGCAGGAAGCAGGTAGCTAGTGTGAGGGAGTCAAAAGGTTAAGTTTTAGCATTTGGTCGTGAGGGAATCAACGTGATACAGCACAGGTGATTTTTCTTTTCTCTCTCTTTCTGCGTGACTTATATTTATCAATGAAAGTAGTTATTTCTGCGCAAGTCTGCCAGCGACAAATCCCTTATTTCCAAAAGGTTCTTTTCCGTGCGCTGAATGCATGCTGCTAATTTGACATTGGTTAATCATCTCATCAGAATAGCAAATGAAACACAGCTTGACAGAATGAAGGTGCTGGCATTCTTGAAGTTAATCTTAAGTTTACATAAAGTAGAAACCATAGAGACTGCACCATTGCCAACCACTAAACAGATTTTGTGTATGTTTTATAACTGTCTTCTTGATCAGACGACAGTGTGTCCAACAATTTCAGTTTGACTTACAATCATTCAATCAGTTATTGTAGCTGTATCATTTTGACAGAGATTTATTTACTCGAGAAATATTAACAATTTCTGCCTTTGTATGCCATGAAGATTAATTGACTTTGCTCTTTAAAAAGTAACTGAATGGAATAAATAAAAAAAAAGCATTACGATAACTATCACGACGACTGATATCTTATATTCTCCACCACCATAAACAAAGTAACAAGATCAAGCCATATTGATGCTTTCATTCCTTGTCACATGTGCCTGCATTTTTTTCTTCCATGTGATGTCTGGTGTCTTATAACCTTTTAGTGGTAGACATCAATCGATACATCCTGTTTATAGGAAAGTGGTGTGTATTAATGTGTGCACACGCGCGCGCGCAAGCACACACACACACACACACGTATGTGTGTGTGTGTGTGTGTGTGTGTGTGTGTGTGTGTGTGTGTGTGTGTGTGTGTGTGTGTGTGTGTGTGTGTGTGTGTGTGTGTGCGTGCATACATATATCTGCATAGGAAGAAAGGTATCTTTGTTCGTATGCGTTTTGTGTGTTTATGTGTGTACATGTATGTAGTTGTCAAAAAGGGAAGACTGATATCAGTAGCTATGGTCTATGTTGCGATGTGTCTTACAGTGTGGACTTTGCATCTCTTCGCATGGAACGTGTGCTTCTAGTGGATGGTGTCTCACACGGATATACTGCATGAGTGGTCTGGTTCATTTGAGAACTTACCTCCTTCTTTGCTAGTCTAGTTTGATTAAGGCAGCAACCACTTTTCAACAGATAAACACTGTCTCAAGGCCCACTGTACATTGTATACAACTATCTTAGGATGTTGAAAACTAAAATTGAGTGGTTTGAGTGTTTGGAATGAGACTGGTTGTTTTGTATAAAGAATTGGTATGTGTTGTAGTGGACAAAGCAAATGGTTTCTCTAAACGTAAAGAGAACGTGCGTCCCACAAATAGTAAAGGAAAATCTATCTAACAGGTTCTGACACATGGTGGTTTTATGATGAAAAGTTGCCACCATTTTTTGGAGTGGATGAGTAAAGCTTGAAAGTTGAGTTTTTATACAAAGAGGGGTTATCCTCGTAAAATGTGTGCGGAAGACGCTGGATTTGTGTGTCTTGATTGAATGGAACAATCATGAAATGTGTCTATGTAAATCAAAAGTTCCTTTACCAAGTAAGACCTGCTAAGTTCGGACATGATTAATATATGACATCCTCTAATGTTCAAATCCCATGCGGCTGCCAAACAGTGGGTGTCTGCTAACATGACAACTGCTTTGTGAAGAGGCGAGATGAGAAAAATATCTCCTAGCTTCTAAGACAGCTGGCTCCAGAGCAGCGTCATCTGTTCTTCGATGTCTTTAGTATTGATGTTTGCTTTGTTCTGTACTTATGTATCGATATCAACGCTTCACTTTGTTTTTATTGCTTCTGTTTGACGCATCGTTCGTCAGTTTTTTCATCAGCATCACATTCCATCACTTGTTGATTGTTCAAATGAACTCATAAGATAATCGTTTCAGGACAGTGTGATAGGACATTTACAAACATACAAGCACAAGCACATACACATAAACGCACACACGCACACACTCTCTCTCACACACACTTACACAAATCTGAACACACTCACACACACACACACACACACACACACACACACACACACACACACACACACACACACACACCACGCACACACACACACACACACAACATATCTGAACTCACACACGCACACACACACACTCACAAGCTCACACACACAAACACACACATACATATACACACATACTAGTCAGTAGTCCAGCTGAACGATAACTTCCTTATTTTCAAAGCAAGAATAAAATTTAAAAGTATCAAAAATTAAAACTGAATCAGTATGTGTTTCCCTTGTTGACGCTCATGATTTATTGCACCATCTTTGTGAACTTACAAGACCCGCATGCAAGATCACACACTCTCTCCCTCCTTCTCTCTTACATACTCTACCTCACCTCTCTCTCTCTCTCTCTCTCTCTCTCTCTCTCTCTCTCTCTCTCTCTCTCTCTCTCTCTCTCTCTCTCTCTCTCTCTTATACTCTGTCTTTCAATAAACGTATGTGATTACGGAAGCTGTGGAATGTATCCGTCAAATATAAGAACATATGTGAAGTGTGTCACTATGGGTTAATACTTGACTATCAGCCAATGACAAGATTATGCGGACAAGTATGATATGCAACTAGTATAAACATTAAACTAGTCACATTAACTGCATATCAAAAGTACCAAAGACCCTATCTGAGATAGATTGATTACTGTATGTAGAAATTAAGGTGCTGAATATGAACAAAATGCGTATTGCGCTGTTTAGAGAAGGGCTCATTTCATGTAGCAAGCGAAAGTGGCACTCATAGCTAAATTTATCAATTCATTGTTTTACACTAATTTTTCTGTCTGCCTCTAAGTGTAGATGTCACAGGGAGATGAATTTGTCGGTTGTAGTCAGATTTGAAATCTAACATAGTCATAGTATAAATGTGAAGTGAGTTTGCCGCTCCACCTATCCAGGTCAGCCGTTGTCATCCATCAGCTCTCTGGCCTGAGCACTGCTCTTGTTAGCTGGAAGAGATGGCTGGCTGGCGGGCATCCTGATCAGGTAGCTATAACACTTGATCCGCTGTTGTGTCACATACTGGTTGACGAGTGTTGTTCCTTCCATCTCTAGGATATCTTATATTTTAATCAATTATGAATGGCAGTAGATTTAGCCATTTAAATGTATCCTTTAAGCTAAAAACAAATTATAACCAATAAATAGCATAAAGATTACCCCATGACCACAAAACTGGGGGACATAACTGAAAATAAATCAAGCAAAGCTGTGAGCCTATCTGCATAGAAAAAGATCAGAACGCAAGGTACACTGCTTTCATTCCATTACACTGTGACAACTAAGGTAAAACCTGAAGGACATTACACACATTTTGATCACAATAGATCAGAAACGTTTGCCAGTATTCCACAAATGTAATGCAACATATTACACACATTTTCTGACTATCCTGATCACAAATGATCTCAACAGTCTTTCTGGTATTTTGTCGTACAGAAATGAATATAAATGATGTAAACTAGCCAGCTTCATTGCTGAAGCAATGAGCATCTGAAAGAAAAGAAGAAAAAAGATAATAAAAAAACCGATTAGGAGCAGAATATTTATTAATGCATGGCATACTATTTGCTTGTTGCAGTCGATGATTTTTGGTTTGAACTTGACTGTATTGCATACCATGAAAATGGTCTGTGTCAGTCAGCACTGTGTTAACTGCGTGTGAGAAATAGACAGTTAATGACAGTTCATCTGGTGATGATCATGTTCAGCCGATGTTATTTTTTTAATCAGGGTATCTCCAGGAGACTTTATGGCGAGCCTTTGGCTCAAAGAACATGTTGGTGATGCATAGCATGCAGTGAGAGCAGAGCTTCTGTGGTTTCTGGCCATTGGTGTTCATCTTGCAACACAGAAATATCAGATACAGACTGGTCATGATCTGATGTCTGATCTGACTGTGGCATAATAATAATAATAATAATTAATAATTACAATATTTATATAGCGCAAAATCTTGATAAAATCACATCTAAGCGCTGAAACAGACACACACACGCACGCACGTACACACACGCACGCGCACACACACACACACACACACACACACACACACACACCACACACGCACACACATACACACACGCACACGGCTATAAATGGGGAGAAAGAATAAAAGCAATGGAAAATTATAGAGAGCATATTATATACAATTATATATTACAATGTGATTCCCCTCCGAGTGGAGACAGGCTGCAGAGGGGATTGAGTGAGGTCAGGATTTTATGCAGAGGAGAAAAGGTGAGTTTTGAGAGCGGACTTGAAGGAGACAAAAGTAGGACACTACGAGCAAACTAATTTGCTGATTCTGAAATCTTGTTGATGGTGGCACAAAGATTGTCATAGAGCTGATCTTTTGTTTCCTGTGGTGAGCATAGCATTAGGGTATAGAACACCTGAGATGTTCACTTTGCAAGACGTTGACAGGCCAGGGAAAGGAGGAATTGTAAACCATCGTTGGGAGGAATTACTATGATTAATAGGCTTTTCATGTCTGTAAGACCAATGCCGTGTACAGATGGTTCCTCGGGGAGTCTACTCTGCCACAGGTATGTACAGATCTTTCTCCACAGCATAACGTCTACAGCAAGCCTGTGCTCTTGTTAGGCTGATATGTCTATGTCCATTCTCCTCAGCTCAGAGTCGATGATTGCTGTTTCCTGCGGTATTGATCTGCTGCAGAACGCCTGAGAAGCCAGGGCACATAATCGCGAAATTGTAAGCCTCCAGTCGCATGACTGGTCGTTTCTTCTTTAATTTCTGTAACTTGCTTGGCGTTGTTGACACTATAAAGTTAGAATCGTCCATGGTCGTCTACTTACTATGGCAACCATTAAAGTTTAATGTTGTGTTCCTAACGTATAATCTCTATCATAGTTTCTGCGAGGTGAACGTCTTCTTGAAGTGAAGATGACGTCTGTGCCGTCGTTAGTTGTACCACAACTGAAAGTCTGCTACGCAGATGTCTACACACTAGACAGACTAGTACAACAGTTACACCAGGGGCAGCCCACTAGGACTGTTCCCTCTGGGACTAATCCCATGGGACTGTTCCCTCTGGGACTATCTTCATTTGAGCCTCTCTCAGCTCTTGTCCCGTTTGGACTCATCAGACAATTTTACACATGATTATCAGTTCTGTACTATGAATATCATCAATTGAGAGTTTTTATTTGATGTCTGGTGCCTCGATAAAACACCGATAATACTTGGCTGTTGGTTCATGCTTAATGTGGGGGAGTTGACGAATAAAATGATTCCATAGTCAAGACATGGATTTACCAGGTGAGTCCTCTGTTTGGCCATGAGATTTTGTGCCATTTCACGAACTTGGACGAAGAGTCAGTCCAAACGAACAGTAATTTGGAGTTTTCATGCAGCATTTTCAAGTATTTTCTGCAGCCCCCCCCCCCCACCCCCCACCCCGAAAACATCCCAATATTGATGCATTAACTACAGCATTGCAGAAAAGATAGAGATTGAGCTTAAATTTATCAGTTGAACGTGAGTCCTCTGCTTCCAGCAATGAAGTCAGCAATCAGGAAGAAAGGCATCCAATAGCTGGCACCGAGCTGTACTTCATGAACGGCCAAAAAATGTATGTAACTCTATGGACTCCAATGAGCTTGATTGTCACACTTCACTGTTTCTGATTTGACAACTGAACAGTCCATTGGCTGAAAGGTAATTCAGTTCATCTGTTTCAATTTCATTTTGTAGCATTCTATTTTCTATTAATTCTTTAACGATACGTTTTATAAATGTGTACATTTGCATGTGTCTATATGTTTATATTCCGTTAGATATAATAATGCAACACTAATAACCTTACAAACATATGTACATGTATGTACATCTGGACACTTTAATACTAAAACAAGGCTAAAACAATGGTTTAGTCCAAATAGGATTAGTCCCAGTAAACCCTTCCCGTTGAACCAAGGTTGGCACTTTTCGTCTTCTGTATGTACAAGTCTTTGTCCCATGCATTTCACCACACTTCTCTCTCTTTCTTTCTCTCTCTCTCTCCTTCTCTCTGTCTCTATCTTTTCTCTCCCCCCCCCCCCCTCTCTCTCTCTCTCTTTTCCTACTCTATCACAAACACACAGACAGCCCTTTCTATCAACTGTTCAAGATACAGATACCTTCCCAGAAGACACTGCCGCAGCCAATTCTCGCAGCGAAATCATCAAGAATGATGAATTTGTCACTGTTGGGTACAGCTGTGGTGAAGAGTTCAAATCTTCGTAGAACTTGTTCTTGAGCTCATCTGAGTTAGTTATGGTGGGTGCCATGGTGCCGAAAGTGACGATAAATCTTCTGCCCATATGAGACAGGGAGTCTCATCGTCATTAGACGATCGTTTGCTCCTTTTGGGGACTTCATTGCAGAACTGATTCTGTTCTCTTGTCTTTCTTCAGGTTCATGTCCACTCCAAAACAAGGTGTAGCCGAAACCTCCCTCACAGAGTTCGCTAAACCTCCCTCACAGAGTTCGCCTTCTCCCGTCAGCATGGTCTCACTTAAGGCAGCGAGTCGATGTTATATCTGGCGAGTTCATTTGCGGTAAGTGCTGTTCGTTTCTGAGGTCTGTCTGATGTGTCCCTATAAAGAAGTATGCGGATGTTCCATGTGGCACGTTTGAGAGTTGCGATTCTTGTTTTCTTTCTCGTTGCTTGATTTCGACTGTATGAGTAGGGCCCCCACCAGCGGCAGTATGCTGGCTAGGGTGAGTTGGAGCAGGCAATGCTTAGGGCATCTATTGTGTTCACTTCCTCATGCCATACAGATGAGAAATGCCGTCCTGATAAGGATTGCTCAGTCGGCCAGATGGCTGCCAAATTCCACTGCTGCTGTTTGTTTTCTGTGAAGAGAGATCCTATGGCCTGGGCCGTCTGTGTGCAAGGTTGTAGTCATGACTTCCTGGGTATATATCCACACCTGTCGCTTTGTCGCGTGCCAGTCTCCACAGGGCTTGAGGGTGATAGGATGAGATGAAGGATGACTTATGACTAGCGTGTTGACTTTTGTATGTAGAGGACATTACTATTTCGTCAGGCACCATCTGTGTCCAGTGGCAAGGCAGCCCCAAGATGACTGAAGATGGAAACGGATACAATGGATGACCAAGATGTCCTGCAGGTGACTCATCTTGCTGTCTGCACTCCACAGTGCGTTGCTTGTAATCGCCTTCCTACCCATTGAACCAGCCCTGTGGTTTCCTCTTGTCAATCCGCCAAATCCAGTTTTCACATGCTTTCATAGGCAAGTTCGAACTCACCAAGGATTTGAGAACCATTGGCTACCCTCATATGGTTTAGCCAGCCAGTCAAAGCCATTATTTGGGTAGAGCCACTGTATAAAGCTCCAATCAAGCGAATTAAATGCTGTTTGGTTACTTGTGTTTTTCTCTTCAAAAAATATGTTTCGTAGAAGACCAGGTAAATCTGTTTCATTTAGGTAATCATTCAGGTCATGTCAATCTTAAATTTGTCTCTATGTCCTTATTACAAATAAGTGTTTGATTTTCGTTTATCATCTATAGCAAATCACTTTTAATGTGCTTGGCATTGCACGCTGACGTGTGTGTGTGTGTGTGTGTGTGTGTGTGTGTGTGTGTGTGTGCGCGCGCGCGCGCGTGTGTGTGTCTGTGTGTGTGTCTGTGTGACTGTGTGTATGTCTGTGTGTGTGTCTGTGTGTATATGTGTATGTCTGTGTGGTGTGTCTGTGTGTATGTGTGTGTATGTATGTATGTCTGTGTGTGTGTGTCTGTGTGTATGTGTGTGTATGTATGTGTGTGTGTGTGTGTGTGTGTGTGTGTGTGTGTATGGTGTGTGTGTGTGTGTGTGTGTGTGTGTGTTGTGTTAAAAACTATTTGCCCATACTTTTTTCTATTTACAATCGCTACATAAACTGCACATCTGAATACTCTTTATTCTTATTTCTTTTTAACCACTTGTATTATCACACTTCATCTATTTCCGCCATAGCGGCAGGACTAAAAAGCGTTCAGTTTACATGTGTATGTTTTTGTTTCTCAAACTTTTTAAGAAGTGCTTAGGGCTCTTGTGAGATGAAGCGCTGTTTAAATAGTCATCATTGTTATTTGTTATTATCATTAATATTTATCAGTTCTTTATCATTAATACATTTCATAATGACGCTGGCCTCCGTTACAGTATAGCCCGGCCCACTTTGAAGATCACAGATAATACACAGAATAATCAAAAATTATTACTTAATCTACCCTAAGTGTTTACAAGCATGTATGTACCAATCCTTGCAGGGAACTACAAGCAAACAAAAATAAAGCTTCACTATATGTACAGATACATTTGGATCACCATAATGAAATGAGAACATTATAATGTTTGTGATTCCTCATCACTTAAGAAATAAAAACAGGGCATTGTCTTATTTGTATGTGCTGTCGTTTACCATGTGATGACACTGATATTGACGATATATTCATATCTGTCCGTAGATAAAATTACGCGTCGAAAATTTTTAACTCGGACTCAGAGCCACACGATTTTAAAACAAGAAACTGATTCTTCTGTATCACATACACCACGACCGTTACTTGAGAAAGTATAGAACTCATTAGTTTGCCTAAGCCTTTTCCCCTAAAATGTTTATTACTGCAATTCAAAATTCTCGTTTGATGAATGGTGTGCGATTGAATGTGTTACATGGATAGAACAAACCTTCTTGGCAACACAACATTTGACATACTGATATGTCAAATGTCATTGTGATCAGTAAAAAAACACACAACAGGGAAGTCAAGCAGATATCACATAGTCTCCATGGATGTGTCTTTCGTGATTCCAAGGTTCATTCTCATTGCTTTGTTATCTATTCTGTCTAGTTTCAATAGATTTGTCTGTCACAAATAGTGACGTCAGGTGACAGTCAATAACACTCAGTATTATAGCTTGGTATAGCTAAAATAAATGCTGCTATTTAATGCCTTCAGCTGCTATTGTTTTCAGGATTAAAAGAACAGTTTTTACCTTTGAGTATGGAGGCTTCCATATGTTTTCTGAAAGACAGCATTCCACCTTAACTGATGCCAATGCAGCGTAAGTTGTTTGCTCGATATTGCTGCCTCTGAACATAACTGGTGGAATGTTTCTACTCGCTGCTTTGTTATTAGGGTTGCAGAACAGTCCCTGTACTTTGGTGCAGTTGATTGTCAATCTGCTTTCTTGCCATCACTGATCTACGTTGTTTAGCTGTACTTGGACTGCTTTGTTTCTTGCAGGTGCAAACGTCATAAACTTTCTGTTATCAGTATTTGTTTTACAATAAACAGACACCAACATACAATATGGTAACGAAAAAAGATTGGGATTTATAGATAAGAAAATGTGTCGTTGACATACGAACAAAATGTAACATACAGAGTATACATAATAATATTTTTACAACGGAGGTTTAAAAGTGAACATCAATACCCAAACATGTCTTATAGATGAATCCGTCATCAGCAAGAGTGAGTAAACGGGCTGGTCTCTTCTTATTTAGGTTAGTAAATCCTTTTGCATATATTTTGTAGAAAACAGGCGAAAGTGGCCATCTTTGAGGGATTTCAATGGAAAGTTTTTGAGGTGCTGAACACCACTTTCCAGTTACCTTTTACAAGGTCAGGTTGCGATATCCATTTAGCCTGCAACGATCGTAACCTGGTTTGGGTAGGACTTTTAGGAAGCTGTCTGTCCAGTTTTCATCAAAATAACCTTTCTTAAAACTGTCTCGATAGAGAACATATAATTCAGGCCTTTTTTTCCCTATTCAGACAACGTTTCGATGTTCAAGTATCAAATCTTGTCTGGACCAGGGACTGTCTTTTCCACACTGTGCAAGTGCTTCATGTAATTCTCGTTCAGTTGTTTCATAATCTAGTTCAGTTTATGTCAGTTTTGAGTATGGGTCAGGGGTGACTTTTTCTTTTTTTTTTATTCATTTTTCCTAGTCACTGTTGTATGAAACGATGGAGTACGCCTGTCCGTCTCTTTGTTCTTGATAAGGTTCCTTCTGTATTCATGATATCAGATGTCGTGATGTGTGTAGTTTTCCCTTCCATTTGTTGATAGAACTGCCAGAATTGTGTTTCTGTTGTATTAGCTTCGAGTCTTTTGCAGAATTGTTTCCATTTAACATCGTTTCCTTAGATCTAGGATTTTGAACCGTTCTGTTTTTTCATCGATTTTCTTTTAAACTCGTCCGTTTTCCTAGTAATATCACTGTCTGAACGATGGTTTATTCGGTGGTTTTGCCAAGATTTTACTGCAGCCCGTTTTTCTTTCCAGGCAGTCGCTGGGTGATGGTCCCACCAAGGCGATTCTTTTCTAGATGTTTGATTGTTTCTTGGTTTCCTTTTTCACTTAATAGTTCTGCGTTTACAAACAGTATCAGTTTCTTGACGATACGTATGTTTTATTATGCTCAATACCACTGATACATGATTGCTGCCATGTGTGTTCAGTGTTTCTGCACTCATAAGCCGTGTTATTTTTAGTAGAGATGAGTGCTATATCAATGGTACTATCTCGGTCTGTCTACTTGTCTTGGTGACGTTGTTGTGGGTGGGCTGAGCTAGATATCATACAGTATATCTTCCAGATCATGTCTCTGGACGTTGGTACCGTTCAGATCCCACATTACAGATCATGCATTTAGATCGTCACATACGACAATCGCGTCTCCTAGTCCATTGTTCATTTCTTCAAGGGAGTTCTACGCGCGCGCGCGGTGTATGGGGTGTGTGTGTGTGTGTGTGTGTGTGTGTGTGTGTGTGTGTGTGTGTGTGTGTGTGTGTGTGTGTGTGTGTGTTGTGTTGTGTGTGTGTGTGTGAGTGTGTGTTTGCCTCTTTCAACAATGTCCTCGTTTGTTTTCTTTACTGTTCACGGAATTCTTAATGGTCTTATCAGAAATCTACATTACAGCTGCTGCCTCAATCTTGCTCTGACTTTGCATATTGACTGTCCACGCTTAGCATCCGTATCGGTTGTATATGACACTGAAGAACTCTCTTCCTGATGCTGATTGATAGGCATATGTTGTTGGTGAGGACATATTTCATTTTCTTGAATGTTGTTTTAGCTCGGCCAATTCTGCTGGACATTTTCAGTCTATATCTAAAGCTTGATGACTGTTCCAATATATTTAAACTGATCAGCTTTTCTCAGTATTGTGCCATTTGCTGTTATTTTACATTAATGGATTTCTTGTCTTTTTCGGATTATCTTGACTTCAGTCTTCTTGTTCTCTAGTGCTAGCTCTTTATTTCTGCTTTCTCTTTCTGTTATATTTACAACATGTTGTAGGTCTTTTTCATTTTCTGCTATTCGAACGGAGTTATCTGCACAACGAAGATTGTTTATAATGTTTCCTCCAACTTTTGTCCCAGGACATTCTTCTACATACGGACAGTATCACAGAGCCCAACATGTATACTAGACAAAAGTATGATCAAAACACCCAGTTTGCTATATATAAAGTAGATATTATAAATACATTTCTCAAATTGATGAAATCAAGTAATGGTATGCCTGAGGATGGTGGTTAAATAGCATGACTTGATGGTGGTATCGATGACTTTAAATGATTTGAAAAATTAAAAGATCAAAGCATACCGTTACAGCACTTGTTTTTGCCAACAGTTTCAGCTTCAGCTTCTCAAGATCATGTCTCCGTGCTTGGAATGAGTTCTATATGAATAAACGTCACAGGTGCCATGTGACGGTGATCATGGCACAACTCTTAAGCCTGTACATAAACCCATGAGCTGGCCAGCCCCTGAGGTCCTACCTAGCTTATATTTTACCTTGCCTACATGTTTTTACTAAATAACCCTAAGGTCAAGGCCAGGTAGATGGATCTCGTTAGTCCCATGAAGGTAGTCTATCTTGATGTGGGAAGTTTTGATTTCAAGTTAACGAAGTACGCCGTCCCCTGTGCCTCCAAGGAAGGTTCTTCAGCCAGAGGCAAGGGGACGGATACTTCCAACAACAAACCTGTACCTGTATAAGCCATTCTGCACCTGGCAGTCACCGCATCTGTGGCACTATGAGCAGTAGGCAAGTGAGTGGGGAGAGGATGGCATGCTACCTTCACTTTTAAAAAAAATTCCCTGTGTTTGTTAAGCATACAGGCCAGCTGGAAAAAAAACAAAACAAACAGGGCATACAATCACCAGCTTACGGAAAAGACCTTTAGCTTTGAAGATGTGTTGACAGGGACAGACAAACATAACTGCTGGTAGTCTCTAGCCATGATTCTTCATGTAGCCGGTTGAGGGGTGATGGTCGTCTACAGTGTACTTGAGGCAGATGCAGTATTTGATCGTCATGCAGCAACACAGCAGCTTTTCCCTAGGACATCACTGCTCTCCCCAAATACCTGTCTTACATGTGTTTGGCAGATTGCCGTTTCTGCCTGTTTATCCGTCTTTGTGGTGGAAACAGTATGAACAAGAAAGGAGCGAAAACATCTTTAACAATTGGTTCAGGGAAGGTCTTAAAAAAGACCTTCCCTGAACCAATTGTTAAAGATGTTTTAAGTCTACGTGAAAAAGACAATAGAGACCTTTAGATTACACGTCACGTATCTCCCAACACGTATACATATCGCGATACGTACGTGTCCCGTACGTGAAAGCGATTTGGGTGTAGATTACACGTGAAACAGATCTACGTCCCCCAACACCCCCGAAGCAAGGGAAGTAACCACAACCTTTCCTGTAGGCTACTTTACAACGTGTGACCTTGGTCTGGGGGGGTGGAAACCTCCCCCCCCCCCCCCGGGGGGAATTTTTGACTTGGTTTTCTAGAAAGCTTATGATATGGGAGGAAACATTTGACATGTTACCCTCTGGTAAACAGGTTATTTTGGCAGTGAGAGCTGCATTAATAGTGTATTTTTTCCTCTTTGCGCCTTGTATTTAGCATTATGGGGTGGGTGTGTTCACTCTATGTTTGTCACACATAATCTGGCTTGATATCTCATAGGTTTGTCGTGAATGGCATCTGAGACAAATTTCCTCGATATATCTGCACACTATTCTGCTGGTATTTTACAAAAAGCGATACAGTGATGATGTTTGTGCATGGGCATCCGAATCGCATGCAGCTGAAATCTGTCCTACCACTCAACCATAGCTGTGCGCTGTTCTGTTCCCACGCGCAAGTTCAGCAGCCGACACTTTTCCACACGTTTCTTGCTAGTGTTTGTGTCTCCACATTTCAGTGTGTATCACAAAACAGCTTATGTTCACTTAGGCCTAGATCAAGATTTCATTATTGTGATCAGAGAATGTCTACGAAAAGTAAGTATTGTAACATTCGTTAACGTCATCAGATAGGTATGGCGCTGAAAGTAATGGGTTTACGACAGAGCGTTGAGTCAATGTTTCTCTAGTGGTGAGAGATTCAACAACATGAACCAGTGATTTGGAACAACTGACCTAATAATAATAATAATAATAATAATGCCATGAGTGTCTCTGTCTCTCAAGTCACACCTATCTTACGAAGGCGCATGTGTATTTTCTTCCGCTTCTTGTTGCTAAATCAGTGTTGCCTTTGTAAAGAAATCAAACATGCAAAGCGGTCATGTGTGCATGCCATTGCGTGCTTTACTGTGATCTCTGTCTGCAACATGACGTAATCATGTTCTTGGTAAACCCACCTCACCCCGTCCCCACCTCTGTGTGTGCGTGTGTGTGTGTGTCTCAGTGTAAAGCGTTCATGCACATCTCTTCTACACACCTCTGCCCATCCCGTCTACTGCGCGTGTCTCATTATTTCGGCCAGACTCCTGTGCTAAGCACGTGTAGCATAGATTATAATTATAGCAGATGGTACTCACTGTCACAGCGCAAGATGCGCTTTTCTGATGGGGTTGCTGGAGAACCTCTGACACGCCTTAGAAAAACCGCTGCTTGAGTTCGTTGCTAGTTTTAGTTCTGCGTTCTTCACCACTAAGTTTGACAAAGTGTATGAATAGGGCAAATCGCTTTGCCGCATAATAGTATCCGTTTGTTTTTAACCGTTTTGTTTCAGGTCATTGAGAATGGGCAGGTGTGCAGTCTCTAACTACACTGTAATTAAAAATGCGTCATCTTCTCCATGAGACACGTCCTGTGTGAATTCAGATTTGCACCATGGCAGATGAACAACCAGTGACCTTTAAAAGCACACCCAAATGCAAAAGAAAATGTTCAAGAGATGGCAGAACATGTATAATTCATTTCAAAAACAACAGAAAAGAGAAGACTATAACCCCACTAACTGAAGAAAGTAAAAAAACTATCCAGAAGTCTCTCCATTTGAGACGTGCTTCAAATGTAGCATGTCATAGACTAGATCAGATTTGTGATTGTATTCCAGAAGACATGGACTTTACTCACCATGGTTATCACAGAAGCTGTTATGCACGGTTTACCAATGTGAAATTTGCCAGGAAAAGGAAACATGAGACAGAGAGTGAAGAAGTTGCAGGACCATCTAAACCAAAGAGGACTGCTGTTGCTACATCAGGCCCATTGCTTCCAAACGACAGATGCATTTTTTGCAACAAAAAATTCAAGAAGAAAGCTTCAAAAGGAGTTGCATGTTTTGACAAACTTGTACAATGTGTCACCAAGACGGCAGAACATTCTATAAACATTAAAGCAATAGATAGACTTGCCTTTAAAGCTGACTTACATGATCATCTCAAGTCATGCCCAGACCTTTCTGCTGAGCAGCTCAACGCCTCCCTGACTTCAGTGCTGGATCACCATGCTCCTTCCTCACGTCGGAAAGTGACTGTTCGTAAATTAACTCCGTGGTTCAACGCCATCAGTGATCAGCTTCTGGCTGCTAAGAGAGAGCGTCGCCGGGCTGAACGACAGTGGTTGTCCTCTCGCCTCACCATACACAAGCAGATCTTCACGGCCGCCAAAAACTTTGTTAATCGACTTGTGCACGCTGCAAAAACAGCGTTCTACAGCTTCAAGGTGGTGGAGAGCTCTACCACCAAACAACTCTTCAATATCACCAACGCACTGGCTGCCAGGAACACTCCTTCTCCTCTACCCAGCATCTTCCCGCCAGCCCAGCTTCCAGACCGTTTTGCTCAGTTTTTCACGGAGAAAATATAAAAAATCCGTGAAAATCTTGATCGCCAGAGTTCTATGCCTGTTGTGACTGATAGTGATTCTGATGTTTTTCATGGTACTTGTTTTTCTTCTTTCAGGCCTGTGTCTTCAGATGACGTTCAGAAAATACTGACAAAAACTGTTCCAAAGACATGTGAACTGGACCCCCTGCCTACTCCCTTGTTGTACGAATGTTTAGATGTTTTGTTGCCTACGCTGACCAAAGTTATCAACGATTCATTGTCGACTGGCATTTTTCCATCTGTGTTCAAAACTGCCGTTTTTTAGACCTTTGATAAAGAAACCTACCCTTGATTGCAACAACCTGTCAAGCTATCGGCCAGTCAGCAACCTTCCATTTTTGTCAAAGGTTGTAGAGAAGATTGTTTTATCCCAGTTGTTAGAACATCTCAACTTGCACAATCTTCTTAGTGTTCATCAGTCGGCTTATCGTCCCGGTCACAGCACCGAAACTGTTTTAGTAAAAGTTGTAAACGATCTGCTGATGGCTCTGGATGACGGCAAGATCTCAGTCCTCGCTTTGTTAGACCTATCGGCGGCTTTTGATACGATAGATCATGAAATTTTACTTCATCGGCTTCAGTCTGTCTTCGGCGTTAGGGATATTGTTCTCTCTTGGTTTCGGTCATATCTTTCTGATAGGACACAGCGTGTATCAGTGAACGGTCTATCATCGGAACCTACTACTCTTCGGTTTGGTGTACCACAAGGGTCTGTTCTTGGTCCTGTGCTCTTTATTCTTTACACACAACCACTTTCAGATGTAATCGAACGTTTTCCTGTGTCCTTTGAGTCTTATGCCGATGATTCGCAGCTCCAAGTTTCTAGTCCGCCGGATGGGGTCGTGTCTGCCTTTCGGAGCCTTCGGGAGTGCGTTTCTGAAGTGAAGCAGTGGATGACTGCCAATAGACTGCAGCTTAATGATGGTAAGACGGAAGCCATGCTTGTCGCTTCAAACAGAGTATCTAGTTCTCAGGTACTTCCGCTATCTATAGACATTTGTGGGAGCCACATTCAGTTTTCATCTAGTGTTAAGAACCTAGGTGTCTACCTAGACAGTACTTTGTCCATGAACCTGCATGTGACAAATACATGCAGGTCTGCATACTTTGAGCTGAGACGTATTGCTTCAATCCGTCACTTTCTCACAGTTGATGCTACAAAAGTCCTTGTTTGTGCGTTTGTTTTGTCACGCATTGACTACTGCAATTCTCTCTTGTCTGGTTGCCCACATTATTTGCTAGAGAAACTTCAGAAAGTTCAAAATGCAGCAGCCAGGTTAATTTTGAAAGCGTCCAAGAAAGATCATGTTCAGCCCTTACTCAGAACTCTACACTGGCTTCCCGTAAATGCGAGGATTCAGTTCAAAATCTCCACTCTCTGTTATAACTGTGTCACTTCCTCCTGTCCCTCTTACCTGTCCTCTCTCTTACAGCTCTATACACCGTCAAGAGAGCTCCGTTCCTCCGCAGACACACGCATCCTTTGTATTCCAAAGATCAGAACCAAAACCTTTGGCCAGCGAGCCTTTCATTATAACGGTCCTTCAGTCTGGAACAGTCTGCCACAAACAGTTCGCTTCGCTGATTCCAAAGTTACTTTGAAGTCGGCCCTGAAAACTCATCTATTTGCGTGAACCTGCTCTGCTTAATCTCAACTTTCTGTATTTTTGATAATTCCTTCTGACAGCATAAGTTTGTGTGTGTGTGTGTGTGTGTGTGTGTGTGTGTGTGTGTGTGTGTGTGTGTGTGTGTGTGTGTGTGTGTGTGTGTGTGTGTATGTGTGTGTGTGCGTGGGTGTGTGTGTGTGTGTTTGGGTGTGTGGGTGAGTGTGTTTGATTTTTGCATTTGTATATATTCTTGATGTAATTGTCATTTTTGTTCTGTATTGAATTGTTTGTAAAGCGCCCTGGGCACCTTCGGGTGAAAAGGCGCTTAATAAGTGCACATTATTATTATTATTATTAAAGGATGCAGCAAAAACTAAGCATGATGACGTTTTCACTCATTATCAAGATGTAGATCTGGTAGCACGTGAAGCTCACTATCATGAGGGTTGCAGGAAAGACTATGTGAGATATGAAGACAGGCATGCTGAAACATCCACAGGCCAGACATCTGCTGAGCAGCTACAGGCACATGAGAGGGCATTTGAGTACATATGTGAGTACATTGAAAATGCCTTGATCAGAGGTGCACAGGTGGAGAGAATGACCATGCTGAGGGAGAAGTACTGTGGATACATGCAACAACATTCCCCTGACTTCTACAACCCAGGATACAAGACTTACAAACTGAAAGAAAAGATAATGAAACGTTTTGGCTTTAGAATAAAATTCTGGGCTCCAAACCATCGTAGTGAACTTGTTTATTGTGACGAACTTGCCCGAGGTCAGGCAGTTGAGATAGCGTTTGTATCAGCAGCTTCAGAAGAAAGGCGACTTGAGGAGTCTGCATATGTCCTTCATCGACACATCATGGATGCTTTTAGAGCTGCACCTGACATGCCTTGGCCTCCATCTGCAGAGTACCTTCAGTCTGATGCTGTCCATCCTCCAGCTATTCTCACAGACTTTCTCCAAAATCTGCTGTCTGGAAAGAGTACTACTGTGGAGCAAAACAAAACCACCAGATTAGCATCCTCCATTGGCCAGGACATATGCTACTCTTTGACAGGGGGAAAGTGGAAAATGCCCAAACATCTTCTACTTGGAATGTCTATCAGACATGTTACTGGTAGCTCTGAAGTTCTAAGTCTCTTGAATCGTTTTGGGCACGTTGCTGGATACAAAACAATTGTACGACTTGAGACTGCTATGGCCAACTCTGTACATCAGTGTGCTAGTCTTTTGCCTTCAACGGTGAGTTTGGGACAGAACAAGGTGATTCATTTCTGCTGGGATAACTTTGACCTGAACGAAGAAACCCTTTCAGGAGCTGACACCACCCACTCCACTCATGGCATAGTTATTCAAGAGGTGACAGGAGACACAGTGCATGACACAGTTCCGTCTCAAACAGAACTACCTCCTGCTCCTCAAAACCATCAATGCTCTGTGCAGTATGAACCAAGAAACGTACCACCCTGCTTTGCAAAAGAAAAAGCAGAACCCAAGCTAAATGTTGTCGACACTCATTTCTCAAACCCAGAGGCAGTCTACAAAGCTAAAGTTGCTGACTTTTGGTGGATTTTCTCCAGATTTGAGGCCAAAGATGGAAATCAACTGGTGCCTGGATGGGGAGGATAAGTGTCTCTCACAGGAGAAGAAGGCATAGAAAAGATGCAGTCTACTGTTGACTACATGCCACCCATCCACCACCCCATCACGGAAAATTCCACAGTCCAGCATGTCCTCAAAGTGTCACAGGCAGCAACAAAGCAAGTGGGACAAGATGTAACATTAGTTACATTTGACTTAGCAGTAGCGAGGAAAGCGTATAACTTGGTGTGGCAGAACAATCTCTTCCAAGACATCTTTGTCAGACTGGGAAGCTTCCACACAATCTGCTCTTTCCTTGGCGCTGTTGGCAAACTGATGAGGGGAACTGGTCTTACTGAAATAGTCATTCAGTCTGCTATCTGTGCAAGTGGGTCAATTGAGCAAGTGTTTGCTGGCAAGCACTACAATCGTGCTCTTCGAGTACACAAACTAGTCCTTGAAGCATTAGAGAGGCAACTGCTTATCAAATTTCTGGCTACAGGTGAAGCTGAAGAACTTCAAGAAGTGCAGAATGCAGTGGCTACTCTGTTCAATCCTGGTAAGGACAAGCTGCAATCTGTTGTGAAAATGGTGCATGCCAACAGCTGTATGAACAGTATTCCCTCTTCAAGGTCAAAGTAAGAGATGGCCTGCTTGGCAAAACAGCACAGTTGTGGCTTTACTACATGGACATGATTTGGCTTGTTTTGAGGTTCCTGAGGGCAACGAAAGAGAACAATGTGGATTTACATCATACTTGCCTGCAAGAGATGTGTCCGTTGTTGTTTGCGATGGACCACATGAATTATGCCAAGTATCTGAGTGTCTACTTCATTTCTCTCTTGAACATAAAACACACTCATCCAGGGGCTGACAAACTTCTTCAGGATGGAGGACTCAGTGTGTCAAGGTCTGACGTAGCTACTTCTCGCAATGCTGTGGATCAAACAATTGAACAAACAATAAACAGACATGCAAAGTCCCATGGTGGTATCATTGGGTTCAGTAGAAATTTTTCTGCCTACTACAGATGGTGTGTGACACGGCACATGAGAGGCAGTTTTCTTGCTGCAGCAATGGAGTTGGCAGGAATGACGGGATGAAGAGGAAACATCCCACAAAGATACCAGGCCATCTGAAATAAGAAAGACAGAGCAAGATGTGCAAAAAGTGTTGGAATCTTTCCAGAATTTTTCCAGTCCATTTGACACTGATGACAGAGAGGCTTTATTCTGTCTTTCATCTGGCAAGCCAGCACCACCAGAAGTTATGGAAGACCTCCTTCAATGCGAACAGTGTGGAATCTCAGCTTTCAATGATTTTGTTCAGCAGAGGCTAGTGGACAAATCAACAAGCTTCCACGCTCCAATGAAGAAACTATCACTGAAGACTTTTTCACATACACATGTGAAGACAAAGGTACAGTCTACAAAGAACAAAACTGTTCAAATTGCAGCTCAGAGGAACCTCTTTGGCCAGTTACTGATATTAGCACGGGAACATGATATCAGCCTGGAAAAAGCTCTGACATACCCCATGAGTCCTGTACCATGGGCACTTGCCACTCCAGATGGACTTCCTGTCAAGACAGACAAAGCCAAGCTCATGCATATGCTTGAAAAGCATGTCGTCTTTGAACTGCCACAGCTGGAACGGTGCACATTCATCATCGATGGAAATGCTATGCTCCAATCTCTTGTTGGACTACCTGGATCTTTCGGCGAACTGGCCCAAAAGGTTTTCTCTCTCTTGCCCAAGTCTGATAGGGTCGACTTTGTCACCGATACTTATCAAGAGAGTTCAATCAAAGCCTCTGAACGAGCCAGACGGGGGAACAACAGAGTCATTCCTGCTCAAAGGGCCTTCAACAAAGATCCCTAAAGATTGGAAAGGTTTTCTTTCCAACGGCCACAACAAAATGGAAGTAATGAAGCTGGTTCTAAGTGAATGGCAGAAGGCTGACTATGCCCCAAGACTGCAGGGACGGAGAATCTACTTCACAACAGGAAGCAAGTGTACACATCTCTTCAGCGAAGATGGAATGACAGTTGTCAGTGATCTCCAACCAGACCTTTGTTCAATTCAAGAGGAGGCCGACACAAAAATCATTCTGCACTGCTGCCATCAAGCAAACACATAATTATCCTTCTCCACAAGGGATTGTGGTTCGATCTCCAGACACTGATGTGTTCATCCTGTTGCTTTATCATGTCAGAAACATAGAACATCAGGTTCTTCTAGACACCGGAGTAGGCAACAAGAGATGCCTCCTGAATATCTCCAGGCTAGAACAAATGCATGGAAGAGAGCAGTGCGGTGCAGTCCTAGGATTGCATGCTTTTTCAGGGTGTGACAGCACAAGCAGCTTCGTCAGAAAAGACAAAATCACTGTTTTGAAGAAATTCCAAAAAGATCCCAGTTTCTGCATTACGTTTGCTACGCTTGGCAGTCCGGTCTTGGGCAATGATGTCCATGGTGATGTTGAACGATTTTTTTGCTGCCTCTATGGAAGACCGAATTACACAAGTGTGAACAAACTGAGGTATGACCTGTGCTTGGAAAAGTTCCAGACTGGAGGAGGGTCAGGGCCTCTCTCAGATTGTGATGGGACGGACCTGAGTCTCCTTCCGCCATGCAAAACTTCCCTCAGGCTTCATACTGAAAGATCAAACTACCAGACCCTCATCTGGAAAAAGGCACACATTCAGAATCCTGACATTCCAAGCCCTGTGGGGAAAGGATGGCATGCAGGCAAATCTGGGCTTTCAATCCAGTGGACCGAGGGAGACATCCTTCCAAGAACTGGTGGACATTCTCTGTAAAGAAAATCCAGACCTTGACACAGAGGAGCAACCACCTCAGCTTGGCAGCTTGGCTGATGCTGTCTTTCAAGATGGCTGTGACATCAGCAATGAATAGGGTGAGAGGTTTTTATCTGTACTCAGAGACGTGTCATTACCATTGACAAGTTGTTGTTTTCTGTATCGTACTGTGTTTTCATATGCATTTTAGATTTTGTTCGTAAATAACATGTTCCACATTCCTTATATGGTTGTAAACTGTACATGAGCAGATAGCCTTTTCAATATTCTTTAGTTTGGTACCAAATTTAATATAAATATTTAAGAAGAAATTTGATTTAAGAGACTTAAAATAACCCCACCCCTGAATAATCGCCATCGGTAGGGTTACTAAAGTATATCGCTCGTATATCCTGAAATAACCTGGTTACAGCGGGGTAACATATGCCATAAAATTTCAAAATGAACAAAGTATCAGAAAAATTCACTCATAAATCCCCCCCCCCATGGGGGGGAGGGGGGTCTACGGACAGGCCAAGGTAATTATAAACATTTGTAGCTATTTGTTTTTCATTGAAACTACCGATGTGACGACGAATTAAATTGTTATACTCGGATTTTTAAAGGAAAATAGATCTAGCAATTTTTTTTATCTTTCCCAGCAACTTGGTTGCTCCTAATAATCAATATTATTATGACATCATTCAATATAATGACATCATAGGCAATGAATGCTACCGATGTTGTGTGTGTGTGTGTGTGTGTGTGTGTGTGTGTGTGTGTGTGTGTGTGTGTGTGTGTGTGTGTGTGTGTGTGTGTGTTGTGTGTGTGTGTGTGTGTGTGTGTGCGCCCCATGCTTCATCTGTGTCAATAAATCATGGCTGAAAATTTTGATTATATATAGATACATATTTCTGTACTTTTATTTAATGCTAGCAAGGAAGAACAGGAATTGTTTATAAATTCAGACTGTAATTAAACTGATTAAGTACATACTTTGCACTATAATTAATAACTCAGTCTTTGTGTACACACACACACGCATGCGCCCGCCTGCAGGCACAAATCATGCACTTGCAACACACTTTCCATGTGACTAAAATATTCACTATATTTACTGTGACAAAATGAATTCTGAATACTCTTCTGAAAGAATATACATGTTCTGAGACATATAAGTTTTTGTTTTCGTTTTTCTACCATAAAAATGAAGACGACTGATTGGGTAAAAAAAAAAGTAACGTGTACAAAACAATCATTCCCCTTTCCCTGATCTTTGCTTACTTCTTTTAGTGGCACTGATCTGCTCAGTTTGTGTTATTTTTCTAAAAAAAAAAAAGAAAAAAAAAAAACTAATGATCTCTGTATAGCGTTCAGATTTTTTTTCTTCAGATGTGTACATGCGCAGTTTTGTCCACAGTATGCAGGCAGTATACTGGTGCAGTCTACATAGGCTACTCTGATTTGGTGGATATGCTTGCTGGGCCAAGCTTCCATAAGCCACCAAAACACACAAGACATGACTTACAAGATCTTTATAGTGCATATTTGATTTTCTGCATGAGCATGCACACAAAGGAGTTTCAGACACTCGTTGGTCTGCACACATGCTGACCAGAGAACTTAACAAATTCTCCACCCTTTTTCACCAGGCAAGTGCCTCAGAAGGCACCAAACCCCGACATTCTTATTACAAGTTTAACATTTACCTGATTGATCACCGCACCTGTCATATTATGACTTTACGATGGTGTGTTTCCTCTGTACGTGTGTGTGTGTGTGTGTGTGTGTGTGTGTGTGTGTGTGTGTGTGTTGCGCGCATGGAAAATGGGAAAGGGATATGGGGGAGGGGGGGAGACAGGGTTGGGGGTTGGCAGTATATCATGTGCAGAGTTATGGCATATGCCATTTGGTGATCTCTACTGTGGTGACATGTGCAAGAAGAGCTAGAATAATGAAAAATAAGTGTTTTTTCTAACATTCTTCTATTTAGTACTATTAAAACTATCTGCTTTTACAATAGCATAGGGATAAGTGTAAGTACAATGAACATAAATATGTGCTTTTTCTAACATTCTTCTGTTTGGCACTGGTTGAGTATAAATCTGCTTTTACAACAATATTAGAGATGAGTGTAATTACAATGAAAGATAAATGTTTTTCTAACATTCTGCTGTCTACCACTGTTGTGTTAGAGTTATATGCTTTCACAACACCACCAGGGATAACTGTAATAATATCCTTTCAAAGAACACCAGTCCTTCAACACTTAAAATGTACTGCCACATTTTTCATTATATATGTTAGGTATAATAACTCCACAATTCCTATTTTAATTAGCAAGCCAGAAGCTTTTATCATACTTTGTCTAGCCTATCTACTGGGCCCCATGAGAGGAAACCAGATTTGATTGCCCATATATATGTATGTATCTGAGAGCAGATATGTATGTGTGTGTGTCTGTTAGGGTGTAAAAACATACTTTACTTTAAAATCTAAATCACCTCTCTCTCTCTCTCTCTCTCTCTCTCTCTCTCTTTCTCTCTCTGCCCTCCCCCTTCCTTATCTATGTCTCCCTCCCTCTTTTTCTTTCACACAGAACCATGATGACCAGCCAATAGGTCTTACCTCATAATTCTAATTGATATGCTAATGAAATGCTGATGCAATTCATCACAACCACCACAGAGGGGGGGGGGGGGGGTTCAAATACTACCATCCTATTGGTTCCAAATCAAATAATTAATCATTGGCAGTCCTGAAGTACAAGAATTCAGGCTTGTCTCTTCCATTTGGTGAGCTCTACTGTGGTGACATGTGCAAGAAGAGCAAGAATAATGAAAGATAAATGTTTTTTTCTAACATTCTTCTATTTGGTACTGTTAGAGCTATGTGCTTTTACAATGGCATTAGGGATAAGCGTAAGTACAATGAACATAAATAAATGCATTTTCTAACATTCTTCTGCTTAGCACTGATCGAGTATAAATCTGCTTTTACAACATTAGAGATGAGTGTAACTACAATGAAAGAAAATGTTTTTCTAACATTCAGTGATTGTTTGCATCCTGCAGCTTCTGGACTTCTATATTTTCTCTTTTCACATTAATCTTTCTCAATAACAAAAGCAGTCTTTTTGCTTTCTTCTTCTGTTTGTATTTAATCTTGCCAGTACTCCAAGGTTGCAGACCACCGTGCAGATGGGCTGTGTGATTTCTTGATTTGGCATGGGGAACACTTAGATCTGAAAAACAGGAAGAAACTTATTTCATTTGTCTTTTTATTTGTTTACATATTTATTCATTATGATGATGATGATGATGATGATAATGTTAATAGTAATCATCACAATAATAATAATAAATAAATAAATGAATAATATAATATAATCATCATCACTACTATCAGTTTCTGCCGCCTGTGCAAACAGTCTTGCTCCCCAGCAGCTTCTCTTACCAGGGTAGGCCTATGTGGCCTTGACTTTGATGAGAAACCAGACACTGAACTGCAAGGCTAGATCTATTTCCTTAAACGCCGCATCCATTATACATTTTTCGTTCGAAAATTTATCAGCAACTAATCAAAAACAATAGAAAATTACATCAAGCACGACATTTCTAACGTTTCGCGTCCACAAAATAGCATTTCATAGCAAAAATTGCAGTCGAATTGGGGCCTCCGAGCTGAAGTCTCGTTTGACATTTTAATTAAGTGAGCTGGCGATACGTACTTCCCAGCAGCAGGCTTTTGCTTGCTGACACTTGGTGCGTTTGGTCGACTCGTACATAAATTGTTTAAAACTCAGTGACATAAGACATACATAACAAGATAGAAAAGGGGTTTCAAAATACAACTAAAATATTACTTACCTTGAAACTTGAGCTATGCAGTCACAAACTACATATGGGTAAAAGCACGTATAAACGGACTTTCATACATAGACACGTCCCTATCGAAGAGGCACGTATCGATATAATCGCGCGAGAAAATGCGATACGTAGTGGGTACGTTACGTATCTGGCCGGTATTGGATACCTGACGTGCAATCTAAAGGTCTCTATTATCGGAGCAACATTCACGTGTCAGTTCAGTAAGTTTTAAAGTTCTACCACTGTCAGAGTATACGAGGACTAGCGAAAAAATTGTTCAAAGAAGCCTAAAAATTTTTTAGTGCATTGTTCTCCTGATCCACCGAATGGATGAATGATGGACCATCTAATGGATGACTTTCATGTGTGCCACCCACAGACATCTTATAGGATGTCTGTGGTGCCACCATTACCGTTGACAGGCGAACGCACAACCGGTGCTGGATAATTTTGGCTCCCTCCCTCAGATTTGTTAGGGGAAAAACTATGTACAAAGCCAGGGCAGCTGTTACATCATTTGCTGGACTCTGTCAAGTTGTCCTGTGCATCCAGGAAAAAGTTCCTTCCATCAGTTATTAGATGGTCAAAGACCATCGTGGCCTTTTTGCCATTGTTCCTCGCTACTTTCAGATGGTGAGAAAGTTTTCGTCCAATTTCTCTCAATCGGTAAGAGAAATCTTCTCCTACATAAATGTTGGTTCTTTGCAGATTTCTTTAAGATTTGAAATTTTGACCTTATCCTTATAAAAACAACATCAAGCATTAATGGGGAAGTCAGGTTTCGCATTCAGTCAATATCATTCGCTATTTCTGGTTTGTCTGTGAGAATGTCCTTTACTTTTCCCTCACAACTGATCATTCGATTGATCATTCGTTTCGTTTTGACCTTTATTTGCTCCATAAAAGATTATTTTGTTGCGCTTTGATCTGCATTCAAAATTGTCTGTCTTTCTCTCTAGTTGATCAGTTCTAGCCAACAAGTCAGAATTTCTTTTCATCAGATCTCGACTTTTTTTTACACAAAATCCCCACTGTTGTAGAGCGGTGTACAGCTCCCCAAGCTCCTGAAAAGATTTGTCTGAATTATCAAACTTATCGTTCATGTTGCTATTCACTAAGTCCTCAATGGATTTTAAGTCGTTAACATTGGCGGTCAGTGAGATCAGCATTCCCATCAGCTCTGATAAGGTCAGTTCCTGGGGAGGAGGACAGGAGATCGTCTGGCCACTGTCGTTGGTCCCAGCAGACGTTCTTCCACTACTGGTCAGCATGGTTTATTTTGATGATGATGGCCCGTGATTCTGCTCCACGTCTCAGCATTGTAACAAAAAGCTCCCCCAGAACATCAGTGTCAGGAGCAACTCTAAGGTTACACCGTCTAGCCTGCTACGTGGTTTCGATGTGGCGAATTTCATGTCTGTCGTCAGTTTGGCCCTCTTCCACATGAAGGAAATGAATATTGCATAGAAGGTGCCACGTGCAGATTTAAACGTAAACTGTGCTGAAGGCATGGTACTTGATTATGTATCATGCAAAATATCGGTTCTCAACGTTATGTCTATCTGGCAGATGCAACGCTGATAAGGAGATGTTTTAAATTAAAATGTGACTTTTTGCCTCATGGCAGAGTTAGAAACCCACCGAGAGAGAAAGAGAGAGAGACAGAGAGAGAGAGAGAGACAGACAGACAGACAGACAGACAGAGAGAGAGCACGAACTACGAGCAAAAGAAATTGGTCAGGAAAAAGAAAAACACGAAAAAGAAAACTGTCACACACACACACACACACAGAGAGAGAGAGAGAGAGAGAGAGAGAGAGTGTGTGTGTGTGTGTATGTGTGTGTGTGTGTGTGTGTGTGTGTGTGTGTGTGTGTGTGTGTGTGTGTGTGTGTGTGTGTGTGTGTGTGTTTCGATAAGGTAAGAACGTTTGTCTCTATAAGTATTGCCATATCAGAGAACTGATTTTCTGATTTTGATTTACGTTGCTTTGTCAGTTCTAAAGAGATTTTTTTTTACGAAGGGACTTTTGTACACATCCACACACTCTGTTTAGTAAAGTCCAACACTAGCTAAAGGTTATGTGAAATCTCTCTCTCTCTCTCTTTCTGTTTGTGTGTGTGTGTGTGTGTGTGTATGTGTGTGTGTGTGTGTGTGTGTTGCGCAGTGCCTGCGTGCGTGCGTGCGTGTGTGTGTGCGTGTGTGTGTTTGTGTGTGTGTGTGTTTTTTTCCTATCTGTCTGTCTGTCTGCCTAATTACCTAAAACTGTTTCCGCATATCTCATTTCCCTTGAGCCAAAAATGCACTTAATACATGTACTCAATTGTCAATCCTAAGAGAAAGTACGTAAGACTTTATCGAGCATACACAGGTGAATGGACCAGCAAGGCAGAAAATGATAGACAGAAATGACAAAGCAAAGGAGGAAAAAAGAATCAAAGAGGGCGACAGAAAAGAGGAAATTTCTAGCACAGAATTTCAAGAAGGTGGGGATATTATTTATACTGAAAGAGCCCCCGGCATCCCCACGGGGATGAGGTGGTGACAGCACAAACTGCTTCGCACACAGCACGGCTTCAAACAGCGGCAGAGTGATCGTTCTTCCTGTCCGCTTTCTTTGACACCAGACAGCAAATAGACAGATACAAACTCATCCTGGTCATGCACGTGTTACACCATCATCACCATCAACCCTGTAATTCATCTCCCACCCCCACCACGCGTAACGACATATGGTAGCATCATCAAGCCACTTTGATAATCGTCTAATTAACACGACTATCCAGGCTACCGTTAAACGTTGCCCTCTTCTTACGTTTGTCGTCTACAGGGCCAAATCATATTTGGCGACGAAGTGGTTGTTTTTGTTCCAGTGGAAAAAGCCATGTCCATCTTGTTAGTGGGATAACCATCCTCAACCCAGCGGGTTGCAGATGGTGGATGATGGATGGCGTTCAGATGTGGAGGTTTGCTGTAGAGTAAGTCAGGCTTGCCCAGATGAATAAGTAGTCCTGGACTGATAGGCAATGGTTTCCATCAGGATGGAGCAGGATGGCATTTGACAAGTCCAACCAAGAGAATATCATTATGTCGTAGGATGGAGCAAACAGGCAGATACAGGCCACCTTAAGTCCTGGCCCACTGTGCCCAAAAGGAAGGCTTTTTTGGGGTTTTTTTTTTTTGCCATAAGCTTTGGACAGGGTGTACAAAAAACATAGAAGGCTCAACACAGAAGTACCAGGCCTACAGGTACTTTCTAAAAAACCATGGCATCATTGGCCTTCGTGGGGAGGGACCTGTGAAATCATCCTATCTTTCCAATGTTTTATACCAGGGCAGCCAGACAAATCCCCTGCTCTTCAGGATTTTCAACTGCCACGGGATCTTTAGCATGTGCAGGCTATAAGGCACATGGGTCCAACATGATTTTCATCCCCATCCAAAGGACTACAAGTTCAGTTCGATTTTCCGGTCAAATTGATGGGACAAGTCAAGGCCTAAATGGAAAACGAACCCTGGAACCTCGAGTTTACTTATTGGCAGAACAAACATCTGGACCATTCTGCCACTCTTTTCCCCAGTTTATCTCACCAACATCTTACATAATCATATTAGAAATCACCCCCACCCCCACCAACCAAAACAACATATAGCCTCCTCTATTCACCAACATTACTGAAATATTGTCTTTGTCAGCGGATATTCAAATACAGTCTGCTCAACACACTCCAGGAAACATGGGTGACCAGGACATCTGGAAGGGGTCCAAGAACGGCAACAGCATGGTGCATCATGGAAAGACACTGTGAAGGAGGCCATCAAGGAAAAGACAAAGCTGTACACGGGCTGGGTCAAACATTGGCTGGACCATCTTGCGGTAACACATACATATCATAATGCCAGTCTGAATCATTCTCCGCCTTTTTATGTCATGGATCGCTGGGCCAAATAGCAAGGTGAAAAGTTCGTGGGTCAGGACAACAGCCCAGAACTGATACCATTAATGCACGTGACACACGCTGTGAAGGCACACAAGTTACACGCACCCGACTCGGTAAAGTAGAGGGGTGGGTGGGGCGGGGGAACGGTGTTGGTGTACAGACAGAGTCCAGAATCGTATAAAGAAAATAGGTTGTCGATTCAAATCGCTCCATAGGATTTGCCGTGTATATGTGTCTGGATGTGCGTTGAAGTCTGTGCGTGCATGTGCGCACGTGCATGTGTGTGTTTGTATGTGTGTGTGCATGCGTGTATATGTGTGTGTCTGTATGTGTGTGTGAGAGCGAGTGTGTGAGAGAGAGAGAGAAAGAAAGAGAGAGAGAGAGAGAGAGCATGGGATTTGCTGTGTGTATGTGTGGATGTGCATGCGTGTCTGTGTGTATCCGTGCCCTCATGCGTATATGTTTGTTTGTGTGTGTGTGTGTGTGTGTGTGTGTGTGTGTGTGTGTGAGAGAGAGAGAGAGAGAGAGAAAGAGAGAGAGAAAGAGAGAAAATTTGTATTAAAATGTCCTGTTACATAAAATGTCGCAACTGCAAAATGAAATGTCTGACTGTTAAGTAAAATGTCGTGACTGTTAGGTAAAATGTCCTGACGTACGTAAAATGTCCTGACTGTTAGTGTTAAGTAATATATACTGACGGTTAGTAAAATGCCATGACTGTTATTAAAATGTCCTGACTGTTAAGTGAAATGTCCTGTAAAAATAAAATGTCCTGCCTGATAGATAAAATGTCCTGACTGTTTAGTGAAATATCAAATGTCCTGACTGTCAAGCGAAATATATAAAATGTCCTGACTGTTAAATGAAATGTAAAATGTCCTGACTGTCAAGTGAAATATATGAAATGTCTATCATATAGAATGCCCTGACTATTATGGCCTGACTGTTATGTAAAATGTCTTGACTGTTATGTAAAATGTCAAATGTCCTGACTGTCAAGCGAAATACATAAAATGTCCTGGCTGTGGATAGGATGGTCATCATCATCGTCGTCATCATCATCAGCATGTGCCATGCCTCATGGCTTTGGCGACCATGGTCTTCCAGATGAACCTGTCTTTTGTCTCTGAATGTGTCTATCCTACCCTTTCTGTTCTCATCCAATCTGCAAAACTGTCTATTTTCTCCCTGGATCTGTCTGGTGCTCTCTTTCCCTCTAGATTTCCTGCTGCAACTACGCGCTCGAGTTTCTCTTGCCTCATAAATGCAACAATTCCAGTATGTCTTGACTATTGTGTTTGCTGTCTTGTAACCGCGTGACGGGCATTTCGAGAACTGACAAATCTGAAAGCTTATGCCAGCAGGTGGCCGTGATTTTTCCTGTCGACATCAGCACATTGGTGTGAAGGTGTACGTGCGGCGTATCTGGTAGCGCTTGCGACTGGTTCAAGTTAAGACGTCTTCACTTTTGGGTACGTAGACTCAGTATTGTTAATTTGACAGTAGCTTGTAATATATTCATTCTGTCAACCATCGTTCCTTTTGAGCCAGGGGCTGTGTTTACTTGTTTCGTCGTTTCATAACCCAAGCTTGTGTCTACGAGCGGAAGTTGAAATAATTTTTGATCGAAGGTTGACGATTTATTGTAATGGTTGTTCCCAACAGCCTGTAACGTATATATGTAAAGGAAATTTGACACATGGAAACTGCTTATTGTCAGTGTAACGTCAGTTTCTTGAGAATGAACTCAAGATAGGCCACGAATATATAATAGATGATAGGCTGGTTTCGCTTGAAGCCGAGAGGTAGCTACTTAACTCTGTTACTGCACTGTGGAAGTCAGGAATTTGTTCAAGAGCAGATATCATGGACTTCAGACAGGCTAGGCACTGCACCAGATCTGACGCACTTGTCTGGTAGACTCCTGAGTTTGATCAAAACCCTTCCGCTCATCTCCATTTCAAGACCTTACGGGAGGAGAAGATAGGTAGGGTAAATGATCTAAAAACTGATTTTAGATGAAGTAAAATCCGACCGAAACAAAACCAAACTTAATTTTTCTCTCTGAAGCTTGATCTCTCTCTCGCGAGCATGTGCATGGGTGCAACTTTTTCCGTTTGACGACGGAATCCGTTTTTCAAAAGAGTCAGAAACGGAAAATCCGTTTTTTGAAAAAGCTTCAGCTGCCTGCCCCTGGACCCCTTTCAGTTTTTTCACTTTTTCTAAGTTGCACCCTTGCATGTGTGTGTGTTCATTAACTGATACAGTGTGTCAGATGGCAACCGTGTAGATGTCTAGCTAGATAAGCCTACGAAACTGAGGCACTGACCACGCTTCCTTAAAAAAAAAAGTAGACCTAAGCAACAGGAAGGGAATGGTCGTTCGTTTGTGGAGCCATGCCGGAGGGAAATACACATGAAAATCAACAAGGCATTAAAAATAATGGTTCACAAAAAAATATCTTTTTGTTGTTGTTTGATAGATGATTTGTTTTTCAAGTAATGTGCACTGCTTCACAGTATTCAGCTGGTTGAACTTGAGTTTAGATCACCCTGGTCGGATTTCAAATCTCAGATAACATCTGGTTGGATTTAGATCATCACCTGTCGTCTGCACAACCATTCAGGATGGCTGTGTCTCTGCCTCGAGATGCAGCCTAATACAGCCTGCTGAGCGAGGAGGGGGCCCATGGCGACCATACTAGATGGTGCTGGGGTCGCTGGCCAGCTGATTTAAAAATAACCAACTTCAGATGAAGTGTGCCTGCCGACGGTCAGTCCCCCAAGCCCCCCCACCAACAAAAAATCTTTTTTTTTAGTTAGGAATCCTGTGTGATCCCCCAGTTGGCCGTTATATCCGAATTGGATTCTGCCGACGGTATTTACATCAATGATCAAGATGAAGATCAAGTACCCCTGCTTCGTTCTTTAGCATATCATAAGATCGCAGTACTCATAACTTATTAAAGCCAGTAATCAATCACGGAAAGTCAACTGTAGACATCAACTTAGCTGCTCTGGCTAGTCATATACGAAATATTTCTGAAGATACGCAATAAAACCTGTACCTTCTCAGGCTTCTTATTGAATTGGTCGGACTTACATCAGTTTTATCCTATAGTCTATAGTAGTATAGATCTATGAGAAAACCCGCCTCCGCACAGCTGCGAGCGTTCGTCAAAAAACCTGACGGTTCATGGCGCTCTGACGGACGAGTGTCCTCACTCCTTGTTAAGTTGTTATGGACCCTTGATTGGTCATGATTATGTAAGATAAATAAAAATCGAAACGATACTTGTTGTGTCGTTAATGATAGGTGGAGTTGCAGTCTCAAATTGCGATTCTTTCATTTTGTGCGGTCACTTAACGGAAGTCGGATTTTCTGCTGATTGTGTTTTTAACCTCGGCAACCTTCAAGGAAACAAGGAAAACAAAGTAAATGAAAAAGAATATAAAAAAACGCGATGATTTGGAACTTACTGATTTTATGAATTATTATTTCTGTTGTACAAGAGGCCTTTAGAATTTTTTTTTCCAGATGATGTTTATCACTATCAGAGTACCAGTTAGCAGTAACTGGGCACGCCCCGTCAGACTACCTCGTCAGAATGATATTGTCTAGATGCACGGATTATTTATTGAAATAATTCGTCTGATTGTTATGACATTAATTTTACTATGAAAATATTGATTTAGTAGACAGTTCATATGATCAGTGTAAAAGAATGCCAGTAGTTGGGCATGCCCAATCTGACCATTTCACTCATCAAAATCAGATCTCAATGGATCTAGATCTGTTGGCATGGATTCTTTTGTTTTAGCCCTACTGAAATAATTCCCCTGCATTTTATGACATTGATTATTACTTTACAGGTAACAAAGGACAAAATAAAAACTGATTTTTTTTAATTCAACGCTTGATTCAAACCTGTTAAAACCTTATTTGTGTAGGCTTCTAAGGCAAAACTATTTAAGCCTATCAATTTCTAGTTGTGTGTCACTGTGTCTGTGTGTAAATTTTTTCTTTAAAGTGTTCTCAAATAGGCAGATTGGTTTTCAGTTTTCAGAGGTATGCATTCCTTGAAATAATTTGTTTAACCATTTGTGATTGGAGACCATTTGTTTTAGATCTGACAATTATAATTTTTTCCTGTTTCAGACAGACTATTCGCCTTGAAGAGTGATGGTGGACTGGCGTCATTTACGAATCACACCCAGGTGGGTATCAATATATAGAAATGATAAAAAGTTGTTTGTAAAAACAAAACAAAACAAAAGTACTGTGTGTTTTTCTTGTTGATTCTTTGTTATATGCAGTGTGTTATGTATTTGTTCATTCTTTATTGAATTAACTTTTTTTTTATTTTTTACAATTTAATGATACTTGAGCTAAAAGAGTGAGATTAAATTTAGGAAGTAATTATTGGATTATGTGCTCGACAGGTTGTCGTGATTATCCAGGTTCCTTGGATTTTCTGTGATGACATTTTTTTTCTGCCCCATTTTCTACGCTACCTTGATGGCCAGAAGCTGGGGCAGTTTTTTGTTTTTGATAATGCGATGATGATCAGGCTGGGTAACTCTCAGCAGATCTACTAATTTCAGCGGATGAACTCGTAGTTTCAGAGGGATTTTTTTTTTCAGAGGCAATATTACTGAATTATTGTATTTACCATCAGGAAATGCATCCATAATGCCTCAAAATTACAGAAATTCTTCAATTTCTGGGGGGCAAAGCCCCCAGCAGGGACGTTGCCCCTGGACCCCGGCCAATTTTCAGAGGAAACTATCTTCTTCTCTTACCCAGCCTGGATGATGATGTTGATGAAGATGATAATCATGATGCTGTGGAGTTCCATCTGGGACCGAGAATGAGGTTTGTGTGACAGGGCTGTACTCTGCGCTTACCAGTGGTGCAGATCCTTCTAAAAGTCAAGGGTTTTCATACCCCACTAAAAAAACTTGAGGTTTTCATACCCCCAATAATTTTTTTAAGGGGTTTTCATACCCTTTGCCAAAATTTCTGGGGTATGAGCCACCGATGCAAAGACTCGGTATTGTGTTTTCCCAAGTGATTTTTTGGCCTAATGGTTTAAATAAATTAAATTATAAAAAGCAAGCAGCATGGCCTTCTACTAAATTAGAATAAAGATAAACTCTTTACAGTGACACATGCCAGTTTCCACACTGACACAGACAACACAGGAGGAATGTTTCCATATTTCATTGGCCCAGGCAAAGAGTTGTAGAAAAGTGTGACATAGCCTAGTTACTATTTTTACCGCTAATGTAATGCCCGACCCCAATGCTGCATGTGCTGCGGCGGGCAAGCTAAGCGATGTCGGTCGCGTTGTTAGCTTGCCCGCCTCGCTAGGTGAGCGAACGGAGCGATAGGTCTATATCCCACGGCTCAAAACCTTTACGTGATGAGACCGCAGAGGAAAAATGCTTACGTGACCATACCCTCAAGACGACAAAGTCTTGCGTGTTCATACCCTTTTGACATAATTTTTGTACGTGATTTCCATCTTCCTTACATGATTTACCCCCATCTCTACGTGATCTGCACCCCTGGCTTACTATCAAAATATATTCTGACGTCAACCAGGCCTGAGAGATACAGACACCTGTGGTGCTGGTCAGAAGATTTGAGCAACACCCTCAATGATGCATCCGTGAAGTGGATGAGACTCCACTGTATCGTCCCAGTCTTCCCAATGAGTCCATAGCACGCCCAACTCTGGGTAGGAGCTGGTTGGAGCTGAAAAATCCCACTGATGCGGATTCGGACCCACACCCTTCCAGTCGGTAGTCTGCTGCATTAACCACTACACCATGCTGACTTGTTCTGTGATGATATTCAGATCTAGGGGGTGAGTACTCCTATCTTCTGTAATACTCTTATTTCTGCTTTAGTGGATACATGTATTTTCAGTGATGATACTCAAAATTCTGCATTTAAGGGATGAGTATACGCTTTTTTTTATATATTTTTTTTTTATAATAATTGGATTTCTGCTTTAAGTGGATAAGTACATGTATTTTTTGTGTGAAAATACTCACATTTCTGCATTTAGGGATATAAAAAAACTTGTCTTTTCTGTGATGATACTCGGAGTTCTGCATTTAGACGATTTGTACATGTACTTTCTGTGGTTATATTCGGATTTCTGCATTTAGGGAATAACTGCATGTACCTTCCCATGCTTATGCCAGGGGCTCTTTCAGTATAAATGGTATCCCCATCTTCTGGAAATTCTGTGCTAGAAATTTCCTGTTGAAGCTGCTTATGTTTTGAAATAGTTATAGTCCTGATATGGCTCTACACAGTTGGTTTTTAAACAAAAATAACAATAACAAAGGGGATAAGTACATGTAACTTCCTGTGGTCATATTCAATTTTCTACATTTAGGGGATAACTACATATACTTTCTGTGGTCATATTCAAATTTGTGCATTTAGGGGATAACTACATGAACTTTCTTTAGCCATATTCAGGTTTCTGCATTTAGGGAATAATTACATGAACTTTCTGTTAGCCATATTCTGATTTCTGCATTTAGGGGATAACTACATGAACTTTCTGTAACCATATTCTGATTTCTGCATTTAGGGGATAATTACATGAACTTTCTGTAACCATATTCTGATTTCTGCATTTAGGGGATAACTACATGAACTTTCTGTAACCATATTCTGATTTCTGCATTTAGGGGATAACTACATACTTTCCGTTATATTCTGATTTCTGCATTTAGGGGATAACTAAATGTATTTTTGTGGTCATATTGAGATTTCTGCATTTAGGGGATAACTACGTGAACTTTCTATAGTCATATTCTGATTTCTGCATTTAGGGGATAACTACATGTACTGTGCATGATCATATTCAATTTCCGCCATGTAGAGATAACTGCGTGAACTTTCTATAGTCACATTCTGATTTCTGCATTTAGAGGATAATAAATGTATTTTTGGTGGCATATTCAGATTTGTGAATTTAGGAAATACCCCCATGGGATGTCAGGACTCTTAAAGTGTAAACAGCATCACCACTGTCTGGAAATTCTGTGCTAGAAATTTCCTCTTTTCTGTAATTCTCTGTTTCTGCCAATTTGTCATTTGCTTTCTTTATAATTTTTTTCCTATCACTTTCCACCTGGCTAGGAGAGATATCTACTGGTTTTTTGTTTTGAATGATACTGAGATTTCTTTGCTGTTCATGGACCTCTTAACATCCTTTTTAGAAACCACATTTCAGCTGTCTCAATCTTATTTCTGACTTAGCGGGCTGACTGCCCAAGCTTTGCATCTGTAGAACAGTATCCGTTCTATCTAACGCTGAAGAACTCCCTTCCTGATGTTAATTGATAGGCATTTGTTGATTAGAACGCTTTTCATCTTCTTGAATGCTGTTGTAGCTTGGCCAGTACTGCTGGCTATTTCAAATGTGCATCTGCCATTTGCATGGTGAAATGAATGTTCCCAGATATTGAATTTAGCCTGTCTTAGTGTTGTACAATGAGTTGTTTTTTTTGTTGTTGTCACATGACTCATCAAATTTCAGATTGCTTTCATAAAAGTTTGGAATGAAGTAGGAAAAATGTGTTCTAAATGGAGACCTCATAACTATATTGGATAAAATCATTAAAAATGTATTCATTTCTAAAAGTAAAAGCGAAGAGTTGGACTTGGATGCATGAAAACCTTATAAATATATAAAAGCAGGGAACAGTATGATGAAGAAGCCTGACATTTGATTTGCAATCATATAACATGTAAGTCTCTGTTAAACTGTAGCCACTGATTAAAATTCTGATGACCAACATTTTTCCCTTTGAAGTCATGAAAGTAAATTAGATATAGTGAATTCAAACAAGTGTGGTTAGTAAAGCATTATTTTGGGTGTCAGCATTTAAAACAGTAAAACATGATGATTTCATGATATTTCTTACATTAAAAACAAAATACAGAAGAGGAAAGGCACCAAGACTACACTGTTGACTAAATTGACCGGACTTTGCAGTGATGTCACTTGCTGATTGTAGAGTATGCCGGATGAAAAAAATGGAGGTGATTTTTCAGAATTGATCCTTGTCACATACTTATATCAAAGACAGTCAGAGAAAAGCGTTTAATCAGAAAGGGAGATAATTGTGCCACTTTTCTCCCCCCCCCCCCCTTTTTTTAAAAATTTTTTTTTTATACATCAGATTGAGAGGAATTTTGTTGGAGGAAGTATTTGGAGATGGTGACAAAATTGATTCTGAGAAGAAAGCGGGCAAAATTGTGCGTGCGTGTGTGTGTGTGTGTGTGTGTGTGTGTGGTGTGTGCGTGCGTGCGTGCGTGCATGCGTGCGTGTGTGTGTGCGTGTGTGTGTTTCAGTATTAGTATTCTGTGTGGTTTTGGTTTTTTGTTTTCATTTTTGATAATATTGTAGTGTTTACAGACAGAGAGACTGTGTGTAAGCATTCTCTTTTGTTTTCTTTTTGTATTGTTTATTTCAGTGCATGTGTGTTGTGAATGTGACTTTTTTATTTTTTTATTTTTTTTCTAAAGATATTTGTGTGTTTTTTTATTTGTTTTTGTTTGTTTTTTGAAAGGGCGGGGTAATTGATAATAACAAATTGATATTGAAATGAAAGTGGGCAAAGTGACATGTGTGTTTGTGTGTGTGTGTGTGTGCACGCGCATATGTGTGTGATGTGTTTGTGTGTGTGTGTGTTTAAAAAATTTTTTAGGGCAGGTATTTTTTTGGTATTTGTGTGAGCGTTTCGTTATTGATATTGAAGTGTGTGTGTGTGTGTTTCCTGTGGTTGTGACAGCTCTTCAGAAGCTGTGAGGGGTATATGTGTTGATGTTCATATCTGTGTGATTCTGATGGACTTTGTGTTAAGTTGATTGTGGGGGAGAGAGTCTGTATACCATTATTGATATTATTATCATGAGTATTATTTTCATTGGTATGATGATGATGATGATTGTCATCATCATCATCATGATCATCATTTGTATCATTGCTTCCCATCTTTCCCTCAGAGATTGAAACAGAATGTGTGTGTGGGTAACAGAAGAGGTTAATACCGAAAAAGTAGACCAAATTGAAATGAGATGTGCAAGTCTGAGATAGATCAGTGGAGACTGTGTGTGTGAAAACATGTCTGTTTTCTTGGATATTAATGAATGCATCTTTACACCTTGTATGTTCAGGGACAGCTGACAGAAAGCTGTAGACTGTATAGAGTTAGATCACACACACTTGCCATTGGCCAGTTTAACCCTTTGACTCCCACAGCATGTCCAGCAACATCTTGCACTGTCAACCATGCTAGCAAAGCAAAAACTTGGCCCTTTGACTCTCTTACCTTATCCACCAGCTTTCTGCAGGAAGCTGGTGGATAGTGAGGGTGTCAGAGGGCCAAGTTTTTACAGTTGGTGGATATGGTGTGGGACTCAAAAGGGTTAAAGACAGCAGTTGAATGTAAAATGTCAGGTCATATACATACCAAGAGAAATTAAAATGGATATTTTCTTTTCTTTTTTTTCTTTTTTTTTTCATTGCACTGTACTCACTTTTGATTTCCTTTTCCTATCATTATTTTCATCTCATCTGTATTTCTTCTTCTTTCATATGAGTTTGAAAAATATATTTTTCAGGGATCTCGGGGTTTATGGATGGATCTTTTGCAGTCTTTTGTTTTTCTTCATGAAATTCGGAACTTGACAGTAAACTGTTAACTCCAGTGACATGTCTGTTTAAAAAAAAAAAAGAGCTGTTGACTGACTCATTGCTTTGATGACAGGGCCCATAGAAAATTGTCTTGGCTATTGAAAGATGCAGTGTAACTGCTGGTGTCAGTGTTGGATCAGCATAAAGATTTGATTGACCAGATCAGATCTTGCTTGTGTGTACTTTAAAAATTATGGGGGAAACATTGGATCAGTAAAAGTTATAGGGGAAACATTTTGTGCTGATGTCAAAGTGAAGATTTTTTTTTAAGCTAGATCATTTGACCATGTCTTTAGTATTGTATGTGACTGGTGTGTGTGTGTGTGTGTGTGTGTGTGTGTGTACATGTATGTGTGGGTATGTGTTCGACCATCTTTATATATATGTGTGTGTGTCTGTGTATGATGTGTGTGTGGGTGTTTTGTTGTTGTTGTTGTTGAGGGCGGGTGAACGGGTATTGTTTGATATATGTGTGTGTTTTGTTATTGATATTAAAGTGTGAATGTGCGTGTGTGTGCATGAATATGTATGTGTGTCTGTGATTGTGTGTGTGTGATTGCGTGTGTTCCCCCTGGGATGCCAGGGGCAGTTTCAGTATAAATAGTATCCCCACCTTCTTGAAATTCTGTGCTGGAAATGTCCTCTTTTCTGTCACTCTCTTTGATTCTTTCTTCCTCCTTTGCTTTCTGTCATTTCTTCCTATCATTTTTTGCTTTGCTGGCCCATTCACCTGTGTGTGTTCGATAAAGTCTTACATACTTTTTCTTAGGATTGATAATTGGGTACATGTATTAAGTGCATTTTTGATTCTAGGGAAATGAGATATGTGGAAGCAATAATTTTAGGTAATTTATGCCTGTTTTTATATGTTTTTGTGTCCTTCTGAATGTTTAAATTTGTATTCAGATGTTTTTTTTGAATCCCCTGTGTGATAAATTGGACGGAGTGGTCAGTGCTGGGGGCATCTCCTTAGATTATGTGGTCAAATGCATCGACATTTTTTCTTCTTCTTTTTTTAGCTGTTGACATTTTGTATTCGCTTTGAAACGGTTATAGCCCTGATATGGCTGTATGCAATCGGCTGGGTTTTAAACAAAAAGAATAAGGACACAAAAGAAGTGTGTGTGTGAGTGGGTTTTTCTTATCTTATTTTTTTGAGGGCAGGCATTGTTTGCAATTTGCGTGTTTTTTAAATTTTTTTATTGCTAATGCTATTAAAGTGTATTTGTGTGTGTGTGTGTGTGTGTGTGTGCGCGCGCATGTGCATTTGTGTGTGAAGATTGATTACTTGACCATCTCTAGTGTGTGTGTGAATGAGTTTTGTGTGTGTTGTGTATACATGTATGTCTGTGGGTATGTGTTTGACCATCTTTTGTGTGTGTTTGTGTGTGCGGGAGTGTCTGTGTGTGTGTAATGTGTTTGTGGTTGTGTGTGTGTGTGTGTGTATGTTTGTTTTTTTGTTTTTTCTTTTTTTGTTGTTTTTTTAGGGCAGGTATTTTTTAGATATTTATGCGAGTGTCTTGTTATTAATATCAAAGTGTGTGTGGTGTGTGTGTATACCAGTATTCGTATTCTGTGTAGTTTTTAGTATTTTTGTTTTGTTTTGTTTTGTTTTGATAATACTGTAGTGTTTACACACAGAGAGAGAAGGGTGTGTGTAAACATTCTCTTTTGTTTACTTTTTGTAATAACTTGTTTGTTTTAGTGCTTGTGTGTCATGAATGGATGACTTTTTTTAGTTCTTTTTTTTTCTAAAGATATTACTCTGCGTGTGTGTGTGTGTGTGTGTGTGTGTGTGTGTGTGTGTGTGTGTGTGTGTGTGTGTGTGTGTGTGTGTGTGTGTGTGTGTGTGTGTGTGTGTGTGTGTGAGACAGCCCTTCAGAACCTGTGAGGGGTATATGTGTTGATGTTCATATCTGTGTGATTCTGATGCAATTTGTGTTAAGCTGATTGTGGGGGAGAGAGTCAGTCGTAATTATTGATATTATCATTATCATGAGTATATTATTCTCATTGGTATGGTGATGATGATGATGATGATCATCATCATCATCATCATTTTTATCATTTCTTCCCATCTTTCCCTCAGAGAGTTGAAACAGTGTGTGTGGGTAGCTGGAGAGAGGTTAATACCAAAAAAGGTTGATACCAGATTGAGACAAGATATGCAAGTCTGAGATTGATCAGTGGAGACTGTGTGTGTCAAAACATGTCTGTTTTTTTGGCTATTAATGGATGCATCTTTATACCTTGTATGTTCAGGGACAGCTGACAGAAAGCTGTAGACTGTATAGAGTTAGATCACACACCTGCCATTGGCCAGTTTAACCCTTTGACTCTCACAGCATGTCCAGCAACATCTTGCACTGTCAACCATGCTAGCAAAGCAAAAACTTGGCCCTTTGACTCTCTTACCTTATCCACCAGCTTTCTGCAGGAAGCTGGTGGATAGTGAGGGTGTCAGAGGGCCAAGTTTTCTACAGTTGGTAGATATGGTGTGGGACTCAAAGGGTTAAAGACAGCAGTTGAATATAAAATGTCAGGTCATAAGCATACCAAGAGAAATTAAAATGGATATTTTCTTTTTTTTTCTTTTTCTTTTATCCATTGCACTGTACTCACGTTTGATTTCCTTTTCCTATCATTATTTTTATCTCATCTGTATCTCTTCTTCTTTCATATGAGGTTGAAAAATATTTTTTTTCTGGGATCTCGGGGTTTATGTATGGATCTTTTACAGTCTTTTGTTTTTCTTTATGAAATTCAGAACTTGACAGTAAACTGTTAACCCCAGTGGCATATCTGTTTTAAAAAAAAAGAGTTGTTGATTTACTCATTGCTTTGATGACAGAATGGGTCCCTAGAAAATTGTCTTGGCTATTGAAAGATGCAGTGTAACTGCTGGTGTCGATGTTGGATCAGCATATAGATTTGATTGACCAGATCAGATCCTGCTTGTGTGTACTTTAAAAATTGTGGGGGAAACATTGGATCAGTACAGAGATTTGATTGACCAGACTAGATCTGCTTGTGTTTACTGTAAAAGTTAGGGGGGAAACATTTCGTGCTGATGTCAAAGTGAAGATTTTTTTGTGTGTGTGTGAAGATAGATCATTTGACCATGTCTTTAGTATTTTGTGTGACTGGTGTGTGTGTGCACTATATGTGTGGATATGTGTTTGACCATCTTTATATATATGTGTGTGTGTCTGTGTCTGTGTATGATGTGGGTGTGGTTGTTTTTTTGTTGTTGTTGAGGGCGGATGGGCGGGTATTGTTTGGTATTTGTGTTTTGTTATTGATATTGAATGTGTGTGTGTGTCTGTGATTGTGATTGTGTGTGTGTGATTGTGTGTGTTCCTCCATGGGATGCTGGGGGCAGTTTCAGTATAAATAGTATGCCCATCTTCTTGAAATTCTGTGCTAGAAATGTCCACTTTTCTGTCACTCTCTTTCATTCTTTCTTCCTCCTTTGCTTTCTGTCATTTTTTCCTATCATTTTCTGCCTTGCTGGTCCATTCACCTGTATGTGTTCGATAAAGTTTTACATACTTTCTCTTAGGATTGATAATTTGGTACATGTATTAAGTGCACTTTTGATTCTAGGGAAATGAGGTATGCGGAAGCAATTTTAGGTAATTTATGCCCATTTTTTATATATGTGTTCGTGTCCTTCTGAATGTTTAAATTTGTATTCAGGTGTGTTTTTTAAATCCCCTGTATGATAAATTGGACAGAGTGGTCAGTGCTGGGGGCATCTCCTTAAATTATGTGGGCAAATGCATTGAGTGTTTCTTTGGGGTGTTTACCTTTTCAGCTATTGGAAGTTTTGTATGTACTTTGAAACAATTGTGTGTGTGTATGTGTGTGTGTGTGTGTTTGTTTGTGTGTGTGTGTGTGTGTGTGTGTGTGTGTGTGTGTGTGTGTGTGTGTGTGTGTGTGTGTGTGTGTGTGTGTTTCAAGCTTTTTTTTAGGGCAGGTAGTGTTTGGTATTTGCGTGAGTGTTTTCTTATTGCTATTAAAGTGTATGTGTGTGTGTGTGTGTGTGTGAAGATTGATTACTTGACCATCTCTTTAGTGTGTGTGTGAGAGTTGTGTGTGTGTTTATGTA
>JAPXFY010000030.1:34479941-34573154 GCA_030674185.1 Monoplex corrugatus
TTTTAGGTAATTTATGCCCGCTTTTATATGTTATGTCCTGAATGTTTAAATTTGTATTCACGTGTGTTTTTTAAATCCCCTGTGCAATATATTGGAGTGGTGTATGATGGGGGCATCTCATTAGATTATGTGCGTGAATGCATTTTTAAAAAAAAAAATTTTTTTAAGCTGTTGAAGTTTTGTATGGTCTATGAAACGCTTAAAGCTCTGATATGGGTCTGCGCAGTCGGCTGGGGTTTTAAATGAAAACAATAAAAAAAAAAGCCAATTTTGTTCGTTCGTTCTTTGATTTAACGTCTTTTCACTATAAGTGATATTAGCCAATTTTGTGTGTGTGTGTGTGTGTTTTAGGGCAGGTATTGTTTGGTATTTGCATGTGTGTGTGTGTTTTTTTTTTAATTGATATTAAAGTGTATGTGTGTGTGTGTGTGCGCGCGCGCGCGTTTGTGAAGTTAGATTACTTGACCATCTCTTTAGTGTGTGTGTGTGAGCGAGCGTTGTGTGTGTGTTTTTGTGTACATGGATGTGTGTGGGTATGTTTTGACCATCTGTCATGTGTGTGTGTGTGCGGCAGTGTATGTGTGTGTGTAATGTGGTTGTGTGTGTGTGGTTTTTGTGTGTGTGTTTTTTGTTGTTTTTTTTTTTTAGGCTGGGTTTTGTTTTTTGTATTTGTGCGAGAGTCTTGTTGATGTTAAAGTGTGTGTGTGTGTGTGTTTCCTGTGATTGTGACAGCCCTTCAGAAGCTGTGAGGGGTGTATGTGTTGATTTTCAGGACCATGTACGAGGCAGGGAAGGCAGCACAAGTGTCAGCAGAGATGCGCCGATATAACATCACCCTGCTCGGACTGAGTGAGACGAGATGGCTGCAAGCCGGACAATCAAGACTGACTACAGGGGAACTCTTGCTGTACTCAGGACATGAAGAGGAAAATGCTGCACACACTGAAGGAGTAGCAATCATGCTTTCAAGTACAGCACAGAAAGCTCTTACTGGATGGGAAGCACATGGTCCAAGGATAATAACAGCAACCTTCACGACCAAGAAGAAGAACATTAAGATGAACATAATCCAATGCTACGCACCCACCAATGAATATGATGAAGAATCCAAAGACCAGTTCTACAGCAGATTACAGGCAGTCCTAGACAAGCTAAAGGACAAAGGCATCAACATCCTCATGGGGGATTTTAATGCGAAACTGGGATCAGACAACAGAGGCTACGAGGAAGTGATGGGACAACATGCCCTCGGAGAGATGAATGAGAATGGGGAGAAATTCGCTGACCTCTGCGGACTGAACAACTTTGTCATCGGAGGCAGCATCTTCGCCCACAAGAGGATACACAAGGCCACCTGGGTATCGCCTGACCATATTACTGAAAACCAGATCGACCACTTCTGTATCACCAAGAAGTTTAGACGGTCTCTTCAAGATGTACGAGTGAGAAGGGGAGCAGACGCAGCATCAGACCACCACCTCCTGACTGCGAGACTCAAGCTGAAGTTGAAGAGAACTGACAGGCAGGCAGCAGGCAGGGCGAAGTACAATGTGAAGCTATTGAAAGATAGGACAACTCAAGAAACCTTCACCTTCAACCTCAAGAACAGATTCCAAGTGCTGCAGGAGCTTATCAACGAAGACACCGATGCCAATGACCTTTGGAAGAGAACAAAAGATGCCATCACAGAAACATGCCAGGAAGTGCTTGGGCCAAAGAACAACCAACACAAAGACTGGATCTCAGCAGACACCCTCCAGAAGATCCAAGCAAGAAGACTCAAGAAAGAAGCAGTTAACTCGAGCCGTACAAGATTAGTTAAAGCGACAGCCCAAGCAGAATACGCACAAGCTCACAGGGAAGTGAAGAAGAGTGTGAAGAAAGACAAGAGAGACTACATAGACAGCCTGGCTGAAGAAGCAGAACAAGCAGCGTACCACGGGAACATGAAGGAGCTGTATATAACCACCAAGAAGCTTGCAGGCAAGTACAACAGACCAGAACGACCAGTCAAGGACAAGCTAGGACAGACCATCACAGACACAGATCAGCAGCTTGAGAGATGGGCGGAGCATTTTGAGGAACTTCTCAATAGGTCAGCTCCACAAAACCCTCCAAATATCGCAGAAGCAGACAATGATATAGAGATATGCTGCGACCCACCAACAAAAGACGAAATCATCCGCGCCATCAAGAAGATGAAAAATGGCAAGGCAGCCGGCCCAGATGGAATTCCAGCAGAAGCTCTCAAGACAGACGTAGAGACAACAGCCGACCTTCTACTACCGCTTTTTGAGAAGATCTGGGAACAGGAAAAAGTACCAATAGATTGGAAAGACGGACACATCATCAAACTGCCCAAAAAGGGAGACCTCAGCATCTGCGAGAACTACAGAGGCATCACACTCCTATCAGTGCCAGGAAAAGTGTTCAACAGGATTCTGTTGGAGAGGATGAGGGACGCAGTGGACGTCAGGCTCCGAGACCACCAGGCAGGCTTCAGGCAGGACAGATCCTGCACAGACCAGATTGTCACGCTACGCATCATCGTCGAGCAGTCCCTGGAGTGGAACTCCTCATTGTACATCAACTTTGTAGACTTCCTCAAGGCTTTTGACAGTCTGCACCGTGACACCCTGTGGCAACTCCTCCGACACTATGGAATCCCAGCCAAACTGACACGAATCATCAAAGAGTCATATGAAGGGATGGCATGTCGGGTCGTTCACGGAGGCCAGCTGACGCGTCGCTTTGATGTAAGGACCGGCGTACGTCAAGGATGCCTGCTGTCACCATTCCTGTTCCTCCTCGCCATCGATTGGGTGATGAGACGGACAACAGATGGACAGAGGAATGGCATCCAGTGGACCCTATGGACTCAGTTGGACGATTTGGACTTTGCCGATGACCTCGCTCTGCTCTCCCACAAACAGCAACAGATGCAGAACAAGACTTCAAGCCTGGCCTCCCATGCGTCCCAAGTCGGCCTTCACATCCACCCCAACAAGACCAAAATTCTGAAAATCAATGCTTCCAGCACAGAGGCAGTGAAGTTGGGAGACAACAACCTGGAGGAGGTCGAGACCTTCACTTACCTTGGGAGTGTAGTCAATCAGCAGGGAGGAACAGATGCAGACGTGAAGACCCGCATCGGAAAGGCAAGAGCATCCTTCTTGGCCCTCAAGAACATCTGGCGATCCCACATGATCACACCCCGCACTAAAATCCGCCTGTTCAACTCAAACATCAAATCAGTTCTTTTGTATGGAGCAGAAACGTGGAGAACAACTAAGACCACTACTAGAAGAGTCCAGACATTCATAAACTCGTGCCTACGCAAGATACTGAAGATCCACTGGCCAGTTACCATCAGTAACACAGACCTCTGGCAGAGAACTAACCAAGTGCCAGTGGAAGAAGAAATCAGAAGAAGGAGATGGCGATGGATAGGGCACACCCTGAGGAAACCATCAACCAACATCACCCGCCAGGCCCTGACCTGGAACCCTCAAGGGAAGAGAAAGAGAGGCCGACCAAAAAAAACCTGGAGAAGAGAACTGAAGGCGGACGCCAAGCAGACCGGCTACTCCTGGCGAGAACTTGAGCAAATAGCCCAGGATCGTGGACGATGGCGGGCGGTTGTGGATGGCCTATGCCCCTCCTGGGGCTCAAGGCCTAAGTAAGTAAGTAAGTATGATTCTGATGGGCGTTGTATGTGCTGGCCCATTCACGTGTATGTATTCAGTAAGGATTAAGGTCTTACATACTTTCTCTTAGGATTAATAATTGGGTATATGTATTCAATGCATTTTTGGCTTTAGGGAAATGAGATATGTGAAACCAATTTTAGGTAATTTAGATCTGTTTTTATATATGTTTTAGTGTCCTTAGTTGTGTTTAAATTTGTATTCATGTATGTTTTTTTAAATCCCCTATCAGATAAAATGGACGGAGTGGTCAATGCCAGGGGCCCCTCAATAGATTATGTGTGCGAAGGCACTGTTTTCTTTTTTCCTGTCAAAGTTTTGAAACAGTTGTAGCCCTGATACGGCTCCACACGGTCGGCTGGGCTTTAACCCTTTGACTCCCGCACCCTATCCACCAACTGCAAAAACTTGACCCTTTGATTCCCTCACCCTTTCCACCAGCTTCCTGGTGGGTCAAGGGTCAAGTTTTTGCTTTGCTAGCTTGGTTGGCAATATAGGATGCTGATGGACAGGGTGCGGGAAACAAATACATATGTGTGAATATGTATTTTACCATCTTTCATGTGTGTGAGTGTGTGAGCGTATGTGCATGTGTGTGTGCGTGCGCATTGGATGCGCATGTGTCTTGTCTGAATGTTGTGTTTATGTAAGTTGTTAATACAGGTTGTACCCCCATGGGGATGCCGGAGGCTCTTTCAGTATAGATAGTATCCCCACTTTCTGGAAATTCTGTGCTGGAAATTTTCTCTTTTCTGTCACTCTCTTTGTTTCTTTCTTTCTCCATTTTCTGCCTTGCTGGTCCATTCACCTGTATGTGTTCGATAAAATCTTACGTACATTCTCTTAGGATTGATAACTCATGGGTGCAAATTTTTCCAATTGACGACGGAATCCGTTTTTTCAAAAGAGTCAAAAACGGAAAATCCATTTTTTGAAAAAGCTTAGTGTCTGGGGGGCTATACCCCCCATACGGGGCTCTGCCAGCCCCTGGACCCCTTTCAGTTTTTTGACTTTTTCTAAGTTGCTCCCTTGATAATTGGGCACTTGTACTGAGTGCATTTTTGACTCTACGGAAGTGAGATATGCGGGTGCAATTTTAGGTATATGTTTTAATGTCCTTAGTTATGCTTAAATTTGTACTCAGGTATGTTTTTTAAATTCCTTGTGTGATAAATTGGACAGAGTGGTCAATGCCAGGAGCATCTCCTTAGATTCTGTGCATGAATACATTGATAAGTGGTTTTTTTTTCTGTTGAAGTATTGTGTGTTTTGAAACTGTCATAGCCCTAATGTGGCTCTACGCAGTCGGCTGGGCTTTAAACAAAATAATAACACAGATTGTACTCATACCTTGGGTATTGTTGATTTTGTTTTTGTTTTTGTTTTAATTTTTGAAACTGGACATGGAACTGCATAGTGCCATGAAATTTGTGTTGAGGTAGACAGAAAAATGTCAGATTAGGAACTTCTCCCAGTAGATTGTGGTTTGTGATTTACAGAACTACAAACTTTTGTTACACATTATTGTAATGTTTTCCATAGACTTCAGTAAACTTGTGATGGACAACTAGTGTCTGGGCAGGGCAATAGGTTTTCAGTACAACATCATTGACACCTGCCCAATATTCAGAATGTTAACAAGATGAAAGCAAAGCAATGTCGTCATAATGACCAGAAGTTTTTAGTCCTTGTTGTCGAAGTGTTCACAAGATTCACGAATAGCAATTTCACAGTAAACGCTGCCCATTTCCTGGCCCACCCAGCTCATCTTGAGAATGATGTGACATGATGTACAAAAAGCGGGCACAGTACAGGTGGCAGCACATTCAGAGGGAGTGCGACTACCTTCCGACTAGTTGTATAATGGGAAGATCTGCTGTCCACCAAGAGCCCAAGGTACTGTAAGTGATCTCACAGTCAGAGGGGAGTGTTCCCATCTTCAGGCTGGTTTTGTGATGGGAACGATAAGTATTGGCCTAGATTTGACATGACATGCAACTGTCAAGAGCCCAGCACTCTGTAGGTAGCAGCACACACAAGATGGGAGTGCTGCTGCCTTCAGACTGGATTTGTGATGGCAGCATTCTAGTGCTGATGTCCACCAAGAGCCCAGCACACTGTAGGTGGCAGCACACATGTAGGAGAGTGACCTCACCTCAGGCTGGTTTTGTGGGCCATGTATCAGGATTGTGATGACATTTTGAGTGTGCAGCACTTTGTTTTTGGGTCAGAACATGGCTGTGGTGGGCCGTTGGAAATAGCAGCTCATGGATATGGGAAAAAAGTCCCTTGTTGCTTTCATAGTGTTTGTATTTACCGGTTTGTGCTAGATCAAGTGGAAAAAAGAGAGAGGAAAGGAAATAGAGGAAACAAGAAAAAGGGGAGGGAAAAAAGGGAAACGTTCTATTAGCAAGAGAAGAATGTATCCCATACAGGAACAGAAAGCAGCTGCAGCAACAACAACAACAAATACATGCCTATGACAGTTCCTGTACCAGTTTTGTCTGTATGTGTGGAATGGGTGTGGCCGTGCTGATTAAAAAAAAAAGAAGAAAAAATGGGGAAAAAAAGGAAAAAAATTGACAGAAAAGAAAAAATGTTAGAAAAGGAAAAAATACAACAAATGAACAAAAAAATGTAAGAAAAACAAAAAAAAAAGAAAAACAAATGAGAAAAGAAAGGGATAAAAGAAAGGGTGATGGCTCTGCTATGACAAAGCAGACCTTATTGTGTAGACCGCAAACCTGTTTCTAGAAGGATCTTTAGTGGTTCATGACTCGCTGCTGGCAGCATGGGACACCAACAGTATGATAATGTGACAATGTGTCATTGTGATCTTCACCCTGTGACACTGTGTGCTGTTAACAGTGTCAGAAACTTGCAGTCACGTGCAGTCGTCATGATCTTCACTACTTTATCAGGAATTGTTTGCAACACTCTTTGGAAAAGGATGTTTGGCATAAGCAGTTTCAGTGTTCGTTGGATCATTGACAAGCATGGAGGACATCAGCGGGAACATTGTGATCTTCACTGCTTCTTGGTGGATTGTGTGAAATGTGTGAAGTGACAAAAATCGTGATCTTCAGTGCATCATAAGTGGTGTGATATGCATCTAAGTAGTGTTTGAAGGCTGAACTGGTGTGCTCTGTGATCAGTTTTGGTTGTTGGAAAAAGATAGCGCGCAGAGGATGATGGAAAAGACCTACATTTGACAAAGGCAAAGAAAACCCCTCCACCACATTTGCAGTGATTTTTTAAGTGGATCTGTGGTGTCATGGGGTGCTACTTTTCCTGGAGTGACAGACCAGGGGACCACTTTTCCTTGTGGTGGGGGTCCTTATGATTATGGTGTGAAGAACTTGAGTTCCTGGGAACGAATGACCCCTTGTGTATTATGGCGGTGTGTGAAGGCCTGAAGTTCCTGGGAACGAATGACCCTGTGTTTTATGGTGATTTATGAAGGACTTAAACAACCATCTTTCATGATGGTGCATGTTGTGAGCTGAGGGATGTTTGGATCCGTAACGCAAGTCCTTTACTTTGTGATGTGGAGTATGTAGAATTGAATTGAAGGGGTGTGTATTGTGTGTGTATATTCAGCCTGTGTTAGTGTGAGATGGATTTTTTTCTTGCCTTTCTTCCCATGCTTTCTTTTTTTTTCCTGCGTGTGTGTGGTTTGTGTATGTGCATTTTTTTTGGTTATGTTTTTGAAAGGACATGTAATATTTGTGTGTGCATATGTTGTGTGTTGTGTGAGTTGTGTGTGTTTTTTTTCTGTTTTTTTTCTTCGACAGATAATGTTTTCTTTTTCTTCTTCAACATATATACTCCTAATCATAATTTAAGGGCCACTTCTTCCTTCCTCTCTAATTTTAAGTTGAAATAATTGACAATGTTTAGAATTGATTCTATGTTTTATTTCATCATTTCCACACCTGTTTTGGAAAAAGAAATTAGCACAATGACCCATTAGTGAACAGCACATGCATTTAAAGGAACATCCCCCCCTTTTCAAAAAACAGAAAGTGTCAGATTTGGCCAATCTGTTTTCAATATCGCGTGTGTCCGCCCCGAGCCTGGATGGGATGCTTCACAGCGCCGATGCATCGACCCCACAAGGGTACGGAGTGTGTCCTGAGGGATGGCCGCCCACTCGATCTGCAGGATGTCGACCAGCCTGGCCAGGGTGCCCGTTGGGGGGGTGGTTGTCCCTGATGCGCCTCCCGAGCACATCCCAGAGGTGTTCAATTGGGTTCAGGTCAGGTGAGCACGCTGGCCAGGCCATACGGACGACTTCATGCTGCTCCAGGAAGTCGGTCACAAGGCGTGCTCGATGCGCAGGTGCATTGTCGTCCTGGAAGATGGCGCCTTGACCAAGGTCCACAAGTGCAGGCAGTGCCACGGCCGCCAGAACCTCGTCCCGGTACCGGACCCCGTTCAGGATGCCGTCAATGGGGAGCAGGGGGGTCCGGGTACCACGGCTCATGCCACCCCACACCATCACCGACCCGCCGCCGTACCGGTTATGCTCTTGGACAGTGGCGTCAGCGAACCTCTCCCCTTGACGTCGCCACACCCGAGCCCGGCCATCGTTAAAGGTCAGGGTGAACCTGGACTCATCCGAAAACAAGACCCGGGCCCACTGTTGCCTTGTCCAGGTCACGTGCTCCCTGGCCCAGGTCATGCGGCGCACTCTGTTGACCGGTGACAGCACGGGTCGGACGGCCGGTCTCCGTGACCTCAAGTTTGCCTCATGTAGCCGTCTTCTCACCGTGCTGCAGCTGATGTTAGCACCTGTTGCGTCCCTCAGCTGACCCCTCAAGGTCACCGCAGTGGATGCCCTTTCCCTCAGGACGGAGAGGGCAAGGTAGCGGTCTTGCTGTCTTGTCGTTACTCTGGGTCGACCCGTGTGACGCCTTTCCTGGACTGCTCCAGTCTCATTGAAGCGCTCCAGCAGTCTCTGGATTGTGGAATGCGACACTTCAAGTCGTCTAGCAACTTCCCGCTGCGCTAGGCCTTCATCAAGCAGAGCGAGGGCTCTCCCCCGCTGCTCATCCGTCATCCGTCGTCTTGCAAGCATGGTTAAAACGAACCAAGAACGGGTCCTTTTTATCCTCGTCTGCGGGCAACTTTGGCTGGAGTAGTGTTCAAAAAGGGCTTGCCTTGCACGTGCAAAGCGAATTTTGTCGCTACCTTGCCTGCGTCGTCAGAGAGACCCTGCTGAAGATTCGACAATTTCGTGTGGAAATTGTCTTCCTTGGGCCGCCCATTGCAAATCGGCAAATCCCCAAACACGTGCCAAAAGGAAACTGCAATGTTGTCTGAGCTCTTATCCATTCAGTTACGGCAACGAATTGGAGAAAAGAGTAAGAGAAAATAGGTTATTTCTCCTTTCAAAAATTGACTCAAAAACGTTCCTGGCCCTTCAATAATGACGTGTAGTATATGTGTGTTCTTGTACATTTTTTTCAAATCCTCTGATGTATGGTTTCTCACTTTGCTGGGCATGGGAGGGTGAGGGTGAGGGGGACAGTGTGTCAATGTGGACATTGGTATGAGTGTGTGTGTGTGTGTAGTTTGGTGTACATGTGCGCAAATACACTAATTCTTTTCCTGATGAGTCTGCATTTTGAAAAAGTACAAGGATTATAATATGCGGGAAAAATCAAGAAAGAGAGAAAAGGAAAAAAGACATGTTCCATGATACAAATAGTAGTAAGAACCTAAAGTAGAAAAAAAAGACAACAACAAGGAGTTCTTAGACAAGAAATTAGACCAGAATCAAAATGAAAAAAAAAAGATGAAGCTCAAGGAAGTCTCCTTATCACAAGAAATGGAAAACAGACATAAAAACGTAAAGCAGAGAGATAGTCGAGGTTCAAGCGTAGCTAAAACTAAAGGGAGTGATTAACAATGCATGTGGGAACAATTTGATGGACCACATTTTCTCTTTAAAAAACAAAAATGAACAAAAAAATAACAACAATGAAGGGGAAAAAATAAGAAAGTACAGTATGTGCTGACATTTGGGCAAAATTGTTCACTTAACAAAGGTGGAAATAGGAAAGTTCAGAGTTCATCATTACAGTCTCATGAAAAAAAAAATTTTCTTCATCAGTTCATAGTCTGTCATTGATTAGCTCACTTGATTGATTTCACAGTTACTGTTCTCGAAGTTACTGTTGTTTTCTAAGTTACTGTTGTTCTCTCAGTTACTGTTGTTCTCCAGGTTACTATTATCCAAAGTCTGTTGCTGTCCAGGTTACTGTTGTTATCCACATTACTGTTCTCATTATTGTTGTTCTCCATATTACTGTTATTCTCTAAGTTAATGTTGTTCTCCCCTCTAGTGGTGATGCTGGGGGCTCTTTCAGTATAAATAGTATCCCCACCTTCCGGTAATTCTGCAGTAGAAATGCCCTCTTTTCTGTCACTCTCTTTGTTCCTGCCTTGCTTCTTTGCTTTCTGTCATTTCTATCATTTTTTGCCTTGCTGGTCCATTCATCTGTATGTGTTTCATAGTCTTCATACTTTTTTCTCTTAAGATTGATAATTGGGTGCGTGTATTAAGTGCATTTTTGGCTCTCGGGAATGAGATAGTGGAAGCAGTTTTAGGTAATTTAGGCTGTTTTTTGTATATGCTTTAGTGTCCGTACTTATGTTTAAATTTATGTTCAGGTATGTTTTTTAAATCCCTTGTGTGATAATTGGAGTGGTCAGTGCTAGGGGCACCTCCTTAGATTATGTGCACGAATGCATTGATATTGTACGTAATTTTCTTTTTCGTTTTTTTCCTGTCGAAGTATTGTTATGTTTGAAACAGTTATAGCCTGATATGATCTACAAGTCACTGAGTCAGCTGGTCTTTAAACAAAAAATAGCAATAACAGTGTTATTCTTTATACTTCTGTTCTTCAGTTTGCTCTTGTTCTCCAGTTTACTTTTCACCAGTTTACTCTTGTTCTCTAGTTTACCCTTCTTCTCCAGTGTTCTGTTGTTCTCACGTTGCTCTTGTTCTCCATTGCTCTGTTCTCCGGTTACTGTTCAAGTTTCAGTAGTTTTTCCAACTTTCTGTTCAATTACTGTTCAGTTACTGTTGTTGTCCAGCTTATGGTTGTATTCCAAGTTACTGTTGTTCTCCATATTACTATTAATCTTGAAGTCATTATTCACATCACTGGTGTTCTCTAAGTTAGTTCTCCAAGTGACTGGTGTCTCCAGTGGTTGTTCTTCAAGTTAAAGTTGTTATTCCAGTGACAAAAAACTAAAAGAAATAAAACGTGAAGTTAATTTGACTGATATTTTCTATCAAAGTTAAATATGTGAATTTAAATTTCCATTGCTTTTATAACTTCTGTTATTTCATTAGGTGTGTTGTAATATTAAATTTGAATATTTTGATTTTGGGTGTTCATTTCTGGAAAATGATTTACAGACGTGTGTTGGTAATATTGTGGAATACATATTGCAGTTGTTCTGAGTATCTAGTATTGTCGTGATAATATTGGGGAACACTTTCGACTTGCTCCGAGTGTCTTGTTATTTTTATGATAATGTTTTGTGTTACATTTTCCCGTTGCTCTGAATATCTCAACATTATCACAATAATATTGTGAAATAGCTATTTCAGCCTGTTGCCCTAAGTTTAGATCTTAGCATGATTATAATGATGTAAGTATCTTAGCATGATTATGATGACACAGCATGTTACGATCACATAGCATAATTATAATGATTTAAGTTTCTTAGCATGATTATGATGATATAGCATATTATGATAACAGCATGGTTATAATGAAATAAGTATCTTAGCATGATTATGATGACATAGCATGTTATGATCACGTAGCATTATTATGATGACATAGCATGATTTTGATGACATAGCATGATTATGATGACACTGTGGAGCGCAAAGTCCAGCTACTCAACAGTCCGTGCGTATTGTAATATTAAAACACACAGGACTATCCGAATTGTTGGTATTTTCTGATTGATGATTGATGCAGACCTGTGTTATTTGCATCAGGCCTGCTTGGGGCAGCGGTCCACGCTCTTGCCTTCCAATCTGACTGCACAAGTTTGAGTCTTGGGGGAAAAATAAGATTTATACACTCATTCTTCAGTTCACCAAACTGTGAATGGGGTAGTCCAGCCCTGTACAGGTTTGGGGAAGGTTAAGCAGGAAGACAAAGGAGATGGACACCAGCCTCATAAGGTTGGTGACATGAAAAGTGTGGGCTACCTTGTCATTCACATGCAACCTGGCCATTAGGGCACAACTTGTATTGATTGCATGTTTGATTTAACTGATGTGTTGATTCTGAAGTTACAGCAAAGCTTCAGTGGCTGTTAATTAACAGACAGGTGACTTGAAGTCTTGCAAGCTTAAGCTGGAGACAGGTGACACTTTGGTATCGTTTGACTTTGAATGTTAACGTTCATATTATCTCTTGATGTTATCATTTAACCTTGATATTATCACATGATATTACCACTTGACCGTTGTGCTGGATGATCATTTCTGTGTGAAAAAACAAACTGTAACTGATTGGTATTCCAGAAGATAACTTTGAAAATGTGGGAGAGGAAAAGAAATGGGTAGGGAGAGAAGGTGTTAGGTAGGGAGAGAAAAGTTAGGGAATGAGGGAAGGGGAAAGGGAGGGAGGGATGGGGAAAAGGGGTTAAGGGATAAGAAGGGGAGGGAGGGAAGGGGTTAAGGGATAGAGGGAAGGGGAGGGAGGGAAGGGGTTAAGGGATAAAGAAAGGGGAGGGAGGGAAGGGGCTGGGGAGGGAGGGAAAGGGTTGGGGAGGGAGGGAAGGGGTTGGGGAGAGAGGGATGGGGTGGGAAGGGTTGGGGAGGGAGGGAAGGGGGTCTGGAGGGGGTGGAAGGGTTGGGGTGGGAGGGAGGGTTCGGGAGTGGTAGGGTGGGGGCCTGGGACAGGGTGTGCATGTGAATGTGTGTGTGTTTCGGATGTAACGGCTTGTTTTCTTTCTGTTTCAGGTGAGACGATGATGGAGCTTTTTCCAACAACCATGGCGACCTTCTGAACTAAGGTGAGTTGTTTTTATGTCTGTTAATGTTTAAACATTTTCTTTTTTGATGGGCATGCATGGTGGGTGTTTTCATGTTTCTATAAGCCAGACGCTGACATGGCTTACAGGATTTTTAACATGCGTATTACATGCTGATGCATATTTGACATTTTGTGTGCGTATACACATGAAATGATGGGTCTAGACAGTGGCAGGACTGCCCCCATGCTCACCTGGGAGATTGGGAAAAATTTCCATCTTTTTTCCCATCAGGTTCTAGGCGGATCGAACCCAGGACCTTCCTATTGGAAGCCAGTTATTTACCCACTTGGCTACTATACCCATTGTATTGGTTTAAAGCCGTTGCAGTTAAAATTGTCGTAGAATTGAGTTAAGCATTGTAGGTTGTGTCATTGTTAACTTGTACGAGTATGAGTGATAGCATTATATTGGTTAGTATTTTTTTAATTAGTTTATTTATGTAGGGCATTTGTATTAAATTCAGCTCTGTTGCTATACCATACTTTTGAAGATTATAGTTTGTTTTGGTTGTAATGTGTATCAATAATTCAGTTGTAATGTGTATGAATAATAAACTTAACACTTGTTCTATTTATGAATAATAGTATTCGTTCAGTTTTTTGAGGTCATGATAGTTGTGTTTAATGTTTGGTCTGAAATTAATTTTTATACGAGCTTGGGAATTAAAAAGTAGGGGAGTAGGGGTGGACAGTATTATTTGTGATTTTTGATTATTAGGTACTACATCTTTTTTTTTTTCTTGTGCTTGCAGATGTTTCCATGGAGGACAAGGATGATGGTGGTCTTCTAAGCCAAGATGCCGGCACCAAATCTCGATTGAAGGATTAAGTCAAACCATTGAAAGAAAAGTACTCTTTTGTTGATCATGTGCTGTCATGTTTTAAATTTTTATCTCTACAGGCGAGACATCGTGTTGTAAACCTTTATTTCTACAGTGAGATCTCATGTTTTAAACCATTATTTCTGCAAGTGAGATGTCGATAACTTTTATTTCTGCAGCTGAGACATCTTGTTTTAAAACTTTATTTCTGCAGGTGTGACATCATGTTTTAAACCTTTATTTCTACAGATGAGACACCATCTAAAAGTGAGACGTCATGTTTTCAATCTTTATTTCTGCAGCTGAGACATGTTTTAAACCTCTGTTTCTAAAGGTGAGACGTCATGTGTTAAAAACCTTTACAGGTGAGATGGCATGTTTTAAACCTTTATTTCTGCAGCTGAGAAATCTCGTTTTAAACCTTTGTTTCTGCAGATGTGACACTATGTTTTAAACCTTTATTTTTACAGGTGAGATGTCATGTTTCAAATGTAAGCTACGCACAAAAAGTTAAGGATCACTATGAGAAAAACAGGTGCGTAATAAACTCAGTTCGCTACTGTTATTTATTTCTCAGTCCAGCCAAATTGTTATGAATTCTTGTTCAGCTGTAAGTGGGCGATGTTGTGTTAGTGCAAAAATTGCACGGGATTCTCTACTACTGAGCTTGGCCGCAAACGGAAAAGCGGAAACTTGCGAAAAAGGACCTTGTTTTGGACCGTTCTGCCTGAACACATTGCACAAGCCAGATGGAAAAACCATTATGCACGTGCAAGCACTGCTGTTTATGTGTGAGATGCTGTCTCTTGCTTGGCTTTATAAGAAGACATTCCACCAGTAGTAGGCCTGATCTGACAATGCCTCCACGACGAAAATTGAGCGAGTTTGAGAGTGGACGAGCTGTTGCATGGTTCCAAGATGGTGTTCCCAAGCGAGAAGTGGCCAGGCGACTTCAGGTGTCCATCTCGGTCATTGTCAGACTGATTCAACGCTTCACAGCCACTGGGAGGGTCCATGAAAGACGCAGATCTGGTCGACCGAAGAAGACAAACCCACGTGAAGATCGTCTCATTGAACGACAAGCCCTGCAGACAAGAACAGCCTCTTCCAGCATCATTCGAAGGCAGCTGAGGGTGGCTACTAACATCAACATCAGCCAGCAGACCATACGGAACCGCCTTCATGGGTTTAACCTCCGTTCTCGTCGCCCAGCTGTACGGCCACGCTTAACTCCAGCCCATAGGGCAGCACGCCGCGCCTTCTGCAGACGTCACGTGAGGTGGACACGTCAGCAATGGTCCCAGGTCCTGTTCAGTGATGAATCACGCTTCACCATGAACCACAACGACGGCCGACTGAGGGTCTGGAGGCGCCCAGGGCAACGCTTTATTGACACCACTGTCCAAGAAAAGGTGGCCTTTGGTGGAGGTTCTGTAATGGTCTGGGGGGCCTTCAGCCTTCACCACAGAACACCCTTGTATCATGTACAGGGTAACCTGACTGGCCTCCGATACCGGGATGAGATCCTTCGACCGCTGGCTGTGCCTACACTGCAGCAGATGGGACCGACAGCTGTCTACCAGGATGACAACGCTCGCCCCCACAGGGCAAGGGTGGTTAACGACTTCCTGCAGCAGTCTGGAGTCAACAGAATGGAGTGGCCAGCATGCAGTCCCGATCTCAACACGATTGAGAACCTCTGGGATGAGCTGGATCGCAAAGTGAGGAGCAACCACCCCCCTCCCAGGGATGCCCAACACCTCTACCAGATGCTGCAGGCTGAGTGGCAGGCGCTTCCACAGAGGATCTTCACCAACCTGGTCAACTCGATGAGGACTCGCTGCGTCGAGTGCCAGAACAGCCATGGCGGTTACACGCATTACTGAACTTTTGGGAGCATCAGAATGCCCTGTCTTGTGATTTCAATGACTTTGGGAAATCAAATTTCGATACGTACCCACTTTGATCAAATGTACACACCAAACGATTGCTCGAAATTGAAGGCAATTGTGTATCGTTATCACTAAAGCATGGAATTAAATGTTTGCCAAACTTCAATGCATTGGCTTTCTTATTTTGAAAGTTATGAATTTTTGTGCAAGTGATCCTTAACTTTTTGTGCATAGTTTATATTTCTACAGGTGAAACATTGTTTTAAACCTTTATTTCTACAGGTCAGACATCATGTCTAAAACCTTATTTCTACAGGTGGGACATCATGTGTCACACCTTTATTTCTACAGGTGAGACATGTTTTTGAACCTTTATATCAAGCTTTCATTTCCAGTTAATGAAATTTTGATTTTTTACTTGTCATGTGACAATATTGACCAGTCTTCAGGAGAATGACCCATATATATATATATGAAATAAAGTCTGAATCACAGCACAATTACTTACTCTGTATAAACTCGTCACACATGACAGAAAGCCCCCCCCCATCTTACATGACTCATCAAGCTGATTGTGCGATGGAGTTTGCATTCTATAGCCCCTGTTTTCTTTGGACAGCAGTGAAAATCATTTTGACATATCCAGTGGTGATGTTTTAAAAAAAATGTTCTGTAAGTTTTCTGCTCAGAGTCAATGACTGATCACTGTGGTATTTTAAAAATGTTTTTTCTACAAGTGTCATGTCCCATCAGAGTCTTAGGCTGCATGCATGCTTAAAGATTTATTTTTACTGGTGTGGCGTCCAGTCAGTGTCATTGGCTAAACACTGTTGTGATGTTTTAATATTTATTCGTACAGGTGAGATGATCATCATGGTCTGTGACTGAGTGCTTTAGTCATGATTTAAATGTTCTTTATTAACCCTTTGATTCCCACACCCTATCCACCAACTGCAAAAACTTGACCCTTTGACTCTCACACCCTATCCACCAACTGCAAAAACTTGACCCATTGACTTCCTCACCCTATCCACCAACTGCAAAAACTTGACCCTTTGACTCCCACACCCTGTCCACCAATTGCAAAAACATGACCCTTTGACTCTCACCCTATCCGACAACTTCAAAAATTTAACTCTTTAACTTTCTCACTCTTTCTACCAGCTTCCTGCAGGAAGCTGGTGGATAGGGTGAGGCAGTCAAAGGGTTAAGTTTTTGTTTTGATCGTATGGTTGACAACGTAGGATGATGTTGGACAGGGTGTTGGAATCAAAGGGTTATACAGGTGCAGTATTCCATCAGAGATAGAGCACCACATTGATGATATTACAATATTACAGTGTTCTTTCTACAGGTGCGATATCCCATCATGGTGACTGGCTGAGCACTACAGCGATGTTTTACAATGTTTGAATGGCGAGATGGCCCATCAGAATCACTGACTGGTCACTGTGCTGATGCTTTGAAATGTACTTTTCACAGGTGAGATGTCCAGTTAGGATCAGTTTTCCCAGTGGGGATGCTGGGGGGCTCTTTCAGTGTAAACAGTATCCCCCACCTCCTGGAAATTCTGTGCTAGAAATTTTCTCTTTTCTGTCACTCTCTTTGTTTCTACCTTGTTCCATTGCTTTCTGTCATTTCTTCCTGTCATTTTCTGCTTTGTTGGTCCATTCACCTGTATGTGTTCGATAAAGTCTTGCATACTTTTTCTTAGGATTGATAATTGGGTGCATGTATTAAGTGCATTTTGGGCTCTAAGGAGGTGAGATATGCAGAAGCAGTTTTTGGTACTTTATGCCTGTTTCTATTTATGTTTTGGTGTCATTAGGTATGCTTGAATTTGTATTCAGGTGTGTTTTTTAAATCCCTGTCCAATAAATTGGATGGACTGGTCAGCGCCGGGGACATGTCCGTAGATTATGTGCGTGAATGCATTGATACGTGTATTTACTTTTCTTTTTCTTTTTTTCCTGTTCAAATTTTGTATGTTTTTAAGTGGTTGTAGCCCTGATATGGCTCAACACAGTTGGCTGGGCTTTAAACAACAATAACATAACAGGGTCAGTTACTGGGCACTGTGGTGATGTTTTAAAATGTTTATTTCACAGGTGTAATGTCCTATTAGATTCAATGATTGAACGCAATGAGGAGGTTTTAAAATGTTCTTTCAAAACCCATCAAGGTGGTGGAGTGGTTAGTGCAATTGCCTTTCAGAAAAATATATACTCCTAATCATAATTTAAGGGCCACTTCTTCCTTCCTCTCTAATTTTAAGTTGAAATAATTGACAATATTTAGAATTGATTCTATGTTTTATTTCATCATTTCCACACCTGTTTTGGAAAAAGAAATTAGCACAATGACCCATTAGTGAACAGCACATGCATTTAAAGGAACATCCCCCCCTTTTCAAAAAACAGAAAGTGTCAGATTTGGCCAATCTGTTTTCAATATCGCGTGTGTCCGCCCCGAGCCTGGATGCATGCTTCACAGCGCCGATGCATCGACCCCACAAGGGTACGGAGTGTGTCCTGAGGGATGGCCGCCCACTCGATCTGCAGGATGTCGACCAGCCTGGCCAGGGTGCCCGGTGGGGGGTGGTTGTCCCTGATGCGCCTCCCGAGCACATCCCAGAGGTGTTCAATTGGGTTCAGGTCAGGTGAGCACGCTGGCCAGGCCATACGGACGACTTCATGCTGCTCCAGGAAGTCGGTCACAAGGCGTGCTCGATGCGCAGGTGCATTGTCGTCCTGGAAGATGGCGCCTTGACCAAGGTCCACAAGCGCAGGCAGTGCCACGGCCGCCAGAACCTCGTCCCGTACCGGACCCCGTTCAGGATGCCGTCAATGGGGAGCAGGGGGGTCCGGGTACCACGGCTCATGCCACCCCACACCATCACCGACCCGCCGCCGTACCGGTTATGCTCTTGGACAGTGGCGTCAGCGAACCTCTCCCCTTGACGTCGCCACACCCGAGCCCGGCCATCGTTAAAGGTCAGGGTGAACCTGGACTCATCCGAAAACAAGACCCGGGCCCACTGTTGCCTTGTCCAGGTCACGTGCTCCCTGGCCCAGGTCATGCGGCGCACTCTGTTGACCGGTGACAGCACGGGTCGGACGGCCGGTCTCCGTGACCTCAAGTTTGCCTCATGTAGCCGTCTTCTCACCGTGCTGCAGCTGATGTTAGCACCTGTTGCGTCCCTCAGCTGACCCCTCAAGGTCACCGCAGTGGATGCCCTTTCCCTCAGGACGGAGAGGGCAAGGTAGCGGTCTTGCTGTCTTGTCGTTACTCTGGGTCGACCCGTGTGACGCCTTTCCTGGACTGCTCCAGTCTCATTGAAGCGCTCCAGCAGTCTCTGGATTGTGGAATGCGACACTTCAAGTCGTCTAGCAACTTCCCGCTGCGCTAGGCCTTCATCAAGCAGAGCGAGGGCTCTCCCCCGCTGCTCATCCGTCATCCGTCGTCTTGCAAACATGGTTAAAACGAACCAAGAACGGGTCCTTTTTATCCTCGTCTGCGGGCAACTTTGGCTGGAGTAGTGTTCAAAAAGGGCTTGCCTTGCACGTGCAAAGCGAATTTTGTCGCTACCTTGCCTGCGTCGTCAGAGAGACCCTGCTGAAGATTCGACAATTTCGTGTGGAAATTGTCTTCCTTGGGCCGCCCATTGCAAATCGGCAAATCCCCAAACACGTGCCAAAAGGAAACTGCAATGTTGTCTGAGCTCTTATCCATTCAGTTACGGCAACGAATTGGAGAAAAGAGTAAGAGAAAATAGGTTATTTCTCCTTTCAAAAATTGACTCAAAAACGTTCCTGGCCCTTCAATAATGACGTGTAGTATAGGTTTTATATGTGTACTAGAATTTTTTTTATTTATTACCTTCCACATCCAAAAATGCCTTGACAGATAGTTGTCAGTGAGCATAAAATAGGTTTGGCAGTGAAGTGGTCAAGTGCAGTGGTGGGGAGATCTACTGTTTGACCTGTTCCTTTCCACTGGTGAGATATTGCTTGGAGACATCTGACCTGATGATACTCTGAACTGCGTATTGTAGATGTTATTTTGTGTGTGTGTGTGTGTGTGTGTGTGTGTGTGTGTGTGTGTGTGTGTGTGTGTGTGTGTGTGTGTGTGTGTGTGTGTGTGTGTGTGTTCATGTACAATACGATGTCTTTGCATACTTAGCATTTTGACTTTTGTTTTCAATAGGAGAGTTCGATGATGGTGATTGACAGTGGCACAGCCTAAAATTAAGGTAAGTATTAATGATTTTCAGATTTTTAAATGATTTATTCATTATGTCATAGGCCCTTTGTTGCACTACAGTCTCTCAATAGACAACACAGTGAATACTAAGCTAATATTCGTTTTTTTCTACCACCATATTTTTTCTCAAAGCATGCCTCAAAACGGCGTGGTGGTAGAACTTTATTTAATTTACAATTTCAATACATTAAAAACACATACGAAAGGCTAACTGCTCCCCAGCGCTATTCGCCAAAGAGCAACTCCCCAGTGCTATTCGCCAAAGAGTAAGGAATCAGAGAGAATCGCGTTGTGTTGTGGAGTCCTGTCTTTGTCTCTCTGTCTGCCTGGCTACTCCTCCTTGCCCTCTGTCTTCAGCTCCTTTTATGCTGGCTCCGAGGCAGGCTATAAAAATGAAAATGACCACTGAGCATTTCCAGTGAAGGTGTTAGAATGAATTCAAAGTTATCAGAATATTCAATGACCCTTATCGGCTGATAGTAAACCCCCCCCAGCTTTACTTAGACCCGAAATGTGACCACTGGGCATTTCCAGTGAAGGTTGTTAAAATGAATTCATTACTTAGACCCAGTAATCCCCCAGCTTATCCCCGAAACGTGACCTCTGGGCATTTCCAGTGAAGGTTGTTAAAATGAATTCATTTACTTAGACCCAGTAATCCCCCAGCTTATCATTCCCTAAGGGTCACATCACATACTAACATCAAGGAGGTGGCTGCCTACCATTGATGTGTAATACCTTGTGAGGGGGATAAGCATTATATGTAGTGCTTGTTATATGTTCGATCTATTTAGATGTGACACAAGGTTTTCTTTGTGTTCGACAAGTGACGTAGTCCATGAAGAGTATGGAGAATGTGGTGGTATGTGTGTGTGTTTATGTACAATGTGATGTCTTTGCATGCTAAGCATTTTGACTTTTGTTTTCAACAGGAGAGTTGGATGATGATGATTGACTGTGGCACAGCCTAAAGTTAAGGTAAGTGTTAATGATTTTCAGATTTTAAATGATTTATATATTATGTCATACGCCCTTGTGAGGGGGAGGATAAGTATTATATATAGTGCTTGTGTTTATGTTCGATCTATTTAGATGTTACACAGGGTTTTCTTTGTGTTCGACAAGTGATGTAGTCCATTAAGAGTATGGAACATGTGGTTGTGTCTTTGTGTGTGTGTGTGTGTGTGTGTGTGTGTGTGTGAGAGAAGTGTTTGTGTGTGGGGGGGGGGGGGAGAGAAGTGTGTATGTTTGTATGTTTGTGTGTGTGTGTGTGAGTGAGAGAGAGAAGTGTGTGTGTATTTGTGTATGTTTGTGTGCGTGTGAGAGAGAGAGAATGTGTGAAGTGATGACGTCCTCAACTAAGGTAAGAATAGTAGGGTGTTTGTGTGTGTGTCTCGGTTTATAATTTGTATGGTATTTTTCATTTTTTACAGGTGTGATGTCCCATCAGGGTCGATAGTTAAATGCTGTGGTGATGATATAGAATGTTCAATCCACAGGTGTGATGTCCCATCAGGATCAGTAGTTGAACACTATGGGGATGATTCAGAATGTTCATTCCACAGGTGTGATGTCCCATCAGGGTTAGTGGTTGAACAGTATGGGGATGATTCAAGATGTTCTTTCTACAGGTGTGATGTCCATCAGGGTTAGAAGTTGAAGTTTCAGTTTCAGTTTCTCAAGACATCTCCACGCTCGGAACAAATTCCATACATACTACTGTCACAGGTACCATGGTATGGTGATCATGGCACAAGCCTTAAATTAAGCCTGCACATAAACCCATGAGCTGGCCAGGTCCTGAGGCCATACCTAGCCTGTGTTTTACCTGTCTATATTTTATACTGGTATTGTATCAGCCTATCATGGGAATAGTCTTGGTTACATGTAAATGACATGTTTGTGTATCTTGAAAAGAAAAGAACACATTATATACATATATATATATATGATATATATATATATATATATGTGTGTGTGTGTGTATGTGTGTGTAGATATATATACTCCTAATCATAATTTAAGGGCCACTTCTTCCTTCCTCTCTAATTTTAAGTTGAAATAATTGACAATGTTTAGAATTGATTCTATGTTTTATTTCATCATTTCCACACCTGTTTTGGAAAAAGAAATTAGCACAATGACCCATTAGTGAACAGCACATGCATTTAAAGGAACATCCCCCCCTTTTCAAAAAACAGAAAGTGTCAGATTTGGCCAATCTGTTTTCAATATCGCGTGTGTCCGCCCCGAGCCTGGATGCATGCTTCACAGCGCCGATGCATCGACCCCACAAGGGTACGGAGTGTGTCCTGAGGGATGGCCGCCCACTCGATCTGCAGGATGTCGACCAGCCTGGCCAGGGTGCCCGGTGGGGGGTGGTTGTCCCTGATGCGCCTCCCGAGCACATCCCAGAGGTGTTCAATTGGGTTCAGGTCAGGTGAGCACGCTGGCCAGGCCATACGGACGACTTCATGCTGCTCCAGGAAGTCGGTCACAAGGCGTGCTCGATGCGCAGGTGCATTGTCGTCCTGAAAGATGGCGCCTTGACCAAGGTCCACAAGCGCAGGCAGTGCCACGGCCGCCAGAACCTCGTCCCGGTACCGGACCCCGTTCAGGATGCCGTCAATGGGGAGCAGGGGGGTCCGGGTACCACGGCTCATGCCACCCCACACCATCACCGACCCGCCGCCGTACCGGTTATGCTCTTGGACAGTGGCGTCAGCGAACCTCTCCCCTTGACGTCGCCACACCCGAGCCCGGCCATCGTTAAAGGTCAGGGTGAACCTGGACTCATCCGAAAACAAGACCCGGGCCCACTGTTGCCTTGTCCAGGTCACGTGCTCCCTGGCCCAGGTCATGCGGCGCACTCTGTTGACCGGTGACAGCACGGGTCGGACGGCCGGTCTCCGTGACCTCAAGTTTGCCTCATGTAGCCGTCTTCTCACCGTGCTGCAGCTGATGTTAGCACCTGTTGCGTCCCTCAGCTGACCCCTCAAGGTCACTGCAGTGGATGCCCTTTCCCTCAGGACGGAGAGGGCAAGGTAGCGGTCTTGCTGTCTTGTCGTTACTCTGGGTCGACCCGTGTGACGCCTTTCCTGGACTGCTCCAGTCTCATTGAAGCGCTCCAGCAGTCTCTGGATTGTGGAATGCGACACTTCAAGTCGTCTAGCAACTTCCCGCTGCGCTAGGCCTTCATCAAGCAGAGCGAGGGCTCTCCACCGCTGCTCATCCGTCATCCGTCGTCTTGCAAGCATGGTTAAAACGAACCAAGAACGGGTCCTTTTTATCCTCGTCTGCGGGCAACTTTGGCTGGAGTAGTGTTCAAAAAGGGCTTGCCTTGCACGTGCAAAGCGAATTTTGTCGCTACCTTGCCTGCGTCGTCAGAGAGACCCTGCTGAAGATTCGACAATTTCGTGTGGAAATTGTCTTCCTTGGGCCGCCCATTGCAAATCGGCAAATCCCCAAACACGTGCCAAAAGGACACTGCAATGTTGTCTGAGCTCTTATCCATTCAGTTACGGCAACGAATTGGAGAAAAGAGTAAGAGAAAATAGGTTATTTCTCCTTTCAAAAATTGACTCAAAAACGTTCCTGGCCCTTCAATAATGACGTGTAGTATATATATATATATATATATATATTTATATATATATATATATATATATATATATATATATATATATATAATATATATATACATATATATATATATATATATATAAAATAAAGGTCTAATTCACAACACAATTACCTACTCTGTATAAACTCGTTACACATGACAGAAGCCCCCCCCCCCCCCCCCCCCCCCAGTCAATGCACAAAGCCTCAGCTATCAGCTAGGTGAAGACAATATTCCTGTCTGTTTACTTCTGAGGGAGGAATAGAGGAAATAGATTTGTGAGTAAGTAAGTACGTATGTACATAAATAGATAGATAAATGAATACAAAATAAAGGAGCATATAAATAAATAAACAAATAAGAAATGAAAATAACAGTGATACATGTATATGCCCACATATCCTCACACAGACATACACATGTATATATATTCATACATTCACACCCATATCCACACAGCATGATGGCTGACAGCAGCAGCAGCAGCAACAACAACAGAAGAGAGGAAACATGCATATATACATATCATGACAAACTTACAGACATACGTGGACAACAATCAACAAACAGACCACAAACACACACACACACAAATGGCTTGACAGACTTGCTAGTTGTCCAATTGTCTTCCCCTTTTCTTCACTTTTCCTTTATCTCTGCGTCAGGAAATGCACAAACACTTTCCATTCCACGCTTTAAGAGTCTGTGCAGTATAATTTTTGAGATGATAGCAATGTTAGTCTGATTAATGATAGCTCTTAATTTTCCTTTCATAGTAGATTTTTGGCCACTTCCTCTTTTTGGGTAGACTTATATTTTGAAGTTGTTTAGGCACAAAAGATTTACACACCAGTTATAATTTGATCTGCATGTATTTGAATGGTATGTGGTGGTTCTTTCTACGCATGTAATTTACCATCAGGGTCAATGGCTGAACAGTATGGTAATGTTTCAAAAATAATGTTCTATCTACAGGTGAGATGTCCATCAGGGTCAGTAGCTGAACACTGTGGTGATGTTTGAAATATTCTTTCTGCAGGTGTGATGTTCCATCATGATCGCTCTGAACGAACACTATGGTGATGTTTTAGAATCATGGATGACAGTGGATACAGACGTCTTAAAGCATTGTGTGAGTACAGGGTATGTGTTGTCATGATGTTAGCATCAAGTGGTGTTTGGGTTGTACAGGGTATGTGTTGTCATGATGTTAACATCAAGTGTTATGCAGTGTGTGGGTTGTACAGGGTATGTGTTATGATGTTAGCATCAAGTATCATACAGTGTGTGGGTTGTACAGGGTATGTGTTGTCATGATGTTAGCATCAAATGTCATGTGGTGTGTGGGTTCTGCATGGTATGTGTTGTCATGATATTAGCATCAAGTGTCACACAGTGTGTGGGTTGTACAGGGTATGTGTTGTCATGATGTTAGCATCAAGTGTCATGTGGTGTGTGGGTTCTGCAGGGTATGTGTTGTCATGATATTAGTATCAAGTGTCACACAGTGTGTGGGTTGTACAGGATATATGTTGTCATGATATTAGCATCAAATGTCATATGGTGTATGGGTTGTACGCTGATAAGTCTGTTATTTGTTTAGCGGGGAAAGAGACAGTGTTACGTAGGTTACACATTGGTCACACATGCTTTACCCATTGCTGGGACTTGTACAATATGAGGCAAAAGCGCTGTATGGCAGACTCCTTAAAGAACCTCTTCTGAGACGTCTGTGCTGATGGAATTTTCCAGTTTTCCATATGTGCAACAGCAACGGTTGCCTTCTGACTCCATCCGTCCCCTGCTTACCAGGACTTTGCTGTGATGGTACGAGTTACTTGTAGGTGCCTCTGACTCGCCTAGACAGACCTGTCATTGAGTTATGAGACCTTTTGAGAGAGTACAGGCAGCACCCCATACCCCAGCCTCCCCTCTGGGTCCATTGCCATGTGGTTTGCGACTGCTTATTGGTCACTGGCAGCCAACCCCCATATCTGAGGGTCATTCCCCTATCTGTTACCTGGGGACACATTGGGTTGGGGGCAGTCGCCCCATGCTGATAGCAAAACCGTTACCAGGCACAGATTGCAACAGTGACCACAATCCTATGATAGGAAGATTTAGGCTGAAACTGGAGAGAAGAAGAAAAACCAAAAGTAGCATCAAACTGAATCTTGGACTCTTAAAGACAAATGAATCGACACGTGCAAAATTTTATGTATATGTTCAGAACAAATTCATTGATCTGGAGGACATTGGTAACGGTGAGGAACAATGGACAAGGTTGAGAAACTTTATAAATGAGGCTTGTGAAGAAATCCCTAGAGTTGATAAAAAAGCAAAGAAGAACTGGATGACAAAAGAAATTTTAGGCTTGATGGAAGAACGGAGGAGGGCAAAAGTATAAAAAAAATGAAAAGAGGGAGAATACAAAAAGATGTCAGGCAAATCATTGCAAGATTCAAATGCTTTCCCTTCCCCTGCCCTTATCCCTGGGCAAGGCGATAACCACAGACAAGGCTAACTATGGCAAGGCAATAACCACAGACAAGGCTGACAATGGCAAGGAGATAACTACAGACAAGGCTGACTATGGCAAGGCGATAACTACAGACAAGGCTGACTATGGCAAGGCGATAACCACAGACAAGGCTGACTATGGCAAGGAGATAACTACAGACAAGGCTGACTATGGCAAGGCAATAACCACAGACAAGGCTAACTATGGCAAGGAGATAACTACAGACAAGGCTGACTATGGCAAGGAGATAACCACAGACAAGGCTAACTATGGCAAGGCAATAACCACAGACAAGGCTAACTATGGCAAGGCAATAACCACAGACAAGGCTAACTATGGCAAGGCAATAACCACAGACAAGGCTATGGCAAGGAGATAACCACAGACAAGGCTATGGCAAGGCGATAACCACAGACAAGGCTAACTATGGCTAGGCAATAACCACAGACAAGGCTATGGCAAGGCAATAACCACAGACAAGGCTATGGCAAGGCGATAACCACAGACAAGGCTATGGCAAGGAGATAACCACAGACAAGGCTATGGCAAGGAGATAACCACAGACAAGGCTAACTATGGCAAGGCAATAACCACAGACAAGGCTATGGCAAGGCAATAACCACAGACAAGGCTATGGCAAGGCGATAACCACAGACAAGGCTGACTATGGCAAGGCAATAACCACAGACAAGGCTAACTATGGCAAGGCAATAACCACAGTCAAGGCTAACTATGGCAAGGCAATAACCACAGACAAGGCTAACTATGGCAAGGCAATAACCACAGACAAGGCTAACTATGGCAAGGCAATAACCACAGACAAGGCTAACTATGGCAAGGCGATAACCACAGACAAGGCTAACTATGGCAAGGCAATAACCACAGACAAGGCTAACTATGGCAAGGCAATAACCACAGACAAGGCTAACTATGGCAAGGCAATAACCACAGACAAGGCTAACTATGGCAAGGAGATAACTACAGACAAGGCTAACTATGGCAAGGAGATAACCACAGACAAGGCTAACTATGGCAAGGCAATAAGCACAGACAAGGCTAACTATGGCAAGGCGATAAGCACAGACAAGGCTGACTGTGGCAAGGCAATAAGCACAGACAAGGCTAACTATGGCAAGGTGATAAGGACAGACAAGGCTAACTATGGCAAGGCGATAAGCACAGACAAGGCTAACTATGGCAAGGCAATAAGCACAGACAAGGCTAACTATGGCAAGGCGATAAGCACAGACAAGGCTAACTATGGCAAGGCAATAAGCACAGACAAGGCTAACTATGGCAAGGCGATAAGCACAGACAAGGCTAACTATAGCAAGGCGATAACTACAGACAAGGCTAACTATGGCAAGGCGATAAGCACAGACAAGGCTAACTATAGCAAGGCGATAACCACAGACAAGGCTAACTATGGCAAGGCGATAAGCACAGACAAGGCTAACTATGGCAAGGCGATAAGCACAGACAAGGCTAACTATGGCAAGGTGATAAGCACAGACAAGGCTAACTATGGCAAGGCGATAAGCACAGACAAGGCTAACTATGGCAAGGCGATAACACAGACAAGGCTAACTATGGCAAGGCGATAACCACAGACAAGGCTAACTATGGCAAGGCGATAAGCACAGACAAGGCTAACTATAGCAAGGCGATAAGCACAGACAAGGCTAACTACGGCAAGGCGATAAGGACAGACAAGGCTAACTATGGCAAGGCGATAAGCACAGACAAGGCTAACTATAGCAAGGCGATAAGCACAGACAAGGCTAACTATGGCAAGGCGATAAGCACAGACAAGGCTGACTATGGCAAGGCAATAACCACAGACAAGGCTAACTATGGCAAGGCGATAAGCACAGACAAGGCTAACTATGGCAAGGCGATAAGCACAGACAAGGCTAACTATGGCAAGGCGATAAGCACAGACAAGGCTAACTATAGCAAGGCGATAAGCACAGACAAGGCTAACTATGGCAAGGTGATAAGCACAGACAAGGCTAACTATGGCAAGGCGATAAGCACAGACAAGGCTGACTATGGCAAGGCAATAACCACAGACAAGGCTAACTATGGCAAGGCGATAAGCACAGACAAGGCTAACTATGGCAAGGCGATAAGCACAGACAAGGCTAACTATGGCAAGGCGATAAGCACAGACAAGGCTAACTATAGCAAGGCGATAAGCACAGACAAGGCTAACTATGGCAAGGTGATAAGCACAGACAAGGCTAACTATGGCAAGGCGATAAGCACAGACAAGGCTAACTATGGCAAGGTGATAAGCACAGACAAGGCTGACTGTGGTGCTAGAACATGTGTTCCAAGGCAACACTGACAGAATTTGACATGTTTTGGCACGACAGGAGTCTTCAAATTGATGGAACATATTACACTATGACAGTGTGTAACTTAGAAACCCAGCTTGATTGCTGATGGAGGAGGGCCCTAGTACAACAGTACATGAATAACAAATGTTATATCATAGCATATACGGTGACAAGGGACAAATCCCTCAGACAATAGTGTGTGCACTGGTCACTTGTAACAAAGGAAATGGTTACGCTTGCTTTGACACAGGGCCTTTCAGTCACCCAATGATGCAAGGCCATTTGAGACACTGCAAATACTGCGAGTTGGGCTATAAATAGGAATAACATGATCACATGATGGTCCAGTATCGTCATCATCAAGTGCCTTGCCACATGGTGTTGGTGATCATGGCCTTCCATCTGTTTCTATCCCTTGATGCTGCAAGCACCACTTCCACCCTCTCTGTCTTCAGCCATTCTGCAAGTCCGTCCAATATTTTTTCCCTGGCTCTACCTGGTGCTCTCATTCCCTCTAGCTTTCCTGTTGTGACCAGGTGCTCCAATTCCCCTTTCCTCATAAAATGGCCTATAAATGTTGCCTGTCTTTTCCTAATCTTCCTTATGGATGATCTTCTTGAGTCTGCCTCCATCAAGACTGTCTCGTTTGTTTTCTTTGCTGCCCATGGAACTCTCACATTCTTCTTAAAAAACACATCTCGGCTGCCTCAATCTTGTTCTGGCTTTGCTTGTTGACTGTCCACACCTCACAACCGTATAACATTATCGGTTCATATGTTAATTGATAGGCATTTGTTGATAAGAATGCTTTTCATCTTTTTGAATGCTGTTTTGGCTTGGCCCATTCTGCTGGCTATTTCTGATGAGCATCTGCTGTCTGGTGAAATGATCGTTCCCAGATATTTAAACTTATCAACCTGAACGTCCAGTATGCATGAATGCGATATTTGCGGGGAACAATCTGTAGATAGGAATAATAGTACATTCTATAGGTATGAACAAGAGTTTTATGTAAAATGTCTTAAGTATGAATTTGTATGTGTTGGTGTGTAACATGTAGGTATGAACAAGAGTTTGATGTAAAACAAAATGTCTTCGATTTGAACGTGTGTGTATTAGTATTTAACATGATATAAAGTAAAATGTCTTCAACGTGAACTTGTGTGTATTAGTTTCTAACATGATGTAAAATAAAATGTCTTCAGTGTGAAATAGTGTGTGTTAGTATCTAACATGATGTAAATTAAAATGTCTTCAATATGAACTTGTGTGTTAGTATCTAACATGATGTAAAATAAAATGTCTTCAGTGTGAACTTGTGTGTGTTAGTATCTAACATGATGTAAAATAAAATGTCGTCAGTGTGAAATTGTGTGTGTTAGTATCTAATATGATGTAAAATAAAATGTCTTCAGTGTGAACTTGTGTATATTAGTATCTAACATGATGTAAAATAAAATGTCGTCAGTGTGAAATTGTGTGTGTTAGTATCTAATATGATGTAAAATAAAATGTCTTCAATATGAACTTGTGTGTTAGTATCTAACATGATGTAAAATAAAATGTCTTCAGTGTGAAATTGTGTGTGTTAGTATCTAATATGATGTAAAATAAAATGTCTTCAGTGTGAACTTGTGTGTATTAGTATCTAACATGATGTAAAATAAAATGTCGTCAGTGTGAAATTGTGTGTATTAGTATCTAACATGATGTAAAATAAAATGTCTTCAGTGTGAAATTGTGTGTGTTAGTATCTAATATGATGTAAAATAAAATGTCTTCAGTGTGAACTTGTGTGTGTTACTTAGTATCTAATATGATGTAAAATAAAATGTCTTCAGTGTGAACTTGTGTGTATTAGTATCTAACATGATGTAAAATAAAATGTCTTCAGTGTGAACTTGTGTGTATTAGTATCTAACATGATGTAAAATAAAATGTCGTCAGTGTGAACTTGTGTGTATTAGTATCTAACATGATGTAAAATATAATGTCTTCAGTGTATGTAAAATATAATGTCTTCAGTGTGAACTTGTGTGTATTAGTATCTAACATGATGTAAATTAAAATGTCTTCAACTTGTCGGTATGTAACATATAGGTATGAACAACAGTTTGATTTAGGATGCAGGACTCCCAATTTTCTGATTTTTCATGGAAATCCAAGCACATGGCTTTTTTTTTTAATCAGCACATGGCTTTCATTAGTTTCAAAAATAGCAGAGACTGTCATGGCCTGCTGTGCCTTGTGCTGCTTTGAAGTCAATTAAAACTACAGTTGAGCAGGCATCCACAAACTTTCAGACCATTTCAAGTCAAAGAAGAACCAGATGAGGCAGAAAACTGCAAAGAATCTTGAAGCTGTTCAGTCTAAGTTGTTGTTTATTATTTATCTTGAAATTTGACACCAGTAAGTATACACGGCTGTTTAAGGGTGATCACTTAGTTTCGTCCCGCGGCGGCAGCTGTAGCAGCGCGAAGCCCACTGAGTGCTGCCCTGACCTAGAAATACGAGCTCGTAGCTCCGCCTTGTTACCGGCGATCTCGCTACGCCGTATAAGCGCAGTAGTAACTATTACAAACAAGTAACTTCAGTTTTCCACTAATTTTCTCAAGAGCTTTGTTTGTATTGGTCTGTAATGTGCATCATTAAAAAGCTGAGACTTTTCTCAACAAAATGATATGTAACTCAACACGTTACGTGCATGTAAGTGTCTAACTAAACGCACAGAGAAGAAAGAGAATGAAAGACGGTGTTGACATGATTTTCAATCTTCGACCGTGAAATGATCAATGTTCCAACGCCGGTAAAATCCAAATGCCAGTTCTCGAATAAAAGTAAAGGCACACATTAGAAGAATGTTGTCTGTTGAGGACGGCTGTTTTTCATTTTTCAAGTTTCGGGGCTCGGGGGCCACGTATAGCGTATCGTAATAACACATGTGACAGCTAAGGTAAACAGGGATGCCGGGGAGGCGGTTGATGGTTACTGGTTCTGGCAGCTCATTAATCTTTAGAGTCTTCAGTGAATGTTGGTATCATTTCAGTCCTCTGGATAAGTACACACTGTGGCAGAATTCCTTTGTGCTTGATAATTGTGTATAGTGTTGCCTTGGACATTTTCGTTTGAAATATCAGTGTACTGAGACGACCAGAGTCAGGTTTTTCATGTTGTAGTCGTTGATTATCTCTGTTTATTTTCTTTTGTTATTGTTGTGTGTGTGTGTGTGTGTGTGTGTGTGTGTGTGTGTGTGTGTGTGTGTGTGTGTGTGTGTGTGTGTGTGTGTGCATGCTCATTTCATGAGACAATTAATAAGGGCCCAAAGACATTAAGCGAAGTGCAAAGTATTCCTCTCTCTCTCTCTCTCTCTCTCTCTCTCTCTCTCTCTCTCTCTCTCTCTCTCTGTCTGTCTGTCTGTCTGTCTGTCTGCCTGTCTGTCTGTCTGTCTGTCTGCTTGGATATTTATGTGTATGCATTTCATAAATGAAATAAGTAATTAAAGACTTTTGAGTATTATTATCATTGTTAAGCAAAATACATAGTATACTTGTGCATGTATTTGTGTTTGTTTGTTTGTTTGTTTGTGTGTGTGTGTATGTGTGTGTGTGCACGCGCGCGCGCGTGTGTGTGTGTGTGTGTGTGGAGAGAGAGAGAGAGCGACAGACAGGCAGGCAGAAAGATTTCAGTGTAGTTAAGTGGGTATGATATTCAGGAGTTTTTATTTCTTTTTAATACCAGTGAACCTAAAGTTCTCGTAAATGTATTAAGTTTTCTCTCCCTCCCCCCCCCCTCCCTTCTCTCTCTCTCTATCGCTCTCTGTGTCTTTCCATATTTTTTAATGAATGGTCGTCTCAGTATCGTGATCCCAATCTTGACTCTTGCACGGACATGTGTGCATACGTTCCTACTATGGCAGTAAGGAGATTGCCGTATACAAGACTATCAGTGAAATGTTGGTGCTAGTGTGAAAGATAATGGAGTCTATGCCGTTATCAGTGATCTCGATTTACCCACCGCTACCTCCACAAGAAGCCAAAAAAGATCCGTTTGATAAGTCAGTCTGTTAAAACATACTTTACTCTTCCTCTGTATGTGTTTCTTTCTGCTGTAATAACTGGTGAACTCTTGTTTTCGTTGTTGGAAGTTGGCTTATTTTTCTCATGAAACAGTGAAGGCGCGATATTTTCAGAATCGTTCTCCTCCTTTTCTGTGTAATCCCGTTACGCATTATGGCAACAAACCAGTTCGTGTTTGATATCTATGTGTAGGGGAGAGAGTCTACTTTTCGGTAAGATTGATAATTACATATATGGCTAAATGACCAAAGCAGTATTGCGGGAAATGTAGAAACAGTAGTAATCACGGCACACAAAGGCAGCCACACAGTCCCCCTTGCCTATCGATGACTCACAGCTCAAAACCGCTGACGGGCCGTGTAGCGCAGCGGGTAAGCAGGAAAACACGCCTCTCGCGTGCGAATCGCTGGCACCGTGTCCGAAAACTAAGTGATCGCCTGGCGGCCGGTTTAAACAGCCGTGTATACATTGTTTCGGTACAAAGGATCATAAACAAGCCTAAACTTGTGCTAGATAGCGTCAGATTGCACTGTTTTGCATCTTTATTCAGAAACTTTTTCCCGGGGAGTATGCCCTCAGACCCCCCCAAGCTTTTCAGTGATTTTTTTGTTTCATTTGGCATTGGGACCCCTGAGGATGTCTTTAATGTGAACTTGTTACGTGTTGGTATGAATTAACATTTACATGGGACTGTTAGTGCCTTTTATTTATTTACAAACAAATGGAGGAGTGGAGTTTGTATGTATGCATATGCATGTTGGTGTGTGTGTGCATGCATGTTGGTGCATGTGCATACATGTGTGTGTGTGTGCGTGCATAAGTGCATGTACATGTTTGTGCATACACGGGGGGGGATGTGTGTGTTTTGGGAGCGTTCTTATGAATTTTGGTGTATGTATGTATGTTGCTGATACTGGAAGTCATTACATAATGTTAGAAATACAGGGAGGCCAGATTGGCACAAAGGTTAAACACTCGCTTTCCAATCTGACCACGGGAGTTTGTATGGATGCGAATCTCGCTGGAGGAAAACTTTGTGAATGCTGTCTCCAGTCTACCCAGTTGTGAATGAATGCCTGTTTTTCTTTTAAGTTAGGGAAGGTAAAGCAGTGATGGAGAGGAGGTGGGCTACATCTTCATAGTGCTGCCATGAAGACAAATTGAGGTCTTGTGTCAACCTCATTCTCTTGAACTGAAGGGTTAGGTATGGGACAACCAGTGTATCATACCTATCCAAAAACATCTAAGTCATGACTTTTTCTTAAAGGCATGAGTGATGTGGCACAATCAAAGAACAAGTGATGGACAGACTGATTTTTAGACAAATTCGTGTCTGTTGTGTGTATTTTGTTACCCATCATCAACGATTTTGTGTATTAAAGATAACTAGCTGTTTTGAGCAACAAAGAGTCTTGACTCTGACAGTCTGTAGAGATAAGCAGAGAACATTGTTTTTAAAAAGAATTCTTTTGTCACAGGTGCGATCAAATCAAGACGGTGTTCAGCAGCAAACAACGATGGGCATCTCAGTAAGCAGTGAAAGGATGCGAAGGATCTGTCATTTTTTCTGAAAATGTTTTTTGTTTCTTCTTTTTTATGATAAAGGTTATGCATGGTTCTGATTGTGCATATTATTACCAGAAGAACAAGAAAACCAATATAAGCGCGTATCCAACAAAACAAAACAAAACAAGCGCAAATTTTCGGCCAACTAGCCTTTGTCAAGCGCGAACGCACGGTCACAAACAGATCACAGACGCCAAACAATGGATAATAAAAACGGGACTAAAAACTTCCCTGCCGCCTCGTCCAGTGGGTAAGAAATGGAATGTGTATTTTGTATGGATGCGAATCTCGCTGGAGGAAAACTTTGTGAATGCTGTCTCCAGTCTACCCAGTTGTGAATGAATGCCTGTTTTTCTTTTAAGTTAGGGAAGGTAAAGCAGTGATGGAGAGGCGGCAGGGAAGTTTTTAGTCCCATTTTTATTATCCATTGTTTGGTGTCTGTGATCTGTTTGTGACCGTGCGTTCGCGCTTGACAAAGGCTAGGTGGCCGAAAATTTGCGCTTGTTTTGTTTTGTTTTGTTGGATACGCGCTTATATTGGTTTTCTTGTTCTTCTGGTTCCTGTTTGCTTGGGCGCGGGCAGTCACACTTGTTTTGGATCATATTATTACCGTTATTTTTTTGCTTTTGAAAAATAAAAGTATCAAACCACCAACTTTACAAGGAGACGCTACAACAACTACAGCTTACAAGGAAACACTGTATCAACAGCAACAGAACAACAACCTCACATTATACTGTTATCATAGAACTGACTCAAATCTGACAATTAATCAAGTCCTTGCACTGAAGTTAAGCTAAAACTGTGAAGATATTTTATCACTTGAAGCTCAGTCTAAAGACAATCGATTTAGTAAATAAGTTTGAAAATTGGATCTATGACACAAAGTTCAATTTAACCTTTCCTCAGAAGAAATGAAAACTGCCATTTACATACAAATCCATGAAAAAATGAACTGGTCTGAAAGAAGTACAACCACCAAAATATAAAATAGAGCTACTATTCACGTACATGTAGCTGTGTGCTATGATTGTAATCAAGTAAAGCGCATAACCAGTCGCCATGGTGTAGTGGTTAATGCAACACACTACCGACTGGAAGGTTGTAGGTTTGAACCCCCATCAGTCCCTTCAAAAATCATTGTGGGATTTTTCGGCTCTAACCGGCTACTACCCAGAGTTGGGCGTGCTATGGGCTCATTGGGAAGACTGGGACCACACAGTCATGTCTCATCCACTTCATGGATGCGTCATTGAGAGTGTTGCTCAAATCATCTGACCAGCACTGCAGGTGTCTATTTCTTGGGCCTGGTTGATGCCAGGATACATTATGATAGTAAGCGTAGAGTACAGCCCTGTCACGCAGTCTCAATCCTAGATGTAACTCCATAGTATCATGATTATCATCATCATCAACATCATCATCATGATCATTGCATTGTAGAAACTGTTCCAGCTTATGTGACCATTAAGGTGGCGTAGAAAATGGGATGAAAAATAAGAAAAGAAAAGGATGAGCACAAAGGTAACCTCTCTTGAGTGCGATGATCTTAGAAAAAATTTTTGTGAAAATAGTAGCAGACACCTTTTTCTTAAGCAAACCAATCTTGATTACTGTTACTTCTGCTGGTTCAGTGATTCTTAAAATATTTGAAAGAAAATTCTAATGTACAGTCCGTAAAAGCTAGGAAATGAGTAATTTATGCATTGTTGTTGGAGGATGAATGTCCTCCAGGTGAAATTTCCCTTTTTTTCCCTAATAATTTTTTTGTTCAATCATTCGGCACTGTTCAAAGTCCCAACCAGAAAGCTGTGATAGTAATTAGAAATGATAAGAATTATGGAAATTTTAAGATCACAATTAGCATATTGGTATTCTAGTCTATAATTTGAACCACATCACACCTTTAATTATCAGATATGAAGCTTGCATCAGAGCAAGTTCAGGCCAAGTCATGGCGTGGCAAACCACCAAAATGACAGCCAATTGTGGGGAACGTAGAATCAAATTCTGAATGTGCAAAGTCTGACTTAAAATACATAATCTTATTTATATCCTTATTTCTTTTTTTGTAATTAGAACTTATATAGCAATAAAGTGTTGCCAAGTAGTAGAGCATCAGAAAAGATTTTGTCACTCGACACTGGTCGAGCTGCGCATCGCATGCCTAGTTTAAAATTGTTTTCCATCGCCTATTCACTGATGATGATGATGATGACGATTCACTGATCGATTTCTGCACAGAATGTTTGATTTGCCTATTGAAAATCAAGTTCACATAAACTCCTGAGTAATCTACTTACCCATGTGTTTGATATTTATCATATATTAACTGGTTAAATATTTATAAATGGGGCTAGAATCCTTTTCGGCAAGGTTTTTTTTCATTGTTTTTTTTGTTGTTTTTTTACTTCAGTTGCTCATACTTTCGATCTAAGTGAAGATAATGCAAAATGATGCAAACTACAACCGTCTGTGTGCTGTGCAGATTATTCTGATGTCTAATATGTTTATATTCGTTATATGGACCGCACGATAAACACTGCTGAACTTGCATGAAGAAGAAGCACAAATGCGGCCTTTCAAGAGTTCCAGACAGTTGATTTGCCTGCAAACTCAGTGTTGTCATTGCAGTTCACTTGTGGTGGAGCATGCAAGTGAGCTTGAATGCTGTGTGCTGTTCTCCTCCGGTCTGGTTGTGAGCGGTTGGGACGGAATGAAGAGAGAAACACCAGCTCTGCCTTTACTGAGTCTTTATTGTCAGGCTTCCTTACCACCTGTGCTCTTCTGCCTTCTGTCTTCTGCCCTCTGTCTTCTGCCTTCTGTCTTCTGCCTTCTGTCCTCTGCCTTCTGTCCTCTGTCTTCTGTCCTCTGCCTTCTACCTTCTGTCTTCTGTCTTCTGCCCTCTGTCTTCTGCCTTCTGTCTTCTGCCTTCTGTCCTCTGTCTTCTGCCTTCTGCCTTCTGTCTTCTGTCCTCTGTCCTCTGTCTTCTGCCTTCTGTCCTCTGTCTTCTGTCCTCTGCCTTCTTCCTTCTGCCTTCTGCCTTCTGCCTTCAGTCTTTACCACCTCTTCATTACACCTGTACCTGACAATTCTAGATGCTCGGGCTTTAGAGGTAGAGGAAGACCACACCAAGGCTGGAAATATGGGAGTGGTAGGCACAGTCCACGCCTGCAACATGATACTGCCTCAAGCTTCCTATCTAGCTGTATACTACCAGTTTCATCTCCCTGTGATTCCCCCCATGGGAATGCTGGGGGCTCTTTCAGTATAGATAGTATCCCACACCTGGAAATCTTGTGCTAGAAATTTCCTCTTTTCTGTCATTCTCTTTGTTTCTTCCTTGTTCCTTTGCTTTCTGTCAGTTCTGCCTTGCTGGTCCATTCACCTGTATGTGTTCGACAGTCGTGTACTTTCTGTTAGGAGTGATAATTGGGTACATGTATTAAGTGCATTTTTTGGCCCGAGGGAAATGAGATATGCGGAAGCAATTTTAGGTAATTAACGCTCCTTTTATAAATGTTTCAGTGTCCTTGGTTATGTTTAAATTTTTATTCAGGTATGGTTTTTAAATCCCTTGTGTAATAAATCGGACAGAATGGTCATCGACAGGGGCATATCCGTAGATTGTGTGTACAAATGCATCGATATTTGCACTTAATTTTCTTTTCTCTTGTTTTCTGTTGAAGTATTGTGTGTGTATTGAAATGATTATAGCCATGATATGACTCGATGCACTCGCCTGGGCTTTGAACAAAAATAACTATCTCCTTGTGATACCTAGTAGACATGCAGAGAAATTAAGTACATTTCCTTTGTTGAATTAAATTTGTTCATATATACTCCTAATCATAATTTAAGGGCCACTTCTTCCTTCCTCTCTAATTTTAAGTTGAAATAATTGACAATGTTTAGAATTGATTCTATGTTTTATTTCATCATTTCCACACCTGTTTTGGAAAAAGAAATTAGCACAATGACCCATTAGTGAACAGCACATGCATTAAAGGAACATCCCCCCCTTTTCAAAAAACAAAGTGTCAGATTTGGCCAATCTGTTTTCAATATCGCGTGTGTCCGCCCCGAGCCTGGATGCATGCTTCACAGCGCCGATGCATCGACCCCGCAAGGGTACGGAGTGTGTCCTGAGGGATGGCCGCCCACTCGATCTGCAGGATGTCGACCAGCCTGGCCAGGGTGCCCGGTGGGGGGTGGTTGTCCCTGATGCGCCTCCCGAGCACATCCCAGAGGTGTTCAATTGGGTTCAGGTCAGGTGAGCACGCTGGCCAGGCCATACAGACGACTTCATGCTGCTCCAGGAAGTCGGTCACAAGGCGTGCTCGATGCGCAGGTGCATTGTCGTCCTGGAAGATGGCGCCTTGACCAAGGTCCACAAGCGCAGGCAGTGCCACGGCCGCCAGAACCTTGTCCCGGTACCGGACCCCATTCAGGATGCCGTCAATGGGGAGCAGGGGAGTCCGGGTACCACGGCTCATGCCACCCCACACCATCACCGACCCGCCGCCGTACCGGTTATGCTCTTGGACAGTGGCGTCAGCGAACCTCTCCCCTTGACGTCGCCACACAAGAGCCCGGCCATCGTTAAAGGTCAGGGTGAACCTGGACTCATCCGAAAACAAGACCCGGGCCCACTGTTGCCTTGTCCAGGTCACGTGCTCCCTGGCCCAGGTCATGCGGCGCACTCTGTTGACCGGTGACAGCACGGGTCGGACGGCCGGTCTCCGTGACCTCAAGTTTGCCTCATGTAGCCGTCTTCTCACCGTGCTGCAGCTGATGTTAGCACCTGTTGCGTCCCTCAGCTGACCCCTCAAGGTCACCGCAGTGGATGCCCTTTCCCTCAGGACGGAGAGGGCAAGGTAGCGGTCTTGCTGTCTTGTCGTTACTCTGGGTCGACCCGTGTGACGCCTTTCCTGGACTGCTCCAGTCTCATTGAAGCGCTCCAGCAGTCTCTGGATTGTGGAATGCGACACTTAAAGTCGTCTAGCAACTTCCCGCTGCGCTAGGCCTTCATCAAGCAGAGCGAGGGCTCTCCCCCGCTGCTCATCCGTCATCCGTCGTCTTGCAAGCATGGTTAAAACGAACCAAGAACGGGTCCTTTTTATCCTCGTCTGCGGGCAACTTTGGCTGGAGTAGTGTTCAAAAAGGGCTTGCCTTGCACGTGCAAAGCGAATTTTGTCGCTACCTTGCCTGCGTCGTCAGAGAGACCCTGCTGAAGATTCGACAATTTCGTGTGGAAATTGTCTTCCTTGGGCCGCCCATTGCAAATCGGCAAATCCCCAAACACGTGCCAAAAGGAAACTGCAATGTTGTCTGAGCTCTTATCCATTCAGTTACGGCAACGAATTGGAGAAAAGAGTAAGAGAAAATAGGTTATTTCTCCTTTCAAAAATTGACTCAAAAACGTTCCTGGCCCTTCAATAATGACGTGTAGTATATATCAGGCACAGGCTACAAACAGGACAGTACTAACTCACCTTCACCTCCACTACGTGGGGATGTCAGGGGCTCTTTCAGTGTAAATAGTATTCCCACCTGGAAATTGTGTGCCAGAAATTACCTCTTTTCTGTCACTCCCTTTGTCTCTTCCTTGTTCCTTTGCTTTCTGTTGTCCCTTCCTTTCTCATTATCTGCATACTGGTTCTTTCACCTGTACGTTTTCTATAAAGCCTTACATATTTTCTGTCTTCACATTGGAATTGGTAATGTTTAGGCATTTACATGTATGTATATATACTCCTAATCATAATTTAAGGGCCACTTCTTCCTTCCTCTCTAATTTTAAGTTGAAATAATTGACAATGTTTAGAATTGATTCTATGTTTTATTTCATCATTTCCACACCTGTTTTGGAAAAAGAAATTAGCACAATGACCCATTAGTGAACAGCACATGCATTTAAAGGAACATCCCCCCCTTTTCAAAAAACAGAAAGTGTCAGATTTGGCCAATCTGTTTTCAATATCGCGTGTGTCCGCCCCGAGCCTGGATGCATGCTTCACAGCGCCGATGCATCGACCCCACAAGGGTACGGAGTGTGTCCTGAGGGATGGCCGCCCACTCGATCTGCAGGATGTCGACCAGCCTGGCCAGGGTGCCCGGTGGGGGGTGGTTGTCCCTGATGCGCCTCCCGAGCACATCCCAGAGGTGTTCAATTGGGTTCAGGTCAGGTGAGCACGCTGGCCAGGCCATACGGACGACTTCATGCTGCTCCAGGAAGTAGGTCACAAGGCGTGCTCGATGCGCAGGTGCATTGTCGTCCTGGAAGATGGCGCCTTGACCAAGGTCCACAAGCGCAGGCAGTGCCACGGCCGCCAGAGCCTCGTTCCGGTACCGGACCCTGTTCAGGATGCCGTCAATGGGGAGCAGGGGGGTCCGGGTACCACGGCTCATGCCACCCCACACCATCACCGACCCGCCGCCGTACCGGTTATGCTCTTGGACAGTGGCGTCAGCGAACCTCTCTCCTTGACGTCGCCACACCCGAGCCCGGCCATCGTTAAAGGTCAGGGTGAACCTGGACTCATCCGAAAACAAGACCCGGGCCCACTGTTGCCTTGTCCAGGTCACGTGCTCCCTGGCCCAGGTCATGCGGCGCACTCTGTTGACCGGTGACAGCACGGGTCGGACGGCCGGTCTCCGTGACCTCAAGTTTGCCTCATGTAGCCGTCTTCTCACCGTGCTGCAGCTGATGTTAGCACCTGTTGCGTCCCTCAGCTGACCCCTCAAGGTCACCGCAGTGGATGCCCTTTCCCTCAGGACGGAGAGGGCAAGGTAGCGGTCTTGCTGTCTTGTCGTTACTCTGGGTCGACCCGTGTGATGCCTTTCCTGGACTGCTCCAGTCTCATTGAAGCGCTCCAGCAGTCTCTGGATTGTGGAATGCGACACTTCAAGTTGTGGAATGCGACACTTCAAGTCGTCTAGCAACTTCCCGCTGCGCCAGGCCTTCATCAAGCAGAGGGAGGGCTCTCCCCCGCTGCTCATCCGTCATCCGTCGTCTTGCAAGCATGGTTAAAACGAACCAAGAACGGGTCCTTTTTATCCTCGTCTGCGGGCAACTTTGGCTGGAGTAGTGTTCACAAAGGGCTTGCCTTGCACGTGCAAAGTGAATTTTGTCGCTACCTTGCCTGCGTCGTCAGAGAGACCCTGCTGAAGATTCGACAATTTCGTGTGGAAATTGTCTTCCTTGGGCCGCCCATTGCAAATCGGCAAATCCCCAAACACGTGCCAAAAGGAAACTGCAATGTTGTCTGAGCTCTTATCCATTCAGTTACGGCAACGAATTGGAGAAAAGAGTAAGAGAAAATAGGTTATTTCTCCTTTCAAAAATTGACTCAAAAACGTTCCTGGCCCTTCAATAATGACGTGTAGTATATGTGTGTCTAGATAGATAGATACTACTTAAATCTTCATATCTACTATGATGACGTACTGCTGCCAACAAAAATGTCTCTAGTATCAGACAAAGAACAGGAGAAGAGTGTAACATAATTGCAACATTATGAAGGCAGTGCATAGAAAATGTGGGCAATGTTTTGTTATACAGGTGTCTGGGGAGACAAGCACGTCAGAGAATCTGTGACCTACATTCAAGACATTCATGTACATTGTCTTTTTACAAAAAAATGTTTGTTTGTTTTTTCAGATTTTTGCATTTGTTCCAAACCCTCCCCCCCCCCCCCCCCCCCCCCCCCCATTTTTAAAAAAATATTTTGTTTATCCAGACATCTCCATTTGCTGTTATATAGCTTTAACGGTGAGATTATTTCAATGTTTCAATGCATCTGGAGGTGTGTGTGTGTATGTTTGTATGGGTTTGTGTGTGTAAGAGAGAGAGGGGGTGCAGAAGGTATGATATAGATATGATATAATAAATTTCTCTACTGTTTTAATTTAGTTTTCAGTAGAATTTGCTTTTTTTCAAAATCGTCTTCAGTGTATGTTTTGCATGTTGATTATCAGTGTTTGATATGTCTTTCGCCACATTGCTCATTGTGTCAGAGTGTTCAAGTACATGATTATACATTTTATATCAAGACCTGAAGAAAAAAGTCAATTTGCCGGCAGTTTGCAAAATATATTTCATGTTCGAGACCATGCACTTGAAAATTATTATCATTATATTCCGTTATCTTATTATATTGCATTATCATGATTATAATATTCCATCAGAGTTAACATCATATTAGCCCATTGCTTCTATTGGTATCAATTGAATTCGTCAGAATGGCTGTATCTAAGAATTTTTGCGGACGAGAATTAAAAGACACCTACACAATCAATTCAAAAAAGTGAAACAAAGTTACATTAGACAGACATCCAAACTGCAAGACTTCAGACTGCTGTAAATCGAAAGGATAAGATCTCTTGTTCTAGACAATACCATAAGTGAAATGCATGAGGGGAAAACGTAGATCAAGGAGCCTTTATAAGGCAACTGAAAGTGAGAGAGAAAGAAGAAACAATGATTAACGAAGAACTCAAGGTGACCTTACAAAAATTCCGCTCTGCAGACAGACACATGCATGTTTCATAGATTTGAACTTGTGCCATGAACACTCAAATACGGGCAATTTGTCCCCCGTGGGGATGCCAGGGGCTCTTTCAGTATATACTACACGTCATTATTGAAGGGCCAGGAACGTTTTTGAGTCAATTTTTGAAAGGAGAAATAACCTCTTTTCTCTTACTCTTTTCTCCAATTCGTTGCCGTAACTGAATGGATAAGAGCTCAGACAACATTGCAGTTTCCTTTTGGCACGTGTTTGGGGATTTGCCGATTTGCAATGGGCGGCCCAAGGAAGACAATTTCCACACGAAATTGTCGAATCTTCAGCAGGGTCTCTCTGACGACGCAGGCAAGGTAGCGACAAAATTCGCTTTGCACGTGCAAGGCAAGCCCTTTTTGAACACTACTCCAGCCAAAGTTGCCCGCAGACGAGGATAAAAAGGACCCGTTCTTGGTTCGTTTTAACCATGCTTGCAAGACGACGGATGACGGATGAGCAGCGGGGGGAGAGCTCTCACTCTGCTTGATGAAGGCCTAGCGCAGCGGGAAGTTGCTAGACGACTTGAAGTGTCGCATTCCACAATCCAGAGACTGCTGGAGCGCTTCAATGAGACTGGAGCAGTCCAGGAAAGGCGTCACACGGGTCGACCCAGAGTAACGACAAGACAGCAAGACCGCTACCTTGCCCTCTCCGTCCTGAGGGAAAGGGCATCCACTGCGGTGACCTTGAGGGGTCAGCTGAGGGACGCAACAGGTGCTAACATCAGCTGCAGCACGGTGAGAAGACAGCTACATGAGGCAAACTTGAGGTCACGGAGACCGGCCGTCCGACCCGTGCTGTCACCGGTCAACAGAGTGCGCCGCATGACCTGGGCCAGGGAGCACGTGACCTGGACAAGGCAACAGTGGGCCCGGGTCTTGTTTTCGGATGAGTCCAGGTTCACCCTGACCTTTAACGATGGCCGGGCTCGGGTGTGGCGACGTCAAGGGGAGAGGTTCGCTGACGCCACTGTCCAAGAGCATAACCAGTACGGCGGCGGGTCGGTGATGGTGTGGGGTGGCATGAGCCGTGGTACCCGGACCCCCCTGCTCCCCATTGACGGCATCCTGAACGGGGTCCGGTACCGGGACGAGGTTCTGGCGGCCGTGGCACTGCCTGCGCTTGTGGACCTTGGTCAAGGCGCCATCTTCCAGGACGACAATGCACCTGCGCATCGAGCACGCCTTGTGACCGACTTCCTGGAGCAGCATGAAGTCGTCCGTATGGCCTGGCCAGCGTGCTCACCTGACCTGAACCCAATTGAACACCTCTGGGATGTGCTCGGGAGGCGCATCAGGGACAACCACCCCCCACCGGGCACCCTGGCCAGGCTGGTCGACATCCTGCAGATCGAGTGGGCGGCCATCCCTCAGGACACACTCCGTACCCTTGTGGGGTCGATGCATCGGCGCTGTGAAGCATGCATCCAGGCTCGGGGCGGACACACGCGATATTGAAAACAGATTGGCCAAATCTGACACTTTGTTTTTTGAAAAGGGGGGGATGTTCCTTTAAATGCATGTGCTGTTCACTAATGGGTCATTGTGCTAATTTCTTTTTCCAAAACAGGTGTGGAAATGATGAAATAAAACATAGAATCAATTCTAAACATTGTCAATTATTTCAACTTAAAATTAGAGAGGAAGGAAGAAGTGGCCCTTAAATTATGATTAGGGAGTATAAATAGTATTTCCACCTTCTGGAAATTCTGTGCTAGAAATTTCCTGTTTTCTGTCACTCTGTTTCTGCCTTGTTCCTTTGCTTTCTGTCATTTCTTCCTATCATTTTCTGCCTTAATGGTCCATTCACCTGCATGTGTTCGATAAAGTCTTACATACTTTTTCTTAGGATTGATAATTGGGTACATGTATTTAGTGCATTTTTGGCTCTAGGGAAGCAATTTTAGGTAATTTATACCTGTTTTTATAGGTTTTGTTTTCTTTAGGTATGCTTATATTTGTATTCCGGTTTGTTTTTTAAATCCCCTGTGCGATAAATTGGACGGAGTGGTCAACGCCAGGGGCATGTCCTTAGATTATGGCGTGAATGCATTGATATGTGTACTTTATTTTCTTATCTTTTTTTTTTTCCTGTTGAAGTTTTGTATGTTTTGAAGTGGTTATAACCCTGATATGGCTCTACGCAGTCGGCTGGGCTTTAAACAATAACAATAACAGCAAGTGAAATGCATGAGGGGAAAACATAGATCAAAAGCCTTTTTTGATTAAGGCAACTAAACGTGAGAGAGAAAGAAGATTCAGTGGACCTGACGGATAAGAAACAATGATTAACGAAGAACTCTAGGTGACCTTACAAAAATTCCAGCCTGCAGACAGACAGATGCGTGTTTTTTAGATTTGAATTCATGCCATGTACACTGGAATATGGGCAATTTGAGTCATCCAGGACTGAAAACGGATCTCTGCAGACTGAAATAAAAAAACAAAATAGTGATGAACATAAGTGTTTACTTTACTGTACCCCAAGAATAACTTGGACTTTTTTTTTATATTTTCATTCATTCATTCATTAGCTTGTTTGTTCGATTATTTATTCCAATGTTCGTCCCATCTTTAAACAATTTTACGCTTCCTTCTGTCTCTTTTTTTTCTTTCTCCTTCCTGTTTTTCTTTTACTTTTTCACACTTTTAAATTTTAGTAAATTGTTTTTGTTTTATTTTTACTATTATAAAAACACATTCTCCTCTCTCTCTCTCTCTCTCTCTCTCTCTCTCTCTCTCTCTCTCTCTCTCGCTCTCTCTCTCTCTCGCTCTCTCTCTCTCTCTATCTCTCTCTCAGCCTCTGTCTGTCTCCTTATCTGTTTGTCTGTCTCTCTGTATGTCTGTCTCTCTTTATCTATCTATATCTGTGTGTGCGTATATGTGTGTGAGAGACAGAGAATACAAATTGAGTTATGGGTCATACGCTTAACAGGCAAACTGTACCCTGGTTCAGCATCCTTTCGTCTCCGTGTGTGTACGTGTCTGTGTGTGGGGGGGTGTATGTGTGTGTGTGTTCAAGTTACTTGTCATGTGTTGACAGATGAAGCTTATTCATCGAACAGATCACTGGAAAACGTTTGAAGAACAACGCTTAATCCAAGGGAAATAGTTTTTATTGAAACATGCAGGGAGGTTAGATAACAGTCTAGCTGACTGTCCTTGAACGCTCAGTAGTTTTAGATTCTTCAAAAAGGACGTGTTTTTTTTTACCAAAAAAGGACATAAATACTGTAAGAGCGCTTAAGGGCGGTTACTTAGTCTGCTGTCTAACCCCCAACATTATTTTCATATTCCTTTCAATTACGATAATGTTTTTTCCAAAGGTGTTTATCTCCTTTTGCGTTTCAGACCAGATCGGTTTAGCCTGTCTAGTGAATGCGTTTGCTTGTTGTTGTTTTTTTGTTTGTTTTTCTTTGTTTGCTTATCTTTTGTTTCATTTATTTATTTGTTTAATCTATCTAGTGATGTCTGTCTATTTATTTAGTCAGTTGTTTATCATCGTAAGGCAGACAAACCAACGTTCTCTCTCTCTCTTTGGGCTGTGAAAACGTACCTGCATTACAACTAGGTTAATTGATTAGTAGCGTACGTTCGTGCACGAGATATTCCTTAACATTAAAAAAATTTTTTAGTAAGGCATGTGGGATTAATTTTGCGCTGTTCACTATGTGGACTTCGTGGCGCAACGGTAGCGCGTCTGACTCCAGATCAGAAGGTTGCGTGTTCGAATCACGTCGGGGTCACAATTTTTTTTTCCTTTTTTTTTTTTTTTTATTTTTTTTATCAGAAAGTTTTCTTTTTCTTGTTTATCATCCGTCATCACTATTATTATTTATCATTACTATACATATCATATTAAATTATGTCATCATGAATTTCCTCAAAGACACTTAGTATGCTCACAGTCTACTCCTTTCAGACGACAAACAATTCATCACGTGTTTGTGTGTGTGTGTGTGTGTATATATGATTATGTATGTGGGTGTGTGTATGTTCAAGTCACTTATCAAGTGAAAGGTGTGTGTGTGTATGGGGGGTGGTAGATGCGGCTTATTCATCTAACAGAACACTCGAAAACCTTCGAAGAAGAACGCTTACTACAAGGGAAATAGTTTTTATGAAAACATGTTAGGGTACAGTATAAGCGACTGTCCTTGAATGCTGAGTCAGCATTTTTAGGCCCTGCAAAAAGGAAGTCTTTTTTTAACCCAAAAAAAAGGACAAATACTGACAGAGCGCTTATGGGCATTCACTTAGTCTGCTGTCTAACTCAAAACATTACTTTCATATTCTTCTCAGTTACAATGATGTCTTCTTCAAAGGTGTTGATCTCATTTTGCGTGTCAGACCGGATCGGTTTATCCTGTCAAGTGAATACGTTTGCTTGTTTGTTTTCCTTTGTTTATATTTTGTTTTATTTATTTATTTATTTAATCTATCTAGCTACCGTATCTGTCTATCTACCGGTATTTATTTATTCAGTTGTTTATCATCGTAAAGCAGACAAACCTACGTTCTTTCACTCTTTGGGCTGTGAAAACGTACCTGCATTACCACTAATTGATTAGTAGACTACGTTTGTGCACGAGATGTTCCTATAATATTGCTAGGGCATGTGGGGTTAATTTTGCGCTGTTCACAGTGTGGACTTCGTGGCGCAACGGTAGCGCGTCTGACTCCAGATCAGAAGGTTGCGTGTTCGAATCACGTCGGGGTCACAATTTTTTTTTTCTTTTTTGTTTTTGTTGTTTTTTTTACTGCAAAGTTTTCTTTTGCTTGTTTATCGTCCATTATCACTATTATTATTTATCATTGCTATATACATATTATAGAAAATTAGGCCTATGTCACTAGTTAATCAACCTCTTCAAACGACTATAGGCTCACAGGTGTGCTCACAGTCTACTCCTTTCAGACAACATACAATTCATTACGTGTTTGTGTGTGTGTATATATGTACGCGTGTGTGTGTGCGCGCGTGTGTATGTATGTTCAAGTTACTTGTCAAGTGAAAGGTGTGTATGTGGGGTGATAAGGCTTACTCATAGAACAGAACACTCGAAAACTTGTGAAGAAGAAAAATGCTTACTACAAGGGAAATAGTTTTGTTTAAACATGTTAGGGGTTAGGGAACAGTCTAAGCGACTGTCCTTGAATGCTGAGTAGTATTTTTAGATCTTTCAAAAAAGAAAGGTTCTTTTTCTTTTAACAAAAGGACATAAATACTGACAGAGCGCTTAAGGGCAGTCACTTAGTCTGCTGTCTAACCCCCAACATTATGTTTATATTCTTTTCAATTACAATGTGGGGTTAATTTTGCGCTGTTCACTATGTGGACTTCGTGGCGCAACGGTAGCGCGTCTGACTCCAGATCAGAAGGTTGCGTGTTCGAATCACGTCGGGGTCACAATTTTTTTTTTTTTTTTTTAAACCCTAATTACAAAGTTTTCTTTTTCTTGTTTATCATCCATCATAAGTACTATCATTTATCATTGCTATGTATATTATCAGTAAATTACGTCGTCATGAATTTCATCTAAAACGCTAGTATACTTAGTGTGCTCGCAGTCTACTCCTTTCAGACAACACACGATTCATCACGTGTTTGTGTGTGTAGGTGTGCGTGTGTGTGTACATGTATGTGGGTGTGCATGTATGTTCAAGTTACTTGTCAAGTTAAAGATGTATATGGGGGGTGGGGGGGGGGGGAGAGTGATAGATGAGGCTTATTCATTGAACAGAGCACTCGAAAACCTGTGAAGAAGAAAAACGCTTACTACAAGGGAAATTTTTAGATCTTTCAAAAAAGGTTCTTTTTCTTTTAACAAAAGGACATAAATACTGACAGAGCGCTTAAGGAAGTCACTTAATCTGCTGTCTAACCCCCAACATTATTTTTATATTATTTTCAGTTACAATAATGTCTTCTTCAAAGATGTCTCTCGTTTTTGCGTTTCAGACCAAATTGGTTCAGCCTGTCGAGGAACATCTCGTGCACAAAAGTACGCTACTAATCAATTAGCGGTTATGCAGGTACGTTTTCACAGCCCAAAGAGAGAGAACGTAGGTTTGTCTGCCTTACGATGATAAAACAACTGACTAAATAAATAAAACAATCGATAAACAGACAGAAAAAACAAAAACAAAAAAAAAAAACGAGCAAACGCATTCACTTAACATTTAGTAAGGCATGTGGGGTTAATTTTGCACTGTTCACTATGTGGACTTCGTGGCGCAACGGTAGCGCGTCTGACTCCAGATCAGAAGGTTGCGTGTTCGAATCACGTCGGGGTCACAATTTTTTTTTTTCCCCCTCTATTAAAAGTTTTCTTCTTCTTGTTTATCGTCCATCACTATTATTATTTATCATTGCTATATATATTATCATAGTAAATTATGTCATGAATTTCCTCTAAAACACTAGTTAATCAAGCTCATCAAACGACTGTACTTTGTGTGCTCGCAATCTACTCATTTCAGACAACGTACAATTCATCACGTGTTTGTGTGTGTAGGTGTGGGTGTGCGCGCGTGCATGTATGTTCAAGTTACTTGTCAAGTGAAAGGTGTGTGCATGGGGGTGGTGGTGGGGGTGGTAGATGAGGCTTATTCATCGAACAGAACACTCGAAAACCTTCGAGGAAGAACACTGACTACAAGGGAAATCAGATTTATTAAACGCGTTGGGGAACAGTCTAAGCGACTGCCTTGAATGCTCAGTCAGTATTTTAAGATCTTTCAAACAAGATGTTCCTTTCTTATAAAAAAGGAGATAAATACTGACAGAGCGCATAAGGGCAGTCACTTAGTCTGCTGTCTAACATCCAACATTATTTTTATATTCTTTTCAATTACTATAATGTCTTTGTCAAAGGTGTCTATCTCGTTTTGCGTTTCAGACCGGATCGATTTATCCTGTCAAGTAAATGCGTTTGCTTTTTTACTGTTTGTTTATTGTTTTATTTAGTTAGCTGTTTATCATCGTAAGGCAAACAAACCTATGTTCTCTCTCTTTGGGCTGTGAAAACGACCCGCATTACCATTAATTGATTAGTAGCCTACAGAATGTTGCATGTTCGATTCACGTTGAGGTCACAATTTTTTTTTTTTTTTTTGGACAAAGTTTTCTTTTTCTTGTTTATCATTCATTATCACTACCGGGTATTATTTTGTCATTGCTATATAGATTATCATTGTAAATTATGTGATCATTAATTTCCTCTAAAACACTAGTTAATCAAGTTCGTCAAATGACTCTACTTAGTGTGCTCAGTCTACTCCTTTCAGACATACAATTCATCAGGTGTGGGTGTGTGTCTGTCTGTCTGTGGGGTATGTTTTGTGTGTGTGTAAGCGCGCGCGTGTGTCTTTGTGTGTGCGTGTGGATATGTGGGTGCATGTGATTATGTGTGTTATGTTTTGTGCGTGTGTGTATGGGGGTTGACAGATGAGGCTTATTCTCGAACAGAACACTCAAAAACCTTTGAAGAAGAACAACGCTTACAAGGGAAATGGTTTTCATTAAAAGATTTTAGGGGTTAGGGAACAGTGTAAGCGACTGTCCTTGAACGCTCAGTCAGTGTTTTTAGATTCTTCAAAAACGAAGGTCCTTTTCTTTTCTTTTTACTAAAAAAAAGACATAAATCCTGACAGAGCGCTTAAATTAAGGGCAGTCACTTAGTCTGCTTTTTATATTCTTTTCAATTACAATAATGTCTTCTTCAAAGGTGTGCATCTTGTTTTGTGTTTCAGACCGGATCAGTTTAGCCTGTCAAGTGAATGTGTTTGCTTGTTGTTGTTTTATTTTTTTGTGTCTGTTTATCTATTGTTTTATTTATTTATTTAGTCAGTTGTTTATCATCGTAAGGCAGACAAACCAACGTTCTCTCTCTCTCTCTCTCTCTCTCTCTCTCTCTCTCTCTCTCTCTCTCTCTCTCTCTCTCTCTCTTTCTCTCTCTCTCTCTCTCTCTCTCTCTCTCTCTCTCTCTTTCTCTCTCTTTCTCTCTCTGGGCTGTGAAAACGTACCTGCATTACCACTAGACCTAATTGATTAGTAGCGTACGTTTGTGCACGAGATGTCCCTATAACATTAGTAAGGCATGTGCGGTTAATTTTGCGCTGTTCACAGTGTGGACTTCGTGGCGCAACGGTAGCGCGTCTGACTCCAGATCAGAAGGTTGCGTGTTCGAATCACGTCGGGGTCACAATTTTTTTAAAAATTAGTTTTCTTTTTCTTGTTTATCATCCATTATCACTATTATTATTTATCATTGCTATATATAGATGCTCCCAGGATTCACCGAAAGGGGGAGAGAATGATGAATCCATCGGCACTGACTCCATCACGACTGGAAACGCACAACGGACCATGATTAATGACCAGTTGGAATTTCCGTGTGCGTGTGGAAGGAGATTCACCACCAAACGCGGCATGAAGATCCACAGGACAAAAATGGGCTGTTTGAAGACACATACGAACCAGCAGCAGCGCACTGCGATAGCAGGTGAGACGTTGGATGACCAAGGCCAGGAATTAAACCATAGTGCCAAGGACATCCACGCTGACGGTTCTGATGCGGATTTTGCACAAGCTCTTAACGCCAAACGTGGAAAACTCAATTTGCCGCCTGCCGGTGCAAAAGAACAATGGGAGAAATTAGATGAGGAACTTGTCCTTAAGCTGAATGCGCTAATAGGGAACAGTACGCTGGAACACAAACTTGACACATACGGAGACATCATATACTCTATCTGCAGGGACACTTATGGAGTGAAGCAGCCAAAGACAAAAACGCCTCCCCAGAAATCCAGAAGACAGCAACAGATGGAGAGCATCCGGAGGGAGAAAAGGAAGCTTAAAAAGCGAATGAAAACTGCCTCAGAATTCGAGAAGCAAGGGCTCCTGGAACTCTGGAAAGATCTGAAGGCCAAACACAATGCTCTCAGCAAAGTGGAATCAGCAAGGCGAAGAAAAAGCAAAAAGAAGAAGACTCAAGATCGTTTCTTCAAAGATCCCTTTGACTTTGCAAGAAAGCTGTTTGAACAACCCAAATCAGGGACTCTCACAGTGGGCAAGGAAACCCTAGAGCAGCATCTCAGGGAAACATATTCCGATTCTCAGCGCGAGGCACCACTTGAAATCCAGAATCTGGTTTGGCCTGCAGCGCCAGAAGGAAAATTCAATAACAAACCACCAACACTGGATGAAGTGAAGAACGTAGTAAAGAAAGCCAGAGCCAAGTCAGCACCTGGACCAAACGGAATACCATACCTGCTCTACAAGAAATGCCCAAAAGTGCTCGAGTGGCTCCACAAGATGATTCGATCAGCATGGAGGAACCAGAAGATCAGCGACCAATGGATGAGAGCTGAAGGAGTGTACATTCCGAAGGAGCAGAACTCCAGCAGCATCAATCAGTTCAGGCCAATATCACTTCTGAACGTCGAGGGGAAAATCTTCTTCTCTGTTATGGCAGCAAGATTGACAAAATACCTGACTGAAAACAAGTATCTGGATATGTCAGTCCAAAAGGGAGGCATACCAGGAATGCCTGGATGCTTGGAACATGCCACGTTGATTTGGGATGCCATCCAAAAAGCAAGAACAGAGAAGAGAGACATTGACGTAGTTTGGCTTGATCTGGCGAATGCATATGGATCAGTTCCACACGATATGATCCAGCTGGCTCTTGAAATGTATCACATCCCAGAAAACATCCGAACAATGCTGAGGAAGTATTTCCAAGAGTTCTCAATGCGGTTCTCTACCAAAGAATACACCACGGACTGGATAGACCTAGAGGTGGGCATTGCAATGGGCTGTGCAATCTCTCCCATACTGTTCGTGTTGGCAATGGAAGTCATCTTGAAAGCTGCAATGAAGAGTTCAGGTCCAGTGAATCTGGGAGATGGATACCAGATGCCTCCTCTGAAAGCTTTCATGGATGACACAACAGTCTTGTCCACGGATGAGGAAGAGAACACACCAAATCTTAAAGCAGCTGGATGAGCTGGTGGCCTCTTCAAGAATGAGGTTCAAACCTAAGAAATCCCGAAGTCTCTCACTGCGAAAAGGAAAAGTGGCAGATTCAGTCAAATTCATGGTAGCCAACCAAGCCATCCCCACTGTCACAGAAGAGCCAGTAAAAAGTCTCGGAAGATGGTATGATGACTCCCTGAAAGACACACAAAGGGATGTGAAACCAAGCAAACAGCAGAAGAAGGCCTGAAGAAAATAGATAACTGCGGACTGCCAGGCAAATACAAAGTCTGGTGTCTACAGTTCATGCTGATACCAAAGCTGCTGTGGCCACTGCTAATCTATGACATTTGCACCAGCACAGTCGAAGCAATGGAAGCCAAAATCAACAAATACACAAGAAAATGGCTCGGTGTCCCACCTGGTCTCACTGATGTTGCATTCTACTGTCGTCAAGCAATGCTGAAGCTACCTCTCAAATCCATAGTGGAGGAATACAAAGTTGGAAAAGCAAGACTGTTGAGCATGCTGGAGGAATCGGAAGACAATATCGTGAGATCAGTTCATCCAAAGCTGAGAACTGGCAGAAAGTGGAAAGTCCAAGAGGCTGTAAACAATGCCAAGAGAAACCTCAGCATCAAAGAAATAATTGGACACACGCAAACCAACAGACAGGGACTGGGAGCAACAAAAATGCAGTGGTGGTCCAAAGCCAAAGGGAAGGAAAAAAGAGACATGATCATACAGGAGTTGAAGGAAGAAGAAGATGTCAAAAGAGTGCAGAAGGCAGTCCAGCAAGGTCAACAGGGGCAATGGACAACATGGGACAGTGCACTCCAAAGAAGTCTCAGCTGGAACGATATGTGGCACATGGCTCCTCTAAGGATAAGCTTCCTCCTCAGATCTGTATATGACCTGCTCCCCTCGAATGCAAACTTAGTGAAATGGGGGAAAGCAGACGACCCAGCATGTCCGCTCTGTCAGAAGAAACAAACAGTGGAACATGTCCTAAGCTCTTGCAAAGTAGCGCTAGCCCAAGGAAGGTATACATGGAGGCACAACCAAGTTCTGAAAGTGGTCACAGATGTGGTTAGCGAAAAAACCATGACCCCAAACGCACCAATTGCTATGACAACGTTCTACAAAGCAGGAGGGAAACAGGTCTGGCCCGAAAGTGCTATGACAACCAGCACATTGCCAAAGGGTCTTCTGGATGGAGCAGTCGACTGGGAGTGTACAGCAGACCTCCCAGAGTGGAGAAATTACCCAGATGTCATCAGCAAGACAGGCATGAGACCAGACATCGCTCTCCACTCTGACTCCTCGAAACAAGTGATTCTGATAGAACTCACTGTGCCATACGAAAGCAGAATGGAAGAAGCACATATCTACAAGACCGAAAAATACGCCGGTCTTGCCAGCACCCTGAAGAAAGCAGGTCTGCGGGTCAAAATCTTCGCCATAGAGGTCGGGGCAAGAGGGTTTGTGGGCACCTCCGCTTATGATCTCATGAAACAACTCGCCATTTCTGGGAAGAAGAGGACTAGAGCCCTTAAAGCGATGGCAGAGGCAGCAGAAAGGCGCTCAAGCTGGATCTGGGCAAGGAGGAACGAAAAAAGTGAACTTCATAAGGATTAAATTCCCTACAGATGATGTGTGCCCCGTTAGCACATTGGTAAAACCGCGTACCGCAGTTCTGAAGCGCAGAATCGCCCAGGTTCGATCCCCGGCGTGGGAAAAAAAAAAAAAAAAAAAAAAAAAAATAGACAACAGCAGAAGGGCATCCAGGAGTCATGACCTGGATGTGGCCCGGCCCCCCGAGAGTGTAAGGAATTCAGGGCCGAAACACTTGTCTAAAGGGGGTTACTTCTCTGAAGACCTTCTGTTGTCTAGCTCTCCCTAGAGTTTCTTTCTACCCATAGTAAATTATGTCATTAGTTTCCTCTAAAACACTAGTTACATTAATCAAGCTCATCATTTGTTTGGTCACAGTCTACTCTTTTCAGATAACATACAATTCATCATGTAGGTGTGTGTGTGCGTGCGCTCGCGCGCGTGGTCGTGTGTGTGGCCTGTGTGTTGTATGTGTTGTGTATTTTTCCTTTCGTTGTGCTGTTTTCAGCCACTTCCTTTGATAATCCTTTATGAATATGATGATCAGTGGTATATGGGTTTTGTTCGTTAAGCGCCTAAGCGAGGATTTTGGACTTTCCACTGAAGAGGCAACATTCTTGTTGCGGTGGCTTTACCTGCACGTTTGTCGGTATGTTCATTTCCCTTAACATCAACAATACAATACAATACTTTATTTTGTATAGCGCAAAATCTTGATAAAATCAAATCTAAGCGCTAAAACAGACACACACGCACGCACGCACGCACACGGCTAAAATGGGGAGAAAGAATAAAAGCAATGGAAAATTATAGAGAGCATATTATATACAATTATATATTACAATGTGATTCCCCTCCGAGTGGAGAGGGGATTGAGTGAGGTCTGGATTTTATGCAGAGGAGAAAAGGTGAGTTTTGAGAGCGGACTTGAAGGAGACAAAAGTAGGTTGCTGACGGACAGAGAGAGGAAGTTTGTTCCAGGAAAGTGGACCAGAAACAGAAGGCTCGTGGACCATAGGTATTGAGCTTAGTGCATGGAAAGCGAAAAGTCAGAGGATCGGAAGCAGAGCGGAGGGTATGTGAGGGAACATAGATCTCAAGTAGGCTTGACAGGTAATCGGGGGCTGCGTTATTGAGGCTTTTGTAGCACATGGTGTCTAGTTTGTACTGTATGCGCTTTGATACAGGGAGCCAGTGAAGTTGTGCCAGGAGAGGAGATATGTGGTCAGCTTTTTTCTTTTTTAGTACAAGGCGTGCAGCATTGTTTTGAATCAGTGTGACAATGGGTCCATGTAAATTTTTGTAGACTGATATTACCAGTTGCTTTGTGTCAATCTGGGATTTCCTACTCCAGCATCTCTAATATAATCCAATGCTAGAAATGGAGTCTCCTGAAGATAGACAACTCACTCGGCCATGCTCTGATATTTAAAAAAAACAATACAAATTGAAGGACGTCAAAACATAAAAAGGGGCATAAATTACCTGAAATTGCTTCCGCATATCTCACCACCTTAAGAGCCAGAAATGCACTTAGTACATGTACCTAATTATCAATCCTGAGGAAAAGTACACAGGACTTTATCAAACACATTCAGCAAATGGACCAGCAAAGCAGAAAATGATAGGAAGAAATGACAGAAAGCAAATGGACCAGCAAAGCAGAAAATGATAGGAAGAAATGACAGAAAGCAAATGGACCAGCAAAGCAGAAAATGATAGGAAGAAATGACAGAAAGCAAAGGAGGAAGAAAGAAAGTGACAGAAAGGAGGAAATTTCTAGCACAGAATTTCCAGAAGGAGGGGATACTATTTATACTGAAAGAGCCCCTGGCATCCCCACGGGGGAGCTCCGCAAACTACACAATGACATGTATCGTTGATACTGTAGACAGCATCAAGAACAAGCTCACCACCACCACACCAATGATGAGGTCACAAAGAACAATACTCACAGCCACACTTCAGTTCGTCTTCATGTCCAGAACTGTCAAAGAATGGTATGACACGTGATCTGCCCCAAGAAGTCTTTGAGGCCAAGAACATTGACACATTTGTGTCACGGGCTTCCAGATTGTTAGTCTAAAGCCATGTACACATTAGTGCGCAACCACAAACCTAAGTTTAAAAAAATCATTCTAAAGAGAGTGTACAGTCATAATCATGCTGAGGCGGAAATACAACAGCAATTATTCCCAGTCTGTATGTAGTCATTTTAAATGTGCCAAGATGCGAATTTTTGGATGTTTACTAAGAAGAATTTAAAGAGTTCCAAAACAAACGAGACAGTCTTCAAAGAAACAAACATAAAAAAAAAAATTAATGAAGACAGGGAAAAGACAAGCAAAAGTTTATGACATTTTATGAAGCAAGAGAAATTTGAAAACCTAGTCATAACAGGAAATCTGGTTGGAAAACGAGCACCAGGTAGACCCAGGGATAAAATATTGGACAGTTTTGCGGAGTGGATGAGGACAGAAAGAGTTGGAGATATACGTGCAGCAACAAAACATAGATTCGTATGGAAGGCCATGATCGCCATCATCATGCGGCATGGCACATGATGGTAATGATACTAGATGCGTATAGATGAGATGTTCTTGAGATCTCATGGCTTCTGCTGAGATTTTCAGCACAACACAAGCGTCGAAACTTAACTGGGTAGAAATTGAGCAACTTGTACTTGATCAGAGATAATCTTTGTCTGTACGATGAAATCCCACTTTTTTACTCTTCGGAAATCGGCCGTTCTGCCTACCTCCTTCAACATTATGTACAATGATTGGTCCTACCCCCTTCCTTCACCCTCTTTAAGGCTTTGGGTTCCACAGTCATCATGAGATCTTGCAGTGGGAGTTATATGGAATCGGCTGTCGTGGGAAAGATGCACCAGATTAAAATGTGGTGGTAATATTTGCACTTCTCCTGCAGAAAATCGTGATGCCGGTTTGCGAGCATATGTTCACGCATGCATTGCATTTGCAATTCATACATGGGTGTCCAGACTGTGATGACTGACCTACAAATTACCACCCCATTTCACTACGCATCGAAAATCAGGCTGTTCTGTCCAGTTCCCTTAGCCTCAACACTTTGTACGGTGATTGGTCAAACACTACCCCTACCACTAACCCTCACCTTTTTAAGCGCTTTGTGTACTAAAATATTGCGGTGAGAGTTATATGGAACAACCATATCGTGAGAAAGATGCACGAGGTGAAAGTATGGGATAAAGTTTACATTTGCCAGTTCCCCCCCCCCCCCCCCCCCGAAAAAACAAACAAACGCACACACACACACACACAACACCCTAAAAAAAAACAACGAAAACACACACACACACACACACAGAGCCAACCAAACAAACATAAAAGTCCACAGCTTTGACAAACTTGGCGCTATCTTCTCAGATAGTTTTTGAAGCCCATATGGTACATTAAAGACCTTTTTGATGATGACAGAAACGAAAAACACATAAAAAAGAACTTTGAAGGACCACCCATAATGAAAGATGAAGTTAGAGCAGCACTGAAAAAGATGAAACCAGGAAAAGCCCCTGGACCAGACAACATTACTACAGAGATGATTAAAGCCCAGGAGGAATTTGGCATAGAAAAAATAACAGTCCTCCTAAATGAAATTTATGACACTGGAAAAATCCACAAAGATATGTCAAAATCAATTTTCATTGCACTTCCAAACAAGACAGGGGCTATAGAATGCGAACTCCATCGCACAATCAGTTTGATGAGTCATGTAACAAAAATCCTGTTAAGAATTATCATGATGAGGACAAGGAATAGAATCAAAATAGAAATAGCAGAAGAACAGTGTGGATTTGTGGAAGGGAAAGGAACTATTTATGCCATATATATATCCTAAGAACTATCATAGAGAGGTCAATTGAGATGAATAAGGATTTATATTTATGCTTTGTTGACTATACCAAGGCTTTCGATCGGGTAAGACTTGAAGAATTGATCATCCAACTGGAGAGACTCAATGTTGATGGAAAAGATCTACGAATAATCAGAAATATTTACTGAGAACAAACAGCTACAATGAGAATAGAAAACAATATAAGCTCTTTCTAAAACATCAAAAGAGCAGTCAGACAGGGTTGTGTTTTGTCACCAGATCTGTTTTCACTTTACAGTGAAAACATCATGAGAAACCTAGCAGAAGACCCTGGATTAAAGTTTGGAGGGAAAATGATAAACCACATTCGATGCGCAGATGACACCGTGCTAAATGCAGAAAATGAAAGGGACCTACAAAACCTTGTGAATATACTAGAAATAGAAAGCAAAGGTAAAGGGCTGGAACTAAACAGCAGGAAGACTGAAGTCATGATGATCAGTAAAAAACATGAAATCCCCTCATGCAAAATAACAGCAAATAGCACAACCTTGACACAGGTTGATAAATACCTGGGAACGATATTTCATCAGACGGCAGATGCACATCTTCTCGTGCATTTCTTCTCGTCACTCATCTATAACAGGAAGATGAATTGGGGATGTATATGAAGAATTGTTTCTCTACTTAGAAGCCACACACACAACAAGGAAGGAGAGTGACGAGAAGAAATGCACTAACCACACTAGACATGATTCTCATAAGTAGTCCACACATAGTTTAATAACTACGACGTATTTATTTAAGCAGTCAACTTCAGCATAAACATTCACCAATCTATTGTCCTGGGTCCTAATATTCCTAAATCCTAAAATGCACTACGAATCATCAGAACTTGCATATCACTAGAATGCTGAACACTTTCTTATGTCCTACTCTATTCTTTGCTTTGTGGAAAATCAAACATACTACCTACTTCTATCCCTACCCTAACTAAGGTATAAAATGAGACGTGGGATTACATACCTCTAAGATAGGAAGGTCTCTGGCTGGGTGGCAATCGAATGGGTGAATTCTATAGTGATTGACTTTCTGGCTTTTATACAGTGCGTTTCTGTTGTTTCTGTCACAAAACTTCCCATCTGTCTTTCATTGGACATCGAAATTTGAATAACTAACCTGTCTTTCATTGGACATCGAAATTTGAATAACCAAGCAATCTTTGGCACCTGACAGCCCTGGCTGTTATTCAACCCTCTGGACTTTTCGCTTGGACGTTGGTATTTGCTGAAACCTTTTGTGTACTAGATAATCTACCCTCTATAGTTGGATAAGACCAATGTGAGCGTTAGATCCTGCTTGGTGGAAAATGTTGAGTAACCAGTTAATTCATGGATGGCGTGCTCATTACGCAAACCTTACTTACCCGTCTAACAATACGGTTGAGGGGGACCCTGTGATACAGTCTTGATGGAGGCAGACACAAGTAGATCATTCATAAGGAAGATTAGGAAAAGACAGGCAACATTTATATGCCACTTTATGAAGACAGGGGGTTTGGAGCACCTGGTCACAACGGGAAAGCTGGAGAGAAATAGAGCACCAGGTAGACCCAGGGAGAAAATGCTAAACGGAGTTGCAGAGTGGCTGAAGACGAGGAGGGTGGAGGAGATGCTTGAGAAAACACGAGATAGAGACAATGGAAGTCAATGATCGCCAACGCCATGCAGCAGGGCACCTGATGATGATGATGATAGTGCTTTTAAGTCGTGATTTCTGGTAGTTCCTTCGCACATTATGAATGTGTTCATTTTGAAGAATGAATCATTAAATGGTTTGTGAACTGCGCTTGCCTTTGCGCACAACTAATGTGTACACGGCTTAAAAAGATTTTTTTTTTTCGCTTCAGACCCCCTTCCTATTTTCGACATGATGATTGTGGTCAATACTTGGAAGACGAATAAAGAAACGCTTTGATTTTGGATCATTCTAAACTTGTTCTGTGTGTAGTGGTTTTGTAGATCTACTCGAATCTACCGCGCAAAAGGCATACCGAAAGTCACAATGCAAGCCCAAAATTCATTGGACAAAAAAGATAACATCAAAATATTTTTTTAAATGCAAAAATTTAACTATTTATATGAACAAGATTATGTGAATGAAAATGATATAATATTGTTCATGTTATATTTATCATATTCTTTTTAATTCGTTTTGTTCTGCGAGACGGTACGTAAACTTCCGGTACAGGGCGGACGACAAAATTCCTGTCAAAGAAACTGATCCTAACTCAAGCATGGCGCTTTCAGAAAGAGAAAGAAGCTCAACAAAGTTGACAGAGGCGCTCGTATTAGCTAGGACGAGAGCGGCAGACTTAGAAAGTGTCCGGAAACTTAATTGCTGGTAAGAGAACAAGAGGATTTGAAGACGGTTGAGAAGAATTCGGTGTACAGTAACAGTAACTACAGAAGCGTTGTCCTCAGGGGACTGGGCACTTTTTCAAGTTTTTGGTCGAGTCAAGTGTGAGACCGAAACATTGTTTCATAATTGTCTGCTAATGATTTTTAGAACAAGAGTCTCGACTGGGGACCATATGTTATCATATAATAGTTAGCCTATTAGTCTAGTAATGATTGTTATAGAACTTGGATAATAACCATTTTAAATTGTGTTAATTGTAAATTAATACCTAGCAGCAGATCATGATATGATTGTCTGTCACAGCATAGGTCTAATGTATTATGTATTAATATTATTGCTTTTATAAATGCCTGCACTTCCTAAGTTCCTTAGTACCAAACAAACACAAAGAAGTGAAAACTAAATCATTTTCTCTCAGGATAGATTCTCATTCTGTAGTATGCCCCAGATTACTGTGGTGAATAAACTTTAAGCAGTACAATGGAGCCCACTAATAACAAGTTTGCCGACAAGGAATTTCTGACAGTGATACCCTCTTTTATTTTTCCTGCCCACCTTTGTCTTATTCCATCAAGTGAAATACTGTCTGCATCAAACGAAACCTAATAAAAAGTACTATAACAGTTTAACACACATGATAAAGTCATTTTCAAATGAATAAGGTATTGTTTCCCAAGGGCCAAGCTTAGTATGTATAGTCTTGCCCTCAGATACAAATAAGCAGGCACTCAAGTCAGAAAACGGTTCAATTTCTTCAAGCACCATTCAAAACTGTTGCCACATTGGTGACATAACATCAGCAGTGATGTGTGCTTGCCATGTGTGTGTGTGTGAGTGTGTGTGTGTGTGTGTGTATGTGTGTTTGGGTTCTTAAGTGACTGAGCCAAGAAGCTAATGATAATGAAACAATGATGATATACAATAGGAAATTAAGCGAATAACATCTGAACTCTGCCAGCAAGTTAACAAACATTCAGTGCTGTGTAAGGTCATTGGTTTTCCTTACATGTAGTACTATGAACTACTGATATAATGAACACAAATCTGTTTCCCTTTAATTCCTTTGTACACAAACTCCACTGTATTTCCAATGAATATTCTATCGCAGGGAATAGAGCAAAGATTCAGTTGATAATCAGTGATGCTATCAATGTATCATACATTTTCTTTTCTAACAATACAACTTAGTACTACTAGTACTAATATTTGTAATAGTACTATAGAATCAGACACGTAGGTGGAAAAAATATGCAGTTAATTGGCAGGTTTACACAATCTTTAAAGTCACAGTCCACAAGCACATTAAGCAGATCAGATTCAGGCATTCTTAGCTTCCAGGACATCAGTAAATTTGTGCTAGGATTACAAGTGCCTAACGTTGTTTTGTGTGTGTGTGTAAATAAAACAAACAGAATTCTGTGTGGTGTGTGTGTGTAATAAAACCTCTGTGTTTATGTGTATGTGTGTGTGCAGGGCTTCTCAAATTGGTGATGCCGGCATTGTTCGTCGCATGCCTAATCTGAAGTGTGCAGTTTAAGGTTAGCCATGTTCACATGGTTTTTATTTTTACTTAGTTTTACTTACCTTGCTCCTTTGCTTTCTATCATCTCTTTCTGTCATTTTCTGCCTTGCTGGTCTGTTCAACTGTATATTTTCTATAAAGCTTTAAGATAGTTACTTTCTCTTAGGATTGATAATTGAGTACACTGATTAAATCATTTTTGGCTCTAGGAAATGTGATGTACGGAAGAAATTTTTGGTAATTTAGGCCTGATTTGTTTTGGTATCCTCTATGTTTAAATTTGCATTAGTTCAGTTTTTTGTTTGTTTGTTTGTTTTAGACTGCCTGGTGATAAATTGGAGAAAGTGGTCAGCCCAAGAGCATGATGCTGCTGCATATTCTTAAATTCATCACAAAATTTGTTGATATGTGTACTCCGCAGGTTTTCTCAGGTTTTTACAGATTAGATGGATCTTTACCAAATTTGGATTGAAGCTTGTAGATTTTGTGGGATTCACAAATACACAAGTTAGGAAATCACGTGCCAAGTCAAGGTCACATAGACCAAAAAAAAGTGCACAGATCAGTACTTTTTGGCGAAGATGCATGAACACACTTTGTCAAGAAATTTTGACAAGTATTTATATTTTTTCCATTGTTATGATGTCTACCATTGCCCTCATTTCATCATAGTTCATCTCAAATTTTATTTTATCTGATCTTGTTCATGATCACAGTGACCTTGAGAAGGACAAAATTTCAATTCTCTTTTGTAATTTTTGTATAAAAAGGGAGATGAAAAGAGTGGCTTGACAGTCTCATATGAATTATGTTTGATCTTTTTTTTTTTTTTACTTATTTGCTTCAGTGTTAACAACTTGACGTCGTTGGAGGACTTTGCCCACTGCCCAGTCTCCAGGAACTATACATTCGTAAGAATCGGGTGGAGGAACTGTCAGACATTCTGTATCTCCAAAAGTTGGAACGGCTACGGGTGCTCTGGTTGTCGGACAATCCCTGCTCTCAGGGAGAAACTACCGCATGACTGTGTTACGCACCTTGCCCAACCTCAGAAGTTGGATAATATTGGTTCGTTTGTTTGTTGGGTGGAGTGGAGAATGACTGAGGATTGTGAGGGTGGCGGTGATGGTGTGTGTGTGTGTGTGTGTGTGTGTGTGTGTGTGTGTGTGTGTGTGTGTGTGTGTTGTGTTGTGTTGTTGTGTTGTGTGTGATGCGTTGGATAACATTGGTTGTTGTTGGGTGGAGTGGGGTGATTGGGTGATGGTAGGGTGTTTGTGTGTGTGTGTGTGTGTGTGTGTGTGTGTACAGCTAAATAGTTAACTGAATTCAAATGAACTGAATTTCATCAAAATACCTAGTGGTCTTAAGACTCAAATAATGGATTAGGCCAAATCACACTTACGTATTGTGATCATTCGTGATTTCGCTTTATGCTGGATCGCTTTGGTAAAGCATGACCCACTAATGAACTGTTGAGAAATCCTGACATGACATCCCACAGCATTGAGCATTCTTTTCTGTCTGTTTTTTTGTTTCTTTTTTTGTAGTTTGTGTGGGTGTGTGTGTGTGGTGTTTCTGATTTTTCTTTTTTTTCTTGCTGGTCTATTTCCTGCAATATTCCCGTGTCACTATGTGTGTGTGTGTGTGTGTTGTTTTGGATTTTTCTTTTTTTTTTTTTTCTTGTGGCTCCATTTCCTGCAGTATTCCTCTATCACTATGTGTGTGTGTGTGTGTGTGTTGTGTGTATGTTTGGATTTTTTTTTTTTTTTTCTGTGGTCATTTCTGCAGTATTCTGTGTCAGTGTGTGTGTTGTTTTTTTGATTTTTTTTCTTGCTGCTCTATTTCAGCAATATTCTTGTGTCACTATCCCTGTGCAGCTCAGTTTTGGTCTCCAGCACACCCCCGAACCCATGGGCACTGAAGCCTTACCAGACATGAAGGGCTGCTGAGTCTGGGACATTTTTCACAATCTTGTGATGATGAGAATGGGGATGATGACAATGATAACTGTGATGCTGTAGCGTTCTTTTTCCCTTTGAGACTGTGTGACATGGCCGTATTGTACATTTTCATCTGTCATATGAAATCAGCCAGGTCTGAGGGATACAGTCACCTGCTGGGTTGGTCAGGACATTCGAACAGTCATTTGGATGATGCATCTGCATGGGTGCAACTTTTTCCGTTTGTCGACGGAATCCATTTTATCTTAAGAGTCAGAAACGTAAAAATCCGTTTTTTTTGAAAAAGCTTCAGCATCTGGGGGGCATAGCCCCCAGACCCCCCATATGGGGCGCTGCGGGCCCCTGGACCCGTTTCAGTTTTTGACTTTTTTAAAGTTGCACCGTTGCATCTGTAAAGTGGATAAAAGTGGACTGTGTAATCCCAGTCTTCTCAGCGAGCCAATATCTCAGGGATTGGTCAGGGCCGAAAAGTCCCATAATACCTTCTTTTGACTATGGGAATTTGAGCCCACGATTTTTCAATCAGTTGTCAGCTGTACTAACCACTACACCATGTTGGCTGATCCTTTCGGTCTTCTGTGTATGTTCGCTTGTTAGTTTTAAGCGAATTTTTTTTAATGAAAATTGTTAGTTTTTTATTGATATTTTTTAATGAATTTATCCATTGACAGTTTCTATTTACTCTCCTATTCCTGCAGCAGTGACAGAAGAGGAGATTAACAGGGCATTAGAAGAAGGGGATGACCTGGAACACTGTGATGAGAAGACAGAGCCTGTAAGCAGCTTCCCGGACTCCAGCGTGGACACAGATACCAACACCAACACAAACGCCATCCCGTGCCCCACATTCCCTCAAACAACTACTGCAACAACGACAGTCCCAGCGGCCTGTACTTCTAACTACAGCACTTCTGTCGACACATCATCAGATAACGCCGATGACAAGGAAGAGGAGGAGGACAGCGGGGTGGAGGTGTCGGCCATTCATTTGCATCCCGAGCCATCAGAACACGGTCCGCAGATGGCGGCAGGGGCAATAGACATGCACAAAAAACGTCTACAGCAGCAACAGGAGTCTGTGAAACTGAGCTGGGAGGAGACCAAGTGAGTTCTGTGTTGAATGCATGTGAAATTAGGAATTTGTCTGTTTCACTATTCATTTGTTCGGTTCAGTGTTGTTGGTTTTCTTTGTTTTGTTTTTGTTTTTTATCTCCATTCTTTTTTCAAATTGAAGATTGTGAAATTTTCATATTGCACAGGGAGGGAGGGTAAGGGTGGTGTGTGGGGGGGGAGGGGGGATGTCTCTTGTTTGTTTGCGCCTGTTCACAAAATGTGCTAGCAAGATCTTTTCAGCAGTCTCTGGATGGATCTTTACCAAATTTGGATCAGGGATGTTTGTTGCAACCAACAATTATTCACCTAGTTTTGGTTTGTGAGCAGTTATTAAATTGTGTGCCGTTGTCACTCATTAGTTTAGAAGTCTGGCCTGTTGCAGCTGAATAGAGATTGGTAGTAATTTTTTAAATGAAGTAATATTCTCAGCCATGATTTTGAACAGAAATTAAAGTTCAAAATGTTAGCTCACTATTGGCATTTGCCGCATGTTGAAAAAAAGGAGTGTCACCGCTCTGCAGCATGACTTACATGTATTTTTACAAACCCATACTCTTAATGTACCTCGCATTTTCTTGTTGGATAATTAGTATGTAATTATCCCTCTTATTCACACCCACAAGAGTGACATAACACTTTGACAAGGGAGTGAACTTTTACAGGACTAAAAGCAGTTATGATGAAGCTGCAGGTGCTTCCCATCTTGAGAGGTGCATTTCTGACACTTGATTATAGAATAATTATGATTTTGTATGGCAACGAAAGGATTAACATCAAACTTTACAACTCAGAGATATTAGCATTAGGTCCTGTTGGTCCTGTTCTACGTCTAGTCCTTGCTGTCTGCACACACAAATACAGAAAAGACATACAAAATGAAATTCATTGATCCTTAACAGTGCCACTGATCGAAATATTCAGTCAGAGAATACATACACAATCAGTGCCATGGACCGAATGTTGTGTCGGAGACCTTTCTGTGGTTGTAGCAGGAAAATCCCAACCGTTCTTATGACATATGAGGTATGAGTGGCAACTTCCGGATTCTAAAATAGATACTAATTCTAGAATAAATACTAATTAGTTGTATGTGACATCTGACAATCTGTTCTACCTGTGCAGTAGAAAATGTGACCCCATACCATTCAGTGACCTAAAACATGATGGATGACTTACTTATCAGCACTCATGTATGAAAATAGACTTCTGCAGCTAAGGAAATACCTGATCCCACTATTGGAGGTGCTCATTTAAATCCTGAGTCTGTTGATTCACTTCAGTGGCTTGGAAACTAATGAGGATCTGATACATGTAGTTAATATTTTGATGTTACGTCAGACTTGGCCCAGATGATGATGAGTGTCTTCACTACTTATGCTGGCAACTGACATACCTAAAGCACTGCTGCTAGTTTAGTCAGTTGCCCTCGAGTCATACAAGCAAGGAAGAATATGTGCCTCGAAGAGTGAATGAGCGCTTTGAAAAGAAAGCATGCATTGATGATCAGATTTTTGTCATGTCAAGAGGGGAAGGTGGAGTGTCACTTGGGCATGTCAGAGGGAGAGATCAGGGTGTAACTACAGCTTTTTTACATTGCATTGGGGCTTCTTCTGAGTGTGTGTCCTGGGAGTTTGGAGTTTGTTCAAGAGGGAATCATTGTACTAGGACAGTTCCACATGCGCTCCACCCAAACCTGTCTTCAATTATCTGGCAGACTGTGTGTCAGCGTACCAGTGTGGTGACTGCCCAAGCAAACCAGGGCTGTGTGCTGTGCCCGCTTCTGTGTCTAACACACAAAGAAAAACTATTGGAATCTGTGAATCAGTTGACTTATGTTTGTATCTTGTTTTAGTTATTTCTTCTGAAAACTACAATGTTCATCCAGACTACCAGACGAATGACTGAAATAGTAATATTATTGTGATGTGTACAAGGTGTTAATATGCATACAGATGTGCATATATAGTTACTGACAGTTATATGTTGAAAAAATCTGGTATCAAAAAGAAAATATTTGTTGTTTTTTTTATAACTTTTACTTTGTTGTCATCTTATATTTTCAGTATAGCATGATTTTGCTTTTAGTTTAACCTAAAAGAGAAAAGTCTAGTAAACAAAAAAAATATGTAGTTCTATTTGATTTTCTTGGCTAGATGAAGAGATACGATACTTTAAAAATTCAAACGAGAATTTTCAAAATTCCGTGGGCTAACTGAAGTCATTAAATGATGGAGATAGTTTTATCTTGAAAATATGAATGAGCTTGCAGGTGCACGCCTAGTTTGTGTGTTGGAGTTTGTTCAAGATGGATTCATCGCGCTCAGATAATTCAATATGTGCTTTAACCAAATAAGCTGGCTAGTATCTGGCAAACTCCTTGATCTTGCGCAAAACCCTGTACATGTTGTAGTGTGTGGTCACTGATTGTGTCTGTACCTTGGGATAACATAGATTTATGATGAAATCATTCTTTTGAATTATGGTGCCGTTGTGTTCTTGGGATAACATTGTTTTATGATGAAATCATTCCCTGTTGAAGTATTCACTGTTGTGTTCTGTGTTGCAGTCAAATCCGAACACAGCTGGGCTTGAAGCCTTTACCAATGTCCAAAGTCACACCCCACAAATCTGTTACCACTGGAGTCACAAAGCAAGGGTAAGTCTTTCTGGGTAAATGTGGTATAGATGTAGGCGTGTGTGTGTTCTGGGTAAATGTGTGTGTGTGTGTGCTTGCATGCGTTCATGTGTGTGCGTTTGTGAGTGTGTGTATGTGCGCGCGCATGTGTGTTCTGGGTAAATGTGTGTGTGCATGTGTGAATGGGCTCAGTTGTGGACAGCTACCATGAAAATAGCGACTATCCAAATAATGATAACATAACAGCGACATCACCACAGCAACCATTTGAAAACAGTGATTTGACACTACAGTGACTGTATAAAATTCAAATCACTACAGAATAAAAAGAAAAGACTGGAGGATAGTCGTCAAGCCACAAAATACAAATCAATGGTTAGTCATCAGTGAGTGCATGCATGTGCGTGTGCGTGTGTGTGTGTGTGTGTGTGTGTGTGTGTGTGTGTGTGTGTGTGTGTGTGGTGTGTGTGTATGTGTGTGTGATATGACTGTGTAAGTGTAAGAAGTGTCCAGAGAGAGAGAGAAGAGAGAGAGAACAAGAGACAGACAGTGACAAAGAAATAATGAAAACATTATGGAAATGGGAATTTTAGTCAGATTAGCCACAAAAACCACAAGATAAAACCCATAGGCTAGTTATCAACCCACAAAATATAATCCATAGGTCATTCAGTGATCAAGCCACGTTTAGTTCCATATTGTGAGTATAGATCTGGTAGGAATTGCCGTAGGTCATTCTGGTCTCAGATAGTAGCAATTCTGGTGTTCGTCCACACATATTTTTTTCATTCATTGAGTCAAGTCTCTGTCTTGTAAAAGCTGGGTATGGATAGTATGTCGAAGTATTCCTCCCATCTTAAAGTTTTCAAGCTGATTATTTGTTCGTGGCATTCCTGCGTCTGATCGAGCTTTCACGCTCAGTGTGTATGTACAGGAAATGATGGCTGTCTTCTCTCCCCTGTCTTGTTTCTGTGCCCTATGTAATTTTCTGCTCATGTCTCCATATGATGAGGGGAAACATTGCAAACACAGATAGGAGTCCAGTCAACTACACATATGTGAAAATGTTATGAGATCCAAAACAAGTGTGACTGCCCACGTTCAAGCAAACAGGAACCAGAAAAAAAAACTCGGAAAAAAAACAAGAACGCGTATTTAATGCAACAAGACAAGACATGCAAATTTTCAGCCAACTGGCCTTTGTCAAGCGTAAGATCACAAACAAACAAACACCAGTGGATGGAGCAGAGATCATAAACAAACACCAGTGGATGGAGCTGCAGGGAAATTTCAGTCTTTTTCTTCTAATTTTTGTATCTGGTGTTTGTTTGTATTCTTATTCCAGTTGGCCAAAAATTTGCGCCTGTCATGTCTTGTTGTATTAAATATGTTTTTGCTAGAATATTATGAGGGAATTTTTTTTTTTTTTTTCTTTATTCCTTTTTTTTTTTGTTTCTTTTTTTTTTTCTTTTTTTTCTTTTTTTTGCAAAGGTCTCACAACATTTGGTGCAGCCGTCTTCAGCATTCAGCAGGAAAACTACGATCATATGTGCCACATCATGGCTCATTTCCGAGAGGCAAAATGAGAGCAGAACAGCAACACTTAATTGTCGAAATAGACATCAACCAGCGATATGACGAAGAAGTGTGCACAAGACAGAGACAAAGACCTTATAAGTACCATATATATATATTAACTGCATTAGCGTTGCATGATTAAGCAGTTTGCTTACTATTGTATGTGAATTTGTGATGCATAATATTTTGCATCTGCTCATGTCATCAATATTGGATTGAACCATTTATGTAACAATCACATGCTATGTCTTCTTTCAAGTCTAAGTTGTTCCAGCAGTGATCTCTTGTTCTGTATGCACACCTTTGTCCTACTCCCTTCCTGAATTTTGGTCATCATGAATGTATGCTATTGTGAATGATGAGAATGCGCACTTTAATGTGATTTTCATATTTTTAATGTGATTTTTATATCACGATTTGGCGACTATAAACTTCATGATTATTGTTATTAAAAGGTTATAGATTAAGCAAGGTGTTTGTCTTAAAACACCTGAAAAATTGAGTTAGCTCCAATTTTATGCGGATGAGTCTCATGTGTTGTCCATGTCCATGTCACAGAATGCCAACATCTTACAGTCGGTGCTGTTGTTGATACGTGAGCTGGACAAAGACAGTTTGGAAATTGTTCACAACACTGTGCAGCGGAGGTTGGAAGACATGTGACCGTCACCTTTGACCCTCGCCTACGCAATACATCTACCATGCCTGAAAATTGGGGCCAGAGAAAAACATTCCATTGGAGTTGATACATATCGTGTTTGCTTGTACAGTTTTGACAGATGTTTTGAAGACGTGGAACCGTTGATTGGAATTCCATTCTGCGCAGTAATCTCTTTGAGTTGTGTTTCTTTTGTTTGAGAGAGAGAGAGAGCATGATTTTGTTTTCAAGGGCAAATGTGTGTGTTAAAGTTTCACCCTTTTCTATTCCACATCCATGTTTAGTTGACACTCTTAGAAAAGAGAGAATAGATGGATGGATCAGAGACCTCAGTGTGTGTGTGGATGTATACATGTATGTGAGTGATATTTCAAAGCAAAATCAGATGTGTCTTGATCCATTGAAACAAGATTATAAAGCTGTAGTTAGAAATGAAACCTGTTTGTCAGCTTTTTGTTTTTCAGAAAAAAGAGTATGGATTTGCTTTTCTTTTGTTTCTGTTTTGATTAAAAGTCACTGATTATTTTGTGTATTTGAAACGGAAGTCAGGTCTGTTTCACTCTGTCTTTCTCTCAACTTAAAGACATTTTTCTCTGTCTGTCTGTCTGTCTGTCTGTTTGTCTGTCTCAATCATTGAAATGGCAATCAGTATCATAATTGTTTTATGTTTTGGTATAGGTAACCAACACAAGTTGTAAATATTAATAGAAGTAAAATCAAAATCCAGTATAAGGTGGTCCACCACCAGCAGATAAATGTTATCTTACTTGGTTTAGTGTCATGCATAGTTGCATAGCGTTGTGATTTTCTCAGATGCATGTACGCCCGTTATCTTGCCCAGACTCTGCAGGCAGTTTGTTGCTGCGCAGTCAGCATGCTCCGTCTTTGGTAGGCTTACACGTTGGGTGTTTTCATGTTTCTTTAAGCTGCTGGACACTGACATGACGTACAGGGATCTTTAACGTGTGTATTTGATGTTCTACATGCATGTACATATGAGATGAGGTTGTAGGCACTGACAGGTGTGGACAGACGTTTACCTGGAAGATGGGTACATTTTAACCCTTTACCCATGTCGGAGGTGCCCAAGCAGGATTAACCCTTTGACCCTGCACCCTGTCAACCAGCATCCTGCATTGTCAGCCATGCTAGCAGATCAAAAACTGAACCCTTTGACTCCCTCATTCTTTCCACCAGCTTCCTGCAGGAAGCTGGTGGAAAGGGTAAGGAAATCAAAGAGTTTAATTTTTGCAGTTGGTGGATAGGTGCGGGAGTCAAAGGGTTAAAATGGTCCTTGAGTTTGAAGGCCAGTGTTTACTCTCTTGACCACCCCACATGCTTGTTTTATCATGATATTCTTCTGGATTGTTTTGTTAGTTGGTGTGTATGAAACAACAAACATAGAGGGATGATGACAAGGATTTCTTGTTCTTGTGTGTGTTTTTTTTGTTTTTGGTGTTGTTGTTTTGCATTATCAGTGATATCTTTTTAACACGTGTTGTGGGTTTTCTTTCTTATTCTGCAGCTGAATAGTTTGGTTTTTTTCCTCTTTGTATTTGCATTTGTTTAGTTGTCTTTTTTTGGCTTCCCTTGTCTATGCTTTCATGAAGACCTGGAAATAATGCTGTTTGTCGGAAATTTTTTTGTATCCGACATATTGAGTATATGAACTGGCTTTTTGCAGCAAAACTTGTTTTCTCTGTCCTAATTTTTTTGTTCTGCTGTACAGTTTAATTATATATATATATATATATATATATATATATATATATATATATATATATGTGTGTGTGTGTGTGTATGTGTTCTGATTTCCCTGTTCTTATTTTCACTGAAAACTTGCTTATATTTTTGTTTAACCATGATTTCTGAAATACATTCCATCAAGTATTCATGTGACATTTCTTTCTGTCCATCCGTTGGCTTTTTTGTCTGCCAATTTACCAGTGTATTATATTTATTTATTTATTTATCTGTTAGTATTTATGTATTCAGTTATCTCCTGTGGGGATGAATTTGCTCCCATTAGCTTTGTATTTTTTACAATATCAAAATAACTGTTTGAAAATGTAATAATGAAAATGTAATAATATACACATTTTATGATGCATAGTAATTTCATTTTTCCAACCTTTATGATTGTGTATCAGTTGTATTCTCAGTTTTTATTTGCATTTTGTGTGTGCATTCTCATACTCAGGATGGTGTTTTGTTTTGGAATTTTTGTTTATTTTGTCTGTGGTCATTTTCTGCAAGTAGCAATATATTTCTTGAAAGCAAAATGATTTGGCTCTTATAAGTGAAGATAGGTACTAAAGCTTCTGATTAACCTTTTACAGCTGTTGCAGTAACATTTTCACCAAGTCTGACAGACCTTAATGAAAGGTGTTCATTTGAAAGACAGCTTGGCAGCAATTGAACTTTGTTTGGGTTTGAAGACGGTAGTTTTGAACAACACAAGCAGCAGTGTGTGCCCTGATATTGACTTTGATTTTCTAAATACTTAGCCAGATGATAAATGTTGTTATGTAGACAGCAAAGGAGAGTGAATACTGCATAATAGGACATCATCGGGTATGATGTCCTTGTGGCTTGTCTTTGCCTTGCCTTTCACATGCACGTTTGTTGGTTCATACTCACAGTTTCCCTCATAGCTTCATTATATAATGATCAAAAAGCAACAATCAGATGGAATAATCAAAACTGCAAATTTTTTAACATCACTAAAGGGGTAAGGCAAGGTTGCATCTTGTCTCCACATCTCTTCAGCATATACACTGAACATATCATGAGAGAAGCAGACATAGAAGACATGGGAGTAAATATTGGTGGTAGAAACCTGTCAAATTTACGCTACGCAGATGACACAGGATTACTGGCAGACAACATTACAGGCTCTAGGAGGATCCTGTACAGGGTAGACCGGGTTGGAAAGGCAGCTGGGCTGGACTTAATTTCAAAGAAGACAAAGGTTATGCATGTTGCAGGCAAATATAACATTAGACAGGACCAGATCATGCTAAACCAAGTCCCTCTAGAAAATGTCAAGGACTTTAGATATTTAGGTTCAGTCAAGACACACGATGGAACATGCTCAAAAGACATAAAGATGAGAATTGGAATGGCCAAGAACAGTATGGTTCAATTGAACAATATTTGGAAAGACCACAGCATAACAGCAGACCTTAAGATAAAACTCTTAAAATGTCTTGTCTGGCCAGTGATGTTATACGGCTGCGAGGCATGGACAATGAAGAAAGAGGATGAAAGACGAGTGGAAGCAGCAGAGCTGTGGTTTTACCGAAGACTGCTGAGGGTCAAATGGACGGATAGGCGCTCAAATGAAAGCATACTGAATGAGTTGGGTACTACACGCAAGCTTCTAGTACTCATACAACGGAGGAAACTGAAATATGTTGGACACGCAATCCGTAATGAGAGAACAGACTTGATGTCCACTGTCCTCCAAGGTAAAGTGGAAGGAAGAGAAACAGAGGACGGCCACCTGCATCACTTGCTAGAAACATCACAAACATCAGTGGCAAGAAACTCCAGGAGGTGGTCAGACTTAGCCAAGATCGAGAGTGCTGGAGGCAACTTGTGAGGACATCATGTGCAGCGGCCAACACTGTTCCCGGTGACGCCGACAGGTGAGACAGGTGAGACTCACAGTTACCCAGATCTGGACGTTGCAGTTGACCTTGACCTGGTCTCCCACTCACCAGTACATACAGCATAAACCATCCCCTCTCAGCATCTTTGCACAACAAGTAGGCCTAAAAATGAGCCAGAAGAAGACAGAAGTGATGACACTGAACATCCCAAACCCCTGTCAATTCAAGTTGATGGAACAGACATATACAAGTGAAGAGTTTGCCTGTCTAGGCATCACTGTCAGGTACGGTGGAAGAGCAGGCTGTAACACCAGACAGCATTCTTAGCAGAGCCAGAAACACCTGTAAAATGCTGAACAGTATCTGGAGATACCACCACCACAGTATCAGCACCAAGCTGAGACTATGATACAGGCTTCCAGAGCTGTATCCTTTCCATCCTACTTTGTTCTTCAGAATGCTGGAGGACGACAGAAAGCGTTATTACCAAACTATCAGCCTTCCACACAAGCAAACTTCAAAGAATTAAACGAATCTTCTGGCCAAATGTCATATCAACTACTTGTCCAATGCGCTCAAGAGAGTAGGGGTACTCATCATCATCATCATCATCATCATCATCATCATCACGTGCTCTGCCGCATGGCGTTGGTGATCATGGTCCTCCATATGCATGTGTCCCTTGTCGCTGCAAGTACATCTTCCAATCACCTTCCATGTCCTCAGCCACCCAGCAAGTCCGTCCACTATTTTCTCCCTGGGGGTACTATTATCTTGAAAAGGTGTTGGAGATGGATTGGGCGCAGGATAAAATCAGTCACACTGCCCTTCACTGAACGCCAGAAGAAAGATGTAAGAGAGGAAGTATCAAGAACATCTTGTGACGGACAGTAGAAGAACTCCAGGCCCTGACACACACCTGGCATAACCATGCAAAGACTGGCCCATAACAGACAAGAGTGGGGGATCTTCATTGCTGCCCTACATGGCAGTGACATACTGGGCAGCAAGCGAAGTAATTCATGATTACCACTTGCCTTATCATTTAGTTTCCTTTATGAAAATAAAAAACAGAACATGACAGTGACATACTGGGCAGCAAGCAAAGTAATCCATGATTACCACTTGTCTTATCGTTTAGTTTCCTTTATGAAAATAAAAAACCAGAACATGAATCTCTTCTCTATATGAGTAACGCAGGTAACCTCCCAGCCTTTTGTTTCTTGATTTGATTTCCCAGATCCATTCCGTATTATGACAAGGCAGCAGTTGAATGGGGAGAACGTAGTACAGAATGTGGCTGTATGTTATGTTCAGTAGCTAGAAGGAACTTAAGTCTACCTCATTCTTCCCTTTTAGGCAAACTTGTTCATTGTCGCACAGAAACTTGAAAATCTGTACATGTGTACGACTGTCTCAAACTGTCCATCACCTTCCTGCATTATCAGCTATGACGTAGTGAAACCAAAACCTTAACCCTGTTATCGTCACACCCTTGTGCATCAGCGTCCTGCATTATAGCTATTACATAACCATGGGTGCAACTTTTTCCGTTTGACGACGGAATCCATTTTTCAAAAGAGTCAGAAACGGAAAATCCGTTTTTTGAAAAAGCTCCAGCGTCTGGGGGGCTATGCCCCCCGGACCCCCCATACGGGGCGCTGCCTGCCCCTGGACCCCTTTCAGTTTTTTACTTTTTCTAGGTTGCACCCTTGCATAACAGAGCCAAAATCTTAACCCTGTTATGCTTACATCCTGTCCACCAGCTTACTGCAGCAATCTGGTGAATAGGGTGAGAGGGAGTGATTTTCTTTTCAGCTAGAGGATAGGTTGAGGGACTCAAAGGATTAATCACTTGACCACACAGACATCACCATAAAATCTTAGAGTGTAGTTTTTGATGGATGCTGTAATGTGCAGAGATGGACAAGAAATGAGTCATTGCTCTGTAGTCTTTTGCTCTATTCCGGTGCACCATAAGTATATGTATAGTCTGCTACATGATTTAGTTAGAATTAATTTACATTGATTAATTAACACTCTTCATGTTTCATTGTGCAAATGTGGCTCTGGTGCTGAAAGAAAATGTAATAGATTGCAATAAATATATACACACTACAATACTATTAATTCAAGCAACTGCTATTACAAATACATTTATGAATTTTTGGTTTTCCTGCTTCTTCTTCTTCCTCTTATATTTGTCATCTGCATGGTCAGGCTGTATCTGATGACAAGTGTGGCCGTTCTTTCTAGTTCCTGCCTCGTTCCTTGGAGGTTAGTAGTCAGATGAATTATGGTCATCCATATCTTTTGTCGCTCCACTTGATGGGGGCGACGTTCTGCAGCATGTGTCCAGTTGTTTGGTCATCTTGACCGGAGCGGCAGGTTGATGATGTTGTCAGTTCATGTGGGTGATGAGCTGTTTGTGGCCAGTACAGAAACTCATCAGGACCACTTGAAGATCTCTGGACAGAAGATGAGGGTTATCCCTTTCTATCAATGGCTTAAGGAGTGATCTGATGATGCTTCTTTTTTCACTGTAGCTGGTGCTGTTGTCTGGTCTGTCTTCCTGGGTTCCTCTTTTAGTTAGATTATCTATCGCCCTTTTCCTGGTATCTGACAGTGAGTGGGGATCCATTGGAGGACTGCTCTTCTGGGTCTTCTGATTTGCTGGAAGGCATTGGTAAGGTGCTAAAATCCCGGTTATGACTTATTCTGCAGCCAAGATGGTGGCTTTTTTCCTGAGTGGTTTTTGACTAATGGTGTTTTTTATTTTTTCATTCAGTCATCTTTTTTGTTGAAAATAGCAAGATAAAAGAAATCTTGAAAAGATTTTGGAATATTTTTTAAAGTTTTTGCAATATTGTTTTCACTCAGTTCATTGGCAACAGTGTTTTGCGATGTAGAAATAGTGAATATTGCTTCCACATTCCCTGTTTGGAAATGGCTTATACATCTGGTAGGAATTGTTCAAAAATGTGTGATGAGTGAATTATGTTCTGTAGTTGTGAAGTGAATTATCTGGTTTATCTCCATGATGAGAAGTATTTAGACAGATTGATGATGATTGATTGTGTATATTATTTCATGGTTGTGATAATGATGATGATTGTTTTTTTTTAATTGTAAGATTGTGATCCGACATATCCAACTTAAAGGGAACAGTGAGTTTGATTGTAAATATGTCATGTATATGAAAGCATTGGTTTGCATTGCAAGTTTTTATTAAAATACATTATGAATGAACACAGTCTGCTTATTTTCATTTGAATGGCAGATGTAGGCTGCACAGCTTTGGCAAGTCTGTTGTGTGTGTGTGTGTGTGGTGTGTGTGTGTGTGTATGAATGTATGTTTATGTATTCATGTATGTTAATGTATGTTTTCCAAAGTGTGTGTGTGTGTGTGTTTTGTGTGTGTGTGTGTGTGTGTGTGTGTGTTGTTACAGCCGTAATATAACTTTATTCTGACAATAAGTATTGATGAATGACATGGTACTATTGTAAGTGTGTATGTGTGTGTGTGTGAAAAGTTCTTTTTACGGGCACTTGAGGGTCAGTGTCCCTCGTGGGGATGCCAGGGACTTTTTTTGTTAGTATAAGTAGTATTTCTGCCATTTAGAAATTCTGTGCTAGAAATTTCTTCTTTTCTGTCAGTTCTTGTTTTGCCTTGCTTCTTTGCTTTCTGCCATCTCTTCCTGTCATTTTCTGCTTTGCTGGTTCGAACATTCACCTGTCATCATCATCATCATCATCAGGTGCCCTGCTGCATGGCGTTGGCGACCATGGACTTCCAACCATCTCTCTATCTCGTTTCCCCCAGCATCTCCCCCACCCCCTTCATCCCCAGCCACTCTGCAAGTCCGTCCAGCATTCTCTCCCTGGGTCTACCTGATGCTCTCTTTCCCTCCAGCTTTCCCGTTGTGACCAGGTGCTCCAAATCCCCCTTCCTCATAAAATGGTCTATAAATGTTGCTTGTCTTTTCCTAATCTTCCTTATGAGTGATCGACTTGTGTCTGCCTCCATCAAGACTGTCTCGTTTGTTTTCTTTGCTGTCCATGGAACTCTCAACATTCTTCTGAGAAACCACATCTCGGCTGCCTCAATCCTGCTCTGCTTTGCTTGCTGACTGTCCACGCCTCGCATCCGTACAACAGTACTGGTTCTATATAACATTCAAGGACTCTCTTTCTGATGTTAATTGATAGGCATTTGTTGGTAAGAATGCTTGTCATCTTCTTGAATGCTATTTTGGCTTGGCCGATTCTGCCAGCTATTTCCGATGTGCATCTGCCGTCTGATGAAATGACCGTTCCCAGATATTTGAACTTATTAACCTGTGTCAAGGTTGTGCCATTTGCTGTTATTTTGCATGAGGGGATTTCATGTTTTTTACTGATCACCATGACTTCAGTCTTCCTGCTGTTTAGTTCCAACCCCTTACCTTTGCTTTCTGTTTCTAGTATATTCACAAGGTTTTGTAGGTCCCTTTCATTTTCTGCAATTAGCACGGTGTCATCTGCGTACCGAATGTTGTTTATCATTTTCCCTCCAACCTTTAATCCAGGGTCGTCTTCTAGGTTTCTCATGATGTTTTCGCTATATAGTGAAAACAGATCTGGTGACAAAACACAACCCTGTCTGACTCCTCTTTTGATGTTTTGAAAAGAGCTTATATTGTTTTCTATTCTCATTGCAGCTGTTTGTTCCCAGTACATATTCCTGATTATTCGTAGATCTTTTCCATTGACATTGAGTCTCTCCAGTTGGTTGATCAATTCATCATGTCGTACCAGATCGAAAGCCTTGATATAGTCAACAAAGCATAAATACAAATCCTTATTCATCTCAATTGACCTCTCTATGACATTAGTAGTTCCTTTCCCCTCCACAAATCCACACTGTTCTTCTGTATTTCTCTTTTGATTCTATTCACCTGTATGTGTTCTATAAAGCCTTTCATACTTTTTTTGTTGAGATTGATAATTGGATACATGTATTTAACTGCATTTTTGTCTCTAGAATTCTGATGTGCAGGAGCAATTTCAGTTGACTTAAGCCAGTATTTTTGGTGTCCTTAGTTATGTTTACATTTGTATGCAAGTTATTTTTTTTAATCCTTTGGTGATAAATTGGGCGGAATGGTCAACGCCAGGGGCATATTCTTAGAATATGGACGCGAATACATTATATGTACTTAACATTTTTTCCATGTGTGTGTGAGGATTGATAATTGGATACCTGTATTAAATGCATTTTGGCTCTAGGGAAATGAGCTCTGTGGAAGCAATTTTAGGTAATTCAGGCCTGTTATGCATATAGATAGTGTCCTTAGTTTGTTTAAATCTGTACTCAGGTATGTTTTTCAACCCCCTATGGTATAAATTGATGGAGTGGTCAATGCCAGGGTATCACTTTAGATTATGTGCGTGAATGTATTGTGTATTTCTTATTTGTTTTCCCCTAATAGCCCTGATGTGGATCTACACAGTCGGCTGGGCTTTAAACAAAAATAACAATTACATTAATTCAGACTCAAGGAGGTGTTAATGTATGTTTTCAGACGGTTATAGCCCTGATATGGCTATGCACAGTTGGCTGGGCTTTAAACAAGAAAAGCGATAATGATAATGGGGGCTGGTGCAAAGTTGGATGGATAGATTTGCTGATGTCTATACAGTGACATGCCGATGTGTACATACGGTTTAAACAGATTTTATTGACAATGACAGTGAAAATGATACTTTATTTTCCAGCAGAATACGTTCTTAATTAAAAGCCGTTGATAATTTACATGTCTGCCCAAAACTAAAAACACTGAAAAAGAAATGTATTAACAGATCTTTTCTACTTTTTTTTTTAAATTGGACATAGTTCTGATATGGCCCAACGCAGTCGGCTGGGCTTTAAAAAAAAGCACGGTGTTTTTGTTAATGTTGTTGTTGTCTGACTATGCAGACGACAAACGACAGAAGAAGAAGCAGCAGGAAAATCAAAATGTCATAAATGTATTTGTATTATAGTTGCATTAAATTAACAGTTTATATGCTTGCGTTTTTATACTGTGGCCGTTCTGCACGTGGTAGTCACTGCACCCGTAGAAATAAGAGCGTAGGTAGGCGAGAGAGCTTCAAAGGATTGCACGTTCCTGCCTGGAGAAGATCAGGAAAAGACAAGCAACATTTGTAGGACATTTTATGAGGCAAGGAAATTTAAGCATCTGGTCACAACAGAAAAGCTGGAGGGAAAGAGAGCACCAGGGAGATCCAGGGGGAAAAACATTGAACGGACTTGCAGAGTGGCTGAGGACAGAGAGTGTGGGAGATGTAGGCCTACTTGAAGCGACAAGGGATAGATTCGTATGGAGGACCATGATCGCCAACGCCAAGCGGCGGGGCACATGATGAGATGATGATGAGTGTAATGTGTGTAGTGAAATGTCTGTACTGAATACTTGCAACACTGAGCCACAAACAGGACATTTCATGAGGCAAGAGAAATTACATGTAGAGCACCTAGTCACAACAGAAAAGCTGGAGGGGAAAGGAGCACCAGGCAGACCCAGGGAGAAAATATTGGACGGACTTGCAGAGTGGCCGAGGAAAGAGAGGGTGGAAGATGTACTTGCAGCGACAAAAGATAAATTTGTATGGAGGACCATGATCGCCAACGCCATGCGGCAGGGCACATGATGATAATGACTCTCCCGTCACTCATTAAAAATTCCCTGGGCTGATCAGGCAAACAGGGGTAAAGGCATACGTAGGGATGTGTCCATCGTGCGACAGAAAGAGAAGAGACGTGAACATCACACTGCATGAAAGGACCTGGCTTGAGGTTTGATCAATGTCTACTGTACAGCAAGATAAAACGAGCTACCAGCTATGAAAACCAAGGCAGCCATTAACCAAACTGTGGGTCGATGGTCTTCGCAATTATAACAATGCCGGCTGAAACGTCAACGTTTTTCTTTTTTTCTTTTTTGACAAAGATTCACATGTGTACATGTACTTTTACTTGCAATATCTGTACATATGTGTGTGTATGTGTGTGCGTATGTGTGTGTAGAGAGACAGAGGCAGGGCAGAGAGAGAAGGGGCAGAGAGAGAGAAAGGAGAGAGAGAGAGTAGTGGTGTATGTTTGTGTGTTGTGTGTGTGTGGTGTGTGTGTGTGTGTGTGTGTGTGTGTGTGTGTGTGTGTGTGTGTGTGTGTGTGTGTGTGTGTGTGTGTGTGTGTGGATTGCATGTGATGCTCAACATATCTGATCAACATTGTAGTGTTTGTGTATCTCGAGATAGAGGCTAGGATATGATAAAAGACACCAAAACATACATAAAAACGGGCCTAAATTACCTAAAATTGCTTCCGCATATCTCACTCCTTAGAGCCAAAAGTGCCCTTAACACATGTACCCAATATCAATCCTAAGAAAAAGTACAAAAGACTTTAAACCTATAACACAAGTGACAAAGGAACTGAATGGACCAAGAACAAAGTGAGCAAAAGACATTATGAAAAAATGAAGAAGAAGAAGTAGAACATAAAAGCGAAGGAAACACTAAGGCAGAATAGTAGTAGTGAAGAAAAGTGAGAGAAAAGACAGAATATATCCGAGAGGTGGAGAACATTGATACATGAAAAGGATGATCATCACGATGATGAGAGTGATGGTGGGGGAGGAGAAGGCAGTGGTGCTCTGAATAATGAATAATGAAGAAGCTAGGGGTCAAGGATGAGTAGTTGTAGTTAGGCGTGGTAGTAGTAAGAAGATTGTCCTGGAGAATCTCTATAGAGGGGTTCGTAGGTGTTATGTGTATAGTACAGAGTAGTGGCGCAGTGTGTAGTGTTGGTGTGAAGTGTATAGTGTGTAGAGAGTGTGTGTGTGGATGATGCGAAGTGTGACGATGCATGGTGATGTGTGATGATGATTACGTGACGACGACTATGCTGTATGTGTGTGCTGTGATGTGATGATGCATCTATGGTCCAATGTGAGTAGCATAACAGGCTAAGGTGGTGGCAACAGAACATTTGTCCTAGGTAATCCTCATGGATGAGTTCAGGTTCCACAATTTAGTGGTTTTGCTGTGATGGTCAGGATGATATTGTAGTAGGTTTTGCCTGTGATGAGTGGTGTCATTTGTCAGGTTTATCCTCAGGATGAGTCAGCTCAGCATCATTTAGTCAGGTTTATCCTCAGGATGAGTCAGGCTCAGCATCATTTTAGTCAGGTTTATCCTCAGGATGAGTCAGGCTCAGCATCATTTTAGTCAGGTTTATCCTCAGGATGAGTCAGGCTCAGCATCATTTTAGTCAGGTTTATCCTCAGGATGAGTCAGGATCAGCATCATTTTAGTCAGGTTTATCCTCAGGATGAGTCAGGCTCAGCATCATTTTAGTCAGGTTTTGCTCATTAAACCAGAGATAGAACTGCATGGGGATTGTTTCCTGTCCATATTATGTGCACGTCACGTTTCGAACTGAGTGTTCATGTCGGTGTACCAAACAGATACTACAACAAAAACAACTACTACAAGTAGTACTACTATTCATAATAATATGATGATGAATAATACAACAACAACAAAACCACCACCAATAATAATAATAATGACAATGATAACGATAATGATAACACCATTGATGTTGATGATGATGATAATGATAATCATATAATAATAATAATAATGTTTATTTGTATAGCGCATATTCCATATAAAAACATGCTCACCAGCGCTTTACATTTCGCAAGAAAGGCAAAAGGTGATAAAAAATGTTCACAATTACATATGCACAATAAGATAACAACTAACATTAAAACTATACAAGTAAGAAGACACATAAGAAACCACAGAATATTAAAATTTAAACACAGACTTATGTAATGAAGAAAGATGAACAGATTTTTCATATGAATAAAGAGGCATACTGTGTTTATATATTGCTGGGTGTGTGTGCTTGCGTACGTGTGTGTGTGTGTGTGTGTGTGTGTGGTGTGTGTGTGCGTGCGTGTGCGTTGCTGTGCGCGTGTGTGTAGTAATTGGGTGTGTGTGTGTGTGTTGTGTGTGTGTGTGTGTGTGTGTGTGTGTGTGTGTGTGAGTGCGTGTGCTATGTTTGCATGCGTGTGTGTGTTTGTGCATGCAATAGTTTTACATAAAAGTATAATCAATATTTTGAATGAAGATAAAAACAAAAATTCTAATTCATATACAGGAAAAACATTATAACTTCAGTATTCAGCATTAACACCTTGACAATCAAAATTAGGCCTACCTCACAACTTATAAACTATTCGCATATCATACATCACAATTTACATACAAACAAAAAAATTTTTAAGTTTCTTAAAGTATTTCAGTCTCTTTCCCACTCAATTTCTCCCCTATCCCCTCCTCAGCTGTACACATACAGTGATACACACACATGCTCACTCATGCACACACACACACACACACACACACACACACACACACACACACAACAACACATGACACACACACACACCACACACACACCTTGCTCTATAGGCCCCTATACAAAATACTGTTATACAGGCAGGAGAGATTAGTCTGATGACAGACTTCAAACTAAGGCTCTTCAGGTTAGATGAGTTTGAAAGAGGTGGGTTTTCAGGTGCCGTTTGAAGGTTGAGAAACACTTAGTTTTTCTGAGAGACAGTGGTAGAGAGTTCCATACATTTGGGCCAAAGACAGAGAAAGACTTTTTACCAAAGGTGTCTAGAGAGAAGCGAGGAACAGTCAACAGTGAGGTGTCAGAAGAGCGGAGCGTTCGAGAAGGTTTGTAACCCTGCAGGAGGTTGTCAAGATAGGATGGCATGTCTCGTGATAGATACACTGAAAGCAGAGACAGGCAACTTTGTATTGAATCCTAGCCTTTCCAGGAGCCAATGAAGTTTTCTAAGCAGAGATTTTGCACTCTCACGCCTGGGCTTGCGGAGAACAAGGCGATCCGCGTGGTTCTGTATGCGCTGAAGTATAAATAGTTGATTGTCATGGAGACCTGCGAATAGAGAGTTACAATAGTCCAGTCTAGATAGTATGAAAGAGACAGCAAGCTTGTTGGCAGCATCAGTGGAAAGAAAGGATAAGCGAATCTTACCTATTCTGCGTAGCTGATAGTACAGAGTACGGCACAACTGTTTGACATGGGCTTCCATAGACAGTGTTTCATCCAGGTAGAAGCCAAGGTTTCTAACAGTTTGTGAGAAAGATACATCACAACCAGAGATAGACATGGGGGCATGAGTAACCTGATTGACCTTTGACTTAGTACCAGTAACAATAAGCTCAGTTTTATCATCATTCATCTTCAGCTTGTTTTATCATCATTCATCTTCAGCTTGTTTTCACTCATCCACTTGGAGACATCCTCTATACAATCTCTCAGACTGCACGCAAGAGCGTCAAATCTGATGGGGCAGAGGAGCTATGCAGCTGTGAGTCATCCGCAAAGAAGTGTATGAGTGACCTGACTGATGAATGATAGTGCTGAGAGGTTGTGTATACATAGTGAACAGGACAGGTCCCAAGACAGAACCTTGTGGGACACCACATTTCAGCACAGATGGATTTGATTTGTGGCCAATGACAACAGACTGGGTATGGCCAGTCAAATAGGAGGTAAACCAGTCCAGAACCGTTCCAGAACAGCCAAAAGTGGTACGCAACCGCGTTATGAGGATGCTATGGTCTATGGTGTCAAATGCTGCTGACAAGTCAAGCAGTGACAAGATAGACACACTCCCATTATCTGAAGCCTGAAGGAGGTCATTGACCACACGCAATAGAGCGGTTTTTGTGCTATGGCACTTACGGTAGGCTGACTGGAATACTAATGATGATAATAAAGTTAATAATGATAATAATAATAATAATAATAACAACAATAATAATAATAATACTGATAATAATAATAATAAAATATTAATAATTTCCCTATACTTCGCTAGCAGCCCATAAAATAAAACGTGTGTTGCACGTTTAAATAACAGAGTCTCATCAATCTTTTACTTTAAACAAGTAACTACAGACGATAGCATAACTGGGGCAATAATGAAAGTAAGTCAAAAGAGGCGCTAACAATACCCAACAGTAACCAACCACTACTGACACTGATCACAAAAACACAGGAAGTGGGAATAATATAAATGAACACGTCTCCACACACACACACACACACACACACACACAAAACACACAGCACACACACACAACACACAGCACACACACTCACAACACACATATAACACACACACACACACAACACACACACACACACACACACACACACACACAAAACACACACACACACACACACACAAACACACAGCACACAGACAAACACACACACACAAGCACACACACTCACAACACACATATAACACACTCATACACACACACACACAACACACACACATACACATACACACACACACATACAATACACACACACACATACAAACACACAACACCAGAGAAACACACACACGCACACACACACAGAAAGAGAGAGAGAGAGAGAGAGAGAGAGAGAGAGAGAGAGACAGATAGAGAGAGACAGATAGAGACAGACAGACAGAGACAACAGAACAGACAGAGACAGATAAAGAAAGAGACAGAGACAGACAGAGAGACGGAGACAGAAGACAGAGACAAAGAGAGAGAGAAGATGAAGAGCTTGTGGACACTCAGCTATCAATCCAAGTCTTCCTTGGTTGGCCTCTGATCTTGAAGCCAGGCATCCTTGTGTTGAATGCACTGTGTGTGGGCTGGGTGGTAAGTTGGCGGCGTGTGAGGTGACCACATCGTCTGACTCTCTGCCATTGAATATAACGGTGGGTTGCTGATGGCTCCATTGCTTTTCTGACCTAAGTGTTAAGGATCGTTCGTTGTACGGGTCTTGTTGACAGCTTTGTTCAAGCAGTGCATCTTGCAGGTCCTGATTTGGCGACCCAGAGGCTTGACCAGGGTCCAAGTTTAACACTGGTGTGTGTAAGTGTTTGTTGATGCACACACAAAATCATCGGCAGTGACGTTTACCTTGATGATGACGTTGCCCTTGGTGATTTTGCGCTGCTGAAACTTACGTGTCGGACTAACTGGAAACAATCACAATAATTCGGAAAAATCTCGTCCCCCCCCCTCCCAGCCTTTAATAGTTAACCATGTAGTATATGGGCAGGTTCGAATCCATGCCGTCTATTTGGAAGACCATTCTCTTAACCACTCCATTACTGCACCTGTCATCTGTTGGTATGAAGATCGATGTAACGATACCAGAGGTCACGCTAGGCTGGATAGGTTCCATTTCTGCCCGTCAGCATGGCGATACGCAGAGCTATGTACTGATGTCTCTGATAAACATGACTGCCAGCGTTCACGCAAACAGGAACCAAAATCACGAACATAAATTGAGAACACGTTTTTTTAATTTAACGAAACAAGACAGGCACAAAATTTTCAGCCAATTGGCCTTTGTCAAACGTACACGGAAGACAGTAAGGAATTAAAAAAAATATTTGTCTAGTTTGTAGATTACCAGCGTCGACATAACTATGAATGTGTAGCAGCAAGGCTTCTAATGGGTCAAACAACGAACTGTCTCTTCCCTAATTCCTACGATTACTTGGTCCCTAATCAGGCGATCTTCCAACTGAGCATTGCCAATATTGCAGGTTTTTGCCAGCTGTTGAAGAGATGCAACAAAAACTTCGATACTTTCACCTGGCTGCTGTCGACGTGTGTGAAACTTATATGATTCATATGCTTCGTGGGACTCACCTACACAAAAGTCTTCAAAAGCCTTTGTAACTTTTTGTAAATCTGTTTTGTCTTCTTCCTCATTGAAGTGGAAACCATCAAACATTTCCATGGCTTCTACTCACAGTATCCCGCGTCTGACACCATGTAAAATCAGTCTAGTTTGTAGATTACCAGCATCAGCATAACTATGCATGTGTTGCTAGCAGCAAGGCTTCTAATGGGCCGAACAACGAACTCCTTTTACAAGTCTCCGGCCGTTGTTGATGTCCCCCCCGGGCTCTCGAATATCGCGCACGTTCATTGGCTGAACACAAGTATTATTATTATAACCACAACGAGGCTGCTATCAATATGACTATAAGCGCCTGATCCTACAAAGAACAAATTTTTAATTTAACAAAACAAGACCAGCGCAAATTTTCAGCCAACTGGCCTTTGTCAAACATATACGAAAGACATTAACTCTTCCTGGGTAGCGCAAACTATGTTAGATTTGAGAAGTTCAACAACATGGGAGATAATTTTTACGTGACTCTCAAGAGTTATGTCCTTTGGTTGATATTATAAAAATTCTCCCTGCTTCCCTCTTATTTCTTTGGTATTACCTATATGCCTTGGAAGCAACCCTGTATATGTTCTGTCTTGTCTATGTGTGTGTGTTTGGTCAGTTCAAGAATAAAAGACTATGTCAATCTTGAACATAAGACCAATATATTGTATTATTTCTCTCCTCTCTCATAGTTGTGTGTAGGGTAGTTGCAGAGTATAAAGGTAGGCTTGGGCGCTCCTTTTTTTGAGGAGTGTTCTGAGCTTACGGTTTTTGTGCTTTGTATCTGCTTCTATGCTAGCTGAATGGGTAGCGCAAACTATGTTAGATTTGAGAAGTTCAACAACATGGGAGATAATTTCTACGTGACTCTCAAGAGTTATGTCCTTTGGTTGATCTTCCTGTACGTTAAGGGTTTTCAGACTGGACGCAGGGTTCATGTGCGACCTATTTTGGAACAGGGGGTAAGGTCAATAAAACACTTGTAGATATGTTTGTATTCAACATAGAACAAAAAGGTTGTTATTGGGTTGTGCAGAATTGAATTCTAAACAACATACAGGTAATAAAAGTATGATAATGTTCATTATATAAAACTTGACCTGTGAGTTTTGTATGCATACTATTTGATGCAGATAATTTTTCATGCATACAGTTAGTACTAACTAAGCTCCAGCCGACCAGGTAATCCATATAGCTCCAAAGTCAAAAAAGAAAAAATATTCCTAAACATTCATTAAATGAACACAGCACCTAAAAAAAGTTCATTTTTCATATAATATGAAGTTACATAACACTGATCATTGTCAGGTCACGCACCTAAAATAACATAAAACTACTATTATTACACCACTGTCCATCCTGGGCTTGCACTGGTGTTAGGCCTACTTTGAGCAGGCCTGCCTCTATCCTTGTCACTCTCCCCCCACAACCCACATCACCACTGTCACCAGGAGAATCAGCTGATCTCCCTTATTCCTGCCCCAGTGTGTCTGTAGATGATGTAAAAGAAACAGAATGGGAGAGGCATGGTCTCTTTGCAGAAAAAGAAGGCCCTTCACGATCGTCAACACTCGCTTCTTCTGATTTGGCACTTGATGCACTCTCAACAAAGCTATCATCACTGTCACTGGCAGCTATTTCATCATCACTTTTGTCAAAAATTTCTGAAAAAGTGCGACAGCCTGAGCAGCAATGAGCCTAACAGGACGCCGACTGCCTGACGCCATAGCAACTCCACTTACGAAAGTGAAACATATCAACAAACGAGGCCGAGGCACACACACAAAGAAAACACAAGGAATGACAAAGCAAAATGGTGGAAAAGGAAAAGGAAGTATTCGACTGTCGTTATCTGCCGTCATGCAGTTGTATGTCGTTAAATGGGGAAGAAACGCAAGTACAAAGTGACGAACTGTGCCGAGGCACAGTGAGTGGCTTGCCGGCCATTTTGAAAGTCAGCCAAGCAGCTCACTGCGGCTCGTCGGACAGGAAGTGTTAAGGAAGAAATGCTCAAAATGTAGTGGAAAATAAAGTAAAGGTCTTTCTTGATATTGCAATGATCAGGAGAAAATGGCAGATATGAATTTTGATACTAGATGATACTAGACAGCAAAGGAAACGAATGTTTTCTACAGCGTTAAAGTTGTCATGCCATATTAATGCTGTTCTGACAAGGGCTAGTGCCGAAACATTGAAAACGAAATATTAGAAATCAACAAACTGTAATCTACTGTAGACCAGCTGGCCTTCAACTGGCTCCTGTCCTGTTTTGTTATATCAAATACGCATTCAGATTTTACTTTCTCATTTTCTGATTACCCTTTTCGTAACGCTGCCTCACTACAGCTACTATGCCCTATGGACGCTGGAGGCAGGAAGCAGAAATGCCCGAGGACACCCTATTTTGGTCATTTTTATTTAATTGTCCTGAATAGGCCATAAAAGCTAGCTTATTAATGTTAGAACAACTTTTGCAGATCATTCTTTTATCTCCATGGTGAAGTAAACACAATTTCTGTGAAGATTCATTTAGTTAGTATTTTGTGCTTTTGAAAATGTCAACGTCAGTGTCAAAATCAAAAATCTCAAACAGCCACAGGAGATTCATACAAAGTTTTACTTTTAGCATATGATGACCAAATACTGTAGAAAAAAGGACATAAAAGACACCATTTCAACATTTTAGAACATAATGGTGTAGGGTCAGCGATGTCTTGAAAGACGAAGGGCTGCAAACCGCATGTTTTGGCAGCTGAGACAACAGGTAGATCTACTTGTGGATATTTCTGAGTATTTTTCACCCAGGTAGTGCATCATCTTCATCGCCACTGTCGTCACTGGCAGTGTCAACCTCAGTGTTGGCTTCACATTGATCAGGACAACTTATTTCTAGCTAAAAATCTGGCTCCAAGACCGAATGATTTGTTGCCTGACTACCCATGTGAAAGATGCAACTGTCAGCGAGCTTGCTTTTGTTCGTCTGCTTCAACTTCGTTGTTCATGTGCTTCAACTTCGTCTTCATCCGTTGAATATGCGGGATCGTCATCGTTTTCTGGCACATCATCCTCAAAATCTTCCTGTTCAGCACTTTAGTTGCTGCTTTCATAATGGTGAATGTCTAGATCATTTTCAGAACCAGCCTGCATGATCAATTCTGCTACTTCGGCGGCCGTGAAAGTTGAACGTCTAGCCAAGTTGTTTACTGGTGTCTGAAGGACGTGGGTAACTTGAAGAGACAAAGCATCGAAGTTGGTTGCTTCCAACACAAATTAACCAATGAAATTGTCCCTTTTAAGTTGAAAAAATAGTATCAGATGGCATAGAAGGGTTCTATTGTGTAGGTTCTACAAGTTGTGAGGGAATTTCCAGTGACATACTGACGCAGTTAATTTTAGAACAGGCATCGCGAGCATTCTCGCTACGTGTCCACAATGCCATTTCGACCGTAGCGAGCGGGATCGCTACGTGACCTGACGGCATAGGCAGACGTAGCAACAATTCTCGGGTCATGTTGCGAAAACTTACTAATGTTTCTGTCAGTATGACGACAAATTGTTCGCCTTCGTCGGCATGGCAATATCTTGCTCACAGAGCAGAAAGTTTTGTATCTTCCACACAAAGTTAAGTACATATATTATGTCTCCGTCAGTATGTGAATATTGTCATCACAAAGCTCTGTACATATGTCTGTCAGTATGTGGAAATCCTCCTCACAAAACTATGCACACATGTCTGTGTCTGATAACTCACCTATTCAATAGGTGAGTTATCAGACCTATGTATGATGTATGTTATTTAGGAGAACATAACAGTCCTCCTAAATGAAATTACGACACTGGAAAAATCCCCAAAGATATGTCAAAATCAATTTTCATTGCACTTCCAAAGAAGACAGGGGCTATAGAATGCGAACTCCATCGAACAATCAGTTTGATGAGTCATTAACAAAAATCCTGTTAAGAATAATCATGTTGAGGACAAGGAATAGAATCAAAATAGAAATAGCAGAATAACAGTGTGGATTTGTGGAAGGGAAAGGAACTATTAATGCCATATACATCCTAAGAACTATCATAGAGAGGTCAAATGAGATGAATAAGGATTTGTATTTATGCTTTGTTAACTACACCAAGGCTTTTCCGATCGGGTAAGACATGATGAATTGATCAACCAACTGGAGAGACTCAATGTTGATGGAAAAGATCTACGAATAATCAGAAATATGTACTGGGAACAAACAGCTGCAATGAGAATAGAAAACAATATAAGCTCTTTCCAAAACATCAAAAGAGGAGTCGACAGGGTTGTGTTTTGTCACCAGATCTGTTTTCACTTTACAGCGAAAACATCATGAGAAACCTAGAAGAAGACCCTGGATTAAAGGTTGGAGGGAAAATGATAAACAACATTCGATACGCAGATGACACCGTGCTAATTGCAAAAGTGAAAAGGACCCACAAAACCTTGTGAATATACTAGAAATAGAAAGCAAAGGTAAGGGGCTGGAACTAAACATCAGGAAGACTGAAGTCATGGTGATCAGTAATAAACATGAAATCCCCTCCTGCAAAATAACAGCAAATGGCACAACCTTGACACAGGTTGATAAATTAAATACCTGGGAACGATCATTTCATCAGACGGCAGATGCACATCAGAAATAGCCGGCAGAATCGGCCAAGCCAAAACAGCATTCGGGAAGATGACAGGCATTCTTACCAACAAATGCCTATCAATTAACATCACGAAGAGAGTCTTTGAATGTATATAGAACCAATACTGTTGTACGGATGTGAGGCGTGGACAGTCAACAAACAAAGCCAGAACAAGATTGAGGCAGCCGAGATGTAGTTTCTAAGAAGAATGTTGAGAGTTCCATGGACAGCAAAGAAAACAAATGAGACAGTCTTGATGGAGGCAGACACAAGTAGATCACTCATAAGGAAGATTAGGAAAAGACAGGCAACATTTATAGGCCATTTTATGAGATAGCGGGATTTGGAGCACCTGGTCACAACGGGAAAGCTGGAGGGTAAAGAGAGACCAGGTAGACCCAGGGAGAAAATGCTGGACGGACTTGCAGAGTGGCTGGGGACGAGGGGTGGGAGAGATGTTATGGGCAAGGAGAGATAGAGACAGATGGAAGTCCATGATCGCCAACGCCATGCACATGGCACCTGATGATGATGATGATGTATGTATGTATGTATGTATGTATGTATGTATGTATGTATGTATGTATGTATGTATGTATGTATGTATGTATGTATATACATGTATCTATCTATCTATCCATCTATCTATCTATCTGTCTTTCTATCTATGTATCCATGTATCTATCGATTGATCTATCTTTTTCTAATCTATCTATCTATCTATCTATCTATCTATCATCTATCTATCTATCTATCTATCCACATTATCTATCTATTTATCTACTATCTATCCATCCATCTATCTATCTACTCTATCTATATCTATGCGTGCCTGTGTCTAGTGCTAGTGTGTGTATGTTGGTGTATGTGTGTATGTGATGGTGTTGTGTGTGTGTTGTGTGTGTGTGTGTGTGTGTGTGTGGTTGTGTGTGTTTGTATGTGTATGTGTGTGTGAGTCAGGTCGGAGGTTGTCCTCTGCTACTGGTAACCATGTAACCTAGTACTACCTGCTGCATATTGAGAGTGAACTCAACAGACAATTGGACCCAGAGAAGGATGGACCTCACCAGGTTCAACTTGCCCAAGACACTCCCTAATATAAGAAAGGCTCAGAGATCACACTGGAGTAGTCGCAGCCAGGGTCATCAAGACTGTTCCACAATTAGTTTACCTGGAATCTATCATTAGCAGTTTGGGATCAAAGCAGAAATCCTCTCTAAGACAGCAGCAACAACGTCAGCACTGTCAAAGCAGAAACATGTGTGGAAGGATAATAACATCTCAATAAAACATCAGAAGAGCCTCTTACGTGCTCTGATATATTCCATCTTCCTGTATGCATGCGAAACATGTTATGTTGTTTTATATTTTTCGGTGTTCTTCTGCAAAATCCCATGATGAAATGACATACAATGTTCACGTGTCGAGACTAGTCCAGTATATTCCTTTTGGCGTGTATTCTGTGAGATCTAGAAAGTTCTGATGGCTTAAGCATAAACACAAGCATAGTGGACAGCTTGGGGTCCAGAGAGACAGAGGCAAGGAAAGCATGAGAGAAATATTTAGTGCGCATTCTAGGCCTTCGATGAGAACACAGCGATATGAAACACAACACTCTTTCATTCTGAAACAAGTTACTTTGTAACAATAAAATCAGTTCGATGTTGTATAGTGTACAGAGGTATTGGTGCACCCACATATCCCACGTGGCTGTACTGCATTAAAATGTATTGGCATGATCGTGTTTATGCTGCATTTATGCATTTGTATATTACAATATGTATCAGACTGCTGTACCGCATTTCTGTATTATCATCGCAATGTTTATGGTGTTTGTGAAGTGCAATGAGCATTTTCTGACAAGTACGAGCGTCTGTTCGCGCCATATAAATGGAATGATTATTATTACTATTACTATAAGGTTTCAGAACAATGTCCTAACTGATGTCCATTTTTTATTTATAAACTACCAAAAATATATTTCACTTATTACGTTAAAATTGTAATGAGCATTTGTAATATATTAGTCATTTTGCAGCTAAATCTACAATCTGTGGCATCAGGGAAAAAACTGGAACAAGTCAGAGAAAATGAATTTTATCCATTCTACATTAATTTAAAACACGTTAATACAGATTTCAATCAGCTCACAATCATATATCTCTGCGTGTGTGCATGCATGTATGAATATCTTTGTGTGTGTGTGTGTGTGTGTGTGTGTGTGTGTGTGTGTGTGTGTGTGTGTGTGATGTGTGTGTGTGTGTGTGGATGTGTGTGTGTGTGTATTGTGTGTGTGTGTGTATTGTGTGTGTGTGT
>JAPXFY010000030.1:34573254-34585754 GCA_030674185.1 Monoplex corrugatus
ATTGTAGCAGATGTCTAAGGAACAAGGGCAAGGTGCTTCTGAAAAAGCCAACAACTCTATACCAGACTAGATAACAGAAAAATAATCTGTCAAGATTTTAAATACTCTATAGTCAGTTACACTTACAAGAAAAAGAGTGAGAATGTCACAGGCATTGGTCATCATAGGATATCCCTCCTGTACATTGCTACTAATTAAGGCTTTTGCTAAATCATTCTTACACAGTCATTTCCATATTGCCAAAAACGACCTTCCTGAGTGTCAGTGTGGCTTTTGTGGTGGAAGGGGCACTAGTGACATTGTGTTTGCCATACACCAACTGCAAAAGAAGTCTTGTGAACAAAATCGCATGATGTGTCTAGATCTGACCAAAGCATTTGACACTGTTAACCAAAAGGGCCTATAGGAGATACTATAAAAGTTTGGATGCCCTCATAAGCTTGTCCCTCTGATTGCACTCTTCCTCAACAGCATGCTGGCCAGAGTGCAAGACAATGAGGAGATATCCAAATCCTTCTTTGTGCAGAACGGAGTCAAACAGGGATACAAGGATACACTGTAATGCCCACATTCCTCTCATCCCTCTTTGCAGCAGATGTTTATTGATACTTTCTGAGACGTGACAGGGGTGTGTACATCATGTTTATTGATACTTTCTGAGACGTGACAGGGGTGTGTACATCATGTTAACAATACCCCTTCACTTCCTTACCTGAGCCTGATTCAAGGTAAAAAGTCATATTCATTTCTTTTGTCACAATCTATTTACCATGTCAAACTTGGGCTGCTTTCCAACTTGAGAGCGGGTCGCCGCAGTGCAGCGCCACACAATTTTTCTTACCAAGACTTTAGAAAAGCAAGAAGATTAATAGGCCTTCAAGGGAAGGGACCTGGGAAATCATCCTTTCTCTCCAATATTTTATACCAGGACAGCCGGATGAAAGCCCTGCTCTTCACGGTTTACAGCTGCTGTGGGATTTTAGCATGCCCAAGCCAGAAGGCACGTGGCCCAACTTGGGTGGGGTTTTTTCCCCCTTCCAAAGGACTACACGTTCATTTTGATTTTCTGGTCAAACTGGAAAGAAAAGTCGAGGCCTCAACAGGAAACTAATAGTATTGTAGTGTTTATATTTATTGTAATTGTAGCGTTTATATTTATTGTAATCTGTTACATTTTCTTTCAGCACTAGGGCCACATTTGTGCAATGAAACATAAGACTGTTCATTAATCAATGTAAAGTAATTCTAACTAAATCATGTAACAGACTATACATGTACTTATGATGCACTGGAACAGACCAAAAGATCACTGAAAGCGTTGGGGTTTTCTGACTGAAAATAGGAAAAGTCGCCAACCGAATATTCGGTCGGTGGCACTGGAGGCATATGTTTCTTCTGACCGAATATTTGGTCGGAAGCTATGAACAGGTTAAACTTTTCGAGCTGATTATTTGTTCGTGGAATTCTTGCTTCTTATCAAGCTTTCACACTCGACATATGTACAGGAAATGATGGCTGTCTTCTCCCTTCCTGTCTGTTTCTTTGCCCTATGTAATTGTCTGCTCATGTCTCCACGTGACGAGGGGAAACATTGCAAACACAGATCTAGAAAAAATGTCACTTGGTCTTTTACATGATAAGTATCTTTCAAAATAAAGGTATAGTCGACTACACTTATATGTAAGAATATTATGAGATCCAAAACAAGTGTAACTGCCCATGTTCAAGCAAACAGGAACCAGGAAAAAAAAAACATATGAAACAATGAATAAGAACAAGTATCTAATAGAACCACACAAGACATTTCAATCTTTTTCTCCTTATTTTTGTATCTGCACCTGTCTTGTCTTGTTGTATTAAATATGTTTTTGCTAGAATATTATGAGGAACATTTTTTTCTCTTTTTCTTTTTCTCTTTTTCTCTCTTTCTCTCTCTCTTTCTTTCTTTCTTCCTTTTTTTGTTTCTTTTTTTCTTTTCTTTTTTTTGTACAAAGGTCTCACAACATTTGGTGCAGCCTTCTTCAACATTCAGCAGGAATACTACGATCATATGTGCCACATCATGGCTCGTTTCTGAGAAGCAAAATGAGAGCAGAACAGCAACACTTAATTGTCGAAATATACATCAACCAACGATAAGACGAAGAAGTGTGCACAAGACAGAGACAAAGACCATATACATAATCCGTTATATATTAACTGCATTAGTGTTGCATGATTAAGCAGTTTGCTTACTACTGTATGTGAATTTGATGTGCATAATATTTTGCATCTGCTCCTGTCATCAATATTGGATTGAACCATTTATGTAACAATCACATGCTCCGTCTTCCTTCAAGTCTAACTTGTTCCAGCTGTGATCTCTTGTTCAATGTGTACACCTTTCATCCTTCTCCCATCCTGAGTTTTGGTCATCATGAGTGAATGCTTTTGTGAATGATCAGAGTGTGCACTTTGGTTTGATTTTTAGATCAAGATTTGTCGACGTATAAATGTCGTTATTGTTAAGAGGTTACAGATTAAGCAACATGTTCATCGTAAAACACTTTTAAAAAAATGAGTTAGCTCTGGTTTTATGCCAATGAGTCTCATTTGTTGTCCATGTCACAGAATGGCAACATCTTACAGTCGGTGCTGTTGTTGATACGTGAGCTGGACAAGGACAGTTTGGAAATTGTTCACAACACTGTGCAGCGGAGGTTGGAAGACATGTGACCATCACCTTTGACCCTCGCCTACGCATTACATCTACTATGCCTGAAAATTGGGGCCAGAGAAAAACATTCCATCGGAGTTGATACATATCGTGTTTGTTTGTACAGTTTTGACAGATATTTTGAAGACATATATCGCGTTTGTTTGTGCAGTTTTGACAGATGTTTTGAAGACATATATCGTGTTTGTTTGTGCAGTTTTGACAGATGTTTTGAAGACATATATCGTGTTTGTTTGTACAGTTTTGACAGATGTTTTGAAGACATATATCGTGTTTGTTTGTGCAGTTTTGACAGATGTTTTGAAGACATATATCGTGTTTGTTTGTACAGTTTTGACAGATGTTTTGAAGACATATATCGTGTTTGTTTGTGCAGTTTTGACAGATATTTTGAAGACGTGGAACCGTTGATTGGAATTCCATTCTGCGCAATAACACTGAACATCCCAAACCCCTGTCAATTCAAGTTGATGGAACGGACATACACAAATGAAGAGTTTGTCTGTCTAGGCATCACTGTCAGGTATGGTGGAAGAGCAGCCTGTAACACCAGAGAGCATTCTTAGCAGGGCCAGAAACACCTTTAAAATGCTGAACAGTATCTGGAGATACCACCACCACAGTATCAGCACCAAGCTGAGACTATGATACAGGCTTCCAGAGCTGTGTCCTTTCCATCCTACTTTGTTCTTCAGAATGCTGGAGGACGACAGAAAGCGTTATTACCAAACTATCAGCCTTCCATACAAGCAGACTTCAAAGAATTAAATGAATCTTCTGGCCAAATGTCATATCAACTACTTGTCCAATGCACTCAAGAGAGTAGGGGTACTCATCATCATCATCATCATGTGCCCCGCCACATGGCGTTGGTGATCATGGTCCTCCATATGCATCTGCCCCTTGTCGCTGCAAGTACATCTTCCAATCACCTTCCATGTCCTCAGCCACCCTGCAAGTCTGTCCACTATTTTCTCCCTGGGGATACTATCATCTTGAAAAGGTGTTGGAGATGGATTGGGCGCAGGATAAAATCACTCACACTGCCCTTCACTGAACGCCAGAAGAAAGATGTAAGAGAGGAAGTATCAAGAACATCTTGTGATGGACAGTAGAAGAACTCCAGGCCCTGATACACACCTGGCATAACCATGCAGAGACTGGCCCATAACAGACAAGAGTGGGGGATCTTCATTGCTGCCCTACATGGCAGTGGCATACTGGGCAGCAAGCGAAGTAATCCATGATTACCACTTGCCTTATCATTTAGTTTCCTTTATGAAAATAAAAAACAGAACATGACAGTGACATACTGGGCAGCAAGCGAAGTAATCCATGATTACCACTTGCCATATCGCTTAGTTTCCTTTATGAAAATAAAAAACAGAACATGACAGTGACATACTGGGCAGCAAGCGAAGTAATCCATGATTACCACTTGCCTTATCGTTTAGTTTCCTTTATGAAAATAAAAAACCAGAACATGACATTGACATACTGGGCAGCAAGCGAAGTAATCCATGATTACCACTTGCCTTATCGTTTAGTTTCCTTTATGAAAATAAAAAACCAGAACATGAATCTCTTCTCTATATGAGTAACGCAGGTAACCTCCCAGCCTTTTGTTTCTTGATTTGATTTCCCAGATCCATTCCGTATTATGACAAGGCAGCAGTTGAATGGGGAGAACGTAGTACAGAATGTGGCTGTATGTTATGTTCAGTAGCTAGAAGGAACTTAAGTCTACCTCATTCTTCCCTTTTAGGCAAACTTGTTCATTGTAGCACAGAAACATGAAAATCTGTACATGTGTACGACTGTCTCAAACTGTCCATCACCTTCCTGCATTATCAGCTATGACGTAGTGAAACCAAAACCTTAACCCTGTTATCCTCACACCCTGTGCATCAGCGTCCTGCATTACTAGCTATTACATAACCATGGGTGCAACTTTTTCCGTTTGACGACGGAATCCATTTATTCAAAAGAGTCAGAAACGGAAAATCCGTTTTTTGAAAAAGCTCCAGCGTCTGGGGGGCTATGCCCCCCGGACCCCCATACGGGGCGCTGCCTGCCCCTGGACCCCTTTCAGTTTTTTTACTTTTTCTAGGTTGCACCCTTGCATAACAGAGCCAAAATCTTAACCCTGTTATGCTTACATCCTGTCCACCAGCTTACTGCAGCAATCTGGTGAATAGGGTGAGAGGGAGTGATTTTCTTTTCAGCTAGAGGATAGGTTGAGGGATTCAAAGGGTTAATCACTTGACCACACAGACATCACCATAAAATCTTAGAGTGTAGTTTTTGATGGATGCTGTAATGTGCAGAGATGGACAAGAAATGAGTCACTGCTCTGTAGTCTTTTGCTTTATTCCGGTGCACCATAAGTACATGTATAGTCTGCTACATGATTTAGTTAGAATTAATTTACATTGATTAATTAACACTCTTCATGTTTCATTGCGCAAATGTGGCTCTGGTGCTGAAAGAAAATGTAATAGATTGCAATAAATATTGTAGTAGGCCTCCTTCGGTCATGACTGACCATGGAGAAAGTACATCCGTTCTAATGTCTAGATGGGCTGTCTGCTTGGTCCAAGCAGCGTCGCCTGTGACTGTACAGACCAATGCGAGAGAGGCAGTCTCTGTCGCAGCGGTCGCATGTGTATGCTGATGCTGGTCTGTTGGCTGTCATCCCTTTTCTGCGAACTCGCTTTTCTGCTGCAGCAGCTGACAGTTTGTCCTCACCAAACCGCAGCTGTTTCTTGAGAGTAGTTCTCCAGCTGTTGCGGTCGTCTGCGAGGTCCTCCCAGGACTCATTGTTGATCTCAAGCGCCTTCATGTCACGCTTGCAAACGTCTTTGTATCTCAGCTGTGGGCGGCCAATGTTTCTCTGCCCTGTGGCAAGCTCACCATAAAGGATGTCTTTTGGGATGCGACCATCTTCCATGCGGCGAACGTGGCCCAACCAGCGCAGCCGACGCTGTCTCAGCATGGTATGCATGGTTGGGAGGCCAGCGCAGGTTAGGACTTCGGTGTTGGTCACCTTGTCTTGCCAGGAAATGCCAAGTATGCGCCGTAGGCTTCTCAGGTGAAAGGTATTGAGCCCTTTTCTCCTGGTGAGCATGCGTGGTCCACGCCTCGCTGCCATACAGCAAGGTGCTGAGGACACAGGCGTTGTATACAGCCATCTTTGTCTTTGTGGTCAGCTTGGGATTTGTCCACACCCTTTGTGTGAGGCGGGCTAGTGTTGTGGCTGCCTTCCCGATCCTCTTGTCGATCTCTGTGTCAAGGGAGAGGTTATCGGTGATGGTGGACCCAAGATATGTGAATTGATGGATGGCTTCAAGCTCGTAGTCATCAATGGTGATGGCTGGTGGAGATGGCATGTCTTGGCCCAGGACGTTTGTCTTCTTAAGACTGATGGTCAAACCAAAATCTTTGCAAGCCTGGGAGAAGCGGTCCATTAGTGACTGCAAGTCCCGCTGAGTATGGGTCACAACTGCGGCATCGTCGGCAAATAGCATGTCTCTGATGAGGGCTTCACGGACCTTTGTCCTTGCTCTGAGGCGGGCGAGGTTGAAGAGCCTGCCATCTGATCTGGTCTGCAGGTGGATCCTTCTTGCGCTGTGCTGAACGCATGCCTCAGGAGGAGAGCGAAGAAGATTCCAAAGAGGGTTGGGGCCAGGACGCAGCCTTGTTTCACACCGCAGCGTACGTCGAAGGGCTTGGAGAGGTTTCCGTTGAACTGCACCATCCCTTTCATGTTTGAGTGGAAGGACTCAATTAAGCTGTGCAGTTTGGGGGGGCAGCCGATTTTTCGGAGAGCCTTGAAAAGGCCATCTCTGCTGACTAGGCCAAAGGCCTTGGTGAGGTCAATGAATGCCACATACAGGGGCATCCGCTGCTCTCTGCACTTCTCCTGGATTTGGCGAAGGGAGAAGACCATGTCTACCGTGGATCTCTCTGCTCGAAAACCACACTGTGATTCCGGGTAGACGCGTTCAGCCAGTTTCTGCAGGCGGATTAGGAGGACCCGAGCATAGACTTTGCCAACAATGCTGAGGAGCGAGATATCTCTGTAGTTGTTGCAGTCGCTCCTTTCGCCCTTGTTTTTGTACAGGGTGACGATCTTGACGTCCCTCATGTCCTGTGGTACAGCTCCCTCATTCCAACACTGACAGAGAACTGCATGCAAAGGGTGCAGAAGAGAAGTCTTGCAGTGCTTGATGAGGTCTGGGGGAATTCCGTCGTTGCCAGGTGCCTTCCCTGATGCCAGGCTATCAATGGCCTTGCTGAGTTCGTCCGCAGTTGGCTCTGCGTCAAGTTCTTCCATTACCGGCATGCACTTGATGGCATCGAGGGCTGAGGGGAACACCATGTTCTGTGTGGAGTAGAGGTCGGAGTAGTGTTCCGCCGATCTTTCCATCTGTTGGCTAGGATTGCTGATTACTTCCCCAATAGAGGATTTGAGTGGGGCGATCTTGCTCTGTGTTGGTCCCAGTGCCTTCTTGATGCCATCATACATTCCTCATATGTTGCCTCTTTCAGCAGCACTCTGTATCTCTTCGCTGAGCTCTGTCCAGTACTCGTTTGCGCAGCGCCTGGCGTTAAGCTGAACCTTACTTCTGGCAGCCCTGAGGATTTGCAGGTTCTTCTCACTGGGTGACCGCTTATACTTGGGAGTGCGGCACGCTTGGCCTCAATAGTGGGAGTCATCTCTGATGATTTGGCCTCAAACCAGTCATGGGACTTCACAGTTTTCTTCCCAAAGGTGGCCATAACAATGCGGTGCATGGTGTCTCGTAGCGTTTCCCATATCTCAGTGGGAGAGTCTCTGGGCTGCAATGCATCGTATTCTCTCTGAAAGGCCTCTGCGAACTGTTCTACAAGATCTGGCTGAGACATCTTGCTGACGTCAATGCGAGGGTTCCCTTGTTTCTTTGAGCAGTGGAACTTCTTTGGTTGTAGCCTGATCTTGCAACATACCAGAGAGTGGTCTGTGTCGCAGTCTGCGCTGTGATAAGAGCGAGTGTGGAGAACGTTTTTGATAGCGGCACGTCTTACTAGGATCAAATCCAGTTGGTGCCAATGTTTTGAGCGGGGATGCCTCCAGGAGACTTTGTGCTGAGGCTTCGTCTTGAAGAAGGAGTTGGCGATGCACAGTTCATGGCAGGCGCAAAACTCAAGCAGTCGCTGTCCATTCTCATTCATTTTCCCCACTCCAAAGGAACCGAGGCAGAAGGGCCATGAGTCATTGTCTGCACCCACTCTGGCATTGAAGTCGCCCAGGAGAACAAGTTGTTCTGTCCTGGGGATGTTCCTTATGGTTGATGCAAGATTTTCGTAGAACTCATCCTTGGTGTCTGGAGAGGCGGACAGAGTTGGGGCATAAACGCTGATGAGAGTGACATAGCCTTCGTGGTGTTGAGGCGGAGAGTCAAGAGTCGTTCTGAACCACCTCTGCCTGGTTCAATCATGTTCAGCAGGCTGTTCCTTACTGCAAAGCCTACTCCGTGCTCTCTTGGGGCATCAGAACTCTTTCCTTGCCAGAAGAAGGTGTAGTCCCTTTCCTTTAGTGTTCCTGAGTCAGCCAGCCGTGTTTCCTGCAGAGTGGCAATGTCCACATTGAGCCTCTTTAATTCGCTGTTTATGACGGCGGTTTTTCTGGCGTCGCTGATGTCTTGCAGATCTTGGGAGAGCCCAGGCATCATTGTTCGGACATTCCAACAGCCCAGTTTCACTGCTGATCCTTTTCCTGATCCGTTTCTTGAATTTGAATTTTTCTTTTTGTTTGGTGCGGTAATTAACGATCTGCTTGTCAGATTTTCTCCTAATCTTCATGCACCCAATGAAGAAGGCAGGTCGTGGCGGGACAGCACCTAACTGGCTGGGGGCCGCCCAGCTTAGGTGGGTGGTAGCTGTCCAATAAGACACGAAGGTCTCTCCCACCGTCAAAAGCAATCCCTGGCGTCAGCTCTACGCCAGTTGAGCAATGACTTATCACCGGTATCTGTTGCTTCCCGTGTTGTGCCGACACTAGTGTTAGTAGCGAGGCTGGAGTGTCCTCTCCAGGTCGTAGGTGCAGAGTGTTTGTGGATGAATGGACGGATGTAAGCCTGGGCAGTGTAATATGGAAGACAGGCTGTTGCCCATGCAACTTGTCCCCCCTCTCCACCTCGCTGACAGATCCAAAGGAACAGCAGGGCTGTTACGTTTTGGTGCCAACGCGGCCGCAGGAGCTGCCGGAAAGTGACAAAGTTTGCCATCCAACCGCCTTAGGGGCCCCACATCGGATTTACTGTCAGGGTTTACTCCCTTAGCTAGATGGCCGCGGGTAGCTCTCCAGAGCTGGCGCCCTTTGATGGATCTAATTTATTTCCACCAGGGTTTCTAGCCACCCTCCTCACCATTCTCCTGAGACAGGTAGTACTGGGTTCCAGGTTACCAGTAGCGGATACATCTATCCGACCTGACAATAGCAATAAATATATACACACTACAATACTATTAATTCAAGCAACTGCTATTACAAATACATTTATGAATTTTTGATTTTCCTGCTTCTTCTTCTTCATCTTATGTTTGTCATCTGCATGGTCAGGCTGTATCTGATGACAAGTGTGGCCGTTCTTTCTTGTTCCTGCCACCTTCCTTGGAGGTTAGTAGTCAGATGAATTATGATCATCCATATCTTTTGTTGCTCCACTTGATGGGGGCGACGTTCTGCAGCATGTGTCCAGTTGTTTGGTCATCTTGACCGGAGCGGCAGGTTGATGATGTTGTCAGTTCATGTGGGTGATGAGCTGTTTGTGGCCAGTACAGAACCTCATCAGGACCACTTGAAGATCTCTGGACAGAAGATGAGGGTTATCCCTTTCTATCAGTGGCTTAAGGAGTGATCTGATGATGCTTCTTTTTTCACTGTAGCTGGTGCTGTTGTCTGGTCTGTCTTCCTGGGTTCCTCTTTTAGTTAGATTATCTATCGCCTCTTTTCCTGGTATCTCACAGTGAATGGGGATCCATTGGAGGACTGCTCTTCTGGTTCTTCTGATTTGCTGGAAGGCATTGGTAAGGTGCTAAAATCCCGGTTATGACTTATTCTGCAGCCAAGATGGTGGCTTTTTTCCTGAGTGGTTTTTGACTAATGGTGTTTTTTATTTTTTCATTCAGTCATCTTTTTTGTTGAAAATAGCAAGATAAAAGAAATCTTGAAAAGATTTTGGAATATTTTAAAAAGTTTTTGCAATGTTGTTTTCACTCAGTTCATTGGCAACAGTGTTTTGCGATGTAGAAACAGTGAATATTGCTTCCACATTCCCTGTCTGGAAATGGCTTATACATCTGGTAGGGAATTGTTCAAAAATGTGTGATGAGTGAATTATGTTCTGTGGTTGTGAAGTGAATTATCTGGTTTATCTCCATGAGAGATGTATTCAGACAGATTGATGATGATTGATTGTATATATTATTTCATGGTTGTGATAACTGATGATGGCTGTTTTTTTTTAATTGTAAGATTTTGATCCAACATATCCAACTTAAATGGGAACAGTGAGTTTGACTGTAAATATGTCATGTATATGAAAGCATTGGTTTGCATTGCAAGTTTTTATTAAAATACATTATGAATGAACACAGTGTGCTTATTTTCATTTGAATGGCAGATGTAGGCTGCACAGCTTTGGCAAGTCTCTCTCTCTCTCTGTGTGTGTGTGTGTGTGTGTGTGTGTGTGTGTGTGTGTGTGTGTGTGTGTGTGTGTGTGTGTGTGTGTGTGTGTATGTGTGTGCTGATACGAGCATGCCTCTGTTTGTGTAGATGTGTTTGAATGTGTGTATGAATGTATGTTTATGTATTAATGTATGTTAATGTATGTTTTCCAAAGTGTGTGTGTGTGTGTTTGTGTGTGTTTGTGTGTGTGTGTGTGTGTGTGTGTGTGTGTGTGTGTGTGTGTGTGTGTGTGTTGTTACAGCCGTAATATAACTTTATTCTGACAATAAGTATTGATGAATGACATGGTACTATTGTAAGTGTGTATGTGTGTGTGTGAAAAGTTCTTTTTACGGGCACTTGAGGGTCAGTGTCCCTCGTGGGGATGCCAGGGACTTTTTTTGTTAGTATAAGTAGTATTTCTGCCATTTAGAAATTCTGTGCCAGAAATTTTCTTCTTTTCTGTCAGTTCTTGTTTTGCTTTGCTTCTTTGCTTTCTGCCATCTCTTCCTATCATTTTCTGTTTTGCTGGTTCGAACATTCACCTGTCTGTGTTCTATAAAGCCTTTCATACCTTTTTGTTGAGATTGATAATTGGATACATGTATTTAACTGCATTTTTGTCTCCAGAAATCTGATGTGCAGGAGCAATTTCAGTTGACTTAAGCCAGTATTTTTGATGTCCTTAGTTATGTTTATATTTGTATTCAAGTTATTTTTTAACCCTTTGGTGATAAATTGGGCGGAATGGTCAACGCCAGGGGTATATTCTTAGAATATGGACGCGAATATATTATATGTACTTTTTTCCATGTGTGTGTGAGGATTGATAATTGGATACCTTTATTAAATGCATTTTGGCTCTAGGGAAATGAGCTCTGCAAAAGCAATTTTAGGTATTTCAGGCCTGTTATGCATATATGATAGTGTCCTTAGTTTTTTTCAACCCCCTATGTGATAAATTGGACGGAGTGGTCAATGCCAGGGGCATCTCCTTAGATTATGTGCGTGAATTAATTGATATGTGTACTTTCTTTTCTTCTCTTTTCCGCCCCCCTGTTGAAGTATTGTGTATGTTTTGAAACAGGTAATAGCCCTGATGTGGATCTACACAGTCGGCTGGGCTTTAAACAAAAATAACAATAACATTAATTCAGACTCAAGGAGGTGTTAATGTATGTTTTCAGACGGTTATAGCCCTGATATGGCTATGCATAGTTGGCTGGGCTTTAAACAAGAAAAGCGATAATAATAATGGGGGCTGGTGCAACATTGGATGGATAGATTTGCTGATGTCTATCCAGTGACATGCAGATGTGTAGATACGGTTTAATACTATAGTGACTGCACTTGCCACAGCTGAGCTCTCCTGCTAGCCTAGGGCTGCCACAGTGAAATCACTGAGAACCGGGTGCAAGTGAACTTATCCATCGATTTTAGACAAAGAAACCGGCAAATGTAGACGAAGCATTCAACTGAAGTTCCCTCCACAAGGGAAGCAACTGCCAACTACTAAATCATTAGCATAACAAAAGTAGAGGGAGTTATATACCCTAGACCGTCTGTTACTATGATTGAAGTAGCCCGTCCTCAGTGAGAGCTCAGCTGTTACTTCGATCGAAGTAGCCCGTCGTCAAAGAGTTAAACAGATTTTATCGACAATGACAGTGAAAATGATACTTTATTTTCCAGCAGAATACGTTCTTAATTAAAAGCCATTGATAATTTGCATGTCTGCCTGAAACTAAAAACGCTGAAAAAGAAATGTATTAACACATCTTTTCTTACTTTTTTTTAAATTGGACATAATTCTGATATGGCCCAACGCAGTCGCTGGGCTTTAAAAAAAAGCACGGTGTTTTTGTTGATGTTGTTGTTGTCTGACTATGAAGACGACAAACGACAGAAGAAGCAGCAGGAAAATCAAAAATATATTAATGTCATAAATGTATTTGTATTAGTAGTTGCATTAAATTAATAGTTTATATGCTTGCGTTTTTATACTGTGGCTGTTCTGCACGTGGTAGTCACTGCACCCATAGAAAATGATAGAGTAGAACGTGGAGGTATTAT
>JAPXFY010000030.1:34593254-34640754 GCA_030674185.1 Monoplex corrugatus
TATACCTTGGAACAATTCTGATAACATCTTAACAGCAGAAGACGAGGGAATAGCATACTCAGTTAAAGACAATATGCTGGGGTTGCTGTTCCTGATCGGTGGACCAGCCAACGTCATCAACATGGCAGTGTTCTACAAACAGGGCCTTAAGGACCGTGTCAACCTGTGTCTGTTTGCCTTGTCCCTCACTGATGAACTTTTGTTACTCGTGAATATTTGTCTCAAAGGAGAGCATCTATATTTACAGTTCACCACCATGGAAAGGTACGGTCCTTTCACAACCTTTTTGACTAATGTAAATTTTCCAGCACTTGTGGGATTTTATGCCGTTTCTAATATCATATCTGCCATTATTGCTCTGGAGAGATGTTACTGTGTTCTGAGACCACTCAAGATCCAGACACTGATGCGCACCAGAACCATGGCAGCAATTCTTATTGTCGTGTGTGTTATTGTGGTAGGTCTGTATGCTATCGTGGCTTTTCGATATCGTATCGGATGTTTTTATGATCTTGAATCTGGTGTAGTGTTGAAAACATTTGTAGTTGGAAAACTTTACCAGGATCACAAACAGTTCATTGACATTTTGGATGGTTTTTGTGTTCAGTCTTGGCCTTCCTGGACTTGTCATGGTAGTGATGATAACTTCAACAACAATTACTGCAGTGAAACTACACCAGATTGTGACGTGGCGTACTGATATATCATCATCGCTGTCTGCCCGGGAAGTGGCGCTGACCAAGATGTTAGTTGGCAATTCCATCTTGTTCATCGTCTGTGTGTTTCCTGTGGCCATCATTCGGTTTTTCTGGATGACGTTTACTGAAGTGACTTCAGGTGGACGATATCATAATCTTTTCCTGGCATCTCTGTGGATTGTTGAAGTGTTACTTTTCATGAACTCCACTTTCAACATCTTTGTGTATTATGCCATGGGATCAAGATACAGGGAAGTGTTTTGGTCATTGTTCAGCAGAAACAAAACGAATAAATAAAACATGAAGGATGCTTTGTCAGGTTTCTGTAACAATATGAATCATTAATCTGTTTCCAAATCCAAAACGAAAAAAGACCCCAAACAAACAAACAAACGAACAAACAATAACAACAACAACATCAACAACAAAACACATTCTTGTCCTCAGTAGACAGATATGGCAAACCTCTCTCTGCTTATTGTGATGACAATCTATCTCGTTATTGTTGTGCTGACACTGTATCATTGTAGAGTTTCCACAAGTTGCATGACTTTGACTTTATTATACGTAAGTCAGTTACTAAAGCAAGGGTTTTTGCTCCATTTGTCTCTCTCTCTCTGTCTCTCTCTCTCTGTGTCTCTCTCTGTCTCTCTGTCTCTCTCTGTGTCTGTCTGTCTGTCTGTCTGTCTGTCTCTCTTTTTCATGTTTTTATCCTTCATATGCTTTGTAAATTTACGACACTGGAAAAATCCCCAAAGATATGTCAGAATCAATTTTCATTGCACTTCCAAAACAGACAGGGGCTATAGAATGCGAACTCCATTGCACGGTCGGTTTGATGGGTCATGTAACGGGGGTCCTGTTGGGAATAGTCATGGTGAGAACAAGGAATAGAATCAAAAGAGAAATAGCAGAAGAACAGTGAGGATTTATGGAAGGGAAAAGAACTACTAATGCCATATACATCCTAAGAACTATCACAGAGAGGTCAAATGAGATGAATAAGGATTTGTATTTATGCTTTGTTGACTACACCAAGGCTTTCGATCGGGTAAGACATGATGAATTGATCGACCAACTGGAGAGACTCAATGTTGATGGAAAAGATCTAAGAATAATCAGAAATATGTACTGGGAACAAACAACTGCAATGAGAATAGAAAACAATGTAAGCTCTTTCCAAAACATCAAAAGAGGAGTCAGACAGGGTTGTGTTTTGTCACCAGATCTGTTTTCACTTTACAGCGAAAACATCATGAGAAACCTAGAAGAAGACCCTGGATGGTTGGAGGGAAAATGATAAACAACATTCGATACGCAGGTGACACCGTGCTAAATGCAGAAAGTGAAAAGGACCCACAAAACCTTGTGAATATACTAGAAATGGAAAGCAAAGGTAATGGGCTGGAACTAAACAACAGGAAGACTGAAAGTCATGGTGATCAGTAATAAACATGAAATCCCCTCATGCAAAATAACAGCAAATGGCACAACCTTGATACAGGTTGATAAATTCAAATACCTGGGAACGATCATTTCATCAGACAGCAGATGCACATCAGAAATAGCCGGCAGAATCAGCCAAGCCATAACAGCATTCAGGAAGATGACAGGCATTCTTACCAACAAATGCCTATCAATTAACACCAAGAAGAGAGTTCTTGAATGTTATATAAAACCAATACTGTTGTACGGATGTGTGGTGTGGACAGTCAACAAACAAAGCCAGAACAAGATTGAGGCAGCCGAGATGTGGTTTCTAAGAAGAATGTTGAGAGTTCCATGGACAGCAAAGAAAAGAAATGAGACAGTCTTGATGGAGGCAGACACAAGTAGATCACTCATAAGGAAGATTAGGAAAAGACAGGCAACATTTATAGGCCATTTTATGAGGAAGGGGGATTTGGAGCACTTGGTCACAATGGAAAAGCTGGAGGGAAAGAGAGCACCAGGTAGACCCAGGGAGAAAATGCTGGACGGACTTGCAGAGTGGCTGGGGACGAGGGGGTGGGAGAGATGCTATGGACAAGGAGAGATAGAGACAGATGGAAGTCCATGATCGCCAACGCCATGCGGCAGGGCACCTGATGATGATGACGATGCTTTGTAAGCAAAGGCAGCTTCATTTTCCCCATGTACTTTTTCCTACTCTAAGTCCATCTTCTGTGTTCGTGACCCTTTCCTATTTTTTTCCATCACTCTTTCCATCAATTTTCGTATGTCATATTGTATAATAAGAATACAATAAACAGTTAAGCTACGATATCTTTTCTTGATTTGGGAAAGAGTTCTAAAACGTCATTGTCAAGTCTTCCAAAACATGACCCTTTTCAAAACTGTCTTGATAACAATTTAATGTTGTCATATTTAGATATCGTTTTGATATATGAGTATTGAACTATGTGTGCACTAGACACTCTTGTCTTTTTTGATCAAGCAAGTGCTCTATGCATGACATGTTCATTTAGTCTGTTATCAAGGCCACTTTCTGTTGCTTTGGCATTACCATCAGCAATGATTTTTTTCTTTCTTCTTCTTCTTTTTCTTTCTTTCTTTCTTTCTTTCTTTCTTTCTTTCTTTCTTTCTTTCTTTCTTCCTTCTTCTTCCTCTTCTTCTTTTTCTTCTTCTTTTCTTCTTCTTTATCTTCTTCTTTATCTTCTTCTTCGTCTTCTTCTTCTTCGTCTTCTTCTTCTTCTTCTACTCCTCCTTCTCAGTCTTCTCCTTCTTCTAAGCTACTTTTTCATATATCATGAACATAGATGGAACGACATTGCAAACTAGTATGGGAAAGAAGTCATACTCTGTGCCACATCACACACACACACACGCACGCACGTGCACGCACACACACACATATACGCACGCACTCACACACACACACACACACACACACATATACGCACGCACTCACACACACACACACACACACACACACACACACACACACACACACACACACACACACACACACACACAAACCAACCAACCAACTAACCAACCAACAAACAAAAACCACACACACACATACACCTCTCTCTCTCTCTTTCTCTCTCTCTCTCTCTCTGTGACACACACAAACACACACACATACACACATACACACACACACACATACACACACACACAGACACACACACACACACACACACACACACACACACACACACACACACACACACACACACACACACACACACACACACACACATCAGATCTCATATTCTGGAGACATCTACGCAATCTGTGAAAAGGAAACTGGAAAAGTCAAAAAGAAAACGAAGTAGAGGGTTCTTTCATTCTGTCACAATGAAGTTAAAATATTCTGTTTGGGAATTATTTTATAACACAAAACAATTAACCAAAAGGGCATGTAGGAGATACAATAAAAGTTTGGATGCTCTCATAAGCTTGTCCCTCTGGTTGCATTCTTCCTGAACAACATGCTGGTCAGAGTGCAAGACAATGAGGAGATATCCAAATCCTTTTCTGTGCAGAACAGAGTGATACATTGTAATGCCCACATTCCTCTCCTTCCTCTTTAAAGCGATGTTTATTGATACATTCTAGGATTTGACAGGAGTGTGTACATCACGTTAACAATACACCTTCACTGCCTTACCCTGAGCCTGATTCAGGGTAAAAATTCATACTCATTTCTTTTGTCACAGTAGATTTACCATGTGAAACTCAGGCCGCTCTCCCATTTGAGAGCGGGTCGCCGCAGTGCAGCGCCACCCCAATTTTTTACCAAGAATTTAGAACAGCAAGAAGATTAATTGGCCTCCATAGGACAGGACCTGGGAAATCAACCTACATGTCATCATCATCATCAGGTGCCCTGCCGCATAGCGTTTGCGACCATGGACTTCCAACCATCTCTATCTCTCGTTGCCCCTTGCATCTCCCCCACCCTCCTCATCCCCAGCCACCCTGCAAGTCCGTCCAGCATTCTCTCCCTGGGTCTACCTGATGCTCTCTTTCTTTCCAGCCTTCCCATTGTGACCAGGTCCTCCAAATCCCCCTTCCTCATAAAATGGCCCATAAATGTTGCCTGTCTTTTCTTAATCTTCCTTATGAGTGATCTGGTGACAAAACACAACCCTGTCTGACTCCTCCTTTGATGATTTGGAAAGAGCTTATATTGTTTTCTATTCTCATTGCAGCTGTTTGGTCCCAGTACATATTCCTGATTATTTGTAGATCTTTTCTATCAACATTGAGTCTCTCCAGTTGGTTGATCAATTCATCATGTCTAACCCGATCGAAAGCCTTGGTATAGTCAACAAAGCATAAATACAAATCCTTATTTATCTCAATTGACCTCTCTATGATAGTTCTTAGGATGTATATGGCATTAATAGTTCCTTTGCCTTCCACAAATCCACACTGTTCTTCTGCTATTTCTCTTTTGATTCTATTCCTTGTCCTCATCATGATTATTCTTAACAGGATTTTTGTTACATGACTCATCAAACTGAGCATCGTCATCATCATCAGGTGCCCTGCCGCATCGCGTTGGCGATCATGGATTTCCATCTGTCTCTATCTCTCCTTGTCCATAGCATCTCTCCCACCCCCTCGTGCCCAGCCACTCTGCAAGTCCGTCCAGCATTTTCTCCCTGGGTCTACCCGGTGCTCTCTTTCCCTCCAGCTTTCCCGTTGTGACCAAGTGCTCCAAATCCCCATTCCTCATAAAATGGCCTATAAATGTTGCCTGTCTTTTCCTAATCTTCCTTATGAGTGATCTACTTGTGTCTGCCTCCATCAAGACTGTCTCATTTCTTTTCTTTGCTGTCCATGGAACTCTCAACATTCTTCTTAGAAACCACATCTCGGCTACCTCAATCTTGTTCTGGCTTTGTTTGTTGACTGTCCACGCCTCATATCCGTACAACAGTATTGGTTCTATATAGCATTCAAGAACTCTCTTCTTGATGTTAATTGCTAGGCAGTTGTTGGTAAGAATGCCTGTCATCTTCCCGAATGCTGTTTTGGCTTGGCTGATTCTGCCGGCTATTTCTGATGTGCATCTGCCGTCTGATGAAATGATCGTTCCCAGGTATTTGAATTTATCAACCTGTATCAAGGTTGTGCCATTTGCTAATAATTTTGCATGAGGGGATTTCATGTTTTTTACTGGTCACCATGACTTCAGTCTTCCTGCAGTTTAGTTCCATCCCCTTACCTTTGCTTTCTATTTCTAGTATATTCACAAGGTTTTGTGGGTCCTTTTCACTTTCTGCAATTAGCACGGTGTCATCTGCGTATCGAATGTTGTTTATCATTTTCCCTCCAAACTTTAATCCAGGGTCTTCTTCTAGGTTTCTCATGATGTTTTCGCCGTAAAGTGAAAACAGATCTGGTGACAAAACACAACCCTGTCTGACTCCTCTTTTGATGTTTTGGAAAGGGATGATATATTTGGACTCGGCATGCCATATATAACCTGATGAGATGTATTACAAGGGTATGTTCGGACACCCTCTTTTTCGTCAATTTTTGGTCAAAAATAGCTGGCTGCTGCGACGTGTCCGTGGATATAAACAAGGCTGGAAAAATGGCCGAATTTGATTCTTCTTTTCTGATCGAAAATGAAAAAGGAGAACGCGGAGGTATTAGTCATGCTCAGTTTAATGGTTTTAGCTGGTCAGAACCTACTAAAGAAGGACGATAAAAGTCATCTTTTAATTTGTGTACTTTTCGCTATCTTCGGAGGCCATTTTGTCGGCCACTCTTGATCAGAGACCAATCTGGATGGTAAATGTGGACTCGGTATGCCCCAAATAGCCTGATAAGATGTGTGGCAAGGGTATGTTCGGATACCCTCTTTTTCGTCAATTTTTGGTCAAAAATGGCTGCCGCAACAGGTCCACGGATGTGAACAAGTCCGGAAAAATGGCCGAATTTGAGTCTGCTTTTTCTAGTGGAAAATAATAGAGTAGAACGCGGTTGTATTATTTATGCTGAGTTTAATGGTTTTAAATGATCAGATCCTACTCAAACGGGCCAATAAAAATCATCTCTAAATTTTACAAGTTCACTAAGTTTGGACGCCATTTTCAGGGCCATTATTCATCAGAGACCAATGGATGGTATATTTGGACTCAGCATGTCCCAAATAAATTGATGAGATGTGTCACAAGGGTATGTTCCAATACTCGCTTGTTCGTCAATTTTTGTAAAAAAAAATGGCTGCCGCGACAGGTCTGCGGCTGTGAAAAAGGCCAGAAAAATGGCCGAATTAAATTCAGCTTTTTCTGGTGGAAAATGATAGAGTAGAACGTGGAAGTATTATTTATGCTCAGTTTAATGGATTTAGACGGTCAGAACCTACTCAAACAGGCCGATAAGCATCTCTATATGTTCGTGTATTTTTTAAGTTCACTGACTTCGAAGGCCATTTTCACGGCAACATTTCATCAGAGACCAATTTGGATGGTATATTTGGACTCGGCATGCCCCAAATAACCTGATGAGATGTATCACAAGGGTATGTTCCGATACCCGCTTGTTCGGCAGTTTTTGTTAAAAAAAAAAAAGGCGCGGCTGTGAAAAAGGCCGGAAAATTGGCCGAATTAGATTCTGCTTTTTCTGGTGGAAAATGATAGAGTAGACCGCGGTGGTATTATTTATGCTCAGTTTAATTTTTTTAGATGGTCAAAACCTACTCAAACAGGGCGATAAAAGTCATCTCTAAATTTGTGTATTTTTCAAGTTCGCTAACTTCGGAGGCCATTTTCTCGGCCTCTTTTCATCAGAGACCAATCTGGATGGTATATTTGGAATCGGCATGCCCCATATAACCTGAGATGTGTGGCAAGGGTATGTTCAAATACACGCTTTTTCGTCAATTTTTGGTCAAAAATGGCTGCTTGTGACAGGTCCGCGGCTGTGAAAAAAGGCTGGAAAAATGGCCTAATTTGATTCTGCTTTTTCTCTTTCTATATATATATATATATATATATATACTACACGTCATTATTGAAGGGCCAGGAACGTTTTTGAGTCAATTTTTGAAAGGAGAAATAACCTATTTTCTCTTACTCTTTTCTCCAATTCGTTGCCGTAACTGAATGGATAAGAGCTCAGACAACATTGCAGTTTCCTTTTGGCACGTGTTTGGGGATTTGCCGATTTGCAATGGGCGGCCCAAGGAAGACAATTTCCACACGAAATTGTCGAATCTTCAGCAGGGTCTCTCTGACGACGCAGGCAAGGTAGCGACAAAATTCGCTTTGCACGTGCAAGGCAAGCCCTTTTTGAACACTACTCCAGCCAAAGTTGCCCGCAGACGAGGATAAAAAGGACCCGTTCTTGGTTCGTTTTAACCATGCTTGCAAGACGACGGATGACGGATGAGCAGCGGGGGAGAGCCCTCGCTCTGCTTGATGAAGGCCTAGCGCAGCGGGAAGTTGCTAGACGACTTGAAGTGTCGCATTCCACAATCCAGAGACTGCTGGAGCGCTTCAATGAGACTGGAGCAGTCCAGGAAAGGCGTCACACGGGTCGACCCAGAGTAACGACAAGACAGCAAGACCGCTACCTTGCCCTCTCCGTCCTGAGGGAAAGGGCATCCACTGCGGTGACCTTGAGGGGTCAGCTGAGGGACGCAACAGGTGCTAACATCAGCTGCAGCACGGTGAGAAGACGCTACATGAGGCAAACTTGAGGTCACGGAGACCCGCCGTCCGACCCGTGCTGTCACCGGTCAACAGAGTGCGCCGCATGACCTGTGCCAGGGAGCACGTGACCTGGACAAGGCAACAGTGGGCCCGGGTCTTGTTTTCGGATGAGTCCAGGTTCACCCTGACCTTTAACGATGGCCGGGCTCGGGTGTGGCGACGCCAAGGGGAGAGGTTCGCTGACGCCACTGTCCAAGAGCATAACCGGTACGGCGGCGGGTCGGTGATGGTGTGGGGTGGCATGAGCCGTGGTACCCGGACCCCCCTGCTCCCCATTGACGGCATCCTGAACGGGGTCCGGTACCGGGACGAGGTTCTGGCGGACGTGGCACTGCCTGCGCTTGTGGACCTTGGTCAAGGCGCCATCTTCCAGGACGACAATGCACCTGCGCATCGAGCACGCCTTGTGACCGACTTCCTGGAGCAGCATGAAGTCGTCCGTATGGCCTGGCCAGCGTGCTCACCTGACCTGAACCCAATTGAACACCTCTGGGATGTGCTCGGGAGGCGCATCAGGGACAACCACCCCCCACCGGGCACCCTGGCCAGGCTGGTCGACATCCTGCAGATCGAGTGGGCGGCCATCCCTCAGGACACACTCCGTACCCTTGTGGGGTCGATGCATCGGCGCTGTGAAGCATGCATCCAGGCTCGGGGCGGACACACGCGATATTGAAAACAGATTGGCCAAATCTGACACTTTCTGTTTTTTGAAAAGGGGGGGATGTTCCTTTAAATGAATGTGCTGTTCACTAATGGGGTCATTGTGCTAATTTCTTTTTCCAAAACAGGTGTGGAAATGATGAAATAAAACATAGAATCAATTCTAAACATTGTCAATTATTTCAACTTAAAATTAGAGAGGAAGGAAGAAGTGGCCCTTAAATTATGATTAGGAGTATATATATATATATATATATATATATATATATATATATATATATATAGCAAGACAGACAGACAGACAGATAGATAAATAGATAGATAGACAGATAGATAGATAGATAGATAGACAGATAATTAGATAGATAGATAGATAGATAGACAGACAGACAGATAGATAGATTGATAGATGGATAGACAGACAGACAGACAGACAGATAGATAGATAGACACATAGAAAGATAGACAGATACATAGATACATAGCTACATACATACCTGCATACCCACATACATACATACATACATACATACATGCATACAGACAGACATACATATATATATATAAGAGAGAGATATATATATATATATAGATATATCTATATATATATAGGCATCCTTCAGTCTCGGAAGACTATGGAGTTGCGCTGTTATTGTGTTTATTCTGGTACAGCGTCGGGTGTGGCTGGTCAGTCCGACGCGGGAATAACAGTCCCTGTGGTAGAGGGCACAGATGAACTCTGATGCTGGTCTGTCTGCCTGGGCTGCAGCCTGTCTTCTCATTCTCTTTTCCTCGTGCTGCTGAGCGAGTGTCTCTTCGAACTTGGAGAGACCTTTCTGCACAGTCTGTCTCCAGACTGACCGTTCGAGGGCTGTTGCTTTCCAGTTGTTCTGGTCGATGTTCAAGGCTTTTAGGTCCCTCTTGCACACGTCTTTGAATCGCCCTTCAAGAAACCAGGCTCCCAGAAACAGGATCTGTGAGGGAGAGAGGCTTCACCCTGTTCTGGCAGGGCAAACCATCAGACGAGGTCAGAGAACACCCCACCAGCAGAAGGAACAGAGCGAATCCTGTCTCTTCGACTCCAAACATCCTCAGGACCAGTCAGTCTAATCAGTGCCTACGCACCAACTTTGGCATCCGCATAGATAGATAGACAGACAGCCAGCCAGACAGACAGATAGATAGATAGACAGATAGAAAGATAGACAGATACATAGATACATAGATACATAGCTACATCCCTCCTCAGTATCGTTGGGAAAGTCTTTGCACGAGTAGTACTGAAGAGGCTCCAAGTACTTGCAGAGCAAGTCTACCCTGAATCGCAGTTCGGTTTCCGTGCCAACAGATCCACTATAGACATGATCTTCTCCCTCAAACAACTTCAGGAGAAATGTAGGGAGCAAAGGCAGCCACTCTTCGTTGCCTTCATAGACCTCACAAAGGCCTTCGATCTGGTCAGTAGGGATGGCCTCTTCAAGATCCTTCCCAAGATCGGATGTCCACCCAAACTTCTCAGCATCATCAAATCCTTCCACGAAGACATGAAAGGCACCGTCGTCTTTGACGGCTCAACATCAGCTGCCTTCAACATACGGAGTGGAGTAAAACAGGGTTGCGTCCTGGCTCCCACCCGGTTTGGAATCTTCTTTGCTCTGATGCTGAAACACACATTCTGTCCAGCAGCTGAAGGTATCTACCTCCGAATCAGGACAGACGGAAAGCTCTTCAACCTCTCCAGACTAACAGCCAAGACTAAAGTCCAGCTGTGGTGCCTGTGTGACTTCATCTTTGCAGACAACGCAGCAGTAACCGCCCACTCAGCCGAGGACCTACAACAGCTCATGACTCGCTTCAGCGATGCCTGCCAAGACTTCGGGCTTACCATTAGCTTGAAGAAAACACAGGTCATGGGACAGGATGTTGACTCTCCCCCAGCCATCAGCATCAATGACCATGATCTGGATGTCGTCTATGACTTCGTTTATCTGGGCTCAACTATCTCAGACACCCTCTCACTTGACACAGAGCTCAACAGGCGCATCAGCTAGGCAGCTACCACCATGACCAGACTGACAAAGAAAGCATGGAACAACAGCAAGCTGACTGAGCACACAAAGATCCAGATCTACAGAGCCTGCGTCGTGAGCACCCTCCTGTATAGCAGCGAGTCTTGGACTTTGCGTGCCCGACAAGAGCGAAAGCTCAATGCTTTTCACATGCGTAGCCTCCGACGCATTCTGAACATCACCTGGCAGGACAATGTCCCAAACAACACTGTCCTGGAAAGAGCTGGATGCACCAGCATGTACACGCTGCTGAAACAGAGACGTATGCGCTGGCTCGGCCATGCCGTGCGCATGGACAACGGACGGATCCCTAAAGACCTCCTCTACGGAGAACTTGTGCAGGGAAAATGTCCCACAGGCATACATACATACACACACAGATACATACATAGATAGACAGATAGATTAGATAGATAAATGAATAGACGTCCCTTATCCAATACCATACCACACTCACCTCTTCTGTCCCACTATGGTCTGAGCTCTATCCCACCAGCTACCACGACAGAGAAGCACTGAATATAAAACAATGATGACATGTTAAAGATGAACTTGTAATGGTATTCCTCTTCTCCATATGCTTATCCTGTGGTGATTGTGAAAAAAAAGATGAATATAATCGGACCTGTGTCGACCAACGCAAGTGGAAGGTATACAGTTTAGGTCCATGCCAACAAATGCAAAACATTTTTTTTTCAAAAGTTGAGCCAGGACAAGTACTTCTCCAAGATCGACCTCAGCAAGGGATACTGGTACGGAGGTACCCACTACTGGAGAAGATATGCTGAAGACAGCCTTTCTCTGTGAGTTGGTTAGTTTTTGTGTTTTTTTCCGTGTTTTTTTTGTTTGTTTTTGTTTTTGTTTGTTTTTTGGTGGGTGGTGGTGGTGTTTTTTGTGGTTTTTTTTGTTTGGTATGTGTGTGTTTTTGTTTTTGTTTTTTGTTTTGAGTTTGAGGCAGCTGATATGTGGCTTCTAAGAAGAATGTTGAGAGTTCCATGGACAGCAAAGAAAACAAACGAGACAGTCTTGATGGAGGCAGACACAAGAAGATCATTCCTAAGGAAAATTAGGAAAAGACAGGCAACATTTATAGGCCATTTTATGAGGAAAATGGAATTAGAGCACAACAGGAAAGGTGGAGGGAAAGAGAGCACCAGGTAGACCCAGGGAGAAAATATTGGACGGACTCGCAGGATGGCTGAAGACAGAAAGGGTGGAAGATGTGCTTGCGGCGACAAGGGATAGAAACGTATGGAGGGCCATGATCGCCAACGCCAAGCGGCAGGGCACTTGATGATGATGATGATGATGATGATGATGGGGTTTTGTTTTGTTGTTTTTGGATTTTTTCAACACGAGACGGGCCCCATGAATTTTTGAAGATTCCTTTCAGTATAGTAAACGATGGAGTCACGATAAATAGAGGCATGCGAAAAAGTTCGGCACACACACACAAAAAAAATAAATAAAAAAGATTTCCTTCAAGAACTAAATCATCCTGTGTGCCCCGCACCTGGGAGGAACATATGCGAAACCAGCACGAGTTGTTTCAGTACCTTACCAAAGCCACCATGACAGTTTGATACAAAAACAGCACAAGTTGTTTCTGCACCTTACCAAAGCCACCATGACAGTTTGATAGAAAAACAGCACAAGTTGTTTCTGCACCTTACCAAAGCCACCATGAAGGTTTGATAGAAAAACAGCACAAGTTGTTTCAGCACCTTACCAAAGCCACCATGACAGTTTGATACAAAAACAGCACGAGTTGTTTCAGCACCTTACCAAAGCCACCATGACAGTTTGATACAAAAACAGCACAAGTTGTTTCTGCACCTTACCAAAGCCACCATGACAGTTTGATACAAAAACAGCACAAGTTGTTTTAGCACCTTACCAAAACCACCATGACAGTTTGATACAAAAACAGCACAAGTTGTTTCTGCACCTTAGCAAAGCCACCATGAAGGTTTGATACAAAAACAGCAAAGTTATTTCAGCACCTTACCAAAGCCACCATGAAGGTTTGATAGAAAAACAGCACGAGTTGTTTCTGCACCTTACCAAAGCCACCATGACGGTTTAACTGACCCAGTATATCCTGGGGACAGGAACCAGAAAAAAACAGGAGAGAAGAATGAGTACGCGTATTTAATACAACAAGACAACACAGGTGCAAATTGTCGGCCAACTGGCCTTTGTCAAACGTATGATCACAAACAAACAAGCACCAGATACAAAATTTAGGGAAAAAAACTGAAACTTCCCTGCTGCTCTTTCCAGTGTGAGAGAAGGACAGCAAAGAAAACAAACGAGACAGTCTTGATGGAGGCAGACACAAGAAGATCATTCATAAGGAAGATTAGGAAAAGACAGGAAACATTTAAAGGCCATTTTATGAGGAAAGGGGAATTAGAGCACCTGGTCACAACAGTAAAGGTGGTCAAAAATGGCTGCCGCAACTGATCCGCGGCTGTGAAAATGGCCGGGAAAATGGCCCAATTTGATTCTGCTTTTTCTGGTGGAAAATAATAGAGTAGAACGCGGAGGTATTATTTATGCTCAGTTTAATTGTTTTAGATAGTCAGAACCTACTCAAGCAGGCCGATAAAAGTCATCTCTAAATTTGTGTATTTTTCAAGTTCGCTAACTTCGGAGTCGAGGCTATTTTCTCGGCTACTTTTCATCACAGACCAATTTGGTGTGCTATGGGCTCATTAGGAAGACTGGCACCACACAGTCGAGTCTCATCCACTTCACGGATGCGTCATTGAGGATGTTGCTCAAATCTTCTGACCAGCACTGCAGGTGTCTGTATCTCTCAGGCCCAGTTGACACCAGGATATACTATGATGGTAAGCGTAAAGCACAGTCCTATCACTTAGACTCAATCCTAGATGGATCTCCATAGCATCATGATTATCATCCTCATCGACATCATCATCATGGCATTGTAAAAACTGTAGAAAATGGGACGGGGCAAAACGTTCTGTTGGTTTAAGCATAAGTATAGTAGACAGTTTGGGGTCCAGAGAGACAGAGGCAAGGAAAGCATGAGAGAAATGATATTTAGTGCACATTCTAGGCCTCTGATGAGAAGAAAATGTCTGGAAAAGTCCACCAGCAATATGAAACACACCACTCTTTCATTATGAAACACATTATTTTGTAACAGAAAAATGAGTTCGATGTTGTACAGCGTATAGATGTATTGGTACTCGCATGTATCCCACATGGCTGTACTGCATCATAATGTATTGGCATGATCACGTTTATGCTGAATTTATGTATTTATGTACTAGAATATGTATCAGATTGCCCTACCGCATTTCTGTATTAACATCGCAATGTTTATGCTGTTTGTGAAGCGCAACGAGCATTTTCTAACATGTATGTACGCGCTATATAAATAGAATGATTATTATTACTACTACTATAAGGTTTCAGAACAATGTCCTAATTGATATCTACTTTTTTTTATTCAAAAACTATCAAAATATGTTTTGTTTAAAACGTGAAAATTAAAAAGATCATTTGAAATATTTTGTTATTTTGGAGCTAAATTTACAATCTGTGGCATCAGAGAAAACTGGAACAAGTGTGGATTGTCACCTATAAGTCAGAGAAAATGAATGTTCTCCATTCTATTATATTCAAAACACGTTAATATAGATTTCAATCAATTCACAATCATACGTCTCAGTGTGTGCATGTATTTGTGTGTGTGTGTGTATGTGTGTGTGTGTGTGTGTGTGTGTGTGTGTGTGTGTGTGTGTGTGTGTGTGTGTGTGTGTGTGTGTGTGTGTGTGTGTGTGTGTGTGTGTGTGTGTTGGCTAGGTAAAGTAGGCCTCAACAGTCAGAAGAAACAATGCTGAACGCAGTCACAGAGTTGAATCGAACACATTCTCTCAATTAAAAGAAAACATTTAGTATTCAACCAGTGATTTTGTTTTCACGATTTTATAATTCACATAGAAATTAAAAACAACAACAACACAGGAATCAATGGCCCATCGTTCTTTGTTAATTGTTTACTCTCTCTCCTCTCTCTCTCTCTCTCTCTCTCTCTCTCTCTCTCTCTCTCTCTCTCTCTCTCTCTCTCTCTTCTGCCTTACATATACACACACAGGCGCGTGCGAACACACACACACACACACACACACATGCACACACACACATGCACACACACACACACACACACACGCACACATGCACACACACACACACACACACACACACACATTCGTCTAAAAGCACATATGTGAACAGACGTTAAAAGAAATAACGAACGAACACACACATATGCACACACACACACACACACATGCACACACAGACATGCACACATACACACGCATGCACACACACACAAACACTCACGTACACACACAGAAATGCACACATACACACACACGCACACACACACACACACACAACACACACTCATCCACACATATGCACACACATTCACGCACGTGGGCATGCGCGCATTCTGTTTCTATCTCTCTCTATATATATAGATACACGAGAACGCTTGCAATCGCTTTGTGTGTGTATGTATGTACAGTGTATGTATGTATGTATGTATGTATGTATGTGTGTGTGGTGTGTGTGTGTGTATGTGTGTGTGTATGTGTGTGTGTGTGTGTGTGTGTGTGTGTGTGGTGTCTGTCTGTCTGTCTGTGTGTGTCTGTGTCTGTGTGTATACAGACAGACACCACTTCCAAATGCACATTCTACTCTTTGCCTTCGTAATTGGGGTCCAGAGAGACAGAGGCAAGGAAAGCATGAAAGAAATGATGCAATCGCTGTGTTTTGTCCGCTAATGGTAACATTTTCTGTAACTTACAATGCAACACAATTGATAAGTTGAACAAGGTGAACATAGAAAAACAAACAAAACAAAACCCACAAAAAAACCCACAGGGTTATAGTTAATTGCTTCTACTTCTTCAGTTTATCTTGCACTGTGTGGTGCGCTGAGCTGCCACGTCCTTTATGGTTCTCTCTTGTAATAGTGAAACCCTTTGTAGTTATTTTCTTCTTTGTGCTCGGCAGCATTAGTTTTAGTACACGATCTTTTTGTGTCGTGGTTTTTGTGTGTGTAATGCCAAACGGTACAAAGATAGCTAAGAAAAAGCTATCAACTGAAAAGAGTGATTTAAAACATCCCAACGTAATACACGTGGTCCGTTTTGATAAAGTGGGATAAAAAGGTTCATTTCTGGAGACATGAAGTTGTAGATATCATTGACAAAGTATAAAACTTCTTTTTCATTCATATATGATTAGGTCTTTTAGGAAGAAAAACAAACAAACAAATGAACAAACAAAGCAAACAATAACAACAACAATAACAAAAACAAAAACAAAAAACAAACAAACAAATTAAAACACGGAAAGCAGTTGAAATGTCTCCTGACTGTAATCTTTCTTCTGAAAAAGAGCTGGAGAGAATTGGAGAATACTCACTATCAGGTTTTCCATATAAACTACTCTGATTAATGCACTGTTCAAACAGTCTGAAATTTCTTTTAAAATTACTGTGTGTGGCACTCAGAAATTGTCGTCATTAGCCTCGAACCGATGCACAGAATGTTAGGGTTGTGTCAGGGCGTTGTCTTGATATAGCAGTATAATTTGAACGAATCATTACCGGCGAATACCACCACATTCACTCAAATTGTATAGCCCCTTTTTAGGGCTCGTTTCGTTATGAAACTTGTCATGCATTTAAAGAAACGCTAAAAGCGCGCGTGCATGTGTACATGTGTGTGTGTGTGCGCGCGCGTGTGTGCATGCGTGTGTATGTGGTATTTGTGTGTGCATGTGTGTGTGTGTTTATATGTGTGTGTGGTGTGTGTGTGAGTGTGTGTGTGTGTGTGTGTGAGAGTGTGTGTGTGTGTGTGTGTGAGAGAAAGAGAGAGAGAGAGAGAGAGAGTAGCAAAGGTTCTAATACAATTTTTTTTAATTTAACTACATATATATATATATATATATATATATATATATATATATATATACTAATATGTATGCATGCATATGTATATGCAACCGAGTATAGAAAAGATGACATATACACACATTCTCGTACACAACAACAACAACCACAAACAAATCTGAATGAACATATAATTCGTGCATAATTGCTTATAGCATAGATAACGAAGCCAGCTGGCAAATGTGAAAGAAAAAAAGAGTGGAAAGTTAATAATTGATCATCAGTCAATGACATACATTGGAATCATGAATATATGAGCGTGTCAAGACACATGTTTAGGTAGATGATGTTTTCTTTTTTCAAATTGTATCACAAAATTGACTGGAGACAAAAAATGGTCAGAACTTAATATTGCTTTCAGAAGCTATAGACATAAAATGTTGCAGAGAGGATCAAAATGATAAGGATATCATCAGACATAATCGTTGAACAATTTTCCAACAAGACTCTAACCCCCTTCATTTAGATTCAGTCTGAAACATGATAACATTTTTCTCCATATACACTGTTTAAAAATAAATCAAAATACTTGTACAATATCAAATTTGCAAAAATTTAAAACATTCATCTGACAAAAAGTACAAATGTCATCGTGAATATTTTTCTAATTTTTCAACAACAGCAAAAAATTGTACATGTATGTGTGTATGTATGTATGTATGTATGTATGTATGTATGTATGTATGTATGTATGTACGTATGTATGTATGTATGTATGTATGTATGTATGTATGTATGTATGTATGTATGTATGTGTGTATGTATGTATGTATGTATGTATATATGTGTGTGCATATGTATGTATGTATGTATGTATACATATCATCATCATCATCATCATCATCAAGTGCCTTGCCGCATGGCGCTGGCGATCATGGACTTCCATCTGTCTCTATCTCTCCTTGCCCATAGCATCTCCTCCACCCTCCTCGTCTTCAGCCACTCTGCAAGTCCATCTAGCATTTTCTCCCTTGGTCTACCTGTGCTCTCTTTCCCTCAAGCTTTCCCATTGTGACCAGGTGCTCCAAATCCCCCTTCCTCATAAAATGGCCTATAAATGTTGCCTGTCTTTTCCTAATCTTCCTTATGAATGATCTACTTGTGTCTGCCTCCATCAAGACTGTCTCATTTGTTTTCTTTGCTGTCCATGGAACTCTCAACATTCTTCTTAGAAACCACATCTCGGCTGCCCCTATCTTGTTCTGGCTTTGCTTGTTGACTGTCCATGCCTCACATCCGTACAACAGTATGGGTTCTATATAACATTCAAGGACTCTCTTCCTGATGTTAATTAATAGGCATTTCTTGTTAAGAATGCTTGTAATCTTCTTGAATACTGTTTTGGCTTGGCCGATTCTGCCAGCTATTTCTGATGTGCATCTGCCGTCTGATGAAATGATCGTTCCCAGGTATTTAAACTTATCAATCTGTCTCCAGGTTGTGCCATTTGCTGTTGTTTTGCATGAGGGAATTTCATGTTTTGTACTGGTCACCATGACTTCAGTCTTCCTGCTGTTTAATTCCAACTCCTTACCTTTGCTTTCTATTTCTAGTATATTCACAAGGTTTTGTAGGTCCCTTTCATTTTCTGCAATTAGCACGGTGTCATCTGCGTATCGAACGTTGTTTATCATTTTCCCCTCCAACCTTTAATCCAGGGTCTTCTTCTAGGTTTCTCATGATGTTTTCGCCGTAAAGTGAAAACAGATCTGGTGACAAAACACAACCCTGTCTGACTTCTCTTTTGATGTTTTGGAAAGAGCTTGTATTGTTTTCATGCAGCTGTTTGTTCCCAGTACATATTTCTGATTATTCGTAGATCTTTTCCATCAACATTGAGTCTCTCCAGTTGGTTGATCAATTCTTCATGTCGTACCCGATCGAAAGCATTGTATAGTCAACAAAGCATGAATACAAATCCTTATTCATCTTAATTGACCTCTCTATGATAGTTCTTAGGATGTATATGGCATTAATAGTTCCTTTCCCTTCCACAAATCCACACTGTTCTTCTGTTTTTTTCTCTTTTGATTCTAGTCCTTGTTCTCATCATGATTATTCTTAACAGGATTTTTGTTACATGACTCATCACACTGATTGTGCGATGGAGTTCGCATTCTATAGCCCCTGTCTTGTTTGGAAGTGCAATGAAAATTGATTTTGACATATGTATACATATATTCGTTGTAATGATTCTGTGCACCAACAGAACCTGAAACTATTGCATGTTTATTTGATTAAACATTTTTGTTTTGCTAATGATAGCACCTCAGTTGGTATTCATAAAGAATGTATTGTTCCATTTAATACAACAGTTCACATTTATTCCATTGTCATTCATAACTTAATGATTTGCTTTGGTTCCATTGTGTACAGAAAATATAATCTTCAGAGATTAAATATGACATTTGTTGGGTTTCTTAATCATTTAACAGTGAGGCATCTGAACGTTATAATCAAATTTGGAATTCTATAACCATCTTTAATACCTTTGTGACAATTGCCTTTGGTTCCTGCTTTATAAGACAACAAACGGACAAGACGTATCTTGTAAGTGAACAGTGAGATATTCATCACAGACATCAGAATGGTCCCAGGTCTTACCGAATCCATTACAAATACATCCTTACATTCCATGTGTAATGGCGACATGGAAGCCAACAGAAATAAACTTTTGGTAAACAGCCATTTGTCTACTGTCGCCCAAAACCCGTCACAGTATGATGAATGCATCGACATCAGATGTAGTCAGATGGAGTTTATACCTTGGAACAATCCTGATAATATCTTAACAGCAGAAGACGAGGGACTAGCATACTCAGTTAAAAACAATATGCTGGGGTTGCTGTTCCTGATCGGTGGACCAGCCAACGTCATCAACATGGCGGTGTTCTACAAACAGGGGCTTAAGGACCGTGTCAACCTGTGTCTGTTTGCCTTGTCCCTCACGGATGAACTTTTGTTACTCGTGAATATTTGTCTCCATGGAGAGCATTTATATTTACAGTTTACTACAATGGAAAGGTACGGTCCTCTCACAACCTTTTTGACTAATGTACATTTTCCAGGACTTGAGGGGTTTTATGCCGTTTCTAATATCATATCTGCCATTATTGCTCTGGAGAGATGTTACTGTGTTCTGAGACCACTCAAGATCCAGACACTGATGCGCACCAGAACCATGGCAGCAATTCTTATTGTTGTGTGTGTTGTTGTGGTAGGTCTGTATTTTGTCGTGTCTTTTCGATATCGTATTGGGTGTTTTCATGATCTTGAAACTGGTGTAGTAGTGAAAACTAATGTTGTTGGAAAAGTTTACCAGGATCACAAACAGTTCATCGATATTTTGGATGGTTTTGTGTTTGGTATTGGCCTTCCTGGACTTGTGATGGTAGTGATGATAACTTCAACAACAATCACTATTGTGAAACTTCACCAGATTGTGACGTGGCGTACTGAAACATCATCATCGCTGTCTGCCCGGGAAGTGGCGCTGACCAAGATGTTAGTTGGCAATTCCATTTTGTTCATCGTCTGTGTGTTTCCTGTGGCCATCATTCGGTTTTTGTGGATGGCGTTTTCTGAAGTGACTTCAGGTGGACGATATCATAATCTTTTCCTGGCATCTCTGTGGATTGTTGAAGTGTTATTTTTCATGAACTCCACTTTCAACATCTTTGTGTATTATGCCATGGGATCAAGATACAGGGAAGTGTTTTGGTCATTGTTCAGCAGAAACAAAACGAATAAATAAAACATGAAGGATGCTTTGTCAGGTTTTTGTAACAATATGAATAATTAATCTGTTTCCAAATCCAAAACGAAAAAAGACCCCAAACAAACAAACGAACAAACGATAACAACAACAAGAAAACATTCTTGTCCTCAGTAGACAGATATGGCAAACCTCCCTCTGCTTTTTGTGATGAGAATCTATCTCGTTATTGTTGTGCTGACACTATATCATTGCAGAGTTTCCACAAGTTGCATGACTTTGACTTTATTATACGTAAGTCAGTTACTAAAGCAAGGGTTTTTGCTCCATCTGTTTCTCTCTCTCTCTCTGTCTCTCTGTATCTGTCTGTCTGTCTGTCTGTCTCTTTTTTTCTTGTTTTTATCCTTCATATACTTTGTAAATTTACGACACTGGAAAAATCCCCAAGGATATGTCAGAATCAATTTTCATTGCACTTCCAAACCAGACAGGGGCTATAGAATGCGAACTCCATCGCACGGTCAGTTTGATGGGTCATGTAACGGGGGTCCTGTTGGGAATAGTCATGGTGAGAACAAGGAATAGAATCAAAAGAGAAATAGCAGAAGAACAGTGTGGATTTGTGGAAGGGAAAGGAACTACTAATGCCATATACATCCTAAGAACTATCATAGAGAGGTCAAATGAGATGAATAAGGATTTGCATTTATGCTTTGTTGACTACGCCAAGGCTTTCGATCGGGTTAGACATGATGAATTGATCAACCAACTGGAGAGACTCAATGTTGATGGAAAAGATCTACGAATAATCAGAAATATGTAATGGGAACAAACAGCTGTAATGAGAATAGAAACCTATGTAAGCTCTTTCCAAAACATCAAAAGAGGAGTCAGACAGGGTTGTGTTTTGTCACCAGATCTCTTTTCACTTTACAGCGAAAACATCATGAGAAACCTAGAAGAAGACCCTGGATGGTTGGAGTGATAAACAACATTCGATACGCAGATGACACCGTGCTAATTGCAGAAAGTGAAAAGGACCCACATGAGATGCTATGGGCAAGGAGAGATTGAGACAGATGGAAGTCCATGATCGCCAACGCCATGTGTCAGGGCACCTGATGGTGATGACGATGCTTTGTAAGCAAAGGCAGCTTCATTTTCCCCATGTACTTTTTCCTACTCTAAGTCCATCTTCTGTGTTCGTGACTCTTTCCTATTTTTTTCCATCACTCTTTCCATCAATTTTCGTATGTCATATTGTATAATAAGAATAAAATAAACAGTTAAGCTACGATATCTTTTCTTGATTTGGGAAAGAGTTCTAAAACGTCATTGTCAAGTCTTCCAAAACATGACTCTTTTCAAAACTGTCTTGATAACAATTTAATGTGTCATATTTAGATATTGTTTTGATATATGAGTATTGAACTATGTGTGCACTAGGCACTCTTGTCATTTTTTGATCAAGCCAGTGCTCTATGCATGACATGTTCATTTAGTCTGTTATCAAGGCCACTTTCTGTTGCTTTGGCATTACCATCAGCAATGATTTTTTTCTTTCTTCTTCTTTTTCTTTCTTTCTTTCTTTCTTTTCTTTCTTTCTTTCTTTCTTTCTTTCTTCCTTCTTCTTCCTCTTCTTCTTTTTCTTCTTCTTTTCTTCTTCTTTATCTTCTTCTTTGTCTTCTTCTTCTTCGTCTTCTTCTTATTATTATTATTCTTCTACTCCTCCTTCTTCTCAGTCTTCTTCTTCTTCTAAGCTACTTTTTCATATATCATGAACATAGATGGAACGACATTGCAAACTAATAAGGGAAAGAAGTCATACTCTGTGCCACATCACACACACACACACGCACGCACGTGCACGCACACACACACATATACGCACGCACTCACACACACACACACACACACACACAATATACGCACGCACTCACACACACATACACACACACACACACACACACACACACACACACACACACACACACACACACACACACAACCAACCAACAACAAAAAACCACACACATATACACCTCTCTCTCTCTCTTTCTCTCTCTCTCTCTCTGTGACACACACAAACACACACACATATACACACATACACACACACACACACACACACACACACACACACACACACACACACACACACACACACACACACACACACACACACACACACACACACACACACCACATCAGATCTCACATTCTGGAGACATCTACGCAATCTGTGAAAAGGAAACTGGAAAAGTCAAAAAGAAAACGAAGTAGAGGGTTCTTTCATTCTGTCACAATCAAATGAATATATTCTGCTTGGGAATTATTTTGTAACATAAAACAATTAACCAAGAGGGCATGTAGTAGATCCTATAAAAGTTTGGATGCTCTCATAAGCTTGTCCCTCTGATTGCATTCTTCCTCAACAACATGCTGGTCAGAGTGCAAGAGAATAAGGAGATATCCAAATCCTTCTCTGTGCAGAACAGAGTCATACATTGTGATGCCCACATTCCTCTCCTTCCTCTTTAAAGCGATGTTTATTGATAAATTCTAGGATTTGACAGAAGTGTGTACATCACGTTCACAATACACCTTCACTGCCTTACCCTGAACCTGATTCAGGGTAAAATTTTCATATTCATTTCTTTTGTCACAGTGGATTTACCATGTGAAACTCAGGCCGCTCTCCCATTTGAGAGCGGGTCGCCGCAGTGCAGCGCCACCCCAATTTTTTTACCAAGACTTTAGAACAGCAAGAAGATTAATTGGCCTCCATAGGACAGGACCTGGGAAATCAACCTACATGTCATCATCATCATCAGGTGCCCTGCCGCATAGCGTTTGTGACCATGGACTTCCAACCATCTCTATCTCTCTCGTTCCCCCTAGCATCTCCCCCACCCTCCTCATCCCCAGCCACCCTGCAAGTCCGTCCAGCATTCTCTCCCTGGGTCTACCTGGTGCTCTCTTTCCCTCCAGCCTTCCCGTTGTGACCAGGTGCTCCAAATCCCCTTTCCTCATAAAATGGCCTATAAATGTTGCCTGTCTTTTCCTAATCTTCCTTATGAGTGATCTGGTGACAAAACACAACCCTGTCTGACTCCTCTTTTGATGTTTTGGAAAGAGCTTATATTGTTTTCTATTCTCATTGCAGCTGTTTGGTCCCAGTACATATTCCTGATTATTCGTAGATCTTTTCTATCAACATTGAGTCTCTCCAGTTGGTTGATCAATTCTTCATGTCGTACCCGATCGAAAGCCTTGGTATAGTCAACAAAGCATAAATACAAATCCTTATTCATCTCAATTGACCTCTCTATGATAGTTCTTAGGATGTATATGGCATTAATAGTTCCTTTCCCTTCCACAAATCCACACTGTTCTTCTGCTATTTCTCTTTTGATTCTATTCCTTGTTCTCATCATGATTATTCTTAACAGGATTTTTGTTACATGACTCATCAAACTGAGCATCGTCATCATCATCAGGTGCCCTGCCGCATGGCGTTGGCGATCATGGATTTCCATCTGTCTCTATCTCTCCTTGTCCATAGCATCTCTCCCACCCCCTCGTGCCCAGCCACTCTGCAAGTCCGTCCAGCATTTTCTCCCTGGGTCTACCCAGTGCTCTCTTTCCCTCCAGCTTTCCCATTGTGACCAAGTGCTCCAAATCCCCTTCCTCATAAAATGGCCTATAAATGTTGCCTGTCTTTTCCTAATCTTCCTTATGAGTGATCTACTTGTGTCTGCCTCCATCAAGACTGTCTCATTTCTTTTCTTTGCTGTCCATGGAACTCTCAACATTCTTCTTAGAAACCACATCTCGGCTACCTCAATCTTGTTCTGGCTTTGTTTGTTGACTGTCCACGCCTCACATCCATACAACAGTATTGGTTCTATATAACATTCAAGAACTCTCTTCTTGATGTTAATTGATAGGCATTTGTTGGTAAGAATGCCTGTCTTCTTCCCGAATGCTATTTTGGCTTGGCTGATTCTGCCGGCTATTTCTGATGTGCATCTGCCGTCTGATGAAATGATCGTACCCAGCTATTTGAATTTATCAACCTGTATCAAGGTTGTGCCATTTCCTGTTATTTTGCATGAGGGGATTTCATGTTTATTACTGATCACCATGCTTCAGTCTTCCTGCTGTTTAGTTCCAGACCCTTACCTTTGCTTTCTACATGTATTTCTAGTATATTCACAAGATTTTGTGGGTCCTTTTCACTTTCTGCAATTAGCACGGTGTCATCTGCGTATCGAATGTTGTTTATCATTTTCCCTCCAAACTTTAATCCAGGGTCTTCTTCTAGGTTTCTCATGATGTTCTCTCCGTAAAGTGAAAACAGATCTGGTGACAAAACACAACCCTGTCTGACTCCTCTTTTGATGTTTTGGAAAGGGATGATATATTTGGAGTCGGCATGCCATATATACCCTGATGAGATGTATTACAAAGGTATGTTCGGACACCCGCATTTTCGTCAATTTTTGGTCAAAAATAGCCGGCTGCTGCGACATGTCCATGGATATAAACAAGGCTGGAAAAGTGGCCGAATTTGATTCTTCTTTTCTGGTCGAGAATGAAAAAGGAGAACGCAGAGGTATTACATGTAGTCATGCTCAGTTTAATGGTTTTAGCTGGTCAGAACCTACTTAAGAAGGACGATAAAAGTCATCTCTTAATTTGTGTACTTTTCAAGTTCGCTATCTTCGGAGGCCATTTTCTCGGCCACTCTTGATCAGAGACCAATCTGGATGGTATATTTGGACTCGGCATGCCCCAAATAACCTGATGAGCAGTGTATCACAAGGGTATGTTCCTATACCCGTTTGTTCGTCAATTTTTGGTCAAAAATGGCTGCCGCAACAGGTCCACGGATGTGAACAAGTCCGGAAAAATGGCCGAATTTGAGTCTGCTTTTTCTAGTGGAAAATAATAGAGTAGAACGCGGTGGTATTATTTATGCTGAGTTTAATGGTTTTAAATGATCAGATCCTACTCAAACGGGCCAATAAAAATCATCTCTAAATTTGTGTATTTTACAAGTTCGCTAAGTTTGGACGCCATTTTCAGGGCCATTATTCATCAGAGACCAATTTGGATAGTATATTTGGACTCAGCATGTCCCAAATAAATTGATGAGATGTATCACAAGGGTATGTTCCAATACTCGCTTGTTCGTCAATTTTTGTAAAAAAAAAATGGCTGCCGCGACAGGTCTGCGGCTGTGAAAAAGGCCAGAAAAATGGCCGAATTAAATTCAGCTTTTTCTGGTGGAAAATGATAGAGTAGAACGTGGAAGTATTATTTATGCTCAGTTTAATGGATTTAGACGGTCAGAACCTACTCAAACAGGCCGATAAGTCATCTCTATGTTCGTGTATTTTTTAAGTTCACTGACTTCGAAGGCCATTTTCACGGCAACATTTCATCAGAGACCAATTTGGATGGTATATTTGGACTCGGCATGCCCCAAATAACCTGATGAGATGTATCACAAGAGTATGTTCCGATACCCGCTTGTTCGTCAGTTTTTGGTAAAAAAAAAAAAAGGCACAGCTGTGAAAAAGGCCGGAAAATTGGCCGAATTAGATTCTGCTTTTTGTGGTGGAAAATGATAGAGTAGAACGCGGTGGTATTATTTATTCTCAGTTTAATTTTTTAGACGGTCAGAACCTACTCAAGAAGGCCAATAAACGTCATCTCTAAATTTGTGTATTTTTCAAGTTCGCTAACTTCGGAGGCCATTTTCTCGGCCTATTTTCATCAGAGACCAATCTGGATGGTATATTTGGATTCGGCATGCCCCATATAACCTGATGAGATGTATGGCAAGGGTATCTTCAAATACCCACTTTTTTGTCAATTTTTGGTCAAAAATGGCTGCTGCGACAGGTCCGCGGCTGTGAAAAAAGGCTGGAAAAATGGCCTAATTTGATTCTGCTTTTTCTCTTTCTATATATATATATATAGCAAGAGAGACAGACAGACAGACAGACAGATAGATAAATAGATAGATAGACAGATAGATAGATAGATATATAGATAGACAGATAATTAGATAGATAGATAGATAGACAGATAGATAGATTGATAGATGGATAGACAGACAGACAGACAGACAGATAGATAGATAGACACATAGAAAGATAGACAGATACATAGATACATAGCTACATACATACATACATGCATACATACATACCTGCATACCCACATACATACATACATACATACATACATACATGCATACAGACATGCATACAGACATACATACATACATATACACATACATATTATATATATATATATATATATATAGGCATCCTTCAGTCTCGGAAAACTATGGAGTTGCGCTCTTTGTGTTTATTCTGGTACAGCGTCGGGTGTGGCTGGCCAGTCCGACGCGGGAATGACAGTCCCTGTGATAGAGGGCACAGATGAACTCTGATGCTGGTCCGTCTGCCTGGGCTGCAGCCTTTCTTCTCATTCTCTTTTCCTCGTGCTGCTGAGCGAGTGTCTCTTCGAACTTGGAGAGACCTTTCTGCACAGTCTGTCTCCAGGCTGACCGTTCGAGGGCTGTTGCTTTCCAGTTGTTCTGGTCGATGTTCAAGGCTTTTAGGTCCCTCTTGCACGTCTTTGAATCGCCCTTCAAGAAACCAGGCTCCCAGAAACAGGATCTGTGAGGAAGAGAGACTTCACCCTGTTCTGGCAGGGCAAACCATCAGACGAGGTCAGAGAACACCCCACCAGCAGAAGGAACAGAGCGAATCCTGTCTCTTCGACTCCAAACATCCTCAGGACCAGTCAGTCTAATCAGTGCCTACGCACCAACTTTGGCATCCACATAGATAGACAGACAGACAGACAGATAGATAGATAGAGAGATAGAAAGATAGACAGATACTTAGATACATAGCTACATCCCTCCTCAGTATCGTTGGGAAAGTCTTTGCACGAGTAGTACTGAAGAGGCTCCAAGTACTTGCAGAGAAAAGTCTAACCTGAATCGCAGTGCGGTTTCCGTGCCAACAGATCCACTATAGACATGATCTTCTCCCTCAAACAACTTCAGGAGAAATGTAGGGAGCAAAGGCAGCCACTCTTCGTTGCCTTCATAGACATCACAAAGGCCTTCGATCTGGTCAGTAGGGATAGCCTCTTCAAGATCCTTCCCAAGATCGGATGTCCACCCAAACTTCTCAACATCATCAGATCCTTCCACGAAGACATGAAAGGCACCGTCGTCTTTGACGACTCAACATCAGCTGCCTTCAACATACGGAGCGGAGTGAAACAGGGTTGCGTCCTGGCTCCCACCCTGTTTGGAATCTTCTTTGCTCTGATGCTGAAACACACATTCTGTTCTGCAGCTGAAGGTATCTACCTCCGAACCAGGACAGACGGAAAGCTCTTCAACCTCTCCAGACTAACAGCCAAGACAAAAGTCCAGCTGAGGTGCCTGTGTGACTTCATCTTTGCAGACGACGCAGCAGTAACCGCCCACTCAGCCGAGGACCTACAACAGCTCATGACTCGCTTCAGCGATGCCTGCCAAGACTTCGGGCTTACCATTAGCTTGAAGAAAACACAGGTCATGGGACAGGATGTTGACTCTCCCCCAGCCATCAGCATCAATGACCATGATCTGGATGTCGTCCATGACTTCGTTTATCTGGGCTCAACTATCTCAGACACCCTCTCACTTGACGCAGAGCTCAACAGGCGCATCGGCTAGGCAGCTACCACCATGACCAGACTGACAAAGAAAGCATGGAACAACAGCAAGCTGACTGAGCACACAAAGATCCAGATCTACAGAGCCTGCGTCGTGAGCACCCTCCTGTATAGCAGCGAGTCCTGGACTTTGCATGCCCGACAAGAGCGAAAGCGCATGGACGTCGGACGGATCCCTAAAGACCTCCTCTACGGAGAACTTGTGCAGGGAAAATGTCCCACAGGCATACATACATACACACACAGATACATACATAGATAGACAGATAGATTAGATAGATAAATGAATAGACGTCCCTTATCCAATACCACACCACACTCACCTCTTCTGTCCCACTATGGTCTGAGCTCTATCTCACCAGCTACCACGACAGAGAAGCACTGAATATAAAACAATGATGACATGTTAAAGATGAACTTGTAATGGTATTCCTCTTCTCCATATGCTTATCCTGTCGTGATTGTGAAAAAAAAGATGAATATAATCGGACCTGTGTCGACCAACGCAAGTGGAAGGTATACAGTTTAGGTCCATGCCAACAAATGCAAAACATTTTTTTTTCAAAAGTTGAGCCAGGACAAGTACTTCTCCAAGATCGACCTCAGCAAGGGATACTGGTAGGTAGGTACCCACTACTGGAGAAGATATGCTGAAGACAGCCTTTCTCTGTGAGTCGGTTAGTTTTTGTGGTTTTTTTTTCGTGTTTTTTGTTTGTTTTTGTTTTTGTTTGTTTTTTGGAGGGGGGGGGGTGTTTTTTGTGTTTTTTTTTGTTTGGTATGTGTGTGTTTTTGTTTTTTGTTTTTTATTTTGAGTTTGAGGCAGCTGATATGTGGCTTCTAAGAAGAATGTTGAGAGTTCCATGGACAGCAAAGAAAACAAACTAGACAGTCTTGATGGAGGCAGACACAAGAAGATCATTCCTAAGGAAAATTAGGAAAAGACAGGCAATATTTATAGGCCATTTTATGAGGAAAGGGGAATTAGAGCACCTGGTCACAACAGGAAAGGTGGAGGGAAAGAGAGCACCAGGTAGACCCAGGGAGAAAATATTGGATGGACTCGCAGGATGGCTGAAGACAGAAAGGGTGGAAGATCTGCTTTCGGCAACAAGGGACAGATACATATGGAGGGCCATGATCGCCAACGCCAAGCAGCAGGGCACTTGATGATGATGATGATGATGATGGGGTTTTGTTTTGTTGTTTTTGGATTTTTTCAACACGAGACGGGCCCCATGAATTTTTGAAGATTCCTTTCAGTATGGTAAACGATGGAGTCACGATAAATAGAGGCATGCGAAAAAGTTCGGCACACACACACACACAAAATAAATAAAAAAGATTTCCTTCAAGAACTAAATTATCCTGTGTGCCCCGCATCTGGGAGGAACATATGCAAAACCAGCACGAGTTGTTTCAGCACCTTACCAAAGCCACCATGACAGTTTGATACAAAACCAGCACGAGTTGTTTCAGCACCTTACCAAAGCCACCATGACAGTTTGATACAAAAACAGCACGAGTTGTTTCAGCACCTTACCAAACCACATGACGGTTTGATACAAAAACAGCACAAGTTGTTTCAGCACCTTACCAAAGCCACCATGAAGGTTTGATAGAATAATAGTACAAGTTGTTTCTGCACCTTACCAAAGCCACCATGACGGTTTAACTGACCCAGTATATCCTGGGGACAGGAACCAGAAAAAAACAGGAGAGAAGAATGAGTACGCGTATTTAATACAACAAGACAACACAGGTGCAAATTGTCGGCCAACTGGCCTTTGTCAAGCGTATGATCACAAACAAACAAGCACCAGATACAAAATTTAGGGAAAAAACTGAAACTTCCCTGCTGCTCTTTCCAGTGTGAGAGAAGGACAGCAAAGAAAACAAACGAGACAGTCTTGATGGAGACAGACACAAGAAGATCATTCATAAGGAAGATTAGGAAAAGACAGGCAACATTTATAGGCCATTTTATGAGGAAAGGGGAATTAGAGCACCTGGTCACAACAGTAAAGGTGGTCAAAAATGGCTGCCGCAACTGGTCCGCGGCTGTGAAAATGGCCAGGAAAATGGCCTAATTTGATTCTGCTTTTTCTGGTGGAAAATAATAGAGTAGAACGCGGAGGTATTATTTATGCTCAGTTTAATTGTTTTAGATGGTCAGAACCTACTCAAGCAGGCCGATAAAAGTCATCTCTAAATTTGTGTATTTTTCAAGTTCGCTAACTTCGGAGGTCGAAGCCATTTTCTCGGCCGCTTTTCATCAGAGACCAATTTGGTGTGCTATGGGCCTATTAGGAAGACTGGCACCACACAGTCGAGTCTCATCCACTTCACGGATACGTCATTGAGGGTGTTGCTCAAATCTTCTGACCAGCACCGCAGGTGTCTGTATCTCTCAGGCCCAGTTGACGCCAGGATATACTATGATGGTAAGCGTAAAGTACAGTCCTGTCACTTAGTCTCAATCCTAGATGGAACTCCATAGCATCATGATTATCATCCTCATCGACATCATCATCATGGCATTGTAAAAACTGTGCCAGCTTCTGCTGGCATAGAAAATGGGACGGGGCAAAACGTTCTGTTGGCTTAAGCATAAATATAGTAGACAGTTTGGGGTCCAGAGAGACAGAGGCAAGGAAAGCATGAGAGAAATGATATTTAGTGAGCATTCTAGGCCTCTGATGAGAAGAAAATGTCTGGAAAAGTCCACCAGCAATATGAAACACACCACACTTTCATTATGAAACACATTATTTTGTAACAGAAAAATGAGTTCGATGTTGTACAGCATATAGAGGTATTGGTACTCGCATGTATCCCACATGGTTGTACTGCATCATAATGTATTGGCATGATCACGTTTATGCTGAATTTATGTATTTATGTACTAGAATATGTATCAGATTGCCCTACCGCATTTCTGTATTAACATCGCAATGTTTATGCTGTTTGTGAAGCGCAACGAGCATTTTCTAACATGTATGTACGCACTATATAAATAGAATGATTATTATTACTACTACTATAAGGTTTCAGAACAATGTCCTAATTGATATCTACTTTTTTTTTATTCAAAAACTATCAAAATATGTTTTGTTTAAAACGTGAAAATTAAAAAGATCATTTGAAATATTTTGTGATTTTGTAGCTAAATTTACAATCTGTGGCATCAGAGAGAAAACTGGAACAAGTGTGGATTGTCACCTATAAGTCAGAGAAAATGAATGTTCTCCATTCTATTATATTCAAAACACGTTAATATAGATTTCAATCAATTCACAATCATATGTCTCAGTGTGTGCATGTATTTGTGTGTGTGTGTGTGTGTGTGTGTGTGTGTGTGTGTGTGTGTGTGTGTGTGTGTGTGTGTGTGTGTGTGTGTGTGTGTGTGTGTGTGTGTGTTGGCTAGGTAAAGTAGGCCTCAACAGTGAGAAGAAACAATGCTGAATGCAGTCACAGAGTTGAATCGAACACATTCTCTCAATTAAAAGAAAACATTTAGTATTTAACCAGTGATTTTGTTTTCACGATTTTATAATTCACATAGAAATTTAAAAAAACAAAAAATACAGGAATCAATGGCCCATCGTTCTTTGTTAATTGTTTACTCTCTCTCTCTCTCTCTCTCTCTCTCTCTCTCTCTCTCTCTCTCTCTCTCTCTCTCTCTCTCTCTCTTTCTCTGCCTTACATATACACACACAGGCGCGTGCGAACACACACACACACACACACACACACACAGACACACACACACACATGCACACATGCACACATGCACACACACACACACATGCACACACACACACACACATGCACACACACACACACATGCACACACAGACATGCACACATACACACGCATGCACACACACACAAACACTCACGTACACACACAGACATGCACATACACACACACACACAAACACACACACACACACACACACACACACACACACTCATCCACACACATGCATAAACATTCACGCACGCGGGCATGCGCGCATTCCGTTTCTCTCTCTATATATAGATACACGAGAACGCATGCAATCGCTTTGTGTGTGTATGTATGTATGTATGTATGTGTGTGTGTGGTGTGTGTGTGTGTATGTGTGTGTGTGTGTGTGTGTGTGTGTGTGTGTGTGTGTGTGTGTGTGTGTGTATGTGTGTGTGTGTCTCTGTCTGTCTGTCTGTCTGTGTGTGTGATGATGATGTCGATGAGGATGATAATCATGATGCTATGGAGTTCCATCTAGGATTGAGACTAAGTGACAGGACTGTACTTTACGCTTACCATCATAGTATATCCTGGCGTCAACTGGGCCTGAGAGATACAGACACCTGCGGTGCTGGTCAGAAGATTTGAGCAACACCCTCAATGACGTATCCGTGAAGTGGATGAGACTCGACTGTGTGGTGCCAGTCTTCCTAATAGGCCCATAGCACACCAAATTGGTCTCTGATGAAAAGCGGCCGAGAAACACACAGACAGACAGACAGACAGAGACACACACACACATACACACACAGACACCACTTCCAAATGCACATTCTACTCTTTGCCTTCGTAATTAGTCATTAGTCATTGATTTGTCCGCTAATGGTCACGTTTTCTGTAACTTACAATGCAACACAATTGATAAGATGAACAAGGTGAACATAGAAAAACAAACAAAACAAAACATAGAAAAAAAACCCACAGGGTTATAGTTAATTGCTTCTACTTCTTCAGTTTATCTTGCACTGTGTGGTGCGCTGAGCTGCCACATCCTTTATGGTTCTCTCTTGTAATAGTGAAACCCTTTGTAGTTATTTTCTTCTTTGTGCTCGGCAGCATTAGTTTTAGTACACGATCTTTTTGTGTCGTGGTTTTTGTGTGTGTAATGCCAAACGGTACAAAGATAGCTAGAAAAAGCTATCAACTGAAAAGAGTGATTTAAAACATCCCAACGTAATACACGTGGTCCGTTTTGATAAAGTGGGATAAAAAGGTTCATTTCTGGAGACATGAAGTTGTAGATATCATTGACAAAGTATAAAACTTCTTTTTCATTCATATATGAATTAGGTCTTTTAGGAAGAAAAACAAACACACAAATGAACAAACAAAGCAAACAATAACAACAACAATAACAAATATCAAAACAAAAAACAAACAAACAAACTAAAACATGGAAAGCAGTTGAAATGTCTCCTGACTGTAATCTTTCTTCTGAAAAAGAGCTGGAGAGAATTGGAGAATACTCACTATCAGGTTTTCCATATAAACTACTCTGATTAATACTGTTCAAACAGTCTGAATTTTCTTTTAAAATTACTGTGTGTGGCACTCACAAATTGTCGTCATTAGTTTCGAACCGATGCACAGAATGTTAGGGTTGTGTCAGGGCGTTGTCTTGATGTAGCAGTATAATTTGAACGAATCATTACTGGCAAATACCACCACATTCACTCAAATTGTATAAACCCTTTTTAGGGCTCGTTTCGTTATGAAACTTGTCATGCATTTAAAGAAACGCTAAAAGCGCGCGTGCATGTATACATGTGTGTGTGTGTGCGCGCGCGTGTGTGTATGCGTGTGTATGTGGTGTTTGTGTGTGCATGTGTGTGTGTGTGTTTATATGTGTGTGTGGTGTGTGTGTGAGTGTGTGTGTGTGTGTGTGTGTGAGTGTGTGTGTGTGTGTGTGAGAGAGAGAGAGAGAGTAGCAAAGGTTCTAATACAATGTTTTTAAATTTAACTACGTATACATATATGGAGCAGAGTTCCATCAAAATTAACACAGAGCTCTGGAAGAGGTACATCGATGACATTTTATTGTTGTGGACTAGCACTGAGGCAGAACTGGATCAATTCAGCCAGTATCTTAATTCCTTCCACCCCACTATCAAATTTACCTTGAACAGTTCGTACACCAGCCTGTCTTTTCTAGACATACTTCTAACACTACAAAATGGATTTATTAGTACTGACCTCTTCACAAAAGAGACTGACGCTCATGCATACCTCCATTTTAAGTCCTGTCACCCACGCCACTGTATCAACAATATACCAGCCAGTCAGTTCTTAAGGTTAAGACGCATCTGTTTTTCAATGCTAATAGCGATCGCATGATGAAGCACTTTGCACGCCGTGGATACTCTCTCCCTCTCCTCCAGGCTGCTAAATTAAAAGCTGAAAACATCCCGAGACTTGCAACCTTGGCATACAAGGCTAAATGTAAGCACTCGAGAGTGCCCATCATAGTGACCCACAACCCTTTGAATCCTCCTCTGCGGAAATGGTTGAAAGAGAAACTTCCGATACACAACAGCCACAAAATGACTAAAGCCATCCCGGTTGAACCTATAGTAGGGGAGAAAAACTGTAAATCTCTTAAGAATATATTAATGCCGTCTGCTCTTCTCCCCATTCCTACTGCCAACAAAGAGGCAGGGTGCTTCAAATGCAATAAAAAATGTGTTGTATGCCTAGAACATCTCCAGGAAACGAAGGAGTTTTCCAGCTTATCCCTTCCTCTTATCCCACACATCGGTTCGCCAGAGAAGGGGAGTGAGGACATTCATTTGGAAGACGGGGGCCCACTTCCCCCACCAAGCATCTCCTCCACCCTCCTCGTCTTCAGCCACAGAGAAATTCACAATTAGAGAAAGATTAGAGTGTGATAGCGAGGGTATCATTTATCTTTTATTTTGTGATAAATGTGCCCACACCCAGGTCGAACATAAGAAAAAACACAGGAACCCTAGTGACCCAACATTTTAATTCCAGTGGCCATTCCCTGTCTGACATGAAGTGTGTCATTTTAGAGAAATGCATGGCCAGAATCTAAGTTCCAGACTCAGAAGAGAACAATTTTGGATCACTAAACTACAAACTTTGTCTCCCCTGGGTCTTAACATCTTAGAGGTTTAAGAGCCTTATATATTCTTAGGCACAGCAGTTCAACTTGGGTGTGCCTGCTGTAATCGGTTTTTGAGTATGGAGGGGCGCTCCTCTGGAACACAGTATTGGGTGCTCTTCACATCCTATATTTCAAACCCCCTGTATTTTAAATAATTTTAACTCTTTGGGTAGGAATTTTGATATATTAATTCATTTACTTCTCCTTTCATTCATTTTATAAATTCCTTATTTCTCATTCCCTATAGACCTCTTCACCCCTCCCCCTCTCCCTCTTTCTTCCTTTCTTTTTCTTCCTCTCTCTTTCTTTCCCTCCCTGCCCCCCCCCCCTTCCTCTTATCCCACACATCGGTTCGCCAGAGAAGGGGAGTGAGGACATTCATTTGGAAGACGGGGGCCCACTTCCCCCACCAAGCATCTCCTCCACCCTCCTCGTCTTCAGCCACTCTGCAAGTCCATCTAGCATTTTCTCCCTTGGTCTACCTGTGCTCTCTTTCCCTCAAGCTTTCCCATTGTGACCAGGTGCTCCAAATCCCCCTTCCTCATAAAATGGCCTATAAATGTTGTCTGTCTTTTCCTAATCTTCCTTATGAATGATCTACTTGTATCTGCCTCCATCAAGACTGTCTCATTTCTTTTCTTTGCTGTCCATGAAACTCTCAACATTCTTCTTAGAAACCACATCTCGGCTGCCTCAATCTTGTTCTGGCTTTGCTTGTTGACTGTCCACGCCTCACATCCATACAACAGTATGGGTTCTATATAACATTCAAGGACTCTCTTCCTGATGTTAATTAACAGGCATTTCTTGTTAAGAATGCTTGTCATCTTCTTGAATACTGTTTTGGCTTGGCCGATTCTGCCGGCTATTTCTGATGTGCATCTGTCGTCTGATGAAATGATCGTTCCCAGGTATTTAAACTTATCAATCTGTCTCCAGGTTGTGCCATTTGCTGTTGTTTTGCATGAGGGGATTTCATGTTTTGTACTGGTCACCATGACTTCAGTCTTCCTGCTGTTTAGTTCCAACCCCTTACCTTTGCTTTCTATTTCTAGTATATTCACAAGGTTTTGTAGGTCCCTTTCATTTTCTGCAATTAGCACGGTGTCATCTGCGTATCGAACGTTGTTTATCATTTTCCCTCCAACCTTTAATCCAGGGTCTTCTTCTAGGTTTCTCATGATGTTTTCGCTGTAAAGTGAAAACAGATCTGGTGACAAAACACAACCCTGTCTGACTCCTCTTTTGATGTTTTGGAAAGAGCTTATATTGTTTTCATTGCAGCTGTTTGTTCCCAGTACGTATCTCTGATTATTCGTAGATCTTTTCCATCAACATTGAGTCTCTCCAGTTGGTTGATCAATTCTTCATGTCTTACCCGATCGAAGGCATTGGTATAGTCAACAAAGCATAAATACAAATCCTTATTCATTTCAATTGACCTCTCTATGATAGTTCTTAGGATGTATATGGCATTAATAGTTCCTTTCCCTTCCACAAATCCACACTGTTCTTCTGTTTTTTTCTCTTTTGATTCTAGTCCTTGTTCTCATCATGATTATTCTTAACAGGATTTTTGTTACATGACTCATCAAACTGATTGTGCGATGGAGTTCGCATTCTATAGCCCCTGTCTTCTTTGGAAGTGCAATGAAAATTGATTTTGACATATGTATACATATATTCGTTGTAGTGATTCTGTGCACCAACAGAACCTGAAACTATTGCAAGTTTATTTGATTAAACATTTTTGTTTTGCTAATGATAGCACCTCAGTTGGCATTCATAAAGAATGTATTGTTCCATTGTCATTCATAACTTAATGATTTGCTTTGGTTCCATTGTGTACAGAAAAAATAATCTTCAGAGATTAAATATGACATTTGTTGGGTTTCTTAATCATTTAACAGTGAGGCATCTGAACGTTATAATCAAATTTGGAATTCTATAACCATCTTTAATACCTTTGTAACAATTGCCTTTGGTTCCTGTTTTATAAGACAACAAACGGACAAGACGTATCTTGTAAGTGAACAGTGAGATATTCATCACAGACATCAGAATGGTACCAGGTCTTACCGAATCCATTACAAATACATCCTTACATTCCATGTGTAATGGCGACATGGAAACCAACAGAGGTAAACTTTTGGTAAGCAGCCATTTGTCTACTGTTGCCCAAAACCCGTCACAGTATGATGAATGCATCGACATCAGGTGTAGTCATATGGAGTTTATACCTTGGAACAATCCTGATAACATTTTAACAGCAGAAGACGAGGGACTAGCATACTCAGTTAAAAACAATATGCTGGGGTTGCTGTTCCTGATCGGTGGACCTGCCAACGTCATCAACATGGCGGTGTTCTACAAACAGGGGCTTAAGGACCGTGTCAACCTGTGTCTGTTTACCTTGTCCCTCACGGATGAACTTTTGTTACTCGTGAATATTTGTCTCTATGGAGAGCATCTTTATTTACAGTTCACCACCATGGAAAGGTACGGTCCTCTCCTAACCTTTTTGACTAATAATCATTTTCCAGCATTTGAAGGTTTTTATGTCGTTTCTAATGTCATATCTGCCATTATTGCTCTGGAGAGATGTTACTGTGTTCTGAGACCACTCAAGATCCAGACACTGATGCGCACCAGAACAATGGCAGCAATTCTTATTGTTGTGTGCGTTATTGTGGTAGGTCTGTATGCTATCGTGGTTTTTCGATATCGTATCGGATGTTTTTATGATTTTGAATCTGGTGTAATGTTGAAAACATTTGTAGTTGGAAAAGTTTACCAGGATCCACAAACAGTTCATCGATATTTTGGATGGTTTTGTGTTCAGTCTTGGCCTTCCTGGACTTGTCATGGTAGTGATGATAACTTCAACAACAATTACTGCAGTGAAACTACACCAGATTGTGTCGTGGCGTACCGAAACATCATCATCGCTGTCTGCCCGGGAAGTGGCACTGACCAAGATGTTGGTAGGTAACTCCATCTTGTTCATCGTCTGTGTGTTTCCTGTGGCCTTCATCCGGTTTTTCTGGATGACGTTTTCTGAAATGACTTCGAGTGGACGATATCATAATGTTTTCCTGACATGTTTGTGGGTCGCTGAAGCGTTTCTTTTCATGAACTCCACTTTCAACATCTTTGTGTATTATGCCATGGGATCAAGATACAGGGAAGTGTTTTGGTCATTGTTCAGCAGAAACAAAACAAGTAAATAAACATGAAGGATGCTTTGTCAGATTTTTGTAACGACATGAATCATTAATGTGTTTCCAAATCCAAAACGAAAAAAGACCCCAAGACAAACAAACAAATAAACAAACAAACAAACAAAAAAGACATTCTTGTCCTCAATTAACAGATATGACAAACCCCTCTTTGCTTTTGTGATGAGAAACTATCTTGTGATTGTCAATATGACACTGTATTATTACAGAGTTTCCATGAGTTACATGAATTTGACTTTATTATACGTATTCTCCTACATCAGTTACTAAAACAAGGGTTTTTTCTCTGTCTCTGTCTCTCTTCTTTTTAATCAGCGATGTTTATTGATACTTTCTGAGATTTGACCGGGGTGTGTACATCACGTTAACAATACCCCTTCACTGCCTTACCCTGAGCCTGATTCAGGGTAAAAATTCATATTCATTTCTTTTGTCACAGTGTCACCATGTGAAACTCAGGCCACTCTCCCATTTGAGAGCGGGTCGCCGCAGTGCAGCGCCACCCAACTTTTCATACCAAGACATTCGAAAAGCAAGAAGATTAATTGGCCTTCAAGGCAAGGGACCTGGGAAATCAACCTTTCTCTCTAATATTTTATACCAGGACAGCCAGATGAAAGCCCTGCTCTTCATGGTTTACAGCTGCTGTGGGATTTTTGCATGCGCAAGCCAGAAGGCACATGGTCCGACCTGGGGTGGAGTTTTTTTCTCCGTCTGAAGGACTAGACGATCAGTTTCATTTTCTGGTCAAACAGAAGAGAAAAGTCGAAGCCTCAACGGGAAACTAATCCTGGAACCTTGCATTTAGTTATTGGCAGGCGAAATGTCTGAACCATCAGCCCACTCTTCTCCAATGGGGAATAATGCGACTTAGTCTGTTTTTCTTATCCACTAGTGACATCACGATAACGACAATCGATTTTCTATTTCGATAGTTAAAGGAATACAACAGCGTTTGGCTTCTACAAGTAACATGTTGATAATTATGACAGATTTTCGATTTCGATTGTTGTATTGTTACTGTTATTTTTGTTTAAAGCCCGGTCGCCTGCGTAGACCCATATCAGTGCTATAACCATTTCAAAACATGCAGTACTTCAACAAGTAAAAAAAATTTTTTTTTAAATCAAGTACACATGTCATCTTTCGCGAACATACATTAATGTAACGACATGCCTCTGGCGTTGACCACTCCGTCCAATTTATCGCACACGGGATTTAAAACACATACCTGAATACAAATTTATACATAACTAAGGACACTACGACATGTATAAAAACGGGTCTAAATGACCTAAAATTGCTTTTGCATATCTCTTTTCTCTAGAACCAAAAATGCACTTAATACATGTATCCAATTATCAATCAAACAAGAGAAAGTAAGTAAGGCTTTATCGAACACTTATAGGTAAATGGACCAGCAAGGCAGAAAACTATAGGAAGAAATGACAGAAAGCAAAGGTGGAAGAAAGAAACAAAGAGGAAATTTCTGGTACAGAATTTCCAGAAGATAGGAATACTATTTACACTGAAAGAATTCCCGGCATCCCCACGAGGGTCGATAGTTAGATGGATACAATTTGTGTTCAGCATCTAACAATAACGTCTTTATATCCCTTTGTGTTTACAGTGAGTGGCTCTTTGCGATGCATTGCACAGTTTTTCGTGTCGACGATATGAGAGTGGCTTGGATGACATTAATTTTTTATAAAGTTACAAATTCACCATCTATCTATCTATCTATCTATCTATCTATCTATCTATCTGTCTGTCTGTCTGTCTGTCTGTCTGTCTATCTATCTATCTATCTATCTATCCATCTATCTATATGTCTGTCTAATTGTCTGTCTCTCTCTCTCTCTCTCTCTCTCTCTATCTGTCTATCTATCGATTTATCTCTCTATCTCTCTCTATCTATCTGTCTGTCTGTCTGTCTATGTATCTATGTCTGATCTGTCTGTCTGTGCCTGTGTGTCTGTCTATCTATCTGTCTCTCTCTCTCTCCTTTTTTTCTCTCTCCCTGTGTGTATATAAAGCTTTTCAAGAATACAACTTATTAAGGTCTTTTGGGTGATGCTACGAAAGATTGGTTATTCTCAGAAATCGGTCGTGCTGATTGTTTCCTAGCGCAAAGTCTGCTGGCCAAGGTGTAGAAAAATGGGGAGACATCTGAACCCTTCCTGGTCCAGAATGGAATGAAGCAGGGATGCGTTCTAACGGATGCATGCTTCTCCATTCTATGTCCAGTAACGCTGATTGATGTGTTTATTGATTTTGACAGGAGCGTGTACACCCAGCTCAGCTGACATGTACACTTTCGTACTACTCCCCTCCTGAATTTTGGTCATCATGAATGAATGCTTTTGTGAATGATGAGAATGCGCGCTTTGACGTGATTTTTATATCAAGATTTGATGCTGTCTAAATGTGTTATTATCATTAAAAGGTTGTAGATTAAGCAGTGTGTTCAACCCAGAACACCCCCCAAAAAATTGAATTAGCTCTGGTTTTATGCAAATGAGTTCATTTGTTGTCCATGTCCATGTCACAGAATCCCAACATCTTACAGTCGGTGCTGTTGTTGATACGTGAGCTGGACAAGGACAGTTTGGAAATTGTTCACAACACTGTACAGCGGAGGTTGGAAGACGTGTGACTGTCACCTTTGACTCCTCGCCACGCAATACACATACCATACCTAAAAATGGGGGCCACAGAAAACCGTTTCACTGGAGTTGATGCATATCGTGTTGTTTGTACAGTTTGACGGATATTTTGAAGACATATATCATGTTTGTTCGTACAGTTTAGACAGATATTTGAAGACATATATCGTGTTGTTCGTACAGTTTGACAGATATTTGAAGACATACATCGTGTTTGTTTTGTACAGTTTTGACAGATATTTTGAAGACATATATCGTGTTTGTTTGTACAGTTTTGACAGATATTTTGAAGACATATATCGTGTTTGTTTGTACAGTTTTGACAGACATTTTGAAGACATACATCGTGTTTGTTCGTACAGTTTTGACAGATATTTTGAAGACATAATCGTGTTTGTTTGTATAGTTTTGACAGATATTTTAAAGACATATATCGTGTTTGCTTGTACAGTTTTGACAGATGTTATGAAGACATATTTCGTGTTTGCTTGTATAGTTTTGACAGATATTTTGAAGACGTGGAACTGTTGATTGGAATTCCATTCTGTGAAATAATCTCTTTGAGTTGTGTTTGGTAGTTTTTATTGCCGCCTGTTTCTTTTGTTTGAGAGAGAAGAGAGAGAGAAGAGAGAGAGAGAGAGAGAGAGAGAGAGAGTATGATTTTATTTTCAAGGGTATATATATATGTGTGTGTGTTTGTTTGAGGGTGGATGTGATGCGTCTAGTGTGTTGGATAGTGACTAGTGACTGCGTGCTTGTCACCTCTCACTTTCACAGCCTACACTGCTGGCTAGCAGCTATGCGAAAAGAAAAGCAGAAGGCATAAGTCTCTTCCTGTCAGTACATAGCCTCTCCATCAGCAAGCCCTATGTTGTGCCTCCTCATGGCCTTGTGGACATCTCGGAAGAGATTAAGGCTAAGGGAGTTAACCCTGAAAAAAAAAACGATGGAAGGCAAGGGGAAACCACCATCGTAGTTTTCCCCAGGAAAAACCATGGACAAAAGAAAGAGGAAGAAGAAAGTTAATGACGTCAATAGGTGCTCCTGTGGAGCACCTTCATCCGGTAGGGACTGTCATGCGGCGCAGGTGACACCAGACCGTCAGCCAGCTATTGCAACCAAAATTAAACCTGTCAAACTTAGAAACACCAAAATAGCAACATGCAACATCAGAACACTGTTGCAGAAAGGTAAATAAAACAACATCAAAATGGAGATGGAAAGGCTTAACATCAGTATTTTAGGACTAGGGGGAGTGAGATGGAAGGGGGCAGGCAGGATAACATCAGGAGAATATACAGTGATATACTCTGGTGGTAATTCACATGAAAGAGGAGTAGGCATCATAATCGACAAAGACAAATCAAAAGCAGTTAAGGGACATGGGCAGTGTCTGACAGAGTTTTGCTGGTCAAATTGGGAGGCAAACCATTTGATATCAACATCATACAGGTGTATGCACCAACATCCGCAATACTCAGGAAGACATCGACAACTTCTACGAAGTTTTAGAGATGGCCAAGGTCCAATGTAAATCACAAGAAGTTACAGTTATAATGGGAGATTTTAATGCTAAAGTGGGACAGGATAGGGTGGAGGATATAGTTGGACCTCATGGCCTTGGTACACAAAATGAAAGGGGAGGGAAACTTGTAGAATGGGCACAGATGAATGAGTTCATAGTAGGAAACACCTAGTTTGAGCAGCCTAACAGAAGAAAATGGACTTGGATGAGTCCAGGATATAATACCAAAAATCAGATTGACTACATCGTGATCAACAAAAGATTTAGAAATTCTTTACTGTCAGCAAAAACTCTACCAAAACAAATCTAGTGTAGTGCTCTGGAAGACGTTGGTGACAGTGAGGAACAATGGACAAAGTTGAGAAGTTCGATAAATGAAGCTTGTGAAGAAATCCCTAAGGCAGATACAAAAGCAAAAAAAGAGCTGGATGACTAATGAAAGTTTGGGCTTGATGGAGGAAAGGAGGGCAAAGAGAAAAGAGGAGACATACAGGAAGATAAACAAAGAAATCAGGAATAGGTGCAATGAAGCTAAGGAAGCTTGGCTGAACACAAAATGCAAAGAGATAGAAGACCGACACAAAATGGATCCTCAGGGTATGTACAGACGAATTGAAGAAATTGTCCACAGGAAAAATACATGCACATCAACTGGTTGCTTAAAATCGAAAGATGGCACGATTATCATGGAAAAAGAAAAATACTGGACAGATGGGGAGAGTACATAAAAGACCTTTTTGAGGATGACAGAAACGAAGAACACATTATAATAAAGAACTTTGAAGGCCACCCATAATGAAAGATGAAGTTAGAGCAGAACTGAAAAAGATCAAACCAGGAAAAGTCCCAGGACCAGACAACATTACTACAGAGATATTGAAGCCCTGGAGGAATTTGGCATAGAAAAAATAACAGTCCTCCTAAATATTTGAAATTCCCAAAGATATGCCAAAATCAATTTTCATTGCACTTCCAAACAAGACAAGGGCTATAGAATGCGAACTCCATCGCACAATCAGTTTGATGAGTCATGTAACAAAAATCCTGTTAAGAATAATCATGATGAGGACAAGGACTAGAATCAAAAGAGAAAAAACAGAAGAACAGTGTGGATTTGTGGAAGGGAAAGGAACTATTAATGCCATATACATCCTAAGAACTATCATAGAGAGGTCAATTGAGATGAATAAGGATTTGTATTTATGCTTTGTTGACTATACCAAGGCTTTCGATCGGGTACGACATGAAGAATTGATCAACCAACTGGAGAGACTCAATGTTGATGGAAAAGATCTACGAATAATCAGGAATATGTACTGGGACCAAACAGCTGCAATGAGAATAGAAAACAATAAACAATATAAGCTCTTTCCAAAACATCAAAAGAGGAGTCAGACAGGGTTGTGTTTTGTCACCAGATCTGTTTTCACTATACAGCGAAAACATCAGAGAAACCTAGAAGAAGACCCAGGATTAATGGTAGATCACTCATAAGGAAGATTAGGAAAAGACAGGCAACATTTATAGGCCATTTTATGAGGAAGGGAGATTTGGAGCACCTGGTCACAACAGGAAACCTGGAGGAAAGAGAGCACCAGGTAGACCCAGGGAGAAAATGCTAGACAGACTTGTGGAGTGGCTGAAGACGAAGAAGGTGGAGGAGATGCTTGGTGCAACAAGAGATAGCGACAGATGGAAGTCCATGATCACCAACGCCATGCGGCAAGGCACCTGATGATGATGATAATGACCCACCACCACCACCACCTGTCTGTTTCATTCATAATATTCTTCTGGATTGTTTTGTTGTTTGGTGTGTATGAAACAACGAACATGGGGGCTGGTGACAAGGATTTCTTGTTCTTGTGTGTTTGTTTGTTGTTGGTGTTGTTTTGCATTATCAGTGATTTTTGTTTGTTTGTAATCATGTAATTCGGGAGGGACTGTTTATGTTCAGTTTAATGATTTTAGACGGTCAGAACCTACTCAAACAGGCCGATAAAAGTCATATCTCATTTTGTGTAGTTTTCAAGTTCGCTAACTTCGAAGTCCATTTTGTCAGCCACTTTTCATCAAGAGACCAATTTCGATGGTAAATTAGGACTCGTCATGCCCGAAATAACCTGATGAGATGTGTCACAAGGGTAGGTTCGGATACTCGCTTTTTAGTCGATTTTTCGTCAACCTGATGAGATGTGTCACAAGGATAGATTGGGATACTCGCTTTTTTTTCAAAAATGGCTATGGCAACAGGTCTGTGGCTGTGAAAAAGGCTGGGAAAATGGCCAAATTCGATTCTGCTTTTTCTGGTCGAAAATGATAGCCTAGAACGCGGAGGGACAATTTATGCTCAGTTTAACACATTCCGTACCGCATCACGAGATCCTTGTGACTCAACTTTCTCTCTCCGTAGACTGCGTCACGAGGATTTCGTGCTCTAAACGGTAGTTTCAGTTTCGAGTATATAAATAGAAAATGATCACATTGCTGACGTGAATCCTTTTCTGGCAAAGGGAGTATATTCTTGTCATTTCCTTTCTGCGTTGACATGACGTTTGAAGCGGCAAAAATGGCAAGATATACCTTGTTTTGTGACAGTACCCCCTCTGGCCTTTCTCTCTCCCAACATTACTTGGTCAATAGTTAGTACAATGACATATTTTCTTGGTAGGAAAAGGGTTAATGGTTTTTAGACGGTCAGAACCTCCTCAAACAGGCCAATAAAAGTCATTTCTAATTTTGTGTATTTTTCAAGTTCGCTAACTTCGGAGGCCATTTTCTTGGCCACTTTTCATCAGAGACCAATTTGGCTGGTAAATTTGGACTCGGCATGAGAAAAACAACCTGATGAGATGTATTACAAGGGTAGGTTCGGATAGTCGTTTTTTCGTCCATTTTTCGTCAAAAATGGCAGCCGCGCCTGGTCCATGGTTGTAAAAATGGCCGGAAAAATAGCCGAATTTGATTCTTTTTTCTGGTGGAAAATGATAGACTAGAACGTGGATGGATTATTTATGCTCAGTTAAACGGTTTTAGGCGGTCAGAACCTACTCAAATAGGCCGATAAAAGTCATATCTAATTTTGTGTAGTTTTCAAGTTCGCTAATTTCAGGGCCGGTGTCTCGGTCACTATTCATCAGAGACCAGTTTGAATAGCAAATTTGGATTCGTCATGCCCGAAATAACTGATGAGACATGTCACAAGGGTAGGTTCGGATACTCGCTTTTTCATCGAATTTTTGCCAAAAATGGTCGCCGAGCCAGGTCTGGGGCTGAGAAAAAGGAAGGAAAAATAGCCGAATTTGATTCTGCTTTTTCTGGTGGAAAATAATAGACTAGAACGCAGATGGATTCCTTATGCTAAGTTTAATGGTTTTAGGTGGTCAAAACCTACTCAAAAAGGCCGATAAAAGTAATCTCTACTTCAGTGTATTTTTCAAGTTTGCTAACTTCATAGGCCATTTTCTCAGCCACTCCTCATCAGAGTCAAATTAGGATGGTAGTTGTCACAATGTAAAGAATGTAGGTGACTGACAGTGTCTTGCAGTTTATGCAGGTTCGTGAAGATCTAGCAGTCGATCGTTCTTCTCAGAGACAAGATACACCAGTCCAGGTTAAACGAAAATGATCCTTTATTTGAAGAACGAATGAAACACAACAGGAACTGGGTAAAAACTTCACACATCCAATGCACCACTCCTAGTTTGCAGAATTCTTCTTCTTCAGCCCTCAAATACTACACGCAGCAACTCCACGAATCTACAGCAACTTCTCAATCTCTGACAGCAGACTTACACTTCAGCTCTTCCAATCGCTCTCTCTCTCTCAGTCACGCTTTATTTATAACATCATGGAAAGTTCCACAATATTCTCGGCTTTTCCCTAGATTTTCAGCCAATCATAGCCACATTCTCGAACCTTCCCTTTCTAGAATATTCTGTAGTTCTAGCCAATCATCGTACAGATTAAACTTCTAGCCAATCATTGCACAGACTAAATTTGTTTACGATTTCCGGAACATTCTAGAAAGATCTAAGATAGGATTCTACGTTTTTCTTGTCATTTCTAGATTGTTCCAAAGGATTCTACACATTTCCATACAACGAAATCAAACTTAAGCGTATATTTTCAGTGTTAGCATAAACCAAAACAAATATTATCGATTTATTATCGAGCGAATCACAAATTAATCTTCAAGAGCGAACAGTAGAGAGAGCTGAATCTACAGACACATTTTGACGTCACATTTCTTTTATCATTCGCACTTTCACATTGAGTTTCTCTTTTTTGAAATGTAACAGTAGTTTTGAACTTGGCATGCCTGAAATAACCTGATGAGATGTGTCACAAGGGTAGGTTCGGATACTCGCTTTCTCGTCGATTTTTTGTCAAAAATGATTGCCAGGACTGGTCTGCGGCTGTGAAAAAGGCCGCAAAAATGGCCGAATTTGATTCTGCTTTTTTCTGGTGAAAAATGATAGTCCAGAACGCACAAGTATTATTTATGCTCAGTTTAATCTTTTTAGACGGTCAGAAACTACTCAAACGGGCCGATAAAAGTCATGTCTACTTT
>JAPXFY010000030.1:34648254-34728254 GCA_030674185.1 Monoplex corrugatus
GCGCAAGCCAGAAGGCACATGGTCCGACCTGGGGTGTTTTTTTTTTTCTCCATCTGAAGGACTAGACGATCAGTTTGATTTTCTGGTCAAACTGAAGAGAAAAGTCGAAGCCTCAACGGGAAACTAATCCTGGAACCTTGCATTTAGTTATTGGCAGGTGAATGTCTGAACCATCCGCCCACTCTTCTCCAATGGGGAATAATGTGACTCAGTCTGTTTTTCTTATCCACTAGTGACATCAGGATAACGACAATCGATTTTCTATTTCAATAGTTAAAGGAATACAACAGCGCTTGGCTTCTACAAGTAACATGTTGATAATTATGACAGATTTTCTATTTCGATCGTTAGATTGTTACTGTTAGTTTTGTTTAAAGCCCAGTCGCCTGCGTAGACCCATATCAGTGCTATAACCATTTCAAAACATGCAGTACTTCAACAAGTAAAAAATTTTTTTTTAAATCAAGTACACATATCATCTTTCGCGAACATACATGTAATGTAACGACATGCCTCTGGCGTTGACCACTCTCTATCTATCTATCTCTCTATCTCTCTATCTATCTATCTATCTATCTATCTATCTCTCTATCTATCTATCTATCTATCTCTCTATCTATCTATCTCTCTATCTATCTATCTATCTCTCTATCTATCTATCTATCTATCTATCTCTCTATCTCTCTATCTATCTATCTCTCTATCTATCTATCTCTCTATCTAATCTATCTATCTATCTATCTCTCTATCTATCTATCTCTCTATCTATCTATCTATCTATCTATCTATCTATTACAATCTATCTATCTATCTGTTATCTATCAATCTATCTATTCTATATATCTATCCATCTATCTATCTACCAATCTATCTATCTATCTATCCATCTATCTGTCTGTCTACCTGTCTGTCTATCTATCAATCTCCCCTATCTATCTATCTATCTATTTATCTATCTATCTATCTATCTATCGATTCATCTCTCTATCTCTCTCTATCTATCTACCTATCTGTCTGTCTGTCTGTCTATCTACTATCTATGTCTGATCTGTCTGTCTGTCCCTGTCTGTCTGTCTATCTATCTGTCTGTCTCTCTCTCCTCTCTCTCTCTCTCTCTCTCTCTCCTTTCTCTCTCTCCCGTGTGTATATAAAGCTTTTCAAGAATACAACTTATTACGGTCTTTTGGGTGATGCTACGAAAGATTGGGTGTACTCAGAAGTCGGTCGTGCTGATTGTTTCCTAGCGCAAAGTCATGCTGGCCAAGGTGTAGAAAAATGGGGAGACTTCTGAACCCTTCCTGGTCCAGAATGGAATGAAGCAGGGATGCGTTCTAACGGCTACATGTTTCTCCATTCTATGTCCAGTAACGCTGATTGATGTGTTCATTGATGTTGACAGGGGCGTGTACACCCAGCTCAGCTGACATGAAAGGTCTTATCCTGCAGAGACTTCAAGACAAGGCCAAAGTGCTCAAAGCCGACCTGTAGGCGTTTATTGATCTTCGCACATAGAGGGAGATTTGGGGGTGGGAGAGAAAGAGGGGGCTCACTGCCTCACCCCGGGGAGGGAGAGAACATGGGGGTGGGAGAGAAAGAGGGGGCTCACTGCCTCACCCCGGGGAGGGAGAGAACATGGGGGTGGGAGAGAAAGAGGGGGCTCACTGCCTCACCCCGGGGAGGGAGAGAACATGGGGGTGGGAGAGAAAGAGGGGGGCCCCAATCCCCCAACAGGGAGGGAACTTGGGTGTGTGAGAGAAAGAGAACGTTGGGGGGGGGGAGAAAGAGAGGGTCCCACCTGCCCACCCCCACCCCCTACATGAAGGAAGGAAACTTGGGAGGAGAGAAAGAGGGGATCCCAGGTAGTGAGGGAACTTTGGGGGAGACAAAGAGCCCCCCCCCCCTACAGAGAGGGAGGGAACTTGGGGGTGGGAGAGAACGAGGACCTCCCCACAGGGGGAGGGAGGGAGGAACTTGGGGGAGAGAAATAGGGGGCCCCCACCCCCACCCAATAGGGAGGAAATGAACATGGGGAGAGAAAGAGGGGAGCCCACCCTCCAAAGGGAGAGAGGGAACTTGGGGGACAAAAAGAGGGCCCCCCACCCCACACAGCGAGGGAGAGAGAGGGGCCCCACCCCCAGGTGGGAGGGAACTTAGGGGGAAAGAAAGAGGGGACCCCCAATCCCTGGGAGGGAGGGAACTTGGCAGGGGAGAAAAGGGCCTCCCAATTAGCGATCTTGAAAATTAGAGATCCCTTTTTGGGGGGGCCGAGTAGGTTTCCACGTTCTAAAACCAAATTAAACATAAATCAGACGTCTGTGTTGTATTCTATCATTTGCCACCAGAAAAAGCAGAATCGCAATCGGTTCTTTTTGTAGACTTTTTGACAGCTGCGAACCTGGTGGCCATTTTGGACGAAAGAGAAGACATGCGAACTTACCCTTGTGACACATCTCATCAGGTTATTGCGAGCCTGCCAAGTCCAAATTTCCCATCCAAAGTGGTCTCCGATTAAAAGTGGCGGAGACAATGGCCTCTCAATTTATTAGCCATCTTGAAAATTAGAGATCTCTGTTTTCAGCCTGTTTGGGTAGGTTCCGACGGTCTAAAACCACTAAATTGAGAATAAATCACACGTTTGCATTCTATTCTATAATTTGCCACGAGAAAAAGCGGAATCGCAATTGGTCATTTTTCCGGCTTTATTGACAGCCGAGGACCTGGCAGCCACTTTGGACGAAAAAGCCGACATTCGAACCTACCCTTGTCACACATCTCGAGGTTTTTTCGAGATGCTGCTGCTGCTGCTGCTTATGGTGATGTTGATGATGACGATGACGATGATGATAATGATGATGATGATGATGATGATGATGATGGTGATGGTGATGATGATGATGACAATGACGATGATGACGATGGCGACGAAGACGATGCTGCTGCTGCTGTTGCTATTGCTGCTGCTGATGATGATGATGGTGACAAGGGTATGTTCGGATACCCGCTTTTTCGTCAATTTTTGGTCAAAAATGGCTGCCACGACAGGTCCGAGGCTGTGAAAAAGGCCAGAAAAATGGCCGAATTAGATTCTGCTTTTTCTCGTGTAAAATGATAGAGTAGAACGCGGTGGTATTATTAATGACCAGTTTAATTTCTTTTAGATGGTCAGAACCTGCTCAAGAAGGCCGATAAAAGTCATCTCTAAATTTATGTATTTTTCAAATTCGCTAACTTTGGAGGCCATTTTCTTGGCCACTTTTCATCAGAGACCTATCTGGATGGTATATTTGGATTCAGCATGCCCCAAATAACCTGATTAGATGTGTGACAAGGGTATGTTCGGATACTCACTATTTCGTCAATTTTTGGTCAAAAATGGCTGCCGTGACAGGTCCACGGCTGTGAAAAAGGCCGGAAAATTGTCCGAATTTGATTCTGCTTTTTCTGGTGGAAAGTGATAGAGTAGATCGTGTTTATGCTCAGTTTAATGGCTTTCAACGGTCAGAACCTACTCAAACAGACCGATAAAAGTCATCTCTTGGTTCGTGTATTTTTCAATTTCGCTGACTTCGAAGGCCGATTTCATGGCAACTTTTCATCAGAGACCAAACAGTTCATCGACATTTTGGATGGTTTTGTGTTTGGTATTGGCCTTCCTGGACTTGTGATGGTAGTGATGATAACTTCAACAACAATCACTATAGTGAATCTTCACCAGATTGTGACGTGGCGTACTGAAATATCATCATCGCTGTCTGCCCGGGAAGTGGCGCTGACCAAGATGTTGGTGGGCAATTCCATTCTGTTCATCGTCTGTATGTTTCCTGTGGCCGTCATTCGGTTTTTGTGGATGGCGTTTCCTGAAATCAGATCAAATGGACGATATCATAATCTTTGGCTCACAACTCTGTGGATTGTTGAAGCGTTATTTTTCATGAACTCCACTTTCAACATCTTTGTGTATTATGCCATGGGATCAAGATACAGGGAAGTGTTTCGGTCATCGTTCAGCAGAAGCAAAACAAGTCAATAAAACATGAAGGATGCTTTGTCAGATTTCTGTAACGATATGAATCTTTAATTTATTTGCAAATTCAAAACGAAAAAAGACCCAAAACAAACAAACAAAAAAGACATTCTTGTCCTCAATAGATAGATATGGCAAACCTCTCTCTGCCGATTGTGGCAAGAATCTATCTCGTGATTGTCATTCTGACACTGTATCATTGAGAGTTTCCACGAGATGCATGAATTTGAATTTATTATACGTATCTTCTACGTCAGTTACTAAAGCAAATTTTTTTCTATATTTTCTTTCCTCCATAGACATTATAAGCAAAGGCAGCTTCATTTTCTCCATGTACTTTTTCCTACTCTAAATCCACCTTCTGTGTTCTTGACCCTTTCCTGGTTTCTTTTCCGTCACTCTTTCCATCAAGTTTTATATGTCATATCATACGATTTCCATGGACAGCAAAGAAAACAAACGAGACAGTCTTGATGGAGGCAGACACAAGTAGATCACTCATAAGGAAGATTAGGAAAAGACAGGCAACATTTATAGGCCATTTTATGAGGAAAGGGGAATTGGAACACCTGGTCACAATGGGAAAGCTGGAGAGAAAGGGAGCACCGGGTAGACCCAGGGAAGAGATGCGGACTACAGAGTGGCTGGGGACAAGGAGGGTGGAAGAGATGTTTGAGGCAACAAGAGATAGAGACAGATGGAAGTCCATAATCGCTAACGCCATGCGGCAGGGCACCTGATGATGATAATGATGATGATATCATATGATAAGAATACGATAGACAGTTAAGGTAAGATAATCTTTTCTTGATTTGGGAAAGAGTTCCATAATGTCAAGTCTTCAAAGACATGACCCTTTTCAAAACTGTCTTGATAACAATTTAATGTTGTCATATTTAGATATCGTTTTGTTATCTGAGTATTGAACTTTGTCTGCACCAGGCACTGTGTCTTTTTTGCATCAGGCAAGTGCTCTGTGCATGACATGTTCATTTAGTCTGTTATCAAGGCCACTTTCTGTTGCTTCGGCATTACCATCAGCAATGATTTCTATATTTCTTCTTTTTCTTCGTCTTACAAGCCACTTTTTGCATATATTATGGACATAGATGGAACGACATTGCAAACTAGTAAGGAAAACCAAGTCATGCTCTGTGCCACAACACACACACACACACACACACACACACACACACACACACACACACACACACACACACACACACACACACACACACACACACACACACACACACACACACACACACCAAATCTCACATTCTGGAGACATCTAAGCCCTCTGTAAAAGGAAACTGGAAAAGTCAAAAAATAAAACGAAGTAGAGTGTTCTTTCATACTGGAACAATCAAATTAAAATATTCTGTTTGGGAATTATTTTGTAACGTAAACCAGTTTGTCCAACAAAAACTGTAGAAGATGAAAGATAATTAACCGGAGACGAAAATTGTAATAATCCAGGCAACGGCTGATACCAGTGTGTGATATGAAGTCACCGCATTGCGACATCGCATATGCAGTACATGGACCAAATGGTCCTGATTCAACATCGATCTCTTCCTCTGATCGGTCATTTCAGCTGACAGAGAGACCTGATGTCTTATCACGCTGAGCCCGGGAAAGGCTGCTTCCAACTCAGCAGTGGGGCGACCATCCCCAACCCGGCGGGTCCATAGGTGGCGGATAAAGGAACGGCCCTCAGATATGGGGGTTAGCTGCGATATAAGTCAGGCTTGCCTGGTCGAATAAGCAGTCCCGGACCAACTGGCGATGTTCCTACCAGGACGGGGCGGGACAGCAGGTGGCGCTGTTGATCTCCACTGAAATACCCTATATGTCCTATGGTGGGTTCATCCTGCGGTTAAGAGGCGCAGTATAACCTCTAGCCCCAGGGTGGGACCCCTGGCTAATCAATCCCCCCTGTGCTTCCAGGGCAGGACGTACGGACCAGGAGCTAAGGGCGGGGTAACCCCTACAGAAAACCTAGAGAGCTGAAGACGGAGAAATGGAGCCTGTATGGCGCTCTCTAACAAATCACCATGCCACGCACTATCGCACAATGGACAATGTCAGACAGATGTGACACGAATGGCGCTCGCCCACTGAGGTCCCCCCAGGGTGGAGCAGCGTCGGACTCCGCGCCTCAACGGAGTCCACCCTCAGCAACTGGAGGTCCCTCTCGTCCGTCCTGGCATGCCAGGGGACGGCGGAGGAATGCGACTGGCAGCACCTCAACATCTCCCATGCAGAAACCCTTCATGGTTATGCATTGGAATGCAGAAGGAGTCATAAACAAGAAGATAGAGCTAGAACATCTGCTCCATGAGAAAAACATCAACATCTGTTGTCTTCAAGAAACCCATCTGCAAAGTGGGAAAACACTCAAAGTGAGGGGCTACCAAAGCTTTAGATCAGACAGAACTGACCGACGAAAAGGCGGCATCCTGACACTCGTCAGGAACAACATTCACGCCTGCGAGGAGACTGTCTACATGGAGGGTGCTGAGTACCAGATGATTCGGGCCCAACTGAAGGACACAGAGTTGCGCATACTCAACTTCTACTGCCCCAATGATCGTCCGCTCTCCCTTGACACCATATATGTCCCAGACTCGCGCTTCATTGCAGTCGGTGATTTTAACAGTCACTCCCAGAGTTGGGGATATAACTACATGGACCGTCGAGGAGAAGAAGTGGAAGACTGGCAGGATGAACACCATCTCGTCCTCATCAACTCACCGCATGACACTCCAACCTTCTACTCCAGACGTTGGCGAACCACATCCACACCAGATCTGGCTCTCTGCACCGAGGACATCCATAGGGGTGTAATTAGAGAGGTGGGAGACCAGCTTGGAGGAAGTGACCACAGGCCTGTGTTCCTCACTCTCAACGAGAACACAACACAGAACCCTGTAGCCCCACGCTGGAACTACAAGAAGGCAAAGTGGAAGCTCTTCAGCCACCGCACAAATGTTCTCACCAATGACCTTCAAGTCAGAGGAAGAGACATCAACAATGCAGTCCACGAATTAAATTCATGTATCCTCAAGGCAGCCCAAGAGTGCATTCCACGAGGTGCTCGGAAAGACTACAAGCCATATTGGAACAACCAACTACAAGAACTGCAGGACGAGATGACCGAAGCCAGACAGAAAGCAGAAAATAACCCATCGGATGAGAACCACCTGCGGCTCCAGCAGACAAAAGCCAGGTTTCTCAAGGCAAAAATCCAAGCCAGACGACAAAGCTGGAGGGAGAAAACAGCTGCTCTGAACCTTGAGAGAGATGGCAAGAAACTCTGGAGAGTCCTGGGACAACTCAACGATGAAGAGAGCAGACATCACAACATCACGCTGGAAGATAACGAGAGAGTTGTTGACTGGTAGACGCGCTGCCAATCGATTTGCAGACAACTACGCAAATGAGAGCAACATACCAGTCACACCCCTCCAACAAAGAGAAGCAAGAAGAGAACAGCGAGAACGTCCTCACCAGACCACCAATGTGAAACCCATGAAGCAACCCTTCACGCTTCATGAGCTTCAGACAGCTCTCAGGAAGCTAAAAACCAAGAAATCTCCGGGACCGGATGGGATCACTAACGAGATGCTGAAGCACCTTGGCAGCACAGCCATCTTGAAACTACTGGAGGTCCTCAATCACAGCTGGGAAACCGGCACCTTGGCACAAACATGGCGTGAGGCTATCATGACTCCAATCTATAAGAAAGGAAAGGACAAGAAGAAGCCTGCCAGTTACAGACCAATCAGCTTGACCAGCTGCATGGTGAAGACCCTAGAGAGGATGATCAATCAGCGCCTCCTTTGGTATCTCGAGACTGAGAACATTCTGGTCCCAGAGCAAGCAGGATTCCGATGCTTTCACAGTACAGAAGACCAGGCCACCTTCCTTTCCCAAGAAATTGAAGACGCGTTGTCTTTGCTGCCTGGATCGACCTGCAGAAAGCCTTTGACAAGGTCTGGACTGATGGCCTCTTGGTGAAGCTGCAGAGATGTGGAGTTGGAGGCAATATGCTACGGTGGATCCGAGCCTACCTCCACAACCGCAGAGCACGAGTCACAGTCAACGGACGCAAAGGCAAGAAAGTTCTCTTGCGACATGGAGTCCCTCAAGGTGGAGTTCTCTCCCCCACACTCTTCTTGGTCTTCATTAATGACCTCATAAAAGATCTGCCAAAAGGCATCCATGCAGCACTATACGCGGATGACCTGGTGATATGGTGCAAGGAGGAGTTCACCACCACTGCCACCTACAGAATGCAGCTAGCAGCAGACAAACTGGCAGCATGGGCAGAAGAGTGGAACATCTCGATTAATAAAGACAAGTCCTCCACGGCACTCTTCACCCTGTCATCCAAGCAGAAATCTGGCACCATCAAACTTGGTGACACCCCATTGAAGAAAGATGAGGAAGTTACATACCTTGGTGTCACCTTCGACAAGCGGCAGACCTGGAAGCCCCACATCGAAAGAGCTGAAAGAAAAGCAAGACAAAAGCTCGCCATCCTGCGCAAACTGGCCGGAACCAGCTGGGGAGCCAACGAGAAGGTGCTCAAGCAAACGTACCAGGGAGTGGTCAGACCCCACCTTGAGTACGGTTCTACAGCCTGGTCTACAGCAGCCAAAACCCATCTGCAGACCCTGGACAAAGTCCAGAACCAAGCACTCCGTCTCATCACAGGATCAATGCGATCCACACCAATTCAGGCCATGGAGGAAGTTACTGCCATTCAGCCCCTGGTGCAGAGAAGAGACATGAAAAACTTGGTCCAGGCAGAGAAGATCAAGGTTCTGCCACACCATCCAATGGGACAGAGAATGGACCAACCAACCAAGAGCCGTCTCAAACGCAGCAGCTTCCTCCACGAAACTAGACGGCTTGCCAGGGTGCACCTGGCTGACACACCAACAACACTTCCTCTAAACACCTCTGACCTGCTACCACAACCTTGGAACAACGACTACAAGTTGCTCCAAATCACCACCTCAGTCCCTCAAGTTACCCCAGGAGAGTCCCAAGATGACAGCGTCAAACGCACTCTGACACTCGCCATGATCGACGAGCAATATCCTGCAGAATCCTGGATTCACGTACACACGGATGGCTCGGCAACCAATGCTGTGGCAGATGGAGGAGCGGGCGTACATATCAACTCTCCTGACGGACACGTCATCACAGCAGGCATACCCACTGGCAAACACTGCACCAACTATGCAGCAGAAATGGAGGCTCTTATGAAGGCAGCGGCTCTAATTCATGACATTCAGAGCGACTGTACCCAAGTTGTCTTCCTCTCCGATGCAAAGTCTGTATTGGAAGCACTTGCAGGGGACAAACTTCCACATCTCATGGAAAAGCTGCAAGATGTCGCCAAGCATCGACGTGTGGTCCTGCAGTGGGTTCCGGCCCATTGTGGGATACCTGGAAACGAAGCAGCAGACCAGCTTGCCAAAGATGGAGCCAAAGGAAGACAACCAGAAAAAATCCTTAGCTTCAGGGAGAAGAAGACCCTTGTGAAGGCAGCCTTCTGCAGAACAACCTCAAAGGATCCATACCATCTCCTTAGCCGTCTGCAGCAGGTGGCGATCTTCAGGCTCAGAACAGGTCACTGTCGCCTGAATGCCCACCTGTTCAGGAAGATGAAGCTGGCCCCATCACCTATCTGTCCTTGTGGTCTGGAAGAACAGACACCAGAACACATCCTTCAGATCTGCCCCCTCTTCCAAGAGCAGAGGGAACAAGTGTGGCCGACGGCAGCTCCCCTCCGCACCAAGCTCTATGGCTGCCGACAGGACATGGAGGACACGACAACATTCGTCTCCCTGACTGGACTGACCTTGTGAACGTGCGAACGCAGAAGAAGAAGAAGAATCACGCTGAGCAGGGACTCATCAATAGCTACCGATGGAATCACTGCACTTCACCAACTGCCTGTAAAGGGCAAGGTGCTTCTCCCATTTTTCTTACCAAGACTTTAGAAAAGCAAGAAGATTAATTGGCTTTAAGGCAAGGGACCTGGGAAAGAGAGCACCGGGTAGACCCAGGGAGAAAATGCTAGACGGACTTGCAGAGTGGCTGATGATGAGGGGGTGGGAGAGATGCTATGGGCAAGGAGAGATAGAGACAGATGGAAGTCCATGATCGCCAACGCCATGTGGCAGGGCACCTGATGATGATGACGATCCTTTGTAAGCAAAGGCAGCTTCATTTTCCCCATGTACTTTTTCCAACTCTAAGTCCATCTTCTGTGTTCGTGACGCAGACCCACCCTCCAATGCCCCCAAGATAGACAAACCCCTGAAGCAAACCCCTCCTTGGAAGGCATCGGGAGCTGATCGTATTCTAGCAGATGTCTAAGGAACAAGGGCAAGGTGCTTCTGAAAAAGCCAACAACTCTATACCAGACTAGATAACAGAAAAATAATCTGTCAAGATTTTAAATACTCTACAGTCAGTTACACTTACAAGAAAAAGGGTGATAATGTCACAGGCATTGGTCATCATAGGATATCCCTCCTGTACATTGCTGCTAATTAAGGTTTTTGCTAAATCATTCTTACACAGTCATTTCTTACATTGCCAAAAACGACCTTCCTGAGTGTCAGTGTGGCTTTTGTGATGGAAGGGGCACTACTTTGTGTTTGCCATACATTAACTGGAAAAGAAGTCTTATGTACAAAACCGCATGATGTGTCTAGATCTGACCAAAGCATTTGACATTGTTAACCAAAAGGGCCTACAGGAGATACTATAAAAGTTTGGATGCCCTCATAAGCTTGTCCCTCTGACTGCATTGTTCATCAACAGCATGCTGGCCAGAGTGAAAGCGAATCAGGAGATATCCAAATCCTTCTTTGTGCAGAACAGAGTCAAACAGGGATACAAGGATACACTGTAATGCCCACATTCCTCTCATCCTTCTTTGCGATGTTTATTGATACTTTCTGAGACGTGACAGGGGTGTGTACATCATGTTAACATTACCCCTTCACTTCCTTACCTGAGCCTGATTCAGGGTAAAAATTCATATTCATTTCTTTTGTCACAGTGGATTTACCATGTGAAACTCAGGCCGCTCTCCCATTTGAGAGCGGGTCGCCACAGTGCAGCGCCACCCAATTTTTCTTACCAAGACTTTAGAAAAGCAAGAAGATTAATTGGCCTTTAAGGCAAGGGACCTGGGAAAGAGAGCACCGGGTAGACCCAGGGAGAAAATGCTGGACGGACTTGCAGAGTGGCTGGGGACGAGGGGGTGGGAGAGATGCTATGGGCAAGGAGAGATAGAGACAGATGGAAGTCCATGATCGCCAACGCCATGCGGCAGGGCACCTGATGATGATGACGATGCTTTGTAAGCAAAGGCAGCTTCATTTTCCCCATGTACTTTTTCCTACTCTAAGTCCATCTTCTGTGTTCGTGACCCTTTCCTATTTTTTTCCATCACTCTTTCCATCAATTTTCGTATGTCATATTGTATAATAAGAATACAATAAACAGTTAAGCTACGATATCTTTTCTTGATTTGGGAAAGAGTTCTAAAACGTCATTGTCAAGTCTTCCAAAACATGACCCTTTTCAAAACTGTCTTGATAACAATTTAATGTTGTCATATTTAGATATCGTTTTGATATATGAGTATTGAACTATGTCTGCACTAGGCACTCTTGTCTTTTTTTGATCAAGCAAGTGCTCTATGCATGACATGTTCATTTAGTCTGTTATCAAGGCCACTTTCTGTTGGTTTGCATTACCATCAGCAATGATTTTTTTTTCTTTCTTCTTCTTCTTTTTCTTTTTTCTTTCTTTCTTTCTTTCTTTCTTTCTTTCTTCCTTCCTTCTTCTTCCTCTTCTTCTTTTTCTTCTTCTTTTCTTCTTCTTTATCTTCTTCTTTGTCTTCTTTGTCTTCTTCTTTGTCTTCTTTGTCTTCTTCTTCTTCTCCTCCTTCTTCTGTCTTCTTCTTCTTCTAAGCTACTTTTTCCATATATTATGAACATAGATGGAACGACATTGCAAACTAGTAAGGGAAAGAAGTCATACTCTGTGCCACATCATACACACACACGCACGCACGTGCACGCACACACGCATATACGCACGCACTCACACACACACACACACAAAAATTGCTGCCGCGACAAATCCGCGGCTGTGAAAAAGGCAGGAAAAATGGCCGAATTTGATTCTGCTTTTTCTGGCGGAAAATGATAGAGTAGAACGCGGTGGTATTATTTATGCTCAGTTTAATCTTTTTAGATGGTCAGGACCTACTCAAGAAGGCCGATAAAAGTCATCTCTAAATTTGTGTATTTTTCAGGTTCGCTAACTTCCGAGGACATTTTCTTGGCCACTTTTCATTAGAGATCAATCTGGATGGTATGTTTGGACTCGGCATGCCCCAAATAACCTGATGAGATGTATCAGAAGGGTATGTTCCGACACCCGCTTGTTCGTCGATTTTTTGTCAAAAATGGCTGCCGTGACAAGTCCGCGGATGTGAAAAAGGCCGGATAAAAAAAATGGCCGAATTTGATTCTGTTTTTCTGGTGGAAATTAATAGAGAAGAACGCAGTGGTATTTATGCTCAGTTCAACTTTTTTATATGGTCAGAACCTACTCAAGAAGGCCGTTAAAAGTCATTTCTAAATTTGTGTATTTTTCAAGTTCACTAACTTCTGAGAGCCATTTTCTTGGCCACTTTTCTTCGGAGACCAATCTGGATGGTATATTTGGACTCGGCATGCCCCAAATAACCTGATGAGATGTGTCACAAGGGTATGTTCCGATACCCGCTTTTTCGACCAATTTGGTCAAAAATGGCTGCCATGACAGGTCCGCGGCAGTGAAAAAGGCCGGAAAATTGGCCGAATTTGATTCTGCTTTTTCTGGTGGAAAATGACAGACTAGAACGTGGAGGTATTATTTATGCTCAGTTTAATGTTTTTCGACGGTCAGAACCTACTCAAGAAGGACGATAAAAGTCGTCTCTCAATTTGTGTATTTTTCAAGTTCGCTAAGTTCGGAGGCCATTTTCCTGGCCTCTTTTCATGAGACCAATCTGGATGGTAAATTTGGACTCGGCATGCCCCAAATAACCTGATGAGATGTGTGACAAGGGTATGTTCCGATACTCGCCTGTTTGTCAATTTTTGGTCAAAAATGGCTGCTGCGACAGGTTCGCGGCTGTGAAAAAGGCCGGAAAATTGGTAGAATGTGGAGGTATTATTTATGCTCAGTTTAACTCAGTTTAATGATTTTCGATGGTCAGAACTTTCTCAAACAGGCCGATAAAAGTCATCTCTAAGTTCGTGTATTTTTCAAGTTTGCTGACTTTGAAGGCCATTTTCATGGCCACTTTTCATCTTAGACCTGTATGGTAAATTTGGACTCAGCATGCCCCAAGTAACCTCATGAGATGTATCAGAAGGATATGTTCCTATACTCGCTTTTTCGTCAATGTTTGGTAAAAAAAAAAACAGGCTGCTGCGACAGATCCATAGCTGTGAAAAAGACAGGAAAAATGGCCGAATTAGATTGTGCTTTTTCTGGTGGAAAATGATAGAGTAGAACGCGGTGGTATTATTTATGCTCAGTTTAATTTTTTTAGATGGTCAGAACCTACTCAAGAAGGCCTATAAAAGTCTTATCTAAATTAGTGTATTTTTCAAGTTTGCTAACTTTGGAGGCCATTTCCCCAGCCACTTTTCATTCGAGACCAATCTGGATGGTATATTTGGACTCGGCATGCCCCAAATAACCAGATGAGATGTATCACAAGGGTATGTTCGGTCACCCGCTTGTTCGTCGATTTTTGGTCAAAATGCAGATGTGAACACGGCCGGAAAAATGAACGAATTAGATTGTGCTTTTTCAGGTGGAAAATGATAGAGTAGAACGTGGAGTTATTATTTATGTTCAGTTTATATTGGTTTTCGACAGTCAGAACCTACTTAAACAGGCCAATAAAAGTCATCTCTAAGTTCGTGTATTTTTCAATTTCGCTGACTTCGAAGGCCATTTTCTCGGCCACTTTTCATCTTAGACCAATTTGGATGGTATATTTGGACTGAGTATGCCCCAAATAACCTGATGAGATGTATCAAAAGGGTATGTTCCGATACCCGCTTGTTCGTCAATTTTTGGTCAAAAATGGCTGCCGCAACAGGTCCACAGCTGTGAAAAAGGCCGGAAAATTAGGCCGAATTTGATTCTGCTTTTTCTGGGTGGAGGTATTATTTATGCTGTTTAATGGTTTTCGACGGTCAGAACCTCCTCAAATAGCCCGATAAATGTCATCTCTAAGTTCGTGTATTTTTCAGTTTCGCCGACTTCGAAGGCCATTTTCACGGCCACTTTTCATCTTAGACCAATTTGGATGGTATATTTGGAATGAGTATGCCCCAAATGACCTGATGAGATGTGTGACAAGGGAAAGTTCGGATACCCACTTTTTCGTCAATTTTTGGTCAAAAATGGCTGCCGCGACAGGTCTGCGACTGTGAAAAAGGCTGGAAAATTGGCCAAATTTGATTCTGCTTCTTGTGGTGGAAAATGATAGAGTAAAACGTGGAGGTATTATTCATGCACAATTTAATGGTTTTAACTGGTCAGAACCTACTCAAGAAGGACCATAAAAGTCATCTCTAAGTTCGTGTATTTTTCAATTTCGCTGACTTCGAAGGCCATTTTCTCTGCCACTTTTTTTCATCTTAGACCAATCTGGACGGTATATTGGGACTCGGCATGCCCCAAATAACCTGATGAGATGTGTGACATGGGTATGTTTGGATACCCGATTTTTCGTCAATTTTTGGTCAAAAATGTCTGCCGCGACAAGTCTGCGGCTGTGAAAAAGGCCGGAAAATTGGCCGAATTTGATTCTGCTTTTTCTGGTGGAAAACGACAGACTAGAACGTGGTGGTATTATTTTTACTCAGTTTAATAGTTTTAGACGGTCAGTAGATGTCGCGCCAGCAGGCATCAAAAGTGTGTGTTGTGTTTTACAGTGATTTTATCGTGCTTCTATTTGATTTTATGCATTGAATTTTGTATCAGTTTGTTCCTTTTAAATCCCGACATACGGTGATGTATATATTTTTTTTAAATTTTGAATGTTTTGCCAGATGTTCTGATTTTGGGGTTTTCGTGCCTACTTTTCATCATTTTGGTTCGGCCGCTCAGGTCGGACATTTTGTCTGTGAACTGTGTTTGCATTTTGGCCTACTGTGTTCGCCCAACACTACAGCTCCCAAACCTTTTTGCTCTCTGGTTTTAAGTGTTGTGAACTGACCAACCCACACACCAACCTGCAAGCAACGTCCTCTCCTGGCTGACTCGCAATTATGGACCCGTCCTTTCTAAAACAAATTGGACTGACACTTTTTAAACACAGCAAGTGTTACCTCGGTGGAGACGTCTACCAGCGCATACGAACACTGGGGCTGTGTTGTAAGCCCCGCACTGCGCGATCATGTCGTGGTGGACGTCTCCACCATCTTTGGCACAATCTGCCTCCTGCTGTACCAGTCCGACACCACTTTTCGTCTTCTGCTTCTTCGTCTCCTCCACTGCCCCTGCCCTCGACCTTGCTGCTGCGGGCTTTGTCTCCTCTGCCGTCTTCGCCTTCGCCTTCGCCTTCTGTCCTGGTGGCGCCGCCTGCATCTTCTGTCCTGATGGTGCCGCCTTCACCTTCTGTCCCGCCGGTGTCGCCTTCACCTTCTGTTCCGCCGGTGCCGCCTCCACCTTCTGTCCCACCGTGCCGCCTTCATCTTCTGTCCCGCCGGCGATGCCCTCGTCTTCTGTCCCGCTGGTGCCGCCTTTGTCTTCCGTCCCGCTGGTGCCGCCTTCGTCTTCTGTCCTGCGTGTGCCGCCTTCGTCTTCTGTCCCGTCGTTGCTGCCTTCGTCTTCTGCCCCGCTGGTGTCGCCTTCATCCTCTGTCCCGTCGGTGCTGCCTTCATCTCCATCTCGGCCACCGCCATGTGACTCTGATAAACTAAAACTATGCCTTTTTAACGCTCAGTCAACATGCGCAGATGGCAAAGCCGATGTCATTGCTGACTTTATCGCAGATGAGCATGTTGACATTGCTTTTATCACAGAAACATGGCTTAACCCCCTTGGTCATGAACCTATACATGCGAGTCTCACTCCGAGTGGTTACAGGCTTGCTTCTTTCCATCGCTCATCCCGAGGTGGTGGTGTCGCCATCCTCTACAACGACTCACTCCATTCCCGCCTATCTTTCTCGCAGTCTCTGCCTTTCTCCCATCCTTCTTTCGAGCACGTTGAAGTATCCTTCCAATCCACCCCTCACCCCATCACCTTCTCCTGTGTCTATCGACCTCCACCTAGCTCTGCCAACAAGCTCACCACATCCATGTTTCTCTCTGACTTTGACCAACTAGTTGACTACTACTGCCTCTTACCTGGAAATCTCATCATTCTAGGTGACATCAATGTCCACTATGACAACACTCATCGTTATGACACAAGACATATCATCAACTCTTTGTCCAATCACAATATGACACAACATATTTCTGAACCAACCCATCAAAAAGGTCACATTCTTGACTGGATCATTTCTCGTGATCACCACAATTCAGCTACTGACAACTGCCTAGTTCTTTCTACCCGTCTAACTTCAGCCCTTCCATCTGACCATTCTGCAATTCTCTGTTCTCTTGACATTTCTCCTCCTTCCCATACCACGCGCACAGTGACTCGACGCAATCTCAAATCTATCGACCTCTCCACATTTTCATCTGATGCCTCCCGCCTCCTTTCTGAAAAGTCACATAACCTTGCCGATGAATTCTATACTACTCTCCACCATCTTCTGGACACTCATGCTCCAGCCACAACCCGTCTTTTACCTGACCGCCCCCCCTACCCCTTGGCTCACTCATGAGATTGCCTGTGCAAAACGTGCCCGCCGCAGAGCAGAGCGCCGCTGGCGCAAATCCAAACTCACTGTACATAGGCAACTTTTCCAAGCCTCTAAAACAAAAGTATCCACCCTCATTGCATCTGCAAAAACAAGCTATTTCCAAACCAAAATCCTGAATGCCTCTTCTTCAAAAGAACTGTTTACAACCATGAATCATCTCCTTGGCACACGAAAAGATTTACCTCTCCCAACAAAACACACAAATGAAGAACTCCCATCTGTATTCTCCAAGTATTTCACCACCAAAATACAAACTCTTCGTGACAGGCTTGACAGGACACCCTATCAACCATGCCCACCTGACCCTTCCTTCTCTGGCATACCTCTTACTACTTTTACCCCAGTCTCACAAGAAGAAATTCTCAACACAATCAGATCCATGTCGTTCAAAACCTGCGAACTGGATCCTCTTCCAGGTTCTCTCTACTCTGACTGTCTCCCTACTCTCCTCCCATTCATCACTGACATCATCAACACTTCTCTTCAAACTGGAACTGTCCCAGATTCTTTCAAGTCTGCTATTGTTCACCCTCTCCTCAAGAAATACAATTGAGACCCAAATGAACTGAAAAATTACCGGCCTATCTCTAATCTCTCTTTCTTGTCAAAACTTATCGAAAAAGTTGTCCTCAACCAGCTGAACTCTCACCTGTCTGCCAACAATTTCCTCAATCCTTTCCAGTCAGCCTACCGCCAGTGCCACAGCACTGGAACTGCCCTGCTACACATTCTCAACAATCTCCTCCTTGCAACTGATACTGGCAAAGTCTCACTCCTCACACTCCTTGATCTGTCTGCAGCCTTTCATACCATTGATCATGGTATTCTCCTTTCTAGACTTCATCATACATGTACTTTTGGCATCTCTGACATTGCTCTCTCCTGGTTCACTTCATATCTATCAAACAGAAAATAAACTGTTCTCATTAATTGCACTTACTCTCAACCTACATACCTGACCTGTGGTGTTCCACAAGGATCTGTCCTTGGCCCTGTTCTTTTCACTCTTTACACCTCCCCCCTGTCCACCATCATCAACTCCCACTCTATAAAACACCACTTCTATGCTGATGACACCCAACTTCAAGACAGTGACTCACCTGACAATATACAGCGCCTCTTGACTCGCACCACTGAGTGTTACTCGGACATTAAGAACTGCATGACATCCAATAAACTTCAGCTTAATGACGACAAGACAGAAGCTATCCTCATTGGCACCCGTCAGAAACTTTCTCAGCTGCCTCCTCTTTCTCTCCCATTATGTAACGCAGCAGTCCCAATTTCTGATTCAGCTAAAAACCTTGGTGTCTGCATTGACTCTACCCTGTCCATGAACAACTTTGTTTCTCAAACTGCCAGATCTTGCTACTATCATCTCCATCGTATAAGCCTGATCAGGAAGTATCTCTCTGTCGAAACAACTGCAAAACTCGTTCTCTCCTTCATAATGTCTCGCATTGACTATTGCAATTCACTCCTGTCTGGTCTTCCTGCCTCCACCATTCACATCCTACAGCGCATTCAAAACAATGCTGCACGCCTTGTACTCAAAAAGAAAAAAGCTGACCACATATCTCCTCTCCTGGCACAACTTCACTGGCTCCCTGTATCAAAGCGCATACAGTACAAACTAGACACCATGTGCTACAAAAGCCTCAATAACGCAGCCCCCAATTACCTGTCAAGCCAACTTGAGATCTATGTTCCTTCACGTACCCTCCGCTCTGCCTCCGATCCTCTGACTTTTCGCTTTCCACGCACTAAGCTCAATACCTATGGTCCACGAGCCTTCTCTGTTTCTGGTCCACTCTCCTGGAACAAACTTCCTCTCTCAGTCCGTCAGCAACCTACTTTTGTCTCCTTCAAGTCCACTCTCAAAACTCACCTTTTCTCCTCTGCATAAAATCCTGACCTCACTCAATCCCCTCTGCAGCCTGTCTCTGTTCGGAGGGGAATCACATTGTAATATATAATTGTATATAATATGCTCTCTATAATTTTCCATTGCTTTTATTCTTTCTCCCCATTTATAGCCGTGTGCGTGTGTGTGTGTGTATGTGTGTGTGTGTGTGTGTGTGTGTGTGTGTGTGTGTGTGTGTGCGCGCGCGTGCGTGCGTGCGTGCGTGTGTGTGCGTGCGTGCGTGTGTGTCTGTTTTAGCGCTTAGATTTGATTTTATCAAGATTTTGCGCTATATAAATAAAATATTGTATTGTATTGTATTGTAGAACCTACTCAAGCAGGCCGATAAAAGTCATCTCTAAATTTGTGTATTTTTCAAGTTCGCTGACTTCGAAGGCCCTTTTCTCGGCCACTTTTCATCAGAGACCAATCTGGATGGTATATTTGGACTCGGCATGCCCAAATAACCTGATGAGATGTGTCACAAGGGTATGTTCCGATACCCGCCTTTTCGTCAATTTATGGTCAAAAATGCCTGCTGCGACAGGTCCCGCGCTGTGAAAAAGGCCGGTAAATTGGCCGACTTTGATTCTGCTTTTTTTGGTGGAAAATGATAGAGTAGAACGTGGAGGTATTATTTATGCTCATTTTAATGGTTTTAGATGGTCAGAACCTACTTAAACAGACCGATAAAAGTCATCTCTAAGTTCGTGTATTTTTCAAGTTCGCTGACTTCGAAGTCCATTTTCACGGCCACTTTTCATCTTAGACCAATTTGGATGGTATATTTGGACTCAGCATGCCCCAAGTAACCTGATGAGATGTATCAGAAGGATATGTTCCGATACCCGCTTTTTCGTCAATTTGTGACCTAAAAAAAATTAAACTGAGCATTAATAATACCACCGTGTTCTACTCTATCATTTTCCACCAGAAAAAGCAGAATCTAATTCGGCCATTTTTCCGGCCTTTTTCACAGCCGTGGACCTGTTGTGGCAGCCATTTTTGACCAAAAATTGACGAAAAAGCGGATATCCGAACATACCCTTGTCACCATCATCATCAGCAGCAGCAGCAGCAGCAGCAATAGCAACAGCAGCAGCAGCAGCACCGTCTTTGTTGCCATCATCATCATCGTCATCGTCATCACCATTATGACCATAAGCAGCAGCAGCAGCAGCAGCATCTCGAAATATCCTCAGAAGATGTGACATAAGGGTAGGTTCGTATGTCGGCTTTTTCGTCCAAAATGGCTGCCAGGTCTTCGGCTGTCAATAAGGCCAGAAAAATGACCAATTGCGATTCCGCTTTTTCTCGTGGCAAATTATACAATAGAATGCAGACGTATGATTTATTTTCAATTTAGTGGTTTTAGACCGTCGGAACCTACCCAAACAGGCTGAAAACAGAAATGTCTAATTTTCAATATGGCTAAATTGAGAGGCCATTGTCTCCGCCACTTTTAATCGGAGACCACTTTGGATGGGAAATTTGGACTTGGCAGGCTCGCAATAACCTGATGAGATGTGTCACAAGGGTAAATTCGTATGTTTTCTCTTTTGTCTAAAATGCCCACCAGGTTCGCAGCTGTCAAAAAGTCCTGAAAAATGACCGATTGCGATTCTGCTTTTTCTGGTGGCAAATGATAGAATACAACACAGACGTCTGATTTATGTTTAATTTGGTTTTAGAACGTGGAAACCTACTCAAACGGTCCGAAAAAAGAGATCTCTAATTTTCAAGATCGCTAGTTGGGAGGCCCTTTTCTACCCTGCCAAGTCCTCCCTTCCAGGGATTGGGGGCCCCTCTTTCTTCCCCGCCTCCAAAGTTCCTTCCCTCCTGTGGGGATGGGACCCCTCTCTCTCTCCCTCGCTATGTGGGGTGGGGGCTCCCTCTTTTTGTCCCCCCAAGTTCCCTCCCTTCTTTTGGGGGTGGGCTCCCCTCTTTTTCTCCCCATGTTCATTTCCTCCCTGTTTGGTGGGGTGGGGCCCCCTATTTCTCTCCCCCAAGTTCCTCCCTCCCTCCCCCTGTGGGGAGGTCCTCGTTCTCTCCCACCCCCAAGTTCCCTCCCTCTCTGTAAGTGGTGGGGGGGGGCTCTTTCTCTCCCCCCAAGTTCCCTCTCTACCTGGGATCCCCTCTTTCTCTCCTCCCAAGTTCCCTCCCTCCATGTGGGGGTTGGGGGTGGGTGGTGGAACCCTCTCTTTCTCTCCCACCCCCAAGTTCCCTCCCTCTCTGTAAGGGGGGGGGGCTCTTTCTCTCCCCCCAAGTTCCCTCTCTACCTGGATCCCATCTTTCTCTCCTCCCAAGTTCCCTCCCTCCATGTGGGGGTGGAGGTGGGTGTTGGAACCCTCTCTTTCTCTCCCCCCAACGTTCTCTTTCTCTCACACACCCCAAGTTCCCTCCCTATTGGGGAATTGGGGCCCCCTCATTCTCTCCCACCCCCAAGTTCTCTCCCTCCCCAGGTGGGGCAGTGAGCTCCCTCTTTCTCTCCCCCCCCCCACCCCCCCCCCCCACCAAGTATCTCCCCTGTGGGGGGTTGGAGATGGGGGTCCCCTCTTTCTTTCCCACCCCTCAAGTTTCCCCCTGTGGAGGGTTGGAGGTGGGGGCCCCCTCTTTCTCTCCCACCCCCCAATTTCCCTCTATGTGCGAAGATCAATAAACGCTACAGGTCGGCTTTGAGCACTTTGGCCTTGTCTTGAAGTCTCTGCAGGATAAGACCTTTCATGTCAGCTGAGCTGGGTGTACACGCCCCTGTCAACATCAATGAACACATCAATCAGCGTTACTGGACATAGAATGGAGAAACATGTAGCCGTTAGAACGCATCCCTGCTTCATTCCATTCTGGACCAGGAAGGGTTCAGATGTCTCCCCATTTTTCTACACCTTGGCCAGCATGACTTTGCGCTAGGAAACAATCAGCACGACGATTTCTGAGTACACCCAATCTTTCGTAGCATCACCCAAAAGACCTTAATACGTTGTATTCTTGAAAAGCTATATATACACACAGGGAGAGAGAGAGAAACGGAGAGAGAGACAGACAGTTAGATAGACAGACAGGACAGACAGACAGATCAGACATAGATAGATAGACAGACAGACAGACAGATAGATAGAGAGAGATAGAGAGATAAATCGATAGCTAGACAGACATATAGATAGAGAGAAAGAGATCGATCGATAGATAGACAGACAGACAGGTAGACAGACAGATAGATAGTTGGATAGAGAGATAGATAGATAGATAGATAGATAGATAGAGATAGAGAGAGAGAGAGAGATAAATAGATAGATAGATAGATAGAGAGAGAGAGATAGATAAATAGATAGATAGATAGATAGATAGATAGATAGATAGATAGAGGCTATTGTCTCCGCCACTTTTAATCGGAGACCACTTTGGATGGGAAATTTGGACTTGGCAGGCTCGCAATAACCTGATGAGATGTGTCACAAGGTAAGTTCGTATGTCTTCTCTTTCGTCTAAAATGTCCACCAGGTTCGCAGCTGTCAAAAAGTCCTGAAAAATGACCGATTGCGATTCTGCTTTTTCTGGTGGCAAATGATAGAATACAACACAGACGTCTGATTTATGTTTAATTTGGTTTTAGAACGTGGAAACCTACTCAAACGGTCCGAATAAAGAGATCTCTAATTTTCAAGATCGTTAATTGGGAGGCCCTTTTCTCCCCTGCCAAGTTCCCTCCCTCCCAGGGATTGGGGGCCCCTCTTTCTTCCCCGCCTCCAAAGTTCCTTCCCTCCTGTGGGGGTGGGACCCCTCTCTCTCCCTCGCTATGTGGGGTGGGGGCTCCCTCTTTTTGTCCCCCCAAGTTCCCTCCCTTCCTTTGGGGGGTGGGCTCCCCTCTTTTTCTCCCCATGTTCATTTCCTCCCTATTGGGTGGGGGTGGGGCCCCCTATTTCTCTCCCCCAAGTTCCTCCCTCCCTCCACCTGTGGGGAGGTCCTCGTTCTCTCCCACCCCCAAGTTCCCTCCCTCTCTGTAAAGGGGGGGGGGGCTCTTTCTCTCCCCCCAAGTTCCCTCTCTACCTGGGATCCCCTCTTTCTTTCCTCCCAAGTTCCCTCCCTCCATGTGGGGGTGGGGGTGGGTGGTGGAACCCTCTCTTTCTCTCCCACCCCCAAGTTCCCTCCCTCTCTGTAAGGGGGGGGGGCTCTTTCTCTCCCCCCAAGTTCCCTCTCTACCTGGGATCCCCTCTTTCTCTCCTCCCAAGTTCCCTCCCTCCATGTGGGGTGGGGGTGGGTGGTGGAACCCTCTCTTTCTCTCCCCCCAACGTTCTCTTTCTCTCACACACCCCAAGTTCCCTCCCTGTTGGGGGATTGGGGCCCCCTCATTCTCTCACACCCCCAAGTTCTCTCCCTCCCCAGGGTGGGGAAGTGAGCTCCCTCTTTCTCTCCCACCACCCCCCAAGTATCTCCCCTGTGGAGGGTTGGAAATGGGGTCCCCTCTTTCTTTCCCACCCCTCAAGTTTCCCCCCTGTGGAGGGTTGGAGGTGGGGGGCCCCTCTTTCTCTCCCACCCCCCAAGTTCCCTCTATGTGCGAAGATCAATACACGCTACAGGTCGGCTTTGAGCACTTTGGCCTTGTCTTGAAGTCTCTGCAGGATAAGACCTTTCATGTCAGCTGAGCTGGGTGTACACGCCCCTGTCAACATCAATGAACACATCAATCAGCGTTACTGGACATAGAATGGAGAAACATGTAGCCGTTAGAACGCATCCCTGCTTCATTCCATTCTGGACCAGGAAGGGTTCAGAAGTCTCCCCATTTTTCTACACCTTGGCCAGCATGACTTTGCGCTAGGAAACAATCAGCACGACCGATTTCTGAGTACACCCAATCTTTCGAGCATCACCCAAAAGACCTTAATACGTTGTATTCTTGAAAAGCTTTATATACACACAGGGAGAGAGAGAAAGGGAGAGAGAGACAGACAGTTAGATAGACAGACAGGGACAGACAGACAGATCAGACATAGATAGATAGACAGACAGACAGACAGATAGATAGAGAGAGATAGAGAGATAAATCGATAGCTAGACAGACAGATAGATAGAGAGAAAGAGATCGATCGATAGATAGACATACAGACAGGTAGACAGACAGATAGATAGATGGATAGAGAGATAAATCGATAGCTAGATAGATAGAGAGAAAGAGATCGATCGATAGATAGACAGACAGACAGGTAGACAGACAGATAGATAGATGGATAGAGAGATAGATAGATAGATAGATAGATAGATATAGATAGATAGATAGATAGATAGATAGATAGATAGATAGATAGATAGATAGATAGATAGATAGATAGATAGATAGATGGTGAATTTGTAACTTTATAAAAATTAATGTCATTCAAGCCACTCTCATATCGTCGACACTAAAAACTGTGCAATGCATCGCAAAGAGCCACTCACTGTAAACACAAAGGGATATAAAGACGTTATTGTTAGACGCTGAACACAAATTGTATCCATCTAACTATCGACCCTCGTGGGGATGCCGGGAATTCTTTCAGTGTAAATAGTATTCCTATCTTCTGGAAATTCTGTACCAGAAATTTCCTCCTTATTTCTTTCTTCCGCCTTTGCTTTCTGTCATTTCTTCCTATAGTCTTCTGCCTTGCTGGTCCATTTACCTATATGTGTTCGATAAAGCCTTACTTACTTTCTCTTAGGATTGATAATTGGATACATGTATTAAGTGCATTTTTGGTTCTAGAGAAAAGAGATGTGCAAAAGCAATTTTAGGTCATTTAGACCCGTTTTTATACATGTCGTAGTGTCCTTAGTTATGTATAAATTTGTATTCAGGTATGTGTTTTAAATCCCGTGTGCGATAAATTGGACGGAGTGGTCAACGCCAGAGGCATGTCGTTACATTACATGTATGTTCGCGAAAGATGATGTTTGTTTTGGGGTCTTTTTTCGATTTGGACAAATTAATGATTCATGTCGTTACAAAAATCTGACAAACCGTCCTTCATGTTTATTTACTTGTTTTGTTTCTGTTGAACAATGACCAAAACACTTCCCTGTATCTTGATCCCATGGCATAATACACAAAGATGTTGAAAGTGGAGTTCATGAAAAGAAACGCTTCAGCGACCCACAGACATAGATACAGATACCAGGAAAAGAGGCGATAGATAATCTAACTAAAAGAGGAACCCAGGAAGACAGTCAAGATAACCAAATTACTGGACACATGCTGCAGAACGTCGCCCCCATCAAGTGGAGCAACAAAAGATATGGATGACCATAATACATCTGACTACTAACCTCCAAGGAACGAGGCAGGAACTAGAAAGAACGGCCACACTTGTCATCAGATACAGCCTGACCATGCAGATGACAAACATAAGAGGAAAAAGAAGAAGCAGGAAAACCAAAAATCCATAAGTGTATTTGTAATAGTAGTTGCTTGAATTAATAGTATTGTAGTGTGTATATATTTATCACAATCTATTACATTTTCTTTCAGTACCAGAGCCACATTTGCGCAATGAAACATGAAGAGTGTTAATTAATCAATGTAAATTAATTCTAACTAAATCATGTGGCAAACTGTACATACACTTATGATGCACCGGAACAGACCAAAAGATTGCAGAGTCATGACATACTTCCTGTCCACTTCTGCACATTACAGCATCCATCAAAAACTACACTCTAAGAGTTTAAGGTGAAGTCTGTGTGGCCAAGTGATTAACCCTGTGAGTCCCTCAACCTATCCTCTAGCTGCAAAAAACAACAACAACAACAACAAAACCTCCCTCTCAAACTATCCACCACATTGCTACACGAAGCTGGTGGACAGGGTGTGAGCTTAAAAGGGTTAACATTTTGGCTTTGTTATGTCATAGCTGATAATGCAGGAAGCTGATGGACAGTTTGAGACAGTCGTACACATGTACAGATTTTCAAGTTTCTGTGCGACAATGAACAAGTTTGCCTAAAAGGGAAGAATGAGGTAGACTTAAGTTCCTTCTAGCTACTGAACATAACATACAGCCACATTCTGTAATACGTTCTCCCCATTCAACTGCTGCCTTGTCATAATATGGAATGGATCTGGGAAATCAAATCAAGAAACAAAAAGCTGCGAGGTTGCCTGCGTTACTCATATAGAGAAGAGATTCATGTTCTGGTTTTTTATTTTCATAAAAGAAAATAAACGATAAGGCAAGTGGTAATCATGGATTACTTCGCTTGCTGCCCAGTATGTCACTGTCATGTCCTGTTTTTTTACTTTCATAAAGGAAACTAAACGATAAGGCAAGTGGTAATCATGGATTACTTCGCTTGCTGCCCAGAATGCCATTGTCATGTAGGGCAGCAATGAAGATCCCCCACTCTTGTCTGTTATGGGCCAGTCTTTGCATGGTTATGCCAGGTGTGTATCAGGGCCTGGAGTTCTTCTACTGTCCATCATAAGACGTTCTTGATACTTCCTCTCTTACATCTTTCTTCTGGCGTTCAGTGAAGGGCAGTGTGAGTGATTTTATCCTGCGCCCAATCCATCTCCAACACCTTTTCAAGATAATAGTACCCCCAAGGAGAAAATAGTGGACAGGCTTGCTGGGTGGCTGAAGACATGGAAGGTAGAAAATGTATTTGCAGCGACAAGGGATAGATGCATATGGAGGGTCATGATCGCCAACGCCATGCGGCAGGGCACATGATGAGGAGGAGGAGTACCTCTACTCTCTTGAGCGCATTGGACAAGTAGTTGATATGACATTTGGCCAGAAGATTCGTTTAATTCTTTGAAGTTTGCTCGTGTGGAAGGCTGATAGTTTGGTAATAACGCTTTCTGTGGTCCTCCAGCATTCTGAAGAACAAAGTAGGATGGAAAGTACACAGCTCTGGAAGGCTGTATCATAGTCTCAGCTTGGTGCTGATACTGTGGTGGTGGTATCTCCAGATACTGTTCAGCATTTTACAGGTGTTTCTGGCTCTGCTGAGAAAGCTATCTGGTGTTACAGCCTGCTCTTCCACCGTACCTGACAGTGATGCCTAGACAGGCAAACTCTTTACTTGTGTATGTCCGTTCCATCAACTTGAATTGACAGGGGTTTGGGATGTTCAGTGTCATCACTTCTGTCTTCTTCTGGCTCATTTTTAGGCCTACTTGTGCAAAGATGCTGAGAGGGGATGGTTTATGCTGTATGTATTGGTGAGTGGGAGACCAGGTCAAGGTCAACTGCAACGTCCAGATCTGGGTAACTGTGAGTATGAACCAACAAACGTGCATGTGAAAGGCAAGGCAAAGACAAGCCACAAGGACATCATACCACATGATGTCCTATTATGCAGTATTCACTCTCCTTTGCTGTCTACATAACAACATTTATCATCTGGCTAAGTATTTAGAAAATCAAAGTCAATAATAGGACACACACTGTTGTTTCTGCTGTTCAAAACTACCGTCTTCAAACCCAAAAAAATTCAATTGCTGCCAAGCTGTCTTTCAAAGGAACACCTTTCATTAAGGTCTGTCAGACTTGGTGAAAATGTTACTGCAACAGCTGTAAAAGGTGAGTCAGAAGCTTTAGTACCTATCTTCACTTATAAGAGCCAAATCATTTTGCTTTCAAGAAATATATTGCTACTTGCAGAAAATGACCACAGACAAAATAAACAAAAATTCCAAAACAAAACACCATCCTGAGTATGAGAATGCACACACAAAATGCAAACAAAAACTGAGAATACAACTGATACACAATCATAAAGGTTGGAAAAATGAAAACACTGCATCGTAAAATGTGTATATTATTACATTTTCAAACAGTTATTTTGATACTGTAAAAAAATACAAAGCTACTGTTCTTGCTTTTTGGATGGCATCCCAAATCAACGTGGCATGTTCCAAGCATCCAGGCATTCCTGGTATGCCTCCCTTTTGGACTGACATATCCAGATACTTGTTTTCAGTTAGGTATTTTGTCAATCTTGCTGCCATAACAGAGAAGAAGATTTTCCCTCGACGTTCAGAAGTGATATTGGCCTGAACTGATTGATGCTGCTGGAGTTCTGCTCCTTCGGAATGTACACTCCTTCAGCTCTCATCCATTGGTCGCTGCTCTTCTGGTTCCTCCATGCTGATCGAATCACTCGAGCACTTTTGGGCATTTCTTGTAGAGCAGGTATGGTATTCCGTTTGGTCCAGGTGCTGACTTGGCTCTGGCTTTCTTTACTACGTTCTTCACTTCATCCAGTGTTGGTGGTTTGTTATTGAATTTTCCTTCTGGCGCTGCAGGCCAAACCAGATTCTGGATTTCAAGTGGTGCCTCGCGCTGAGAATCGGAATATGTTTCCCTGAGATGCTGCTCTAGGGTTTCCTTGCCCACTGTGAGAGTCCCTGATTTGGGTTGTTCAAACAGCTTTCTTGCAAAGTCAAAGGGATCTTTGAAGAAACGATCTTGAGTCTTCTTCTATTTGCTCTTTCTTCGCCTTGCTGATTCCACTTTGCTGAGAGCATTGTGTTTGGCTTTCAGATCTTTCCAGAGTTCCAGGAGCCCTTGCTTCTCGAATTCTGAGGCAGTTTTCATTCGCTTTTTAAGCTTCCTTTTCTCCCTCCGGATGCTCTCCATCTGTTGCTGTCTTCTGGATTTCTGGGGAGGCGTTTTTGTCTTTGGCTGCTTCACTCCATAAGTGTCCCTGAAGATAGAGTATATGATGTCTCCGTATGTGTCAAGTTTGTGTTCCAGCGTACTGTTCCCTATTAGCGCATTCAGCTTAAGGACAAGTTCCTCATCTAATTTCTCCCATTGTTCTTTTGCACCGGCAGGCGGCAAATTGAGTTTTCCACGTTTGGCGTTAAGAGCTTGTGCAAAATCCGCATCAGAACCGTCAGCGTGGATGTCCTTGGCACTATGGTTTAAATCCTGGCCTTGGTCATCCAACGTCTCACCTGCTATCGCAGTGCGCTGCTGCTGGTTCGTATGTGTCTTCAAACAGCCCATTTTTGTCCTGTGGATCTTCATGCCGCGTTTGGTGGTGAATCTCTTTCCACACGCACACGGAAATTCCATCTGGTCATTAATCATGATCCGTTGATGGAATGTACAGGGTGTTTCAAAAAGAATACGCCAAAATCATTACGCAGTTTTTTCAGGTCTATAGCATTGTAGTGGGACTGAATCAGTGGTTATTTGATAGAGTAGTTATCAAAGTTTGATTGGGTGTCAGTTTCACCGCTGTCGTTAGTATAACTTCCGGTGCAGCTGAATTGTGGGAAGATCAATCAAAATGGCGACTCCTCAGCAGAAGGCGTTTTGCGTGCTTGAGTTCGCGAAAACAAACGCCATTGTCACGGTGCAACGTGCTTTCAGAACAGAATTCGGCATTGATCCGCCCCATCGTGAGAGCATTCGACGGTGGGTTAGACAGTTTAAAGAGAGTGGGTGTCTGTGCAAAGGAAAGAGTCCTGGAAGACCACGTGTTACAGAGGAGCAAGTGGAGAGGATTCATGATGCATTTGAGAGCAGCCCACGTAAGTCCGTACGTCGAGCAAGTCTTCAGCTTGCCATCCCTCATACCACTGTCTGGCGTGTGTTAAAGAGACGATTACACATGAAACCATACAAACTAAGCCTCGTCCAAGCACTTACTAATGATGACAAGGTGATGCGGAGGACATTCTGTGAGTCAATGCTGGAGATGGAGGAAGGTGATGAAACTCTCTTTTCACGTTTAGTTTTTAGTGACGAAGCGACTTTCCATTTGAGCGGCACAGTCAATCGTCACAATGTGCGCATTTGGGGAACAGATCACCCACATGAAACTGTTGAGCATGAAAGAGATTCCCCTAAAGTGAACGTCTTCTGTGCTGTGTCTCAAGACAAGGTCTATGGTCTCTTTTTCTTTGAAGGAAACACCGTTACAGGACAAACCTATCTCGAAATGCTCCAAAACTGGCTATTCACTTTACTGCAAGCAGATTCGAATGACTTCATTTTTCAGCAAGATGGAGCACCACCCCATTGGCATCTCGGGGTTAGAGCTTATCTGAATGAAAACGTGCCTCAGCGATGGATTGGGAGGAGAGGTGCTAAAGACCTTGCTCTCTGTGCTTGGCCTGCCAGATCCCCGGACCTCACTGTGTGTGACTTTTTCTTGTGGGGGTATGTTAAAGACCAAGTTTATGTTCCACCACTTCCAGCAAGTATCGATGACTTGAAAGATCGAATAACAGCTGCAATCAACACGGTGGACCGTGACATGCTGAGGCGCGTTTGGGAGGAATTCTCATATCGGCTTGATGTTGTCCGCGCTGCCGGTGGTGGCCACATTGAGCACTTATAAAACATGAAATGAAACTTGAATGTATATACAACACATGTGTTCATGCTAGAGGTTTGTAATTTTTTTCGTTTTTGACACATCACGTGATGATTTTGGCGTATTCTTTTTAAAACACCCTGTATTTCAGAAATCATGGTTAAACAAAAATATGAGCAAGTTTTCAGTGAAAACAAGAACAGGGGAATCAGAACACACACACACACACACACACACACACCACACACACACACACACACACACACACACACACACACACACACACACACACACACACACACACACACACATACATGTATATATATATATTATATATATATATATATATATATAAAACTCTACAGCAGAACAAAAAAAATAGGACAGAGAAAACGAGTTTTGCTGCAAAACGCCAGTTCATATACTCAATATCTCAGGTAAAAAAAAATTATGACAAACAGCATTATTTCCATGTCTTCATGAAAGCGTAAACAAGGGAAGAAGAAAAAAGACAACTAAAAAATGCCAATACAAATAGGAAGAAAAACAAACTATTCAACTGTAGAATAAGAGTGTCAGCAAAGAAAGATAACCCACAACACGTGTTATAAAGATATCACTGATAATGCAAAACAACAACACCAAAAACAAAAAACACACAAGAACAAAAAATCCTTGTTACCAGCCCCCATATTGATTGTTTCATAATCACCAACTAACAAAAGAATTGAGAAGAATGTCATGATGATACAGACAGGTGGGGGGGGGGGGGGTTCAAGAGAATAAACACTGGACTTCAATATGAAGGACCGTTTTAACCCTTTGACTCCCGCACCATATCCACCGTCTGCAAAAAAACTTAACTCTTTGACTCCCTACAGGAAGCTGGTGGAAAAGGTGAGGAAATCAAAGGGTATGGGTGACATTGCAGGATGCTGGTGGACAGGGTGCGGGAATCAAAGGGTCAATCTTGCTTGGGCATCTCCGAAATGGGTAAAGGGTTAAAATGTACCCATCTTCCAGGTCAACTTCTGTCCACACCTGTCAGTGCCTACAACTCCATCTCATACGTACATGCATGTAGAACATCAAATACACACGTTAAAGATCCCTGTACGTCATGTCAGTGTCCAGCAGCTTAAAGAAACATGAAAACAACCAACGTGTAAGCCTACCAAAGACAAGAGCATGCTGACTGCGCAGCAACAAACTGCCTGCAGAGTCTGGGCAAGATAACGGGCGTACATGCATCTGAGAAAATCACAACGCTATGCAACTATGCATGACACTAAACAAAGTAAGATAACATTTATCTGCTGGTGGTGGACCACTTTATACTGGATTTTGATTTTACTTCTGTTGATATTTACAACTTGTGTTGGTTACCTATACCAAAACATAAAACAATTATGATACTGATTGCCATTTCAATGACTGTGACAAACAGACAGACAGACAGAGAAAAATGTCTTTAAGTCGAGAGAAAGACAAACAGAGTGAAACAGAGACCTGACTTCCATTTCAAATACGCAAAATAATCAGTGACTTTTAATCAAAACAGAATGAAAAGAAAAGCAAATCCATACTTACTTTCTTTTTTCTGAAAAACAAAAAGCTGATAAACAGGTTTCATTTCTAAAATCAGCTTTATAATCTTGTTTCAATGGATCAAGACACATCTGATTTTGCTTTGAAATATCACACACATACACACACACTGAAGTCTCTGATCCATCCATCTATTCTCTCCTTTCTGTGAGTGTCAACTAAACATGGATGTGGAATAGAGAAGAGTGAAACTTTAACACATACATTTACCCTTGAAAACAAAATCATGCTCTCTCTCTCTCTCTCTCTCTCTCTCTCTCTCTCTCTCTCTCTCTCTCTCTCTCTCTCTCTCTCTCTCAAACAAACAAACAAAAGAAACAGAGGCAGCAAGAAAAACTACTAAACACAGCTCAAAGAGATTATTGCGCAGAATGGAGTTCCAATCAACAGTTCCACGTCTTCAAAATATCTGTCAAAACTGTACAAACAAACACGATATGTATCAACTCCGATGGAATGTTTTTCTCTGGCCCCAATTTTCAGGCATAGTAGATGTAATGCGTAGGCGAGGGTCAAAGGTGACGGTCACACGTCTTCCAACCTCCGCTGCACAGTGTTGTGAACAATTTCCAAACTGTCCTTGTCCAGCTCACGTATCAACAACAGCACCGACTATAAGATGTTGGGATTCTGTGACATGGACATGGACAACAAATGAGACTCATTCGCATAAAACCAGAGCTAATTCAATTTTTTAAAGTGTTTTACAATAAACTTGCTGCTTAATCTATAACCTCTTAACAATAATAACGACATTTATACGTCGACAAATCTTGATCTAAACATCATATCAAAGTGCACACTCTCAACTATAATTTTCCATTGCTTTTATTCTTGCTTTTATTGCTTTTATTCTTTCTCCCCATTTATAGCCATGCGTGTGTGTGTGTGTATGTGTGTGTGTGTGTGTGTGTGTGTGTGTGTGTGTGTGTGTGCGTGTGTGTGCGTGCGTACGTGCGTGCGTGCGTGCGTGCGTGTGTGTCTGTTTCAGCGCTTAGATTTGATTTTGTCGAGATTTTGCGCTATATAAATATTGTAATTATTATTATTATTCACACTCTCATCATTCACAAAAGCATTCACTCATGATGACCAAAACTCAGGATGGGAGAAGGATGAAAGGTGTACACATTGAACAAGAGATCACAGCTGGAACAAGTTAGACTTGAAGGAAGACGGAGCATGTGATTGTTACACAAATGGTTCAATCCAATATTGATGACAGGAGCAGATGCAAAATATTATGCATCACAAATTCACATACAGTAGTAAGCAAACTGCTTAATCATGCAACACTAATGCAGTTAATATATAACGGATTATGTATATGGTCTTTGTCTCTGTCTTGTGCACACTTCTTCGTCTTATCGTTGGTTGATGTATATTTCGACAATTAAGTGTTGCTGTTCTGCTCTCATTGTGCCTCTCAGAAACAAGCCATGATGTGGCACATATAATCGTGGTTTTCCTGCTGAATGTTGAAGATGGCTGCACCAAATGTTGTGAGACCTTTGTTAAAAAAATGTTCAAAAATTATAAAAAAGAAACTAAAATTACATAGGGCAAAGAAACAGACAGGAAGGGAGAAGAAAGCCATCATTTCCTGTACATACATCGAGTGTGAAAGCTTGATAAGAAGCAAGAATGCCACGAACAAATAATCAGCTCGAAAAGTTTAACCTGTTCATAGCTTCCGACCAAATACTCGGTCGGAAGAAATATATGCCTCCAGTGCAACCGACCGAATATTCGGTCGGCGGCTTTTCCTATTTTCAGTCAGAAAACCCCAACGCTTTCAGTGATCTTTTGGTCTGTTGCAGTGCATCATAAGTACATGTATAGTCTGTTACATGATTTAGTTAGAATTAATTTACATTGATTGATTAACAGTCTTATGTTTCATTGTGCAAATGTGGCCCTAGTGCTGAAAGAAAATGTAACAGATTACAATAAATATATAAACACTACAATACTATTAGTTTCCCGTTGAGGCCTCGACTTTTCTCTCCAGTTTGACCAGAAAATCAAAATGAACGTGTAGTCCTTTGGAAGGCGAAAAAAAAACCCACCCAAGTTGGGCCACGTGCCTTCTGGCTTGCGCATGCTAAAATCCCACAGCAGCTGTAAACCGTGAAGAGCAGGGCTTTCGTCCGGCTGCCCTGGTATAAAATATTGGAGAGAAAGGTTGATTTCCCTAGTCCCTTCCCTTCAAGGCCTATTAATCTTCATGCTTTTCTAGTCTTGGTAAACAAAAACTGGGTGGCGCTGCACTGCGGCGACGCGCTCTCAAGTTGGAAAGCAGCCCAAGTTTGACATGGCAAATAGATTGTGATAAAAGAAATGAATATGAATTTTTACCTTGAATCAGGCTCAGGTAAGGAAGTGAAGGGGTAATGTTAACATGATGTACACACCCCTGTCACGTCTCAGAAAGTATCAATAAACATCGCTGCAAAGAGGGATGAGAGGAATGTGGGCATTACAGTGTATCCTTGTATCCCTGTTTCACTCCGTTCTACACAAAGAAGGATTTGGATATCTCCTGATTCGCTTGCACTCTGGTCAGCATGCTTTTGAGGAACAATGCAGTCAGAGGGACAAGCTTATGAGGGCATCCAAACTTTTATAGTATCTCCTATAGGCCCTTTTGGTTAACAGTGTCAAATGCTTTGGTCAGATCTAGACACATCATGCGGTTTTGTACATAAGACTTCTTTTGCAGTTAATGTATGGCAAACACAAAGTAGTGCCCCTTCCATCACAAAAGCCACACTGACACTCAGGAAGGTCGTTTTTGGCAATGTGGGAAATGACTGTGTAAGAATGATTCTAGCAAAAGCCTTAATTAGCAGCAATGTACAGGAGGGATATCCTATGATGACCAATGCCTGTGACATTATCACCCTTTTTCTTGTAAGTGTAACTGACTGTAGAGTATTTAAAATCTTGACAGATTATTTTTCTGTTATCTAGTCTGGTATAGAGTTGTTGGCTTTTTTCAGAAGCACCTTGCCCTTGTTCCTTAGACATCTGCTAGAATACGATCAGCTCCAGATGCCTTCCAAGGAGGGGTTTGCTTCGGGGGTTTGACAATCTTGGGGGCATTGGAGGGTGGGTCTGCATGAGATTCCTTTACAGGCAGTTGGTGAAGTGCTGCGATTCCATCAGTAGCTATTGATGAGTCCCTGCTCAGCGTGATAAGACGTCAGGTCTCTCTGTCAGCTGAAATGACCGGTCAGAGGAAGAGATCGATGTTGAATCAGGACCATTTGGTCCATGTACTGCATATACGATGTCGCAATGCGGTGACTTCATATCACACACTGGTATCAGCCGTTGCCTGGATTATTACAGTTTTCGTCTCCGGTTAATTATCCTTCATCTTCTACAGTTTTTGTTGGACAAACTGGTTTACGTTACAAAATAATTCCCAAACAGAATATTTTAATTTGATTGTTCCAGTATGAAAGAACACTTTACTTCGTTTTCTTTTTGACTTTTCCAGTTTCCTTTTACAGAAGGCTTAGATGTCTCCAGAATGTGATATTTGGTGTGTGTGTGTGTGTGTGTGTGTGTGTGTGTGTGTGTGTGTGTGTGTGTGTGTGTGTGTGTGTGTGTGTGTGTGTGTGTGTGTTGAGTGTGTTTGTGTGTGTGTCTGTGTGTGTGTGTTTGTGTGTATATCTGTTTGTGTGTGTGTGTGCGTGTGTGTGTGTGTGTGTGTGTGTGTGTGTGTGTGTGTTGTGGCACAGAGCATTACTTGGTTTTCCTTACTAGTTTGCAATGTCGTTCCATCTATGTCCATAATATATGCAAAAAGTGGCTTGTAAGACGAAGAAAAAGAAGAAAGATAGAAATCATTGCTGATGGTAATGCCAAAGCAACAGAAAGTGGCCTTGATAACAGACTAAATGAACATGTCATGCACAGAGCACTTGCCTGATGCAAAAAAGACACAGTGCCTGGTGCAGACAAAGTTCAATATTCAGATAACAAAACGATATCTAAATATGACAACATTAAATTGTTATTATCAAGACAGTTTTGAAAAGGGTCATGTCTTTGAAGACTTGACATTATGGATTATCGTACCTTAACTGTCTATCGTATTCTTATCATATGATATCATCATCATCATCATCATCAGGTGCCCTGCTGCATGGCGTTGGCGATTATGGACTTCCATCTGTCTCTATCTCTTGTTGCCTCAAGCATCTCTTCCACCCTCCTTGTCCCCAGCCACTCTGTAAGTCCGCATCTCTTCCCTGGGTCTACCCGGTGCTCCCTTTCTCTCCAGCTTTCCCATTGTGACCAGGTGTTCGAATTCCCCTTTCCTCATAAAATGGCCTATAAATGTTGCCTGTCTTTTCCTAATCTTCTTTATGAGTGATCTACTTGTGTCTGCCTCCATCAAGACTGTCTCGTTTGTTTTCTTTGCTGTCCATGGAAATCGTATGATATGACATATAAAACTTGATGGAAAGAGTGACGGAAAAGAAACCAGGAAAGGGTCAAGAACACAGAAGGTGGATTTAGAGTAGGAAAAAGTACATGGAGAAAACGAAGCTGCCTTTGCTTATAATGTCTATGGAGGAAAGAAAATATAGAAGAAAAACTTGCTATAGTAACTGATCTAGGAGATACGTATAATAAAGTCAAATTCATGTAACTCGTGGAAACTCTGCAATGATACAGTGTCATATTGACAATCACAAGATAGTTTCTCATCACAAAAGCAAAGAGGGGTTTGCCGTATCTGTTAATTGAAGACAAGAATGTCTTTTTTGTTTGTTTGTTTGTTTATTTGTTTGTTTATTTTGGGGTCTTTTTTCGTTTTGGATTTGGAAACAAATTAATTATTCATGTCATTACAAAAATCTGACAAAGCATCCTTCATGTTTATTTACTTGTTTTGTTTCTGCTGAACAATGACCAAAACACTTCCCTGTATCTTGATCCCATGGCATAATACACAAAGATGTTGAAAGTGGAGTTCATGAAAAGAAACGCTTCAGCGACCCACAGACATGTCAGGAAAACATTATGATATCGTCCACTTGAAGTCATTTCAGTAAACGTCATCCAGAAAAACCGGATGAAGGCCACAGGAAACACACAGACGATGAACAAGATGGAATTACCTACCAACATCTTGGTCAGTGCCACTTCCCGGGCAGACAGCGATGATGATGTTTCAGTACGCCACGTCACAATCTGGTGAAGTTTCACTGCAGTAATTGTTGTTGAAGTTATCATCACTACCATGACAAGTCCAGGAAGGCCAAGACTGAACACAAAACCATCCAAAATGTCGATGAACTGTTTGTGGTCCTGGTAAACTTTTCCAACTACAAATGTTTTCAATACTACACCAGATTCAAGATCATAAAAACATCCGATACGATATCGAAAAACCACGATAGCATACAGACCTACCACAACAACACACACAACAATAAGAATTGCTGCCATTGTTCTGGTGCGCATCAGTGTCTGGATCTTGAGTGGTCTCAGAACACAGTAACATCTCTCCAGAGCAATAATGGCAGATATGACATTAGAAACGACATAAAAACCTTCAAGTGCTGGAAAATGTTCATTAATCAAAAAGGTTGTGAGAGGACCGTACCTTTCCTTTGTGGTGAACTGTAAATATATATGCTCTCCATAGAGACAAATATTCACGAGTAACAAAAGTTCATCCGTGAGGGACAAGGTAAACAGACACAGGTTGACACGGTCCTTAAGCCCCTGTTTGTAGAACACCGCCATGTTGATGACGTTGGCTGGTCCACCGATCAGGAACAGCAACCCCAGCATATTGTTTTTAACTGAGTATGCTATTCCCTCGTCTTCTGCTGTTAAGATGTTATCAGGATTGTTCCAAGGTATAAACTCCATATGACTACACCTGATGTCGATGCATTCATCATACTGTGACGGGTTTTGAGCAACAGTAGACAAATGGCTGTTTACCAAAAGTTTACCTCTGTTGGCTTCCATGTCGCCGTTACACATGGAATGTAAGGATGTATTTGTAATGGCTTCGGTAAGACCTGGTACCATTCTGATGTCTGTGATGAATATCTCACTGTTCACTTACAAGATACGTCTTGTCCGTTTGTTGTCTTATAAAACAGGAACCAAAGGCAATTGTTACAAAGGTATTAAAGATGATTATAGAATTCCAAATTTGATTATAACGTTCAGATGCCTCACTATTACATGATTAATTAAGAAACCCAACAAATGTCATATTTAATCTCTGAAGATTATATTTTCTGTACACAATGGAACCAAAGTAAATCATTAAGTTATGAATGACAATGGAATAAATGTGAACTGTTGTATTAAATGGAACAATATATTCCTTAAGAATACTGACTGAGGTGCTATCATTAGCAAAATGAAAATGTTAAATCAAATAAACGTGCAATAGTTTCAGGTTCTGTTGATGCACAGAATCATTACAACGAATATATGTATACATACATACATACATACATACATACATACATTCATACATACATACATACATACATACATACATACATACATATATACATACATACATACATACATACATCCGTACAGTACATAAAACATACATACATACATACATACATAATACAAATATACATATATGTATTGTTTGTTTGTTTCCTTCTGTCTTTCTTTTGTTTGTTTGTTTGTTTGTTTGTTTGTTCGCAATATTAGAAAATTGTTCACGATGACATGTATACTTTTTGTCAGATGAATGTTTAACATTTTTGCAAATTTAGTATTGTACAAGTACTTTTGTTCATTTTTAAACAGTGTATACAGAGAACAATGTTATCATGTTTCAGACTGAATCTTACTTAAGGGGGGTAGATCTTGTTGGAAAATTGTTCAACGATTATGTCTGATGATATCTTAACATTTTGATCCTCTCTGCAACATTTTATGTCTATAGCTTCTGAAAGCAATATTACAGTTCTGACAAAGTTTTGTCTCCAGTGAATTTTGCGATACAAATTGAAAAAATAAAACTTCTTCTACCTACACATGTGTCTTGACACGATCATATATTCATGATTCCAATGTATGCCATTGACTGATGATCAATTATTAACTTTCCACTCTTTTTTTCTTTCACATTTGCCAGCTGGCTTCGTTATCTATGCTATAAGCAATTATGCGCGAATTATATGTTCATTCAGATTTGTTTGTGGTTGTTGTTGTTGTGTGTGAATTTGTGTGTACATGTCATCTTTTCTATACTCGGTTAGCATAATATATATATATATATATATATATATATATATATATATATATATATATATATATATATATATATATACACATATATATGCATATGTATATGTACATATATATTGTTATTACATATATATGTATGTGTGTGGCTTGTCATATTGGCAGATGTGATGCGTCTAGTGTGTCGGCTTCGGCCTGCACCGCTGGCTAGCACTGCTGTGCAAAAAGAAAAAATAACAGTCCTCCCAAATGAAATTTATGACACTGGAAAAATCCCCAAAGATATGCCAAAATCAATTTTCATTGCACTTCCAAACAAGACAGGGGCTATAGAATGCGAACTCCATCGCACAATCAGTTTGATGAGTCAGGTAACAAAAATCCTGTTAAGAATAATCATGATGAGGATAAGGAATAGAATCAAAAGAGAAATAGCAGAAGAACAGGGTGGTTTGTGGAGGGGAAAGGAACTATTAAAATGCCATATACATCCTAAGAACTATCATAGAGAGGTCAATTGAGATGAATAAGGATTTGTATTTATGCTTTGTTGACTATACCAAGGCTTTCGATCGGGTACGACATGAACAATTGATCAACCAGCTGGAGAGATTCAATGTTGATGGAAAAGATCTACGAATAATCAGGAATATGTACTGGGACCAAACAGCTGCAATGACAATAGAAAACAATATAAGCTCTTTTCAAAACATCAAAAGAGGAGTCAGACAGGGTTGTGTTTTGTCACCAGATCTGTTTTCACTATATAGCGAAAACACCATGAGAAACCTAGAAGAAGACCCTGGATTAAAGTTTGGAGGGAAAATGATAAACAACATTCGGTACGCAGATGACACCGTGCTAATTGCAGAAAATGAAAGGGACCTACAAAACCTTGTGAATATACTAGAAATAGAAAGCAAAGGTAAGGGGTTGGAACTAAACAGCAGGAAGACTGAAGTCATGGTGATCAGTAAAAAACATGAAATCCCCTCATGCAAAATAACAGCAAATGGCACAACCTTGACACAGGTTAATAAGTTCAAATACCTGGGAACGGTCATTTCATCAGACGGCAGATGCACATCGGAAATAGCTGGCAGAATCGGCCAAGCCAAAACAGCATTCAAGAAGATGACAAGCATTCTTACCAACAAATGCCTAGCAATTAACATCAGAAAGAGAGTCCTTGAATGTTATATAGAACCAATACTGTTGAACGGATGCGAGGCGTGGACAGTCAGCAAGCAAAGCCAGAGCAGGATCGAGGCAGCTGAGGTGTGGTTTCTAAGAAGAATGTTGAGAGTTCCATGGACAGCAAAGAAAACAAATGAGACAGTCTTGATGGAGGCAGACACAAGTAGATCACTCATAAGGAAGATTAGGAAAAGACAAGCAACATTTATAGGCCATTTTATGAGGAAGGGGGATTTGGAGCACCTGGTCACAATGGGAAAGCTGGAGGGAAAAAGAGCACCAGGTAGACCCAGGGAGAGAATGCTGGACGGACTTGCAAAGTGGCTGGGGATGAGGAGGGTGGGGGAGATGCTGGGGGCAACGAGAGATAGAGATGGTTGGAAGTCCATGATCACCAACGCCATGTGGCAGGGCACCTGATGATGATGATGATATATACATGTGTGTATAGTAATAATAGTGGTGATGATGATGATGATAATGATGATGATGATTATGATGATGATGATCAAATCATTTGAAAATGAAACAATTTGTGTCAAAGTATACATAGTTAAATCAAGAAACGGTACTAGTCACAAAAAAATCCCCCCCTCTCTCTCTCTCTCTCTCTCACAATCCTCCCCCCCCCCCCCACTTTCATCAATATCTGCTTCCTTGTTTTGTTTTTGTTTTCGTTTTATATTTTTTGTTTTGTTTTGTTGGTTTGTTTCTCTCTCTGTGTATGTATGTGTGTGTGTGTGTGTGTGTGTGTGTGTGTGTGTGTGTGTGTGTGTGTGTGTGCGTGCGTGCGTGCGTGCGTGCGTGTGTGTGTGTGTGTGTGTGTGTGTGTGCGCGCTTCGTTTTAAAGACACTGGCAAGGAATTTCATATTGTTGGTTGATTAAACCAAAAAACCAACAACAACCAAAAATCATTTCGGAAATGAGCTAGACAGTCTGGAGTTTTGAGGTTCTTCTCATGGAAATCACTGCACTTGGACAATTCCATATGTGCTCTGCCCAAACATGGTAGCAAATATTGGGGAAATACCCTGAGTCTGAGTAAAACTCTACTCACTGGCAAGGTCATCAAATGAGGAGGAGGTGTGAGGAGAGGGGAGCGGGAGATGGACCTGTAAAAAGTGAACTGACACCACGAAAATGATGGAAACATTAACCCTTTCACTCCCGGCACCCTACCCATCAACTGCAAAAAATTAACCCTGTGATTCCCTCTCCCTATCCACCAGCTTCCTGCAGGAAGCCAGCGGATAGGGTGAGGGAGTCAAAGGGTTAAGTTTTTGCTTTTCTAGCATGGTTGTCAATGCAGGATGTTGGTGAACAAGGTACTGCAGTCAAAGGGTTTAGACACAGGTGAGGAGGAACTGTTTGATAAAGTTGAGACTTTACTTGGAAGCTTGTTCTTTCAGCATTTCTTTAAATGCATGACAAGTTTCATAATAAACAAACAAGTCCTAAAAACGGTTTATACAATTTGAATGAATGTGGTGGTACTCACCGGTAATGATTCGTTGAAATTATACTGCTATATCAAGACAACGCCCTGACACAACCCTAACATTCTGTGCATCGCTTCGAAGCTAATGACGACAATTTCTGAGTGCCACACACAGTAATTTTAAAAGAAAATTCAGACTGTTTGAACAGTGTATTAATCAGAGTAGTTTATAAGGAAAACCTGATAATGAGTATTCTCCAATTCTCTCCAGCAACTTTTCGGAAGAAAGATTACAGTCAGGAGACATTTCAACTGCTTTCCGTTTTTTGTTTGTTTGTTCGTTTTTGTTTTGTTTTTGTTGTTGTTGTTTGCTTTGTTCGTTTGTTTGTTTGCTTGTTTTTCTTCCTAAAAGACCTAATTTATATATGAATGGAAAAGAAGTTTTATACTTTGTCAATGATATCTACAACTGTGTGTCTCCAGAAATGAACATTTTATCCCACTTTATCAAAACGGGTCACGTACCTTACTTTGGGATGTTTTAAATCAGTCTTTTCATTTGATAGCTTTTTCTTAGCTATCTTCGTACCTTTTGGCATTACACACACAAAAACCACGACACAAAAAGATCGTGTACTAAAACTAATGCTGCCGAGCACAAAGAAGAAAATAACTACAAAGGGTTTCACTATTACAAGAGAGAACCATAAAGGATGTGGCAGCTCAGCGCGCCACGCAGTGCAAGATAAACTGAAGAAGTATATGTAGAAGCAATTAGCTATAACCCTGTGAGTTTTTGTTTGTTTGTTTGTTTGTTTGTTTGTTTGTTTGTTTGTTTGTTTGTTTGTTTGTTTGTTTTGATTTTTTCTATGTTCACCTTGTTCAACTTATCAATTGTGCTACAGAAAACGTGACCATTAGTGGACAAATCAATGACGAATGACTAATTACGAAGGCAAAGAGTAGAATGTGCATTTGAAAGTGGTACATGGTGTCTGTCTGTCTACACACAGACACAGGCAGAGAGAGAGAGACACAGAGACACACACACACACACGCACGCACGCACGCACGCACGCACGCACGCACGCATCTGCTTGCATCCTCGTAGACACACACACACACACACACACACATATATATATATATATATATATATATATATATAAAGATATTGATATAGATATAATTATATATATATATATAAGAGAGAGAGAGAGAGAGAAACGGATAGAGAGAGAGACAGAGACAGAGAGACAGAGATGCATACAAACACAAACACACACATACGAGAACGTAAGCAGACGGATGCGCGTGCGCGTGCGCGTGCGCGTGCGCGTGCGCGTGCGCGTGCGTGGGCGCGCGCGTGTGTGTATGTGCGTGCATGTGTGTTTGTGTGTGCATGTGTGTTTATGTGTGTGCATGTGTGTGTGTACATGAGTGTTTGTGTGTGTGTGTGTGTGTGTGTTTATGTGTGTGTGTGTGTGTGTGTGTGTGTGTGTGTGTGTGTGTGTGTGTGTGTGTGTGTGTGTGTGTGTGTGTGTGTGTGTGTGTGTTGTGTGTGTGTGTGTTTTCGCGTGAGTGTTCGCACGCGCCTGTGTGTATATATGTAAGTCAGACAGAGTAAACAATTAACAAAGAACAATGGGCCATTGATGCCTGATTTTTTTTCCTATGTGAATTACAAAATTGTGAAAAAAAATCACTGGTTAAATACTTAATGTTTTCTTTTAATTGAGAGAATGCGTTCGATTCAACTCTGTGACTGCATTCAGTGTTGTTTCTTCTGATTGTTGAAGCCCACTTTACCTAGCCAACACACACACACACACACACACACACACACACACACACACAGACACACACACACACACCACACACACACACACACCACACACACACACACACCACACACACACACACACACACACATAAAGACATGCACACACAGAGACGTATGATTGTGAATTGATTGAAATCTATATTAACGTGTTTTGAATATAATAGAATGGATAACATTCATTTTCTCTGACTTATAGGTGACAGTACACACTTGTTCCAGTTTTCTCTCTGATGCCACAGATTGTAAATTTAGCTGCAAAATAACAAAATATTTCAAATGATCTTTTTAATTTTCAAGTATTAAATAAAACATTTTGATAGTTTTTGAATAAAAAAAAAAGTAGATATCAATTAGGACATTGTTCTGAAACCTTATAGTAGTAGTAATAATAATCATTCCATTTATATAGCGCGTACATACATGTTAGAAAATGCTCGTTGCGCTTCACAAACAGCATAAACATTGCGATGTTAATACAGAAATGCGGTACAGCAATGTGATACATATTCTAGTACATAAATACATAAATTCAGCATAAACATGATCATGCCAATACATTACAATGCAGTACAACCATGTGGGATACATGAGCGTACCAATACCTCTATACGCTGTACAACATCGAACTCATTTTTCTGTTACAAAATAACGTGTTTCATAATGAAAGAGTGTTGTGTTTCATAATGAAAGAGTGTTGTGTTTCATATTGCTGGTGGACTTTTCCAGATACTTTGTTCTCATCGGAGGCCTAGAATGCGCACTAATCATTTCTCTCATGCTTTCCTTGCCTCTGTCTGTCTGGACCTCAAGCTGCCCACTACGATTGTGTTTATGCTTAAGTCAACAGAACTTTTGTTTCCATTGTCCTATTTTCTACACCACCTTAATGACCACAGAAGCTGGCACAGTTTTTATAATGCGATGATGATGATGTTAATGAGGATGATAATCATGGTGCTATGGAGTTCCATCTAGGATTGAGACTTCGTGACAGGGCTGTACTCTATGCTTACTATCATAGTATATCCTGACGTCAACCAGGCCTGAGAGATACAGACACCTGCGGTGCTGGTGAGAAGATTTGAGCAACACCCTCAATGACGCATCCGTGAAGTGGATGAGACTCGACTGTGTGGTCCCAGTCTTCCTAATCAGCCCATAGCTCACCAAATTGGTCTCTGATTAAAAATGTCCGAGAAAATGGCCTCCGAAGTTAGTGAACTTGAAAAATACACAAATTTAGAGATGATTTTTATCGGCCTGCTTGGGTAGGTTCTGACTATCTAAAAAAATGAAACTGAGCATAAAAAATACCACCGCGTTCTACTCTATCATTTTCGACGAGAAAAAGCAGAATCTAATTCGGCCTTTTTCCCGGCCTTTTTCACAGCCGCGGAACAAGCGACGAACAAGCGGGTATCGGTACATACCCTTGTGATACATCTCATCAGGTTATTTGGGGCATGCTGAGTGCAAATATACCATCCAAATTGGTCTCTGATAAAAAATGGCCGAGAAAATGGCCTTCGAAGTCAGCGAACTTGAAAAACACACGAACTTAAGAGATTACTTTTATCGGCCTGTTTGAGTAGGTTCTGGCCGCCTAAAACCATTAAACTGAGCATAAATAATACCTCCGCGTTCGACTCTATTATTTTCCACCAGAAAAAGCAGAATCTAATTCGGCCATTTTTCCGGCCTTGTTCACATCCGTGGACCTGTCACAGTAGCCATTTTTGACCAAAAATCGATGAACAGCCATTTTTGACCAAAAATCGATGAACAAGTGGGTATCCGAACCTACCCTTGTGATATATCTCATCAGGTGATTTCGGGCATGCCGAGTCCAAATTTGCCATCCAAATTGGTCTCTGATGAAAAGTGGCCGAGAAAATGACCTCCGAAGATAGCAAACTTGAAAAATACACAAATTTAGAGATGACTTTGATCGGCCCGTTTGAGTAGTTTCTGACCATCTAAGAAGATTAAACTGAGCATGAATAATACTTCTGCGTTCTGGACTATCATTTTCCACCAGAAAAAGCAGAATCAAATTCGGCCATTTTTCCAGCCTTTTTCACAGCCGCGTACCAGTCGTGGCAACCATTTTTGACGAAAAATCGACGAAAAAGCGAGTATCCGAACCTACCCTTGTGACACATCTCATCAGGTTATTTCGGGCAAGTCGAATCCAAATTTGCTATCCAAACTGGTCTCTGATGAATAGTGACCAAGACAATGGCTCTGAAATTAGCTAACTTGAAAACTACACAAAATTAGATATGACTTTTATCGGCCTGTTTGAGTAGGTTCTGACCGCCTAAAACCGTTTAACTGAGCATAAATAATCCATCCACGTTCTAGTCTATCATTTTCCACCAGAAAAAAAATCAAAATCGGCAATTTTTCCGGCCATTTTCACAACCGTGGACCAGGAGCAGTTGCCATTTTTGACGAAAAATGGACGAAAAAACGACTATCCAAACCTATACTTGTGGCACATCTCATCAGGTTGTTTTTCTCATGCTGAGTCCAAATTTACCATCCAAATTGGTCTCTGATGAAAAGTGGCCAAGGAAATGGCCTCCGAAGTTATCAAACTTGAAAAATACACAAAATTAAAAATGACTTTTTTGGCCTGTTTGAGGAGATTCTGACCGTCTAAAAACCATTAACTCTTTTCCTACCAAGAAAATACGTCATTGTGCTAACTATTGACCAAGTAATGTTAGGAGAGAGAAAGGCCAGAGGGGGTATTGTCAGAAAACAAGGTATATCTTGCCATTTTTGCCGCTTCAAACGTCGTGTAAACGCAGAAAGGAAATGACAAGAGTATACTCCCTTTGCCGGAAAAGGATTCACGTCAGCAATGTGGTCATTTTCTATTTATATACTCGAAACTGAAACTACCGTTCAGAGTACAAAATCCTCGTGACGCAGTCTACGGAGAGAGAAAGTTGAGTCACGAGGATCTCGTGACGCGGTACGGAATGTGTTAAACTGAGCATAAATTGTCCCTCCGCGTTCTAGGCTATCATTTTCGACCAGAAAAAGCAGAATCAAATTTGGCTATTTTTCCAGCCTTTTTCACAGCCACGGACCTGCTGTGGTAGCCATTTTTGACGAAAAAGCGAGTATCCCAATCTATCCTTGTGACACATCTCATCAGGTTATTTCGGACATGACAAGTCCTAATTTACCATCGAAATTGGTCTTTGATGAAAAGTGGCTGACAAAATGGACTTCGAGGTTAGCGAACTTGAAAACTACACAAAATTAGATATGACTTTTATCGGCCTGTTTGAGTAGGTTCTGACCGTCTAAAACCATTAAATTGAGCATAAACAGTCCCTCCCGAATTACATGATTACAAACAAACAAAAATCACTGATAATGTAAAACAACACCAACAACAAACAAACAAACACATGTTCGTTGTTTCATACACACCAAACAACAAAACAATCCAGAAAAATATTATGAATGAAACAGACAGGTGGGGGTGGTGGGGGGTCATCATCATCATCATCAGGTGCCTTGCCTCATGGCGTTGGCGATCATGGACTTCCATCTGTCTCTATCTCTTGTTGCCAAAAGCATTTCCTCCACCTTCCACGTCTTCAGCCACTCTGCAAGTCTGTCTAGCATTTTCTCCGTGGGTCTACCTGGTGCTCTCTTTCCCTCCAGCTTTCCCATTGTGACCAGGTGCTCCAAATCTCCCTTCCTCATAAAATGGCCAATAAATGTTGCCTGTCTTTTTCTAATCTTCCTTATGAGTGATCTACTTGTGTCTGCTTCCATCAAGACTGTCTCGTTTGTTTTCTTTGCTGTCCATGGAACTCTCAACATTCTTCTTAGAAACCACATCTCAGCTGCCTCAATCTTGTTCTGGCTTTGCTTGCTGACTATCCACGCCTCATATCCGTACAACAGTATGGGTTCTATGTAACATTCAAGGACTCTCTTCTTGATGTTAATTGATAGGCATTTGTTGGTAAGAATGTTGTCATCCTCTTGAATGCTGTTTTGGCTTGGCCGATTCTGCCAGCTATTTCCGATGTGCATCTGCCGTCTGATGAAATGACCATTCCCAGGTATTTGAACTTATCAACCTGTGTCAAGGTTGTGCCATTTGCTGTTATTTTGCATGAGGGGATTTCATGTTTTTTACTGATCACCATGACTTCAGTCTTCCTGCTGTTTAGTTCCAACCCCTTACCTTTGCTTTCTATTTCTAGTATATTCACAAGGTTTTGTAGGTCCCTTTCACTTTCTGCAATTGGCACGGTGTCATCTGCGTATCGAATGTTGTTTATCATATTCCCTCCAAACTTTAATCCAGGATCTTCTTCTAGGTTTCTCATGATGTTTTCGCTGTAAAGTGAAAACAGATCTGGTGACAAAACACAACCCTGTCTGACTCCTCTTTTGATGCTTTGAAAAGAGCTTATATTGTTTTCTATTCTCATTGCAGCTGTTTGTTCCCAGTACATATTCCTGATTATTCGTAGATCTTTTCCATCGACATTGAGTCTCACCAGTTGGTTGATCAATTGTTCATGTCGTACCTGATCGAAAGCCTTGGTATAGTCAACAAAGCATAAATACAAATCCTTATTCATCTCAATTGACCTCTCTATGATAGTTCTTAGGATGTATATGGCATTAATAGTTCCTTTCCCTTCCACAAACCCACACTGTTCTGCTATTTCTCTTTTGATTCTATTCCTTATCCTCATCATGATTATTCTTAACAGGATTTTTGTTAAATGACTCATCAAACTGATTGTGCAATGGAGTTCGCATTCTATAGCCCCTGTTTTTTTTGGAAGTGCAATGAAAATTGATTTTGACATATCTTTGGAGATTTTTCCAGTGTCGTAAATTTCATTTAGGACTGTTATTTTTTCTATGCCAAATTCCCCCAGGGCTTCAATCATCTCTGTAGTAATGTTGTCTGGTCCTGGGGCTTTTCCTGATTTCATCTTTTTCAGTGCTGCTCTAACTTCATCTTTCATTATGGGTGGTCCTTCAAAGTTCTTTTTTATAATGTGTTCTTCGTTTCTGTCATCCTCAAAAAGGTATTTAATGTTCTCTCCCCATCTATCCAGTATTTTGTCTTTTTCCATGATAAGCGTGCCATCTTTTGATTTTAAGCAACCAGTTGATGTGCATGTATTTTTCCTGTGGATAATTTCTTTCTTCAACACCCTAAGTATCCATTTTGTGTCGGTTTTCTATCTCTTTGCATTTTGTGTTCAGCCAAGCTTCCTTAGCTTCATTGCACCTATACCTGATTTCTTTGTTTATCTTCCTGTACATGTATATCTCCTCGTTTCTCTTTGCCCTCCTCCTTTCCTCTATCAAGCCCAGAATTTCATTAGTCATCCAGCTCTTTTTTTGTTTTTCTATCTGCCTTAGGGATTTCTTCACAAGCTTCATTTATCGAATTTCTCAACCTTGTCCACTGTTCCTCACTATCACCAACGCCTTCCAGAGCACTAAATCTGTTTTGAACATGAACATTAAATTTTTTACGTGTCACTTCATCTGTCTTTAAGAGTCCAAGGTTTAGTTTGATGTTGCTATTGGTCTGTTTCCTTTTACTCAATTTCAGCCTAAACCTTCCCACTACAGGATTGTGGTCACTATTGCAGTCTGCACCTGGTAGTGTTTTTGCTGACAGTAAAGAATCTCTAAATCTTTTGTTGATCAGGATGTAGACAATCTGATTTTTGGTATTATCTCCTGGACTCATCCAAGTCCATTTTCTTCTATTAGGCTGTTCAAACCAGGTGTTTCCTACTATGAACTCATTCATCTGTGCCCATGCTACAAGTTTCCATCCCCTTTCATTTTGTGTACCAAGGCCATGAGGTCCAACTATATCCTCCACCCAATCCTGTCCCACTTAAGCATTAAAATCTCCCATTATGACTGTAACTTCTTGTGATTTACATTGGACCTTAGGCGTCTCTAATACTTCATAGAAGTTGTCGATGTCTTCCTGAGTACTTGTGGACGTTGGTGCATACACCTGTATGATGTTGATATCAAATGGTTTGCCTCCCAATTTGACCAGCAAAACTCTGTCAGACACAGCCCAGTATCTCTTAACTACTTTTGATTCGTCTTTGTCCATTATGATGCCTACTCCTCTTTCATGTGAATTACCACCAGAGTATATCACTGTGTATTCTCCTGATGTTATCATGCCTGCCCCCTTTCATCTCACTTCCCCTAGTCCTAAAATACTGATGTTAAGCCTTTCCATCTCCATTTTGATGTTGTCTAATTTACCTTTCTGCAACAGTGTTCTGATGTTCCATGTTGCTATTTTGGTGTTTCTAAGTTTGACTTTATGTTTGATTTTGGTCGCAGTAGCTGGCTGATGGTCTGGTGTCACCTGCGCCACATGACAGTCCCTACAGGACGAAGGTGCTCCACAGGAGCACCTATTCACGTCGTTAACTTCATTCTTCATCTTTCTTTAGCCCATGATTGTCCTGGGGAAACTACGATGGTGGTTTCCCCTTGCCTTCCATCGTTTTCTTTTTCAGGATTAACTCCCTTAGCCTTACTCTCTCCCGAGATGTCCACAAGGCAGTGGAGCTATTTACCCATAGCTTGGGGATCTGGTTCGTGGGCACCAGGGCATATCCACACGCCGGTGGGCCTGCATGCCACACGTCTGGGGGCCAGACCTCCTCCGAGTTGCATGAGATTTAGCCTGAGTCCGTAAGGTGCTCAGTTACCGCCTGTCGCCACGAGGAGGCACAACGTAGGGCTTGCTGATGGAGAGGCTATGTACTGACAGGAAGAGACTTACGCCTTCTGCTCTTCTTTTTGCTTAGCTGCAAGCAGCAGTGCTAGCCAGCGGTGTAGGCTGTGAAAGTGAGAGGTGACAAGCACGCAGTCACTAGTCACTAGCTGACACACTAGATGCATCACATCCACCTTTGGGGGTTCAAGAGAGTAAACATTGGCTTTCAACCTGAAGGACCATTTAACCCTTTGACTCCCCACACTTTATCTGCAACTGCAAAAAATGTAACCCTTTTTTCTTCCTCACCCTCTCCACCAGCTTCTTTTTTGTCTGCTAGCACGGTTGACATTGCAGGATGCTGGTAGACAGGGTGTGGAGTCAATGGGTTAATCCTGCTTGGGCTCTCCGAAATGGGTAAAGGGTTAAAATGTACCCATCTTCCAGGTCAATGTCTGTCCACACCTGTCAGTGCCTACAACCCCATCTTATATGTCTGTGCATGTAGAACAGTTTCAGTTTCAGTTTCTCAAGATGACGTCTCAGCGCTCGGAATGAATTCCATATGCATTAATGTCACAGGTGCCATGTGATGGATAAGATCCAGAATGATTACGACACAAGCCTTAAGCCTGCACATAAACCCATGAGCTAGCCAGTTCCTGAGGTCCTACCTAGATAGTTCCTTTACCCTGAGATCATAAGGGAGTGAGGTGGCAGAGACCTCAACTATTTCCGGGGCCAGAACCTCGAGGGCAGCGCCCATCCCCTCTCCCTCGCTTCAAATTCATATTCAATTTTTTTTAAATCCAAGAAGGCTAATTGATTTTTACCAAGGCAGCTGGGCAATACCCTGCTCTTTACGATATTCAACTGCTGTGGGATCTTTAGCGTGCGCAGCCAGAAGGCACACGGGTCCGTCTCGTTTTTCGTCACCTTCCAAAGTACTAGACGTTCAGTTCGATTTTCCGGTCAAACTGAGGAGAAAAGTGGAGGTATCTACGGGGAGCAAACCCTGCAACTTGGAGTTTACTTATTGGCAGGCGAACGTCTGAACCATTCTGCAACTCTTCTCCTTCTCCCTAAACATCAAACGTGCACGTTAAAGATCCCTTTACGTCATGTCAGTGTCCAGCAGCTTAAAGAAACATGACAACACCCAATGTGTAAGCCTACCAAAGACAAGAGCATGCTGACTGCGCAGCAAATAACCGCCTGCAGAGTCTGGGCAAAACACAACGGATGTACAAGCATCTGAGAAAATCACAACACTATGCAACTATGTGTGACACTAAACTAACTAAGATAACGTTTATCCACCCGTGGTGGACCACCTTATACTGGATTTTGATTGTATTCATATTAATACTTACAACTCGCGTTGGTTACCTATACCCAAAAATACAATAAATTTGATTGATACTGATTGCCATTTCAATGACTGAGACAGAAACAGACAGACAGACAGACAGACAGAGAAAATGTCTTTATTAAGAGAGAAAGAAAAAAAGGGAAACAAACAGACTTGACTTCCATTTCAAATACACGAAATAATCAGTGTCTTGCATTTAACCAAAACAGAATAAGAAAGAGAAGAAAAGCAAATACATACTTCGTTTCTTTTTTCTGAAAAACAAGAAGCTGATAAACAGGTTTCATTTCTAACAACAGCTTCATAATCTTGTTCCAATGGATCAAGACGCATTTGGCTTTGCTTTGAAATATCACACACACGCGCACACACACACACACACACACACACACACACACACACACACACACATACACACACACACACACACACACACACACACACACACACACACACAACACACACACACACACACACACACAACACACACACACACACACACTGAAGTCTCTGATCCATCCATCTATTCTCTCCTTTCTGTGAGTGTCAACTAAACATGGATGTGGAACAGGGAAGGGTGCAACTTTAACACACACACACACACACACACACACACACACACACACACACACACATATATATATATATATATATATATATATATATATATATATATATACCCTTGAAAATAAAATCATGCTCTCTCTCTCTCTCTCTCTCTCTCTCTCTCTCTCTCTCTCTCTCTCTCTCTCTCTCTCTCAAACAAACAAACAAAAGAAACAGAGGCGGCAATATAAACTACCAAACACAACTCAAAGAGATTATTGCGCAGAATGGAATTCCAATCAACAGTTCCACGTCTTCAAAACATCTGTCAAAACTCTACAAGCAAACACGATATATGTCTTCAAAATATCTGTCAAAACTATACAAACAAACACGATATATGTCTTCAAAATATCTGTCAAAACTGCACAACAAACACGATATATGTCTTCAAAATATCTGTCAAAACTGTACAAACAAACACGATATATGTCTTCAAAATATCTGTCAAAACTGCACAACAAACACGATATATGTCTTCAAAATATCTGTCAAAACTGCACAACAAACACGATATATGTCTTCAAAATATCTGTCAAAACTGCACAACAAACACGATATATGTCTTCAAAACATCTGTCAAAACTATACAAACAAACACGATATATGTCTTCAAAATATCTGTCAAAACTGCACAACAAACACGATATATGTCTTCAAAATATCTGTCAAAACTGTGCAAGCAAACACGATATATGTCTTCAAAATATCTGTCAAAACTATACAAACACGATATATGTCTTCAAAATATCTGTCAAAACTGTACAAACAAACACAATATATGTCTTCAAAATATCTGTCAAAACTGTACAAACAAACACGATATATGTCTTTAAAATATCTGTCAAAACTATACAAACAAACACAATATATGTCTTCAAAATATCTGTCAAAACTGTACAAACAAACACGGTATATGTCTTCAAAATATCTGTCAAAACTGTACGAACAAACACGATATATGTCTTCAAAATATCTGTCAAAACTGTACAAACAAACACGATATATGTCTTCAAAATATCTGTCAAAACTATACAAACAAACACGATATATGACTTCAAAATATCTGTCAAAACTGTACAAACAAACACGATATATGTCTTCAAAATATCTGTCAAAACTGTACAAACAAACACAATATATGTCTTCAAAATATCTGTCAAAACTCTACAAACAAAAACGATATGTATCAACTCCGATGGAACGGTTTTCTGTGGCCCCCATTTTTAGGTATGGTATGTGTATTGCGTGGCGAGGAGTCAAAGGTCACGATCACACGTCTTCCAACCTCCGCTGCACAGTGTTGTGAACAATTTCCAAACTGTCCTTGTCCAGCTCACGTATCAACAACAGCACCGACTGTAAGATGTTGGGATTCTGTGACATGGACATGGACAACAAATGACTCATTTGCATAAAACCAGAGCTAACTCAATTTTTTTTTTTTTTTTTGGGGGGGGGGGGGGTGTTCTGGGACAAACACACTGCTTAATCTACAACCTTTTAATAACAATAACACTATTCATACGGCATCAAATCTTGATATAAAAATCACAACAAAGCGCGTATTCATTCATGATGACCAAAATTCAGGAGGGGAGTAGTACGAAAGGTGTACACATAGACAAGAATCACTGCTGAAACAAGTTAGACTTGAAGGGAGACAGAGTATGTGATCGTTACATAAATGGTTCAATCCAATATTGACGACATAAGCTGATATAAAATGTTTGTATTACAAATGCACATACAACAGTAATTAGAATGCAAATTGCTTAATCATGCAACATTAGTGCAGGTAGTATAAAACGGATTATGTGTATAGTCTTTTGTCTTTGTCTTGTGCACACTTCTTCGTCATATCGCTGGTTGATGTATATTTTAACAATTAAGTGTTGCTGTTTTGCTGTCATTTTGCCTCTCAGAAACGAGCCACGATGATCGTAGTTTTCCTGCCGAATGTTGAAGATGGCTGCACCAAATGTTGTGAGACCTTTGTGGAAAAGAGAGAGAGAGAGAGAGAGAGAGAGAGAGAGAGAGAGAGACAGACAGACAGACAGATAGACACACAGAAAGATAGAAAAAGAAAAGAGAAAAAAACATTTCCTCATAATATTCTTACATATAAGTGTAGTTGACTGGACCCCTATTTTGCAATACATGTATCATGTAAAAGACCAAGTGACATTTTTTCTAGATCTGTGTTTGCAATGTTTCCCCTCGTCACGTGGAGACATGAGCAGACAATTACATAGGACAAAGAAACAGACAGGAAGGAAGAAGACAGCCATCATTTCCTGTACATACGTCGAATGTGAAAGCTTGATATGAAGCAGGAATGCCACGAACAAATTATCAGCTCGAAAACTTTAAGGTGCGGGAGTTGGAGACTTGACTCAATCAATGAAAAAAAATACGTGTGGACAAACACAAGATTCACAGAGACCAGAATGACCCCTACGGCAATTTCTACAAGCTCTTTGCTCACAACATGGAACTAAATGTGGCTTCACATAACAGAGAACTAAACGTGGCTTCACATAACAGAGAACTAAACGTGGCTTCACATAACAGAGAACTAAATGTGGCTTCACATAACAGAGAACTAAACGTGGCTTCACATAACAGAGAACTAAATGTGGCTTCACATAACAGAGAACTAAACGTGGCTTCACATAACACAGAACTAAACGTGGCTTCACATAACAGAGAACTAAACGTGGCTTCACATAACAGAGAACTAAACGTGGCTTCACATAACAGAACTAAACGTGGCTTCACATAACAGAACTAAACGTGGCTTCACATAACAGAGAACTAAACGTGGCTTCACATAACAGAGAACTAAACCTGGCTTCACATAACAGAGAACTAAACGTGGCTTCACATAACAGAGAACTAAACGTGGCTTCACATAACACAGAACTAAACGTGGCTTCACATAACAGAGAACTAAACGTGGCTTCACATAACAGAACTAAATGTGGCTTCACATAACAGAGAACTAAACGTGGCTTCACATAACAGAGAGCTAAACGTGGCTTCACATAACAGAGAACTAAATGTGGCTTCACATAACAGAGAACTAAACGTGGCTTCACATAACAGAGAACTAAACGTGGCTTCACATAACAGAGAACTAAATGTGGCTTCACATAACAGAGAACTAAACGTGGCTTCACATAACAGAGAACTAAACGTGGCTTCACATAACAGAGAACTAAATGTGGCTTCACATAACAGAGAACTAAACGTGGCTTCACATAACAGAACTAAACGTGGCTTCACAAAACAGAGAACTAAATGTGGCTTCACATAACAGAGAACTAAATGTGGCTTCACATACCAGAGAACTAAACGTGGCTTCACATAACAGAGAACTAAATGTGGCTTCACATAACAGAGAACTAAATGTGGCTTCACATAACAGAGAACTAAACGTGGCTTCACATAACAGAGAACTAAACGTGGCTTCACAAAACAGAGAACTAAACGTGGCTTCACAAAACAGAGAACTAAACGTGGCTTCACATAACAGAGAACTAAACGTGGCTTCACATAACAGAGAACTAAATGTGGCTTCACATAACAGAGAACTAAACGTGGCTTCACATAACAGAGAACTAAACGTGGCTTCACATAACAGAGAACTAAATGTGGCTTCACATAACAGAGAACTAAACGTGGCTTCACATAACAGAGAACTAAATGTGGCTTCACATAACAGAGAACTAAATGTGGCTTCACATAACAGAGAACTAAACGTGGCTTCACATAACAGAGAACTAAACGTGGCTTCACATAACAGAGAACTAAATGTGGCTTCACATAACAGAGAACTAAACGTGGCTTCACATAACAGAGAACTAAACGTGGCTTCACATAACAGAGAACTAAATGTGGCTTCACATAACAGAGAACTAAATGTGGCTTCACATAACAGAGAACTAAATGTGGCTTCACATAACAGAGAACTAAATGTGGCTTCACATACCAGAGAACTAAACGTGACTTGATGACTGACTGACCTATGGTTTTCATGCTGTGACTTTTGTGGCTAATCTGAATAATATTTCCACTTCCGTAATGTTTTCATTATTCCTTTATCACTGTCTGTCTTTTGTTCTCTCTCTCTCTCTCTCTCTCTCTCTCTCTCTCTCTCTCTCTCTCTCTCTCTCTCTCTCTCTCTCTGTGTGTGTGTGTGTGTGTGTGTGTCTCTGTCTCTCTGTCTCTCTGTGTATCTGTCTGTGTTTCTCTTTGATTTGCTCTGTCCCTTATGTATGCAAGCTGAAGAAGACGAATACATTTTGTCCTGTGTTGTCCAGCTTTAGATTAAATCCGTTCAAGATTTATCCCTCAAAAGTATTACAGATGCCCAAATATGTTTAAACTGTATTTGTTAATGTGTTCAACTCGTTTCGATTATATTAAGAATTTTGGTTTGCTTCTGGTCAATGCAGCTAAAATCGGGGAAATTGCTTTATCGTAATATAAGTTTATTTTGTTGTTGTTTGTTAATCCTATGATATGATAACAGATTATTTCATTGTACTTATAAGCACCCCTTCAGTAGGGGCTATGGCCTTTCTTGAATAAACGTTCTAAACTCTGAAGTCTTAAGTCTATTTCTCTCTCTCTCTGTCTCTCTCTCTCTCTCTCTCTCTCTCGCTCTCTCTCTCTCTCTCTTTGTGGACACTTCTTGCACTTACAAATCATAACATTAACACACGCACGCGCGCACGCACACACACACACACTCACACACACACACACGCTCGCACCCAAGCACACACACGAACACACACACGCACGCGCTCGCGCACACACACACACACACACCACACACACACACACACACCCCACACACACACACACACACACACACACACACACACACACACACACACACACACACACACACACACACACCACACACACACACACACACACACACACACACACGCCTACATCTATACAACATTTACCCAGAAAGACTTACCCTTGCTTTAGTGACTCCAGTGGTAACAGATTTGTGGGGTGTGACTTTGGACATTGGTAAAGGCTTCAAGCCCAGCTGTGTCCGGATTTGACTGCAACACAGAACACAACGGCACCATAATTCAACAGAATGATTTCGTCATAAAATCAATGTTATCCCAAGAACACAACAGCACCATAATTCAACAGAGAATGATTTCGTCATAAAATCAATGTTATCCCAAGAATACAACAGCACCATAATTCAACAGAATGATTTCGTCATAAAATCAATGTTATCCCAAGAACACAACAGCACCATAATACAACACAGAATGATTTCATCATAAAATCAATGTTATCCCAAGAACACAACGGCACCATAATACAACAGAGAATGATTTTGTCATAAAATCAATGTTATCCCAAGAAAACAACAGCACCATAATTCAACACAGAATGATTTCATCATAAATCAATGTTATCCCAAGAACACAACAGTGCCATAATTCAACAGAGAATGATTTCATCATAAATCAGTGTCATCCCAATGTACAGACCACAGTCAGTGACCACACACTACAACACACATAGGGGTTCTGCACAGGATCAAGGAGTTTGCCAGATACTAAACGGTAGATTTGGGTGGAGCACATATGGAATTGTCTGAGTGCGATGAATCCCTCTTGAACAAATTCCAAAATCCAACGCACAAACATGGCGTCACCTGCAAATGCATTAATATTTTTAAGATAAAACTGTCTGCACCATTTAATGATTCACATCTATTTCACGTTTAAACAAAGAACGTAACTCTTGAGAGTCACGTGGGAATTATCTCCCATGTTGTAGAACTTCTCAAATCTAACACAGTTTGCGCTACCCATTCAGCTAGCATAGAAGCAGATACAAAGCACAAAAACCGTAAGCTCAGAACACTCCTCAAAAAAGGAGCGCCAAAGCCTACCTTTATACTCTGCAACTATCCTACACACAACTATGTTTAGTTTCAATTTCCATTGGAGATTATGATATGTAGCGTTTTCTTGATGTATGCTTCATGCATGGTATTTCCATTCTGTTTGACAGTGAAGCCCCATCCAGATTTGTCATTTGTGACTGAGCCAATTATGTATATGATTACCTCTTTGGGGTTGCAGCTTAGTTGTACCGTGAGTAGTTGAATTTCTGCATCTGCTGTCCCTTCTGGCCATTCGCAACAGTGTCTGCATAGATTTTTTTGGTATGATTGTTTAGCATAATTGTGACACTTGAAAGAACGTGAAAATGTACAAAAGCAAACTGAGATTCGAAAGAAGAAACATAGCGTTATAAACAAGACGATTGTCGTTATCCCGATGTCACTAGTGGATAAGTACACAGACTACGTCGCATTATTCTCCAACGGAGAAAAGTGGCAGAATGGTTCAGACATTCGCCTGCCAATAACTAAAGTCGAGGTTCCAGTATTAGTTTCTCGTTGAGGCTTCGACTTTTCTCGTCAGTTTGACCAGAAAATCAAACTGAACATCTGGTCCGGAAAGCGACAACAACAACAACAACAACAACAAAACAAAAAGTCGGATCCGTGCGCCTTCTGGCTTGCACATGCTAAAATCCCACACCAGTTGAAAATCGTGAAGAGCAGGGCTTTCATTCAGCTGCCCTGGTATAAAATATTGGAGAGATACATGTAGGTTGATTTCCCAGGTCCTGTCCTATGGAGGCCAATTAATCTTCTTGCTGTTCTAAAGTCTTGGTAAAAAAATTGGGGTGGCGCTGCACTGCGGCGATCCGCTCTCAAATGGGAGAGCAGCCCCAGTTTCACATGAAAAATAATTACAATAATAATTATTACAATATTTATGAAGCGCGAAATCTTGATAGAAATCAAATCTAAGCGCTGAACATACACATACGCACGCATGCAAACACACGCACACGCACATATACACATGGCTATAAATGGGGGAAAAGAAGAAAACCAATAGAAAATTATTATAAAAAAAACACAGTAAATCGATTGTGACAAAAGAAATGAATATGAATTTTTACCCTGAATCAGGCTCAGGTAAGGAAATGAAGGGGTAATGTTAACATGATGTACACACCCCTGTCACGTCTCAGAAAGTATCAATAAACATGATGTACACACCCCGTCACGTCTCAGAAAGTATCAATAAACATGATGTACACACCCCTGTCACGTCTCAGAAAGTATCAATAAACATGATGTACACACCCCCGTCACGTCTCAGAAAGTATCAATAAACATGATGTACACACCCCCGTCACGTCTCAGAAAGTATCAATAAACATGATGTACACACCCCTGTCACGTCTCAGAAAGTATCAATAAACATGATGTACACATCCCTGTCACGTCTCAGAAAGTATCAATAAACATGATGTACACACCCCCGTCACGTCTCAGAAAGTATCAATAAACATGATGTACACACCCCTGTCAAGTCTCAGAAAGTATCAATAAACATGATGTACACACCCCTGTCACGTCTCAGAAAGTATCAATAAACATGATGTACACACCCCTGTCACGTCTCAGAAAGTATCAATAAACATGATGTACACACCCCTGTCAAGTCTCAGAAAGTATCAATAAACATGATGTACACACTCCTGTCACGTCTCAGAAAGTATCAATAAACATGATGTACACACTCCTGTCACGTCTCAGAAAGTATCAATAAACATGATGTACACACTCCTGTCACGTCTCAGAAAGTATCAATAAACATGATGTACACACCCCTGTCACGTCTCAGAAAGTATCAATAAACATGATGTACACACCCCTGTCACGTCTCAGAAAGTATCAATAAACATGATGTACACACCCCTGTCACGTCTCAGAAAGTATCAATAAACATGATGTACACACTCCTGTCATGTCTCAGAAAGTATCAATAAACATGATGTACACACCCCTGTCACGTCTCAGAAAGTATCAATAAACATGATGTACACACTCCTGTCACGTCTCAGAAAGTATCAATAAACATGATGTACACACTCCTGTCACGTCTCAGAAAGTATCAATAAACATGATGTACACACCCCTGTCACGTCTCAGAAAGTATCAATAAACATCGCTGCAAAGAGGGATGAGAGGAATGTGGGCATTACAGTGTATCCTTGTATCCCTGTTTGACTCTGTTCTGCACAAAGAAGGATTTGGATATCTCCTCTTTGTCTTGCACTCTGGCCAGCATGCTGTTGAGGAAGAATGCAACCAGAGGGACAAGCTTATGAGGGCATCCAAACTTTTATAGCATCTCCTACAGGCCCTTTTGGTTAACTCTTTTGTGTTATAAAATAATTCCCAAACAGAATATTTTAACTTCATTGTGACAGAGTGAAAGAACCCTCTACTTCGTTTTCTTTTTGACTTTTCCAGTTTCCTTTTCACAGATTGCGTAGATGTCTGCAGAATATGAGATCTGGGGTGTGTTGTGTGTGTGTGTGTGTGTGTGTGTGTGTGTGTGTGTGTGTGTGTGTGTGTGTGTGTGTGTGTGTGTGTGTGTGTGTGTGTGTGTGTGTGAGTGTGCGTGCGTGCGTATATGTGTGTGTGTGTGTGCGTGCACGTGCGTGTGTGTGTGTGTGTGTGTGATGTGGTACAGATCATGACATTTTTCCCTTACTAGTTTGCAATGTCGTTCCATCTATGTTCATAATATATGAAAAAGTAGCTTAGAAGAAGAAGAATACTGAGAAGAAGGAGGAGAAGAAGAAGAAGAAGAGAAGAAGAAGAAGAAGAACAAGAACAAGAACAAGAAGAATAACAACAACAACAAGAACAAGAAGAATAACAACAACAACAGCAACAACAACAACAACAACAGGAAGAACAAAAAGAACAAGAAGAAGACGACGATGACGACGACGACGACGACGACGACGACATCGACGAAGAAGAAGAAGAAGAAGAAGAGAAGAAGAAGAAAAGAAGAAGAAGAAGAAGAAAAAGAAGAGAAGAAGAAGACAAAGAAGAAGAAGAAGAAAAGAAGAAGAAAAAAAAGAAGAAGAAGAAAAGAAGAAGAAGGAAGGAAGAAAGGAAGAAAGAAAGAAAGAAATCATTACTGATGGTAATGCCAAACCAACAGAAAGTGGCCTTGATAACAGACTAAATGAACATGTCATGCAGAGAGCACTTGCCTGATGCAAAAAAGACATAGCGCCGAGTGCAGACAAAGTTCAATACTCATATATCAAAACGATATCTAAATATGACAACATTAAATTGTTATCAAGACAGTTTTGAAAAGGGTCATGTTTTGGAAGACTTGACAATGACGTTTTGGAACTCTTTCCCAAATCAAGAAAAGATATCGTAGCTTAACTGTTTATCGTATTCTTATCATATGATATGACATATAAAAATTGATGGAAAGAGAGATGGAAAAAAATAGGAAAGGGTCACGAACACAGAAGATGGACTTAGAGTAGGAAAAAGTACATGGGGAAAATGAAGCTGCCTTTGCTTACAAAGTATATGAAGGATAAGAGACAGACAGACAGACAGACAGAGACATAGAGAGACAGAGACACAGAGAGAGATATAGAGAGACAATGACAGAGAGACAGAGAGAGAGACACACACACACTCAGAGACACAGAGAGACAGAGAAAGCAAAAACCCTTGCTTTAGTAAATGACTTAGAAAATTCGTATAATAAAGTCAAAGTCATCCAACTTGTGGAACTTCTGCAATGATACAGTGTCAGCATGACAATCACGAGATAGATTCTCATCACAAAAAGCATATCTGTCTACTGAGGACAAGAATGTGCTTTGTTGTTGTTGTTGTTGTTGTTGTTATTGTTTGTTCGTTTGTTTATTTATTTGTTTGTTTGTTTGTTTGTTTGTTTGTTTGTTTGTTTGTTTATTTGTTTCTTTGTTTGTTTGTTTGTTTGTTTGTTTGTTTGTTTGTTTGTTTGTTTGTTTGTTTGTTTGTTTGTTTGTTTGTTTGTTTGTTTATTTGTTTGTTTATTTGTTTGGGGTCTTTTTTCGTTTTGGATTTGGAAACAGATTAATGATTCATATTGTTACAAAAACCTGACAAAGCATCCTTCATGTTTTATTTATTCGTTTTGTTTCTGCTGAACAATGACCAAAACACTTCCCTGTATCTTGATCCCATGGCATAATACACAAAGATGTTGAAAGTGGAGTTCATGAAAAGTAACACTTCAACAATCCACAGAGTTGCCAGGAAAAGATTATGATATCGTCCACCTGAAGTCACTTCAGAAAACGCCATCCAGACAAACCGAATGATGGCCACAGGAAACACACAGACGATGAACAAGATGGAATTGCCAACTAACATCTTGGTCAGTGCCACTTCCCGGGCAGACAGCGATGATGATGTTTCGGTACGCCACGTCACAATCTGGTGAAGTTTCACTGCAGTAATTGTTGTTGAAGTTATCATCACTACCATGACAAGTCCAGGAAGGCCAAGACTGAACACAAAACCATCCAAAATGTCGATGAACTGTTTGTGATCCTGGTAAACTTTTCCAACTACAAATGTTCTCAACACTACACCAGATTCAAGATCATAAAAGCATCCGATACGATATCGAAAAGCCACGATAGCATACAGACCTACCACAACAACACACACAACAATAAGAATTGATGCCATGGTTTTGGTGCGCATCAGTGTCTGGATCTTGAGTGGTCTCAGTACACAGTAACATCTCTCCAGAGCAATAATGGCAGATATGATATTAGAAACGGCATAAAAACCCTCAAGTGCTGGAAAATTTTCATTAATCAAAAAGCTTGTGAAAGGACCATACCTTTCCTTTGTGGTGAACTGTAAATATAGATGCTCTCCATAGAGACAAATATTCACGAGTAACAAAAATTCATCTGTGACAGACAAGGCAAACAGACACAGGTTGACACGGTCCTTAAGCCCCTGTTTGTAGAACACCGCCATGTTGATAACGTTGGCTGGTCCACCGATCAGGAACAGCAACCCCAGCATATTGTCTTTAACTGAGTATGCTATTCCCTCGTCTTCTGCTGTTAAGATGTTATCAGAATTGTTCCAAGGTATAAAACTCCATATGACTACATCTGATGTCGATGCATTCATCATACTGTGACGGGTTTTGGGCAACAGTAGACAAATGGCTGTTTACCAAAAGTTTACCTCTGTTGTGTTCCATGTCGTTGTTACACATGGAATGTAAGGATGTATTTGTAATGGATTCGGTAAGACCTGGTACCATTCTGATGTCTGTGATGAATATCTCACCGTTCACTTACAAGATACGTCTTGTCCGTTTGTTGTCTTATAAAACAGGAACCAAAGGCAATTGTTACAAAGGTATTAAAGATGGTTATAGAATTCCAAATTTGATTATAACGTTCAGATGCCTCACTGTTAAATGATTAAGAAACCCAACAAATGTCATATTTAATCTCTGAAGATTATATTTTCTGTACACAATGGAACCAAAACAAATCATTAAGTTATGAATGACAATGGAATAAATGTGAACTGTTGTATTAAATGGAACAATACATTCTTTATGAATACCAACTGAGGTGCTATCATTAGCAAAACAAAAATGTTTAATCAAATAAACTTGCAATAGTTTCAGGTTCTGTTGGTGCACAGAATCATTACAACGAATATATGTATACATATGTCAAAATCAATTTCCATTGCACTTCCAAACAAGACAGGGGTTATAGAATGCGAACTCCATAGCACAATCAGTGTGATGAGTCATGTAACAAAAATCCTGTTAAGAATAATCATGATGAGGACAAGGAATAGAATCAAAAGAGAAAAAGCAGAAGAGCAGTGTGGATTTGTGGAAGGGAAAGGAACTATTAATGCCATATACATCCTAAGAACTATCATAGAGAGGTCAAATGAGATGAATAAGGATTTGTATTTATGCTTTGTTGACTATTCCAAGGCTTTCGATCGGGTAAGACATGAAGAATTGATGAACCAACTGGAGAGACTCAATGTTGATAGAAAAGATCTACGAATAATCAGAAATATGTATTGGGAACAAACAGCTGCAATGAGAATAGAAAACAATGTAAGCTCTTTCCAAAACATTAAAAGAGGAGTCAGACAGGGTTGTGTTTTGTCACCAGATCTGTTTTCACTTTACAGCGAAAACATCATGAGAAACCTAGAAGAAGACCCTGGATGAAAGGTTGGAGGGAAAATAATAAACAACATTCGTTACGCAGATGACACCGTGCTAATTGCAGAAAATGAAAGGAACCTACAAAACCTTGTGAATATACTAGAAATAGAAAGCAAAGGTAAGGGGTTGGAACTAAACAGCAGGAAGACTGAAGTCATGGTGACCGGAACTAAACAGCAGGAAGACTGAAGTCATGGTGACCAGTACAAAACATGAAATCCCCTCATGCAAAACAACAGCAAATGGCACAAACTGATAAGTTTAACTACCTGGGAACGATCATTTCATCAGACGGCAGATGCACATCAGAAATAGCTGGCAGAATCAGCCAAGCCAAAACAGCATTCAAGAAGATGACAAGCATTCTTAACAACAAATGCCTATCAATTAACATCAGGAAGAGAGTTCTTGAATGTTAAGTAGAACCCATACTGTGGTACGGATGTGAGGCATGGACAGTCAGCAAGCAAAGCCAGAACAAGATTGAGGCAGCTGAGATGTGGTTTCTAAGAAGAATGTTGAGAGTTCCATGGACAGCGAAGAAAACAAACGAGACAGTCTTGATGGAGGCAGATACAAGTAGATCATTTATAAGGAAGATTAGGAAAAGACAGACAACATTTATAGGCCATTTTATGAGGAAGGGGGATTTGGAGCACCTGGTCACAACGGGAAAGCTGGAGGGAAAGAGAGCACCAGGTAGACCCAGGGAGAAAATGCTAAACGGACTTGCAGAGTGGTTGAAGACGAGGAGGGTGGAGGAGATGCTTTGGGCAACAAGAGATAGAGACAGATGGAAGTCTATGATCGCCAACGCCATGCGGCAGGGCACCTGATGATGATGATGATATGTATACATACATACATACATACATACATATGCACACACATACATACATACATACATACATACATACATACATACATACATACATACATACATACATACATACATACACATACGTACGTACATACATACATATGTACACACATACAATTTTTGTTGTTGAAAAATTAGAAAAATATTCACGATGACATTTGTACTTTTTGTCAGATGAATGTTTAACATTTTTGCAAATTTGATATCGTACAAGTATTTTAAACATTTTGATCCTCTCTGCAACATTTTATGTCTATAGCTTCTGAAAGCAATATTACAGTTCTGACAATTTTTTGTCTCCAGTGAATTTTGAAAATTGAAAAAAGAAAACATCTTCTACCTACACATGTGTCTTGACACGATCATATATTCATGATTCCAATGTATGCCATTGACTGATGATCAATTATTAACTTTCCACTCTTTTTTTCTTTCACATTTGCCAGCTGGCTTCGTTATCTATGCTATAAGCACGAATTATATGTTCATTCAGATTTGTTTGTGGTTGTTGTTGTTGTGTGTGAATTTGTGTGTATATGTCATCTTTTCTATATTCAGTTGTGTATACATATACATGCATACATATGCATATATGTATATATATATATATTATATATATATATATATATATATATATATATATATATATATATACGTAGTTAAAAAATTTTAAATTGTATTAGAACCTTTGCTACTCTCTCACTCTCTCTCTCTCTCTCTCTCTCTCTCTCTCTCTCTCTCTCCACACACACACACACACACACTCATACACACACACACACACTCACACACACACCACACACACATATAAACACACACACACATGCACACACAAACACCACATACACACGCATACACACACACGTACACACGCACGCGCGCTTTTAGCGTTTCTTTAAATGCATGACAAGTTTCATAACGAAACGAACCCTAAAAAGGTTTTATACAATTTGAATGAATGTGGTGGTATTCGCCGGTAATGATTCGTTCAAATTATACTGCTACATCAAGACAACGCCCTGACACAACCCTAACATTCTGTGCATCGGTTCGAAGCTAATGACGACAATTTCTGAGTGCCACACACATGAACTTTAAAAGAAAATTCAGACTGTTTGAACAGTGCATTAATCAGAGTAGTTTATATGGAAAACCCGATAGTGAGTATTCTCCAATTCTCTCCAGCTCTTTTTCAGAAGAAAGATTACAGTCAGGAGACATTTCAACTGCTTTCAGGTTTTTTTTGTTTGTTTGTTCGTTTTTGTTTTTGTTTTTGTTATTGTTGTTGTTGTTTGCTTTGTTCGTTTGTTTGTTTGCTTGTTTTTCTTCATTAAAGACCTAATCTATACATGAATGGAAAAGAAGTTTTATACTTTGTCAATGATATCTACAACTTCATGTCTCCAGAAATGAACATTTTATCCCACTTTATCAAAACGGGTCACGTATATTACGTTGGGATGTTTTAAATCAGTCTTTTCAGTTGATAGCTTTTTCTTAGCTATCTTTGTACCTTTTGGCATTACACACACAAAATCCACGACACAAAAAGATCGTGTACTAAAACTAATGCTGCCGAGCACAAAGAAGAAAATAACTACAAAGGGTTTCACTATTACAATAGAGAACCATAAAGGACGTGGCAGCTCAGCGCGCCACACAGTGCAAGATAAACTGAAGAAGTAGAAGCAATTAGCTATAACCCTGTGGGTTTTTGTTTGTTTGTTTTGTTTTTTCCTATGTTCACCTTGTTCAACTGATCAATTGTGTTGCATTGTAAGTTACAGAAAACGTTACCATTAGCGGACAAATCAATGACTAATGACTAATTACGAAGGCAAAGAGTAGAATGTGCATTTGAAAGTGGTGTCTGTACACACACACACACACACACACACACACACACACACACACACACACACACACACACACACACACACACACACACACACACACACACACACATACATACATACACACACAAAGCGATAGCATGCGTTCTCGTTTATCTACATATATATATATATATAGAGAGAGAGAGAGAGATAGAAAAAGAATGCGCGCACGCGCGCGTGCGTGAATGTGTGTGTATGTGTGGATGTGTGTGTGTGCATGTGTGTGTATGTGTGCATGTCTGTGTGTGTGTATGTGAGTGTTTGTGTGTGTATGTGTTGTGTGTGTATGTGAGTGTGTGTGTACGTGAGTGTTTGTGTGTGTGTGCATGTGTGTGTATGTGTGCATGTCTGTGTGTGTGTGTATGTGAGTGTTTGTGTGTGTATGTGTTTGTGTGTGTATGTGAGTGTGTGTGTACGTGAGTGTTTGTGTGTGTGTGCATGTGTGTGTATGTGTGCATGTCTGTGTGTGCATGTGTGTGTGTGTGTGTGTGCGTGTGTGTGTGTGCGTGTGTGTGTTCGTTCGTTCTTTAATTTAACGTCTTTTCACTATAAGTGATATTAGTGTATGTGTAAGGCAGAGAGAGAGAGAGAGTAAACAATTAACAAAGAACAATGGGCCATTGATTCCTGTGTTGTTGTTTTTTAATTTCTATGTGAATTATAAAATCGTGAAAACAAAATCACTGGTTAAATACTAAATGTTTTCTTTTAATTGAGAGAATGTGTTCGATTCAACTCTGTGACTGCATTCAGCATTGTTTCTTCTCACTGTTGAGGCCTACTTTACCTAGCCAACACACACACACACACACACACACACACACACACACACACATACACACACACATACACACACACACACACACACACACACACACACACACACACACACACACACACACACACACACACACATACACATAAAGACATGCACACACTGAGACGTATGATTGTGAATTTAATGAAATCTATATTAACGTGTTTTGAATATAATAGAATGGATAACATTCTCTGACTTATAGGTGACAGTACACACTTGTTCCAGTTTTCTTTCTGATGCCACAGATTGTAAATTTAGCTGCAAAATAACAAAATATTTCAAATGATCTTTTTAATTTTGATAGTTTTTGAATAAAAAAAAAGTAGATATCAATTAGGATATTGTTCTGAAACCTTATAGTAGTAGTAATAATAATCATTCCATTTATATAGCGCGAACGTACACGTTAGAAAATGCTCGTTGCGCTTCACAAACAGCACAAACATTCCGATGTTAATAGAGAAATGCGGTAGGGCAATCTGATACATATTCTAGTACATAAATACATAAATTCAGCATAAACATGATCATGCCAATACATTATGATGCAGTACAACTATGTGGGATACATGCGCGTACCATTACCTCTATATACGCTGTACAACATCGAACTCATTTTTCTGTTACAAAATAACGTGTTTCATAATGAAAGAGTGTTGCAGTTAGCGAACTTGAAAAATACACAAATTTAGAGATGACTTTTATCGGCCTGCTTGAGTAGGTTCTGACTATCTAAAACAATTAAACTGAGCATAAATAATACCTCCGCGTTCTACTCTATTATTTTCCATCAGAAAAAGCAGAATCAAATTCGGCCATTTTTGCGGCCTTTTTCACAGCCGCGGACCAGTTGCGGCAGCCATTTTTGACCACCTTTACTGTTGTGACCAGGTGCTAAAATTCCCCTTTCCTCATAAAATGGCCTATAAATGTTGCCTGTCTTTTCCTAATCTTCCTTATGAATGATCTTCTTGTGTCTGCCTCCATCAAGACTGTCTCGTTTCTTTTCTTTGCTGTCCTTTTCTCACACTGGAAAGAGCAGCAGGGAAGTTTCAGTTTTTTTCCTAATTTTTGTATCTGGTGTTTCTTTGTTTGTGATCATACGTTTGACAAAGGCCAGTTGGCCGACAATTTGCACCTGTCTTGTCTTCTTGTATTAAATACGCGTACTCATTCTTCTCTCCTGTTTTTTTCTGGTTCCTGTCCCCAGGATATACTGGGTCAGTTAAATCGTCATGGTGGTTTTGGTAAGGTGCAGAAACAACTTGTGCTGTTTTTGTATCAAACTGTCATGGTGGCTTTGGTAAGGTGCTGAAACAACTCGTGCTGTTTTTCTATCAAACCGTCATGGTGGTTTTGGTAAGGTGCTGAAACAACTTGTGCTGTTTTTGTATCAAACTGTCATGGTGGCTTTGGTAAGGTGCTGAAACAACTTTTGCTGTTTTTGTATCAAACTGTCATGGTGGCTTTGGTAAGGTGCTGAAACAACTCGTGCTGTTTTTGTATCAAATTGTCATGGTGGCTTTGGTAAGGTGCTGAAACAACTCGTGCTGTTTTTGTATCAAACTGTCATGGTGGCTTTGGTAAGGTGCTGAAACAACTTGTGCTGTTTTTGTATCAAACTGTCATGGTGGCTTTGGTAAGGTGCTGAAACAACTCGTGCTGTTTTCGTATATGTTCCTCTCACTTTCAGGGCATACAGGATGATTTCGTTCTTGAAGTAAATCTTTTTTTTTTTTTACGTGTGCCAAACTTTTTCGTATGCCTTTATTTATCGTGATTTCATCGTTTAACATACTGAAAGGAATCTTCAAAAATTCATAACGCCTGTTTAGTATTAAAAAATGGAAAAAATATATTTAAAAAAAGACGGAAACCCATCATCATCATCACTAAGTGTCCTGCCGCATGGCGTTGGCGACCATGGCCTTCCATATGTATCTGTCCTTTGTTGCCGCAAGCACATCTTCCACTCTCTCTGTCTTCAGCCACCCTGCGAGTCTGTCCAATATTTTGTCCCGGGGTCTACCTCGTGATCTCTTTCCTTCCAGCTTTCCTGTTGTGACAAGGTACTCTAATTCCCCTTTCCTCATGAAATGGTCTATAAATGTTGCCTGGCTTTTCCGAATCTTCCTGAAGAATGATCTTCTTGTGTCTGCCTCCATCAAGACTGTCTCGTTTCTTTTATTTGCTGTCCTTTTCTCACACTGGAAAGAGCAGCAGGGAATTTTCAGTTTTTTTCCTAATTTTTGTATCTGGTGTTTGTTTGTTTGTGATCATACGTTTGACAAAGACCAGTTGGCCGACAATTTGCACCTGTCTTGTCTTGTTGTATTAAACACGTATACTCATTCTTCTCTCCTGTTTTTTCTGGTTCCTGTCCCCAGGATATACTGGGTCAATTAAATCGTCATGGTGGCTTTGGTAAGGTGCTGAAACAACTTGTGCTGTTTTTCTATCAAACTGTCATGGTGGCTTTGGTAAGGTGCTGAAACAACTCGTGCTGTTTTTGTATCAAACCGTCATGGTGGCTTTGGTAAGGTGCAGAAACAACGTGTGCTGTTTTTCTATCAAACTGTCATGGTGGCTTTGGTAAGGTGCAGAAACAACTTGTGCTGTTTTTTCTATCAAACTGTCATGGTGGCTTTGGTAAGGTGCTGAAACAACTCGTGCTGTTTTTCTATCAAACCGTCATGGTGGCTTTGGTAAGGTGCTGAAACAACTCGTGCTGTTTTTCTATCAAACCGTCATGGTGGCTTTGGTAAGGTACTGAAACAACTTTTGCTGTTTTTGTATCAAACCGTCATGGTGGGTTTGGTAAGGTACTGAAACAACTTTTGCTGTTTTTGTATCAAACTGTCATTCTGGCTTTGGTAAGGTGCTGAAACAACTTTTGCTGTTTTTGTATCAAACCGTCATTCTGGCTTTGGTACGGTGCAGAAACAACTTTTGCTGTTTTTGTATCAAACCGTCATTCTGGCTTTGGTACGGTGCAGAAACAACTTTTGCTGTTTTTGTATCAAACCGTCATTCTGGCTTTGGTAAGGTGCAGAAACAACTTTTGCTGGTTTTTGTATCAAACCGTCATTCTGGCTTTGGTACGGTGCAGAAACAACTCGTGCTGTTTTTCTATCAAACCGTCATTGAGGCTTTGGTAAGGTGCTGAAACAACTTGTGCTGTTTTTCTATCAAACTGTCATGGTGGCTTTGGTAAGGTGCTGAAACAACTTGTGCTGTTTTTCTATCTTACTGTCATGGTGGCTTTGGAAAGGTGCTGAAACAACTCGTGCTGTTTTTCTATCAAACCGTCATGGTGGCTTTGGTAAGGTGCTGAAACAACTCGTGCTGTTTTTCTATCAAACCGTCATGGTGGGTTTGGTAAGGTACTGAAACAACTTTTGCTGTTTTTGTATCAAACTGTCATGGTGGCTTTGGTAAGGTGCTGAAACAACTTGTGCTGTTTTTGTATCAAACTGTCATGGTGGCTTTGGTAAGGTGCTGAAACAACTCGTGCTGTTTTTCTATCAAACAGTCATGGTGGCTTTGGTAAGGTGCTGAAACAACTTGTGCTGTTTTTGTATCAAACTGTCATGGTGGCTTTGGTAAGGTGCTGAAACAACTCGTGCTGTTTTTGTATCAAACTGTCATGGTGGCTTTGGTAAGGTACTGAAACAACTTGTGCTGTTTTTGTATCAAACTGTCATGGTGGCTTTGGTAAGGTGCTGAAACAACTCGTGCTGTTTTTCTATCAAACCTTCATGGTGGCTTTGGTAAGGTGCTGAAACAACTCGTGCTGTTTTCGTATATGTTCCTCTCACTTTCAGGGCATACAGGATGATTTCGTTCTTGAAGTAAATCTTTTTTTTTTTTACGTGTGCCAAACTTTTTCGTATGCCTCTATATATCGTGATTCCATCGTTTAACATACTGAAAGGAATCTTCAAAAATTCATAACGCCTGTTTAGTATTAAAAAATATAAAAAATATTTTTAAAAAAAAGACAGAAACCCATCATCATCATCACTAAGTGTCCTGCCGCATGGCGTTGGCGATCATGGCCCTCCATATGTATCTGTCCCTTGTTGCCGTAAGCACATCTTCCACTCTCTCTGTCTTCAGCCACCCTGCGAGTCTGTCCAATATTTTGTCCCGGGGTCTACCTCGTGATCTCTTTCCTTACAGCTTTCCTGTTGTGACAAGGTACTCTAATTCCCCTTTCCTCATGAAATGGTCTATAAATGTTGCCTGGCTTTTCCGAATCTTCCTGAAGAATGATCTTCTTGTGTCTGCCTCCATCAAGACTGTCTCGTTTCTTTTCTTTGCTGTCCTTTTCTCACACTGGAAAGAGCAGCAGGGAAGTTTCAGTTTTTTTCCTAATTTTTGTATCTGGTGTTTCTTTGTTTGTGATCATACGTTTGACAAAAACCAGTTGGCCGACAATTTGCACCTGTCTTGTCTTCTTGTATTAAACACGCATACTCATTCTTCTCTCCTGTTTTTTCTGGTTCCTGTCCCCAGGATATACTGGGTCAATTAAATCGTCATGGTGGCTTTGGTAAGGTGCTGAAACAACTTGTGCTGTTTTTCTATCAAACTGTCATGGTGGCTTTGGTAAGGTGTTGAAACAACTTGTGCTGTTTTTGTATCAAATTGTCATGGTGGCTTTGGTAAGGTACTGAAACAACTCGTGCTGTTTTTGCATCAAACCGTCATTCTGGCTTTGGTAAGGTACTGAAACAACTTGTGCTGTTTTTGTGTCAAACTGTCATGGTGGCTTTGGTAAGGTGCTGAAACAACTTGTGCTGTTTTTGTATCAAACCGTCATTCTGGCTTTGGTAAGGTGCTGAAACAACTCGTGCTGTTTTTGTGTCAAACTGTCACGGTGGCTTTGGTAAGGTGCTGAAACAACTCGTGCTGTTTTTGTATCAAACTGTCATTGGTGGCTTTGGTAAGGTGCTGAAACAACTCGTGCTGTTTTTGTATCAAATTGTCATGGTGGCTTTGTAAGGTGCTGAAACAACTCGTGCTGTTTTTGTATCAAACTGTCATGGTGGCTTTGGTAAGGTGCTGAAACAACTTGTGCTGTTTTGTATCAAATCGTCATGGTGGCTTTGGTAAGGTGCTGAAACAACTCGAGCTGTTTTTGTATCAAACCGTCATGGTGGCTTTGGTAAGGTGCTGAAACAACTTGTGCTGTTTTTATCAAACTGTCATGGTGGCTTTGGTAAGGTGCTGAAACAACTCGTGCTGTTTTCGTATATGTTCCTCTCACTTTCAGGGCATACAGGATGATTTCGTTCTGAAGTAAATCTTTTTTTTTTTACGTGTGCCAAACTTTTTCGTATGCCTCTATATTCATCGTGATTCATCGTTAACATACTGAACAGGAATCTTCAAAAATTCATAAACGCCTGTTTAGTATTAAAAAAAAAAAGAAATATAAAAAAAAGACAGAAACCCATCATCATCATCATCACTAAGTGCCCTGCCGCATGGCGTTGGCGATCATGGCCCTCCATATGTATCTGTCCCTTGTTGCCGTAAGCACATCTTCCACTCTCTCTGTCTTCAGCCACCCTGCGAGTCTGTCCAATATTTTGTCCCGGGGTCTACCTCGTGATCTCTTTCCCTCCAGCTTTCCTGTTGTGACAAGGTACTCTAATTCCCCTTTCCTCATGAAATGGCCTATAAATGTTGCCTGGCTTTTCCGAATCTTCCTGAAGAATGATCTTCTTGTGTCTGCCTCCATCAAGACTGTCTCGTTTCTTTTCTTTGCTGTCCTTTTCTCACACTGGAAAGAGCAGCAGGGAAGTTTCAGTTTTTTTCCTAATTTTTGTATCTGGTGTTTCTTTGTTTGTGATCATACGTTTGACAAAGATCAGTTGGCCGACAATTTGCACCTGTCATGTCTTGTTGTATTAAACACGCATACTCATTCTTCTCTCCTGTTTTTTCTGGATCCTGTCCCCAGGATATACTGGGTCAATTAAATCGTCATGGTGGCTTTGGTAAGGTGCTGAAACAACTTGTGCTGTTTTTGTATCAAATTGTCATGGTGGCTTTGGTAAGGTGTTGAAACAACTTGTGCTGTTTTTGTATCAAATTGTCATGGTGGCTTTGCTAAGGTACTGAAACAACTTGTGCTGTTTTTGTGTCAAACTGTCATGGTGGCTTTGGTAAGGTGCTGAAACAACCTATGCTGTTTTTGTATCAAACTGTCATGGTGGCTTTGGTAAGGTACAGAAACAACTTGTGCTGTTTTTGTATCAAACCGTCATGGTGGCTTTGGTAAGGTGCACAAACAACTTGTGCTGTTTTTGTATCAAACTGTCATTCTGGCTTTGGTAAGGTACAGAAACAACTTGTGCTGTTTTTGTATCAAACTGTCATTCTGGCTTTGGTAAGGTACAGAAACAACTTGTGCTGTTTTTGTATCAAACCGTCATGGTGGCTTTGGTAAGGTGCACAAACAACTTGTGCTGTTTTTGTATCAAACTGTCATGGTGGCTTTGGTAAGGTGCTGAAACAACTTTGCTGTTTTTGTATCAAACTGTCATGGTGGCTTTGGTAAGGTGCTGAAACAACTTTGCTGTTTTTGTATCAAACCTTCATGGTGGCTTTGGTAAGGTGCTGAAACAACTTTGCTGTTTTTGTATCAAACCTTCATGGTGGCTTTGGTAAGGTGCTGAAACAACTTTGCTGTTTTTGTATCAAACTGTCATGGTGGCTTTGGTAAGGTGCTGAAACAACTTGTGCTGTTTTTGTATCAAATTGTCATGGTGGCTTTGGTAAGGTGCTGAAACAACTTGTGCTGTTTTTGTATCAAATTGTCATGGTGGCTTTGGTAAGGTGCTGAAACAACTTGTGCTGTTTTTGTATCAAACTGTCATGGTGGCTTTGGTAAGGTGCAGAAACAACTTGTGCTGTTTTTGTGTCAAACTGTCATGGTGGCTTTGGTAAGGTGCAGAAACAACTTGTGCTGTTTTTGTGTCAAACTGTCATGGTGGCTTTGGTAAGGTGCAGAAACAACTTGTGCTGTTTTTGTGTCAAACTGTCATGGTGGCTTTGGTAAGGTGCAGAAACAACTTGTGCTGTTTTTCTATCAAACCGTCATGGTGGCTTTGGTAAGGTGCAGAAACAACTCGTGCTGTTTTTCTATCAAACCTTCATGGTGGCTTTGGTAAGGTGCAGAAACAACTTGTGCTGTTTTTCTATCAAACCTTCATGGTGGCTTTGGTAAGGTGCAGAAACAACTCGTGCTGTTTTCGTATATGTTCCTCTCACTTTCAGGGCATACAGGATGATTTCGTTCTTGAAGTAAATCTTTTTTTTTTACGTGTGCCAAACTTTTTCGTATGCCTCTATATATCGTGATTCCATCGTTTAACATACTGAAAGGAATCTTCAAAAATTCATAACGCCTGTTTAGTATTAAAAAATAAAAAAAATATTTAAAAAAAAAGACAGAAACCCATCATCATCATCACTAAGTGTCCTGCCGCATGGCGTTGGCGATCATGGCCCTCCATATGTATCTGTCTCTTGTTGCCGCATGCAGATCTTCCACCCTCTGTCTTCAGCCATCCTGCAAGTCCGTCCAATATTATCTCCCTGGGTCTACCTCGTGCTCTTTCCCTCCAGCTTTCCTGTTGTGACCAGGTGCTCTAATTCCCCTTTCCTCATAAAATGGCCTATGAATGTTGCCTGTCTTTTCCTAATCTTCTTTATGAATGATCTTCTTGTGTCTGCCTCCATCAAGACTGTCTCGTTTGTTTTCTTAGCTGTCCATGGAACACTCAACATTCTTCTTAGAAGCCATAAATCAGCTGGCTCAAACTCAAAACAAATAAAAAAAGAAACACACACACACACTCAACCCCCCCTCCCCCCCAAAGAAACAAAAACAAAAAACAAACAAAAAAACGAACAGACACACTGAGAATGGCTGTCTTCAGCATATCTTCTCCAGCGGTGGGTACCTACCTACTAGTATCCCTTGGTGAAGACGATCTTGAAGAAGTACTTTTTCCAGCTCAAGTTTTGAAAAAAAAATGTTTTGCATTTGTTGGCATGGACCTAAACTCATACACCTTCCACTTGCGGTAGTCGACACAGGTCTGATTATATTCATCTTTTTTTTTTTCTTATTCACAATCACCACAGGATAAGCTTATGGAGAAGAAGACTATCATCACAAGTTCATCTTCAACATGTCATCATTGTTTTATCTTCAGCACTTCTCTGTCGTGGTAGATGGTGGGATACAGCTCAGACCAAAGTGGGGCAGAAGATGTGAGTGTGGTGTGGTATTGGATAAGGGACTCTATTCATTTATCTGATATATCTGTCTATGTATCTATCTATGTATGTGTCTGTGTGTGTATGCATGCATGCATGTATGTATGTATGTATGCATCTATGTATCTATCTATGTATCTATCTATCTATCTGTCTATCTATCTATCTAATTGTCTATCTATCTATCTATCTATTTACATGTATCTGTCTACCTATCTGTCTGTCTGTCTGTCTGTCTGTATGTATGTCTTTCGATAATATCCTATTTCCACTGCTTGGACACACAGACACACAGACACACACAGATAGATAGATAGATAAATATACGTATAAATGTATGTGTTTGTATGTGTGTATGCGTGCGTGCGTGTATATGTGTGTGTATGTATGTGTGTGTGTGTATGTGTGTGTGTATGTGTGTGTGTATGTGTGTGTACGTATGTGTGTGTGTGTGTGTGTGTGTGTGTGTGTGTGTGTGTGTGTTTGTGTGTGTGTGTGTGTGTGTGTGTGTGTGTGTGTGTGCGTGCGTGTGTATGTGTGTGTACGTATGTGTGTGTGTAAATGTGTGTGTGTGTGTGTAAATGTGTGTGTGTGTGTATGTGTGTGTGTGTGTGTATGTGCGCGCGCGCATGTGCTTGTGCACGAGCGCGTGCGAGCGCGTGTGTGTAGGGGTGATCTTCCCTTTTTTCTCCCTTAACTCCATGAAGAGTCGTTCGGACATCTCATTAAAGAAAATGTTTACCCAGATTCTTGCAGCTCTGTCGGTTGTGTGCCCACATGTTGCAAATGTTTTCTCTGTACTTACTGTAAAGCTGACATTCCATCGTTCTTCTGTCTTCCCTCCGTCTTCCTCCCTCAACAGTGTCCAGGAGGACTGATTTGGCAAGGCCACTGGATCTTGTTATACGTTTAATGTTATACGGTCGTGAGGTGTGGACAGTCATCAAGCGAAGCCAGAACAAGATTGAGGCAGCCGAGATGTGGTTTCCAGGAAAAATGTTGAGACTTCCATGGACAGCAAAGAAAACAAACGAGACAGTCCTCATGGAGGCAGACACAAGAAGATCGTTTATAAGGAAGATTAGGAAAACACAGGAAACATACTCCCCCTCCCCCTCTCCAAAAAAAGTTCCCACTTCCTACCGGTGGTGGCGTGGGATGGGGTCCCATTCTACCCTCCAAGTTCCCCATCCCTACCGTTTGGGCCGTGGGGTGAAGCCCCATTCTCCACCCTCCAAGTTCCATCTCCCTACCGGTGGGGGTGGGGCCTCATTCTCTCCCCCCCCCCAATTCCATTTCCCTACCAGTGGGGGTGGGGCCTCATTCTCATCCCCCAAGTTACCCCTCACTCCTGGTGGGGGTGGGTTGGGTGGGGGGGTGGGACCCCACCCATTCTTTCCTCAAGTTCCCCTCCCTCCAGGTAAGGGGTGGGAGTGGGTCCCATTTTCCACCCCCAAGTTCCCCCTCCCTTCTGGTAGGTTTTGGCCCCATTCTCCCTCTCCCGAGTTCCCCTCCCTACCTGTGGGGGGAGGGGCCCGATTCTCCCCCCCCCCCCATGTTCGCACTTCCTACCGGTGTGGGGGGTGGGGCCCCATTCTTTCCCCCCTACTTCGCCTCCCTATCGGTGGGGTGGTGTGGGCTGGGATGGGGTGGGGCCAGGGTTGGGGTGGGGCCCCATTCTCTCTCCCCCTAATTTCCCCTCCCTATGGGTTGGGGTGGGAGTGGGGGTGGGGCCGCATTCTCCCCCTCCAAGTTCCCCCTCCCTCCTGGTGTGGGGTGGAGCCCCATTCTCACCCACAAAATTCCCCCTCCCCTCCCAGTGGGGATGCAGCCCCATTCTCCCCCCCCCCACCACCACCAAGTTACATTTCCATAGCGGTGGCGGTGGGGGGTGGGGCCCCGATCCCCCCAAGTTCCCTCTCCCTCCCGGTGGGGGTGGGGGCTGGGGCCCCATTCTTCCCCTAAGTTCCCTCTCCCTCCCGGTGGGGGCTGGGGCCCCATTCTTCCCCTAAGTTCCCTCTCCCTCCCGGTGGGGGTGGGGGCTGGGGCCCCATTCTTCCCCCAAGTTCCCTCTCCCTCCCGGTGGGGGCTGGGGCCCCATTCTTTCCATAAGTTCCCTCTCCCTACCGGTGTGGGCTAGGGACCCCCATTGAGACACCCAAGTTTCCCCTCTCTCCCAGTGGGGGGTGGGGGGGGCGGTGGAGCCGAATTTTCCTTCTCCCCCAATTCGCCCTCCCTCCCGATGGGGGTTGGGGACGGGTCCCCATTCTCTACCCCCAAATTCCCCCTCCATTCTGGTGGGGGTTGGGGTGAAGTGGGGGTGGGGCCCCATACTCCCCCTAGTTCCCCTTCCCTCCTGGATAATGCCTCATTCCCCCTCCCTACCGGTGGGGGTGGGGCCTCATTTTCCCTGCCTAAGTTCCCCCTCCCTCCCAGTGGGGGTGGGGGTGGTATGGGATATGTGGGGTGGGGCCCCATTCTCCCCCCTGGTGCCCCTTTCCTGGTGGGGGTGGAGGATAGTGTCTTCTCATCGCCACCCCCCCCTCCAGTTCCCTCTCCCTATCGGTGGGGTGGGGGCTGGGGCCCCCATTTTCCACTCCGATTTCCCCCTCCCTACCGGTAGGGGTGCGGCCCCGTTCTACCACCACCCCCAATTCCCCCTCCCTACCGTTGGGGGGGTGGTGATGGTGCCCCATTCTCCCATCCCTCAAGTTCCCCCTCCCTCGCGGCAAGGGTGGGAGTGGGGCTCATTCTCCCCCCCCCCCACCAAGTTCCTCCTCCCTCCCGATGAGGGTGGGGTGTGGCCCCATTCTCCCTTTCCCAAACTCCCGTCCCTAAGATGGGGGGGTGAGGGTGGGGTGGGGCCCCTGGGGTGGGGCCCCATTCTCCCCCCAAGTTCCCCCTCCCTACCGGTGGGAGGTTGGAGCCGTACTCTCCTTCCCCCAGTTCCCCCTCCTTACCGGTGGGGGGGTGGATCCCAATCTGCCCCCCTAAATTCCCCCTCCCCCCTCCCAAGGTAAGGGGTGGGGCTGGGGCCCATTCTCCTCCCACAAGTTCCTCCTTCCTACTGGTGGTGGTGAGTGTGGGGCCCCATTCTCCTCCCCCCCCCCCCTAAGATTCCCCTCCCTACCGCTTGGGGATGGGCTCTATTTCCTCCCTCCAAGTTCCGCCTCCTTCCCGGTGGGGGTGGGGGTGCCCATTCTCCCCCCAAGTTCCCCCTTCTCCCCCCACCAAGATTCCCCCCCTCCCGGTGGTGGATGTGGGGCCCCTCATTCTCCCCCACCAAGTTCCCCTCCCCTCCACTCCCAGAGGGGGCCCCCATTCTCCTCCCACCAAGTTCCCCTCTCCCCTCCTGGTGGTGTGGGTGGGGCCCCCCATTCCCCCAAACAAGTTCCCCCTCCCCTCCTGGTGGGTGTGGGTGAAGCCCCCCATTCCCCCCAAACAAGTTCCCCCTCCCCTCTTGGTGGGTGTGGGTGGGGCCCCCATTCTCCTCCCACCAAGTTCCCCTCTCCCCTCCTGGTGGGTGTGGGTGGGGCCCCCCATTCCTCCCCACCAAGTCCCCCCCCCCCATTCTCTCCCATCAAGTTCCCCTCCTCTTCCGGTGGGGTGGAATGGGGC
>JAPXFY010000030.1:34733254-34750754 GCA_030674185.1 Monoplex corrugatus
TCATTATTATTATTATTATATTATTATCATTACCGTGAGCAAGACGCAGAGTATCCCCAGCATCGCCCCTCCCAAGACGTCCTCCAGGCGATGGGCGTTGTCGCAGACTCGGGTGCCACAGACGAAGACGTCATAGCCCAGCGCCACCCCTTGAAGCGTGGAGACGAGCAGACGTGGCGTCGACCTCGGAAGACGTCGTTGGAGGTATAGCTGTTACAAAGTTGTTACGAGTTGGTTACGAGTTTGTTACGAATTTGTTACCACAGTTATGCAGTGCAGTACAAAAATTACATATTGGTGGAACCTCCCGCCTGTCCGATTGATAAATACATGTAGGCGCGCTGGTCCTTTTTCGCCTGGTATGGATCTTCGTGTGGGATCATCATCATCATGTGCCCTGCAGCATGGCATGGGCGATCATGGCCCTCCATATGGATCTACCCCTTGTGCTCTCTTTCCCTCCAGTTTTCCTGTTGTGACCAGATGCTCCAATTCCCCTTTCCTCATAAAATGGCCTTAAAATGTTGCCTGTCTTTTCCTGATCTTTCTTATCAATGACCTTCTTGTGTCTGTCTCCATCAAGACTGCCTCGTTTGTTTTCTTTGCTGTCCATGGAACTCTCAACATTCTTCTTAGAAACCACATATCGGATGCCTCAGTCTTGTTCTGGCTTTGCGTGTTGACTGTCCCGCCTCACAACCGTATGTCATTATCGGTTCTATATAACATTCAAGAACTCTCTCTTCCTGATGTTAATTGATAGGCATTTGTTGGTAAGAATGCTTTTCATCTTCTTGAATGCTGTTTTGGCTTGGCCGATTCTGCTTGCTATTTCTGATGTGCATCTGCCGTCTGATGAGATGACGTTCCAGTGTTTATGTTGTTTGTGACCCTGCGTTCGCGCTGCAAAGGCCGGTTGCGAAATTGCTTTGTTTTGTCAATACGAGCTACATTGGTTCTGTTCTCTGGTACCGTTCCAGATAGTTAACACAAAGCATATATAAATTAGTACAGTACAATCCAGTGCAGTAGAGTCTGGACTCTGCTGTTTGGTCATGAGGGACTCATCGCACTCGGACGATTCCACAAGCGCTCCGTCCAAATCTTCCAGCAATTATCTAGCGGACTCCTTGAGCATGCGCAGAACCCAACGAGCCGGCAGAATTTTTGAAGTGAAAGGCGGAAGAGGAGAGAGGAAGTGGTAAGTACCTGTGAAATACACCATGTAAACTGACACCATCAGAATGATGGAAGCATTAATCAAGATGGGCATCGAACAGGCCAGTTCTTATGTTTTTGGCTGGGAATGAACTCGAGACATCAGAGTTTGAGCTCATGTCATCATCATCATCATCATCGTCGGCGGCGGCGGCATCGTCGTCGTCATCATCATCATCATTGTCGTCGTCATCGTCGTCGTCGTTGTCGCCATCATCGTCATCGTCGTTGTCATCATCGTCATCGTCGTCGTCATCATCGTCATCATTGTCGTCGTCGTCGTCATCATCATCGTCGTCGTCGTCGTCGTCATCATCATCATCATTATCATCATCACAAGAGCCAGCCAAGCCCGTAATGCAACATAATACAATACAGTCCAGCACACTGCCACGTAGTACAATGTAGTGCAGTACACAATTCAACAGTGAAGTAGTACACAATGCAATGCAATAATGCAATACACTATAGTGTCATACAATGAAACTCAGTGTGATTAAAAAAAAAACACGCTGTGCAATACAGCATAATACGTAGCCACACAACACAGAACAATATACACAGAATATAGTGTAATATAATGCAACCGTAACACAATGCAATGCAAAATAGAATATAATACACCACTTTTTTTTTCCTTTTTAATCCAAAGTTGGATGTTATCGCTTAGTCGTGTGCGTGTGTGTTTGTGTGTGTGTGAGAGAGAGAGAGTGTGTGTGTGTGTGTGTGTGTGTGTGGGTGGGTGGGTGGGTGGGTAGGTAGGTAGGCAGGCAGCAGACAGGCAGGTAGGTAGATAGATAGATAGGTAGACAGACAGATAGATAAATACATACACAGACAGACACACAGACAGACAGATAGACAAACAGACAGACAGACATATAAACATACAGGCGCATATACATACAAGTTAGAGTATGATCTAAGTCAGTGTTATTTCGTATGAAAGAAAGTACACTTAAAAGAAAAAGAAATCTAAATCGTATACTTACGCAAATAAAAAGCATGTTGAAAACTGCAATGGACGCATGCCCAGACAGAAACGACTTCCTGTTATCAAAAAGATTAATATGATTATAATAAGCTTTTCTGTTTTCTTTTGTTGTTGTTGTTGTTGTTGTTGTTGTTGTTGTTGTTGTTGTTGTTGTTGTTGTTTTCTTTTCGTTCTTTCTTTCATTTTGTTTCAAACAATGTTGTTTTCATTTTTCCAAATACATTGTTTGACCAGCACGGTGCAGGGGTTATGCTGCTGCGTAGTCTGCATAGGCTCGTCCTTGGTGTCTGTCTGTGCATGCTGGGCGTTTTCGTGTTTTCAGAACCCAATGGAAGATAAACATGGCTTACAGGATCTTTAACGTGTTGTATTTGATTTTGATGTTCTGCGTGAGTATTATACACACGAAAGGAGTTCAGTCACTTGCAGGTCTGCAACCATGTTGAGATGGCAGACCGGAAAATCTTCACCATTTGCTCATCAGTCTGGACCCAGGCAGGCTCGAACCTAGACCTTCCGATCTGACATGTGGCGTCCTATTCACTTGACTATTCATCATCATCATCATCAGGTGCCCTGCCGCATGGCGTTGGTGACCATGGACTTCCAACCATCTCTATCTCTCGTTGCCCCCAGCATCTCCCCCACCCTCTTCATCCCCAGCCACTCTGCAAGTCCGTCCAGCATTCTCTCCCTGGGTCTACCTGGTGCTCTCTTTCCCTCCAGCTTCCCCGTTGTGACCAGGTGCTCCAAATCCCCCTTCCTCATAAAATGGCCTATAAATGTTGCTTGTCTTTTTCTAATCTTCCTTATGAGTGATCTACCTATGTCTGCCTCCATCAAGATTGTCTCGTTTGTTTTCTTTGCTGTCCATGGAACTCTCAACATTCTTCTGAGAAACCACATCTCGGCTGCCTCGATCCTGCTCTGGCTTTGCTTGCTGACTGTCCACGCCTCGCATCCGTACAACAGTATTGGTTCTATGTAACATTCAAGGACTCTCTTTCTGATGTTAATTGATAGGCATTTGTTGGTAAGAATGCTTGTCATCTTCTTGAATGCTGTTTTGGCTTGGCCGATTCTGCCAGCTATTTCCGATGTGCATCTGCCGTCTGATGAAATGACCGTTCCCAGGTCTTTGAACTTATTAACCTGTGTCAAGGTTGTGCCATTTGTTGTTATTTTGCATGAGGGGATTTCATGTTTTTTACTGATCACCATGACTTCAGTCTTCCTGCTGTTTAGTTCCAACCCCTTACCTTTGCTTTCTATTTCTGGTATATTCACAAGGTTTTGTAGGTCCCTTTCATTTTCTGCAACTAGCACGGTGTCATCTGCGTACCGAATGTTGTTTATCATTTTCCCTCCAACCTTTAATCCAGGGTCTTCTTCTAGGTTTCTCATGATGTTTTCGCTATATACTGAAAACAGATCTGGTGACAAAACACAACCCTGTCTGACTCCTCTTTTGATGTTTTGAAAAGAGCTTATATTGTTTTCTATTCTCATTGCAGCTGTTTGTTCCCAGTACATATTCCTGATTATTCGTAGATCTTTTCCATCAACATTGAGTCTCTCCAGTTGGTTGATCAATTATTCATGTCGCACCCGATCGAAAGCCTTGGTATAGTCAACAAAGCATAAATACAAATCCTTATTCATCTCAATTGACCTCTCTATGATAGTTCTTAGGATGTATATGGCATTAATAGTTCCTTTCCCTTCCACAAATCCACACTGTTCTTCTTAACTATTACACCCGCCTATGACTTTGATATAAAAAAAGAAATGATTATCATGGTTAATACCTACACACACATACACAGACACACACACACATATATACATGTATATATATACATATATATATATATGTATATATATACATATATTTGTATATACATGTATATATACAATATATATATATATACATACATATACATGCGTGTATGTATGTGTGTAGATAGATAGACAGATAGATAGATAGATAGAGAGAGAGAGAGAGAGAAGATAGATAGATAGATAGATAGATAGATAGATAGATGGATAGATAGATAGGTAGATAAACAGACAGATACATACATACATACATACATACGTACATATATACATGCATACATACATACATACGTACGTACATACATACATACATGCATGCATGCATCCATGTCTACATACATACATACATACATACATACATACGTACAACGTACATACATATATACATGCGTACATACGTACATACGTACATACATACATACATACATACATACATACATACATACATACATACATACATACATACTCCCTCACACACACATACTCCCCACCCTCCCCGACTCATAAATAGATTCACACACATACATAAACTGGACCTTATATAATCAAATATGAAATAGTGGAGTGCACCGACATTTTCTCACGGCTATTACATTGAAGTGAGTCATTCAAAGGAATGGAGTGACTGTGCGTTTGTAAGAATATCATTCTGGGGGAGTGAGTTCCATGGCTACATCTTCATGAAGTACATTTATGCATGTCAGTTTTGGGATGAGCAATTTTCAATTACCTTGCCTTGAACAGGGATACGACAGTATACGTTGATTGAAAAAAGTTTAAGAAGATATTGTGGGACGGTCTTATTTGTCACTTTAAATTTTATGGTAAGATATTGTGGGACCTCTGCAAGTACTCAGCACGAAACTGACAACTTCTACAGAGTATTAGAGATGGCCAAGGCTCAATGTAAATCACAAGAATTTACAATAATAATGGGAGATTTTAATGCTAATGTGGGACAGGATAGGGTGGAGGAGATAGTTGGACCTCATGGCCTTGGTACGCAAAATGAAAGGGGAGGGAAACTTGTGGAATGGGCACAGATGAATGAGTTCATGGTAGGAAACATCTGGTTTGAGCAGCCTAATAGAAGAAAATGGACATGGATGTGTCCAGGAGATAATATTAAAAATCAAATCGATTACATCCTAATAAGTAAAAGATTTAGAAATTCTTTGCTGACAGCAAAAATACTACCAGGTACAGACTGCAACAGTGACCACAATCCTATAATGGGAAGATTCAGGCTTAAACTAAAGAAAAGAAAACAGACCTAAAGTAACATCAAACTCAATCTTGGACTCTTAAAGACAGATGATGATGCCATCTTTCTACCCTATCTCAATCAGACTGATAATAAAACATTTGGTGCTTGGCTGAGGAAGCTGAAACAAACGTGGACAGTTCTTTGAAGGACTCTGAAATTTTCACATACCCTGGACTTGCCATTTTTGTGTTCCTGAAGTAAGTGACAAAGACTTTTGAGTCAGCCCTCGTATCAACTGCTTAAAACCAGTCACGACGGCTGTTGATTCCTATGCAGGTTGTGGCCTGATAAGATCAAAACATTTTTGTTTGTTTTCTTTCGATTTTGCTGTTTGTTTGGTTGGTTGGTGTGTTGTTGTGTGTGTGTGTGTTTGTGTGTGTGTGTGTGTGTGTGTGTGTGTGTGTGTGTGTGTGTGTGTGTGTGTGTGTGTGTGTGTGTGTGTGTGTGTGTGTGTGTGTGTGTGTGTGTGTGTTCGTTCGTTATTTCTTTTAACGTCTATTCACATATGTGCTTTTAGACGGGGAAAAAAAAAAAAAAAAAAAAAAAAAGGTGCGTAAGGAATGAATGAATCTATGTAATGATGAAGGCATTGTATCAATTAAGGTAACAATTAATGTAACATCAAACAAATTAACGAACAAAAGAAAAACAATCAGAACATTATATCAGTCAGGCTTCATCGGATTTCTCGGGGCTGTGTGGGAGTACAGGTATAAAACAGTTGGGCTGAATCAAAGGAAACGACCTACAGGACTGTGCAGTAAACGTCTAGCAATGTGTAAATACAGAGTGAAATCAGTATGTTTCTGTTTTAAGTTTGTAAATGACGCAGGGAAATAAGGTCGCATTCGCTGACAACACTAAATTTAGTTCGAAGTGAATTGAGAGTTAATCTGTAAGCTAAAGTTATCTCTTGTCTTGTAAAACCCTGGTAATTTACCGAGAAGGGGCGAAGGTCACATTGCGCTTTTACTTTGTTTTCTAACATAGCATTCATTTCCTGTTCAGGGAGTGGTAAATCAAGTTTAGTACTGCCAGCCCTATTCATTGCTGCATTTTTGCTATTCTGTCGACCCGATCGTTAAAAAGGATACCACAGTGTGATGGGATCCAACAAAAAGTAACCTGTGTATTATTTGTTATTAAACAATGAATTAGAAATTTTATCTCAAATATTAACGAACTATTTACTTTATGTTCGCAACATTTTAAGGATTGTAATGCAGATTTCGAATCTACACATAATAGGATACTAAACAAAGTTATGGGTAGATCTACTATATATTTCAGTGCCATTAGGATGGCAACTAATTCAGAAGTGAAGATTGAATGTCCCTGTCCTAAAGAGTAAGCCTTTTCTACTTTAAATTTAGGAATTAGAAAGCCAGCGCCTGCTTTACCATCATCTAGAACAGAGCCATCTGTAAAGATTTTTAAGTAATGTGAATATTTTTTGTGTAGATGTGACAGAACATCAATTGCTAACAAGTGTGGATTAATATCTTTTGTCAGGTCAGTATCAGTGTAGTTGATATCAAAAATAGCATTGGACAGTTCCCAGGGGGGTAGAGGACAACATATCATTTTATATGAAATTTTGTTAGGTAATACGTGAGAAAGTTTGAAGAGCTCATTTGTGTAAGTGGATATTGTTTCTTGTGACTTTATTGTTCTTGCTCTCTTGGGGAAATGGATGTCAGACCGAATTTTAAGTTCCGTACTGGCATAATAAGCTACTGCATTTGCTCTAACTATATATTTAGCAGTTGATAACTTCCTCTAATCTTCCAAGGGAAGGATGCCGGCTGTTTTATATACTTCTTGTGTTTTTGTATACACCGATACCCCAAGAGCACATTTAATAGCTTTACTATCTAAGCTTTGAAGTTTTTTCAAATAGCATTTTGGAGCTGAAAAATAGACCTCTTGACCATAAGCCAACTTAGATCTGACTAAAGCTGTGACAAGATGTAACAACGTTTTAGTGTCCTGTCCCCAGGACTGTTTACTAATAATTCTTACTAAATTATAGCTTTTCATAGCTTTACATAACAAGGCATCAATATGTTCTTTCCACTGCAAAACTCGTTCTCTCCTTCATAATGTCTCGCATTGACTATTGCAATTCACTCCTGTCTGGTCTTCCTGCCTCCACCATTCACATCCTACAGCGCATTCAAAACAATGCTGTACGCCTTGTACTCAAAAAGAAAAAAGCTGACCACATATCTTCTCTCCTGGCACAACTTCACTGGCTCCCTGTATCAAAGCGCATACAGTACAAACTAGACACCATGTGCTACAAAAGCCTCAATAACGCAGCCCCCGATTACCTGTCAAGCCTACTTGAGATCTATGTTCCCTCACGTACCCTCCGCTCTGCCTCCGATCCTCTGACTTTTCGCTTTCCACGCACTAAGCTCAATACCTATGGTCCACGAGCCTTCTCTGTTTCTGGTCCACTCTCCTGGAACAAACTTCCTCTCTCAGTCCGTCAGCAACCTACTTTTGTCTCCTTCAAGTCCGCTCTCAAAACTCACCTTTTCTCCTCCGCATAAAATCCTAACCTCACTCAACCCCCCCCCCCTCTGCAGCCTGTCTCCGCTCGGAGGGGAATATCACATGGTTATAATATATAATTGTATATGCTATGCTCTCTATAATTTTCCATTGCTTTTATTCTTGCTTTTATTGCTTTTATTCTTTCTTCCCATTTATAGCCATGCGTGTGTGTGAGTGTGTGTGTGTGTGTGCGAGTGTGTGTGTGTGTGTGTGTGTGTGCGTGCGTGTGTGTGCGTGCGTGCGTGCGTGCGTGCTTGCGTGTGTGTCTGCTTCAGCGCTTAGATTTGATTTTATCAAGATTTTGCGCTATATAAATATTGTAATTATTATTAATTATTATTATTATTATAAACTAGAAGTTAATTGTACTCCCAGAAATTTCACGTGAGTAGTATATTTCAGTTCCTCATCACCAATTTTAAACAACGGTACTTCTTTCGGACTGAGACCATTATTAAAAAGCATCATGTGTGTTTTTTCATTGGATATTTCCAGACCGTTAACTGTCAAGTAAGTGGAAATATTATTAATTTCATGTTGATAGACCTTTTTAATGTATTTTATTTCTCTCAAGGAAGTCTTCCTTTTTAACGAAACATTCATCCAGATCGCTGTATCATCAGCGTACTGAGCAACGTTTACATTGTTTGAGACTTGATTTGGTAGGTCATAGATCAAAATATTAAATAATAAAGGAGATATTACGGAACCCTGAGGAATTCCCATGTTTACAGATCGTTTTTCAGAGTATGTATTACCTATTTTAGCGACTATACTTCGGTCATTTATAAATGTTTTGATAAAATTATAAAGATTACCGTTGAGACCAATATGTTTAAATTTCAACAAAAGTCTCGCATGCCAGACTTGATCGTATGCTTTTTTAAGATCAAAGAAGGTAGCTAAGACATTTTTCCTTTTAGCAAACTGATTTTTTATTTGAGTTGTTAACTTAACTAAATGGTCTGATGTTGATCTACCTTTTCGAAACCCAGATTGATTGATAGGTATTATATTATTTTTCTCACAAAAGTAACTCAGTCTATTCACTATAATGTTTTCCATTAGTTTTGAAACATGGGATGTAAGCGAGATAGGTCTGTAACTACCTGGATCTGAAAGGGGTTTATTAGGTTTTGATATTGGTAACACAATCGAAGTCTTCCAAATGTCAGGTAAGCGACCACTTTCCCAGCATTTTAGTATGATATTGTGTAAGTATTCAATCCATTTCTCTGGTAAATGATTTAAAAGGGTATATGAAACGCCATCCAGTCCTACAGCCGATTTTTTGTTGTTCAACGAGAGAAGGGCATCTTTAAGTTCTTTTAATGTAATTTTTGAATTTATGTACATGTGACTATCAGGGGCAGGATCTGAGTATGCGACGGACTCTTCAATTTTCCGTCTTTCCTCCCTTAATGGAGTAGACAAGCTACTGGAATTACTTGTTCTTGAAAAGAACTGTACAAATTCTTCAGATTTCTCAGAAAACGAAGGAAAGTTTTTATCTTTACTCTTAATAGGAAACTGTGGTAAATTAAAACCATTTTTCATTTCTTTGACCTTATTCCAAATTTTAGGAAGATCTTTAGGCCCGGAAATTTGTTCAGAGCAAAAATCTGACCAATAGCGCTTTTTGGCTTGGGCTATAACTTTGTTTGAGTGAATCTTAGCCATTTTCATATTGTAATGGTCTTCTGGAGATTTAGTTTTTAAATAGAGTTTATACATTTTCTTTTTTTCATTCTTTGTGTGTGTGTGTGTGTGTGTGTGTGTGTGTGTGTGTGTGTGTGTGTGTGTGTGTGTGTGTGTGTGTGTGTGTGTGTGTGTGTGTGTGTGTGTGTGTGTGTGTGGTTTTTGTTTGTTCGTTTATTTTATTTATTTGCTTATTTACTTGCGATCACGTCTTTTACAGCAATTCAGTGTGGCCACAGCGACTGGGACATATTTTGTTTTTACAATTTCACAATGACGCATGATGATCGGGATGACAAGCATGATGTTGTAGGATTCCATTTTGGGGGATTGTGACTGCGTGACAAGGCTTTGCTCTACGGTTGAATATATCCTGGTCAACCAGGTTTTTAGAAATACAGACACTTGCAGCACTGATCAGAACGTGTGATCCAAGTGTTCCCATGGAAACTTACAAAACAGTCAACTCTGGGTAAGGTCCGGTTGAGGTCAAATTTGAAGTTTCAGTTTCTCAAGATGTCTCCACGCTAGGAACGAAATTCTTATTTATGCACTCACGTCACAGGTGCCATGCGTATGGTGATTATGGCACAAGCCTTAACCCTCTCACATTTGTATATCTGGCAGAGAAACTTCCCCCAGTATTCGCGGTTTTTCAGCTTTGTTTTCAAGGAAAATATGGTTCATGTACGCTATACAGCATACTCAGCCACCATTTGTGTTAGAGCAAAAATTTTTGGCAGAAGTGTTTATGAGTGCACATACTTTGGTTTACATGTCAATATGTGTGTGTCATTGTGGATGTTGTGTCGTTGTCCCTTCTATTGTCACATGTCACAGGTGTTTTCGAGGTGACATCATGATCTTAGTAAACATGCACAGTGTAACATGACATATAGACGTTTGTGACGTACAAACAAGAGGCCTACCTGAACTTGTCCCATCACTCCCATCACTATGGTAATCCATGTGGATTGTCACAGTGTCACCAAATCCATGTCACCAACTATACGTGTTTTCAGTCAAAGAACAGGAAAAGTACCACAAACTAACACTGCTACACAGTCTACTTTGTACGCTTTATGGAGAAAAAAATAGCTGTGTATATCATGACTTGAACAGTGGCTGGATAATATCAATGAAACGCCTGATCTTGTACAGAGGGTCGTATTGCGCACTGTCACGCCCAGGTGTGTTCGATGTGTCACGCAGGTGAAAATACTGATTGATTTTCAGAAACCTTGTTTTAGGCATAATACTGCTAATCGAAGGGTCTCTGAATCGTGGGTCAGTCGACCAGTACAAATCAATCAATCTGCGGTTTACGGTTGATTCCCATCATAATAAGGATCGACAGGTAGGCACATATTTCTGATTCTGATGTGTCACTCCACAATGGATTACAGGCCAAGCCTTTAGCAACGATCTTCTGTTTTGTATACTTGTTCGTCTTCTCTGCCGCCATTTGAAAAAAAAGATTCCGGTAGAAAAAAAATCGAAAGGTTTTGCATTCGCGGGCATACATGCATACATACATACATACATACATACACATGCATACATACATACATACATACATACATACATACATACATGCATACATACATACATACATGCATACATACATATATACATACATACATACATACACACATACATACATACATATCATACATACTAATACATACATACATACATACATACACACATACATACATACATACATGCATGCATGCATACATACATATATACATAATACATCATTACATGTATACATACATACATACATACATGCATGCATGCATGCATACATACATACATAATACATGTATACATACATACATGTTTACATACATACATACATGCATACATACATACATACATGCATACATACATACATGCATACATACATACATACATACATACATACATGCATACATACATACATACATACATGCATACATACATACATGTTTACATACATACATACATGCATACATACATACATACATGCATACATACATACATACATAATACATAATACATGTATACATACATACATACATTCATACATACATACATACATGCATACATACATACATACATACATACATACATACATGCATACATACATACATGCATACATACATACATACATGCATACATACATACATGCATACATACATGCATACATACATACATAATACATGTATACATACATGCATACATACATACATACATGTTATACATACATACATACATACATACATGCATGCATACATACATACATACATAATACATGTATACATACATACATACATACATACATACATACATACATACATACATACATACATGCATACATACATACATACATGCATGCATACATACATACATACATACATAATACATGTATACATACATACATACATACACACACACACACACACACACACACACACACACACACACACAAGACACACACATCAGGATGAAAGACAGCATTCCTGATATTATACCAAAATATAATTATACACGCGCTGATTGGTCCTTGTTTCAGACTGTTCTTTCTAATCGAGATTTCACACATTATGAAAGTGAAAATGTAGACGTTATGTTTTCTAAATTCCAGAAGTCAGTTCTAGCTGCTGCAGACCTTTCCATCCCGAAACTCAAAACTTTTAAGTCCAATGACCGTTTCGGTAATGTTTGGTGGACGGAGGCATGTGAGCAAGCAGTTCGTATAAAAAAGAGAAATACAAAATCTACATCAAAAGCAGGAAACCTGAAGATCATATGGAAATGAAAAAAGCTAACACCCAGTGTAATAAAATCATCGCTGAAGCAAAGAAAAATTATTGGGCATCATACTGCACAAAAGAAATTTCAGATTTCAAGGATTTCCATAAAGTCTGGACAAAAATGAATCAAATGAAAAATGGAGCCAACTTACCTAGGTGTCCAATAATGATTGATACAAGTCACAAATTTCTTTCCGACATGGACAAAGCTGAAACTTTTGTGGAACTTTTTGCCCAAAATAGTAAAGTAGACGGTTTGACTCCTACCTGCAAACACTACAGGAAAATGGCAGCTAACAACCCTATCTACACTGATCCAGTACCTCAGAATGATCGCTGGTTTAATTCTCCAATCACCTTAGAAGAGTTAAAAAACACTATCTTGTCTCTACGCAACAAAAGGAGCTCGGTAGGTGTCGATGCAGTTTCAACTGAAATGATTAAACATCTTCCAGAAAACTATATTATTTTTTTACACAAAATTTTTCAGAAATGCTGGGTTGGTGGAACTATACCACAATTATGGCAAACGTCCGTTGTTATACCAGTATTAAAAGCAGGAAAGCCTAAAAACAATAAAAACAATTACAGACCTATTGCTTTAACGTCCCATACGAGCAAACTATTGGAAAAATTGGTATTAAACAGACTTGTACATTACTGTGATAAAAATAACGTTATTCCAGTAAATCAGGCTGGTTTTAGAAAAGGGAGATCTACAGTTGAGCACCTGGTTAAACTTACCACTCACATCAAGAAACAGTTTGCCCGCAGAAAAAGTCTTTTAGCTACATTTTTTGATGTGAAAAAAGCTTACGATCAAGTTTGGCATACGCGTTTATTGTACAAGCTGAAATCTATTGGTTTATCTGGCAATATGTATGATTATATTAAGTCTTTTTTAGCCAATAGAACTATTCAGGCAAGAGTGGGAACTAGTTATTCTACTTCACAACATCTTGATAAGGGAATTCCACAAGGTTCAGTGATAGCACCGCTTTTATTTAATATCCTTATACAGGATCTTCCTAAAGCACTCTCAAATCGTGTTTTTTGGCACAGTATGCTGATGATATATGTATTTGGATGAATATTATTTAAAAAAGACAACTCCACAGAGAGCACAGAATTACATTAGGAAATTGTATCAATCTGATCTTAATAAACCTGGGAAACTATATGTTAGAAAATGGTCTGTCGTTGTCAGCGGAAAAAACTAGCATGATGCTATTTAATTCTGGTGGTACTTTAAGTAACTTGCCTACTTTCAGATTGCTTGGTGAAGTGTTACATTACAAACAGGTTGTAAAATTTCTGGGAGTCTTTATGACATCGAAATTAAACTGGAATGTCCATTTTGATTATATTTCAACAAAAGCAAGAAAAGCCCTAAATTTTCTAAAGATAATAAGCCGATTACCTTGGGGAATGGATACGAACATACTAATTCATCTATCAACAGCACTTGTACGATCTAAATTATCCTATGCGCAAGAAGTGTTCTTCAGTGCACCAAAATATTTATTAAAGAAGATACAAAGCTTAGACTGCAAAAGTATTAAAATTGCTCTAGGTTCCCTACTCATGCCTCTAATCTGGAAACGTACAAAGTTGCTGGAATTCTGCCTCTGAACAACTATCGTGAGCTAGCGACAGCAAAATTTGCAGTTAGAACTACTTCACAAACGGACAATTTTGTGAGTAAGGAAATTAAAATCAGGTCTGATGTTGACTTTCCAAAGCGAGCAAAAAGCATTTCATCACAAATGACTGTTGCAACTTACATATCTGACTTGGTCAAACAGTCTAACATAAATATGGATGAAATAGCTGAGACACCATCAACAACGCCTATCCCTACATGGGAAATGCAAAAATGCCTCTTTTGATATTGATTATACAGACGCTAAGAAATCTGAAAACGTCAACATTTCGATATCCACAGCAAGAGAACACATCGATGAAAAATACCGTACCCACCTTCACATTTTTACCGATGGATCAGTCTTAGAAAATAAATGTGCTGGAGCAGCATTTTATGTTCCAAAATTTAAGATAAAAAAGTCATTTTTCGTTGAGGCAAACATCGATCTTTACAGCGGAATTAGTCGCTATTAATCAAGCATTGTATTATCTAGTAAATCTTAAACCCATGTCTTTCAAAGTAGTTCTCTTTGTTGACTCAGAATCTGTATTATATGCCTTACGGTCTTTTAGACCTGATTTAATTACTGAGGCAAATCATTTTATACATCGATTAAGGGTCAAAGGTACAGATATCAGTTTATGCTGGGTGCCTTCTCATGTTGGTCTTCACGGCAACGAAGTAGTTGACAGAGCAGCTAAGCAAGGTGCCCAGAATGCTGATAATGCTATAGAATTACATGTTCATACCTCCGTAAAAGAAGCTTGCAACTTGCTCGAATCAGCCTCATGGACTCATTTCATGAACATTCAGATGAACAGTTTGTGTCACAACAAATGATAAAACTTACCGTTCAAAATGTATATAAAAAATTGCAGTATTCTTCCATGTATCATTTGAGATAGATTGTTGCTGTTTGTTTTCGTATTCAGCTAAACGCATTGAAAACAAAACATTGTAAAAATGTCAAGTGTATTTGCGGCGAACAATTCACACTGTTTCACTGTTTATTCTACTGCAAAATGCTACGTTCTTTTTTACCGAAAATGTTTACTCAAGAAAAGTATTCTGAAAATCATTTCCAGAAAATTACATCAGATCAAACGTTGTTAGTTAGAATTTCAGAATCATTAGTTCACAGTCCTGTTAATGCATTACTTTAACTTTATTCGGTTTGTATTTTAGTGTTACAATTTCCCTTCACGTTGTTGAAGTTAATTGTTAGTGTTAAGTTCTCGTTCCATTTTACTGTTCCCCCACCTGCTAATGTCTTTTTCCTCTGTCTTCCCTCTGCCCAAATCCAACCCGTCCAACTACCGTTCTACATTTTATTTTGTTCACTTTTTTTTTTAATTTCCCCTTCCTCCCCTCCCCCGTCTAATATCACTTATAGTGAAAAGACGTTAAATTAAAGAACGAACGAACAGACACACACACATACACTCACTCACTAATAACACTAACTACTTCCATCATACCTTATATTCAGTAACTCGCTGTCGTCAGTATTCAGACACGTCACATCCTCTATGTACCAATGGGAACAGTTGGCAAATGATGTCACATCCGTTTCCGGTTGGCAAACAGCCAGGAAATATGGCCGAAGTCGACCGAAACTGAGCTTAAATACCTCGGTGAGGACGAAACAAAGGCTGTTTCCGTAATTTACGCATGCCACAAGGATTCCTGCTCGAAACAATCCCTTCTTGATTTCACCTTTAGCATTCTGTGTCCAGGTGTGACCAGTGTCTTTTCCCAGTCTTCCGGCAAATACGCCATACAATATTTCTGTTACTACCACCTGAAATGAGAAATCTGAGGTTTAAAAAAAAGAATCAGAAGTTAAACGAACAAACCAAAGTAATTTATTTCAGTGGTTGAGAGTGCAATGCATATTGATCAGAAGTTAAATGAACAAACCAAAGTAATTTATTTCAGTGGTTGAGAGTGCAATGCATATTGATCAGAAGTTAAATGAACAAACCAAAGTAATTTATTTCAGTTGTTGAGAGTGCAATGCATATTGATCAGAAGTTAAATGAACAAACCAAAGTAATTTGTTACAGTGGTTGAGAGTGCAATGCATATTGATCAGAAGTTAAATGAACAAACCAAAGTAATTTATTTCAGTGGTTGAGAGTGCAATGCATATTGATCAGAAGTTAAATGAACAAACCAAAGTAATTTATTTCAGTGGTTGAGAGTGCAATGCATATTGATCAGAAGTTAAATGAACAAACCAAAGTAATTTATTTCAGTGGTTGAGAGTGCAATGCATATTGATCAGAAGTTAAATGAACAAACCAAAGTAATTTATTTCAGTGGTTGAGAGTGCAATGCATATTGATCAGAAGTTAAATGAACAAACCAAAGTAATTTATTTCAGTGGTTGAGAGTGCAATGCATATTGATCAGAAGTTAAATGAACAAACCAAAGTAATTTATTTCAGTGGTTGAGAGTGCAATGCATATTGATCAGAAGTTAAATGAACAAACCAAAGTAATTTATTTCAGTGGTTGAGAGTGCAATGCATATTGATCAGAAGTTAAATGAACAAACCAAAGTAATTTATTTCAGTGGTTGAGAGTGCAATGCATATTGATCAGAAGTTAAATGAACAAACCAAAGTAATTTGTTACAGTGGTTGAGAATGCAACGCACAAAGATCAGAAGTTAAGCGAACACGCCAGAGTAGTTCGTTTCAGTTTGAGAATGCAATGCATACAGATCAGAAGTTAAGCGAACACACCAAAGTAATTTGTTACGATGGTTGAGAATGCAACGCATACAGATCGCATTAATTTTAGCATTTACTATAGAAAAAAAAATTTTCTCTTTTGGTTACAACACTGGATCATTCGTTCTGCGTCTTGCGTGTCTTAGATCGAAACAAGCAGCACTGAACTCCACTGAAATGCCGAGTGTAATCTGGTGGGTGTACGAACGGCAACTTGACATCGATGGCTCGTAGTGACTCCCTCCACTGAAGTGCTGAGTGTAATCTAATGGGTGTACGAACGGTAACTTGACATCGATGGCTCGCAGGGACTTCCTCCACCGAAGTGCCGAGCTTAATCTGGTGGATGTACGAACGGCAACTTGACATTGTTGGCTCGCAGGGACTTCCTCCACTGAAGTGCCGAGCGTAATATCGGGTGGGGGGGAGGGGGTGTACGAACAGTAACTTGACATCGATGGCTCGCAGGGACTTCCTCCACTGAAGTGCTGTGTGTAATCTGGTGGGTGTACGAACGGCAACTTGACATCGATGGCTCGTAGGCACTTCCTCCACTGAAGTGCTGTGTGTAATCTGGTGGGTGTACGAACAACAACTTGACATCGATGGCTAGTAGGCACTTCCTCCACTGAAGTACTGAGCGTAATCTGCTGGGTGTACGAACAGCAACTTGACATGGATGGCTAGTAGGCACTTCCTCGTCTGAAGTGCTGTGTGTAATCTGGTGGGTGTACGAAC
>JAPXFY010000030.1:34760754-34768254 GCA_030674185.1 Monoplex corrugatus
GAAGAGGCTGCCAAGGTATTTAAATTCTTTGGTCTGTTTCAGCTGGGTGCCGTTGATGTTGATGTCCAGCTTTCCTGGATTTCTGCTGACAGACATAACTTCTGTTTTGTTGATACTGATCTTCATATCATACTTCTCGCAGCTTGTGTTGAGTTGGTCTGTGTGTTCCTGAAGAGCTGCTTTGTTCTGATTCATCAAGGACTGGTCGTCAGCAAATAATAGTTCGTTCAGGGCCTCCAGATCTGGATTGGCTTCCTTTGTAATCTGGTCCATGTAGATCACGAAGAGAAGGGGAGAGAGTACGCAGCCTTGCCTGACCCCTGATGTAACCGGGAACCAGTCCGATGTTCCACTGGCTGTTCGGACTGCGCTCCTACTGTTGGCATAGATTGCTCTGATGTTATCAAGCAACTGCCCCTTCACGTCGTACTGCTCCAGGATCTTCCAGAGCTTGTCTCTGTTGACTCGGTCAAAAGCTTTTTCTTGATCAACGAATACTGTATGCAGGTCTTGGTTGTATTCGATGGCTCTTTCACACAGCTGTCGGAGTGCGAAAATGGCATCTGTGCACCCTCTTCCTTTCCGAAAGCCAAACTGGGCATTGCTCAGTAGGTGTTCTGCTTTGGCTCTTGTGCGCTGTTCCAGAATCTTTGCATACATTTTCCCTACATGGCTGAGAAGTGAAATGCCTCTGTATGTGCTGCAGTCTTTCTTGCTGCCCTTCTTCTTCCAAATTGGCACCACTATTGCATTTTGCCAGTCCATTGGTACTTTCCTCTCTTCCCATGCTTTCTGGAAGATGATGGTGAGCCACTTAACTCCCGTTTCTCCGCATGCAAGGATGGCTTCAGTTGTTATGCCATCATTGCCTGCTGCTTTGCCCTTTGGGCTGGTCTTAATTGCTTTTCGTGTTTCTGCTTCAAGGATTTGGGGCTCTAACTGGTCTTTATAGCGTGGTGAGAACTGGGAGCTGGAAGCCTGGACTCCAGATGGGTTTAAAAGGTCTTTAAAATAGTCTTCCCATCTTTTCAGAATTTCCTCTTCTTTGTGTAGTGCCTCTCCATTTGCATCATTCACTACTGTTGTTGGGTTGAATGGCTCATCTCTTACTCTCATCGTCTTCACACTTTTGAAAAATTCTCTTGGGGAGTTCTTGCAAATTTCACTTAACTTCTCTCCATAGGTCGCCCAAGATTTTTCTTTGGAGGCTTTCACAACACGTTTACTATGTCTTCTTGCGATTCTATACTTGACGTAGTCCTCTTCTATCTTGGTCTTGACCCAAGCTTTATATAGCTGCTTCTTTTTCTTGATGGCTTCCTTCACCTCTTGGTTCCACCAGGCTGTAGCTTTCCTGTTTTTACCTCTACATTTCTTTGTCCCGCAAACTTCCCTTAAGGTGTTCAAGAGAGCTGGCTTGAAGGTGTCCCAGGCTTGTTCCATGATGAGGGGGGTTGTATCAATGGGGTCAAGTTTCACCTTGATAGCACTTTCAATCTGTTCTTGCACTTCTTTCTCTTCCAGTTTGAGGAGGTTGATCTTTTCAGGCTGGTTCTTCCTAGCAGTTGTTATTTTCTCCTTCTGAGTACTGGAGGCCAGAATGACAGGCCTGTGGTCAGTGTCAAGGTTGGCATTGGGGATGGCTTTTGAGTCTTTGATGGCGTAACGTGTTCTAGATCTTTCAAGTATGAAGTCGATTTGAGACGAGATGCTGAGGTCGTTCCATTTGTACCAGGTGTAAATTTGGGAGGCTCGATGTTGGAAAAAGGTGTTGGTGATGATCAGATCATGCTCTGCACATAGTTCCAGCACGTGGTTCCCGTTGTAATTGCAAGGTGTTCTGTGGTCACTGTGGAGTCCAAGATGTTTTGTCCACGGGTTTCTTCTCTCACCAACTCTGCCGTTGAAATCCCCCATGACATACAGGTCCTCTTTGTCAGGGGTGCTGTTGATGAGGTCGGAGAGCTCTTGATAGAATGAGTCTTTCTCCTCTTCTGAGTACGAATCGTTACACGGTGCATATGCTTGGATATAGTAGACGATTTTGTTGGACTTTCTTACACCGATTTTAATCAATCTTTCTGATATGTATTCTGTACTCATGAGATTCTTTGCTATGTCTGGGTGTAGGATGAATCCCACACCATGCGTTGCTCTCTGGTCTTTCCTGACACCACTCCAGATGAGAACAAAGTTTGAATGGATTTCTTTCGTTCCTTCTCCTTTCTTCCTAGTGTCTGAAATGCCCAGGATGGAGATCTTTCTTTTGGTCATGAATTCCACAATTTCTGGTTCCTTGTCTGTTAGGCCGCAGATGTTCCATGTTCCAGTGTAGTCGCTATTCCTATCTCGATGTCCGTTTCCATTGCGAGGTCTTTTTCCGTTGGTATCCGTCCGTTTGTATCTCCTTTTAGTTTTCTTAGCGATTGAAGAATCCACTGTCGGCTTGCTAGGCCAGTCACAGCTTCACCAGAGCCCCGTTAGCCAGCTTGACCTGTTTCCGTCTCCCACGACGTGGACGAGGGGGTAATAGATACCAGTATTAAATAATGCAGAAGAGAAAATGTAGGCATATGCTACAGTAGCTGACATTTTTGACCAGCTTCCATTAATTGTCCATAAACGAGACAAGCACCTCCGTGACTTGCTGGTCCGTTCAAAACTCAGAAAACCTGCCAGCCAATCTCCAAGAACCTCTACATGTAACAGACCCAAATGCAGGACATGTCCTTTCGTGTGCTCAGCCACCACAGTCAGAGGCCCCAAATCACACATGAAAAATTACAAAACATTTTAACTGTCAAACCTATAACATTGTCTATTTGATCAGCTGCACTAAATGTTTTCAACTGTACATTGGTGAAACTGGACGTACCCTTGATACACGTTTCAAGGAACACTTGGCTGACATCCAACATTACTCAATCAACAACATCCGAGTGAAAGGTCTGTGGCTTCTATACAGTAACAGCACCATAGACAGGAAAGACAGAGAATCCCATCTTATAGATAAACTTGGTACGCGCAAGCCACATGGACTCAATGACAAACCATAAAGATTTCCTCAACTGAATTCAGTATCATGCCATTTCATGCACTTTTATCTGGACATGGCTTTGCGTGCATGTACTTTTACCTTGGTGTGTATGTGTATGCGTGTGTATTCGCTCAAATGTATACGTATAACATTTCTTGTCCCTCATGTATAATTCGTGTTTAAACTGCTTGGATGATTTTATGCATACTATTGTCTTCTTTTAATGTGCCTTTAGTCCATGTATGTTTTATCTCGATGATGATTTACTGAAATAGACTATATTATCACCATTTTCCCATCCCAGTGAGGTATTGGCTTTGTGGCTGTACAGATGCCTTTTTAATTTTATTTCTATTTTTACTTTTATTTTCATTTTTATTTTAAATTCAATCTGTTTGAATTCTCCTTTCACAAGACAGGCCCAGCCGCGTCTGACTAAGGGTTTTTTCCTCCGGGGACTCCGCTTTTCCCATCAGCCCCTTGGCTGTTGGTTTAGGATGTTTTTCTTCCCATTTCAAGGTCAGACCGGATTCGTTGCACTAGGCACGATCCATTTACATCAGCCATACCTCTTGATTAAATATTTTCCCATTCTGTCGAACATATCCCTTTATTTTCTCTTCTGCATTATTTAATACCTCTTGATTAAATATTTTCCCATTCTGTCGAGCATATGCCTATATTTTCTCTCCTGCATTATTTGATACTGGTATCCATTACATTCCAAACACTACTCTTCGCTAGTGCGTCATAGTTCTCATTTCCGCTCTGACATCATATTTACTCAAAAACACATTATTAGTGTGTGTGTGCATGTGTGCGTGTGCGGTGTGTGTGTGTGTGTGTGTGTGTGTGTGTGTACGTACATACATACATACATACATAATACATACATACAATCATACATGCGAGCATGCATACATACACACACACATACATACATACATGCATACATACACATACATACATACATGCATACATGCAGACATACATGCATGCATACATACATATACATGTATACATACACACATGCATGCGTGCATACATACATACATACATACATACATACATACTTACATACATACATACATACATACATACATACATACTTACATACATACATACATACATACATACATACATACATACATACATACATACATACATACATACATACATACATACATACATACATACACATTTATGCTCACCTCCCGCAAATATTTATGATGCAGGGTAAACTCGAATTTTGGGCAGTCCTAAATCCGTTCAAGAACAAATCCAGATTTTTAACTCTCACTGACTGACTGAACTCTACCTTGTTTAAGTCGTGCACTGCCAGTGAAGTTCACGAACTAGGTTTGTCCTAGGGCAATCCTGGATTACCCTCAATTTGAGTTTGCATTGTGATATATGATATACTTGATGGTTCCGTCTGATTTAGACAACCGCCCGGTTAAATACTGAGTTGCACATGAAACATCGTGCTGCTGTGGCTGAAAAAGCCTGATTCTTGAGTGGTGGTCCTTGGTACAGCGAACACACACAAAGGCTGATGGCTGTGGCTGGATGATCGCTGCCTCAGCTCTCCTTCTCTCTTTCCTGTTCAACCACGGTCGAGTTCGTTTCTCCTCTTCAATGGAGATGCCTCTTCGTATAGTCCGGTTGCCATTTGAGGATTTTTAGCATGACCAAAAAAATATAGGACTCATAATTGATCTCAGCGGTTTTGAGCTCTTTAGTGTCCATGCATAACATATCCAACTGATGCCGCCACCCTGACACCGTTGAGCATTTTGAGAAATCCAACATGGACGCCAAGATGACAGTCTGAATTTAGATAAAGTGGTATACACAGAGGCACAATCAAATGCTTAAAGAGATCACAAAAGGGATCAGTACTGCCAGGGAGAAAAAAAAAAACATGATCACTAGAAGCTCCAGCAACTTTCTACATAACAGGAGGCAGAAAGCTGTGGCCTGGAAAAATTGTGACACCAGGAGAACGAAAGCAGAGTCTACTGGAAGAGGATGACCGGGGAATACATAGCAAATCTTCCACAGAGGGGAAAAAACACCCAGGAATCTTCATCAACAGTGGAGTGAGACCGGGTATAGTACTTCACTCTCGTTCATAAAAACAAAATGATTCTGATGGAACTCTCTGAGCCGTATGAAAGGAAACTGGAGGAAGCCCACATCTATGCCAGTCTGGACAGCGACTTAAGAGATCCAGCTTCAAAGCCCAAATCCTCGCTGTAGAGGTTGGAGCAAAGGTGACGGTGGCACGGTCTGCCTATAATAATTACAATATTTATATAGCGCAAAATCTTGATAAAATCAAATCTAAGCGCTGAAGCAGACACACACGCAAGCACGCACGCACGCACGCACGCACACACACGCACGCACACACACACACACACACACACACACACACACACACACACACACACACGCATGGCTATAAATGGGGAGAAAGAATAAAAGCAATAAAAGCAAGAATAAAAGCAATGGAAAATTATAGAGAGCATAGCATATACAATTATATATTATAACCGTGTGATTCCCTCCGAGCGGAGACAGGCTGCAGAGGGGGGGGGGGGATTGAGTGAGGTTAGGATTTTATGCGGAGGAGAAAAGGTGAGTTTTGAGAGCGGACTTGAAGGAGACAAAAGTAGGTTGCTGACGGACTGAGAGAGGAAGTTTGTTCCAGGAGAGTGGACCAGAAACAGAGAAGGCTCGTGGACCGTAGGTATTGAGCTTAGTGCGTGGAAAGCGAAAAGTCAGAGGATCAGAGGCAGAGCGGAGGGTACGTGAGGGAACATAGATATCAAGTAGGCTTGACAGGTAATCTGCCTATGACCTTATGAAACAGCTCTCGGTCTCTGGGAAAAGAGGACCAGAGCCCTAAAGTCCATGAGAGAAGTGGCTGAAAAGAGTTTCAGCTGGATCAGGTCGAAGAGGAGCAAAAGTGAACTTACAGTCGATTACGAACAAAAGTGAACCTCATAAGGATTGTTTGTTTGTTTGTTTGGTTGGTTGGTTGGTTGGTTGGTTGGTTGGTTGGTTGGTTGGTTGGTTGTCCTTCAAAAAGAATGTGTCCAAAACGGTACTTTCGAGTTCTCATAGAGCACCTTTAACAATTTTCAAAAAGGTAGATATTTCTTTTCAAAAAACGCACCAATTCAGGTTCTTTTTTATGCTAATATGAATACATATTGAGTGAATACGAACAAGATCGGTCAATATTCAAGGACACAATCATGAAGAGGTTGGTCAAACCATACAATTATCTTTCTTTATACATATATTTCTAACACATTTCTCGCGATGTTTACCCTAAACCTCAACTGATCACAATGAAGTTGATAGAGATCAGCTTCCTAATCGCATCAGATGCATATTTTCAGAATAATTTTCAATCGATTCACAAATAACCAAGAGATGAGTATCTTATCGATATCAGGTTTTGTATCAGTAATTTTTAACTGATGATGACGATGAGGGACTCCCTCGCCAATCTAGCCAATAAGCAGGTATACACGATGAGGGACTCCCTCGTCAATCTAGCCAATAAGTAGGCATTCACGATGAGGGACTCCCTCGTCAATCTAGCCAATAAGTAGGCATATACGATGAGGGACTCCCTCGTCAATCTAGCCAATAAGCAGGCATACACGATGAGGGACTCCCTCATCAATCTAGCGAATAAGCAGGCATACACGATGAGGGACTCCCTCATCAATCTAGCGAATAAGCAGGCATACACGATGAGGGACTCCCTCATCAATCTACCGAATAAGTAGGCATACACGATGAGAGACTTCCCTCATCAATCTACCAAATAAGTTGGCATACATGATAAGGGACTCCCTCGTCAATCTACCGAATAAGTTGGCATACATGATAAGGGACTCCCTCGTCAATCTACCGAATAAGCAGGCATACATGATAAGGGACTCCCTCGTCAATCTACCGAATAAGTAGGCATACACGATGAGGGACTCCCTCGTCAATCTAGCCAATAAGCAGGCATACACGATGAGGGACTCCCTCATCAATCTAGCGAATAAGCAGGCATACACGATGAGGGACTCCTTCATCAATCTACCAAATAAGTTGGCATACACGATGAGGGACTCCCTCGTCAATTTAGCAAATAAGCAGGCATACACAATGAGGGACTCCCTCGTCAATCTACCGAATAAGCAGGCATACACGATGAGGGACTCCCTCGTCAATCTACCGAATAAGTAGACATACATGATTAGGGACTCCTCATCAATCTACCGAATAAGCAGGCATATTAGTCTTCAGATCCTGTTACGGATCTTCATATGAGACACAAGATCAGTAATGCTGGAAGTACACACTCTTATGCAGGCGTCGCGTGGGAGGAATCATGTAGCCTTGGTCTGGTTTAGTTTTACCGGTCCCTCTTCTGCTGAACTGCAGCGGTT
>JAPXFY010000030.1:34778254-34783254 GCA_030674185.1 Monoplex corrugatus
ATATTATGATAGTAAGCATAGAGTACAGCCCTGTCACGCAGTCTCAATCCTAGATGGAACTCCATAGCATCATGATTATCATCGTCATCGACATCATCATCATCGCATTGTAAAAACTGTTCCAGATTCTGTGGCCAGTAAGGTGGCGTATAAATGGGACTGGAAAAAAAATGAGAAAGTGAGCACAAAGGTAACTTCCCCGAGTGCGATGATCCTATGAAAAAAAAAATGAAAGAAGAGAGAGAGAGAGAGAGAGAGAGAGAGAGAGAGAGAGAGAGAGAGAGAGAGAGAGAGAGAGATCTATAAGACAGAAATCACATTAATTAAAAAGGCACGAAAATTACAGCTGTGCAGTGTATTGCATTCTTGCAGTTGACGACTCCGGAGACAGAGCAATGCTTCTAGTCTTTAATGGAAGAGACTGACTGATTCTCAAGTGACACTTATATACATGTTAACATGAACAGCAATCAGATACACGTTCGGTTCACATTTACACGAATATCATATTTACACGGATATCATGTTTACACGAATATCTTGTCGTTGGGTGTATACAGTTTTCTTGCTTCTAGACGATAGGATCTGAGTTTGGAGTCTGTTCGGAGTCAGTAACAGATAATACTAATAATAATGATGATAATAATAATGATAATAATAAAACAATAACAAAAATAACATTAATAATGATGATAATGGTAATGATGATGATGATAATAACAATAACAGTAATAACAATAATAATAATGATAATAGTAATGATAATAATAATGACTACTTGTACAGCGCATCTAATCACAACAGCTTTCAGTGCTTCACAGAGGCAAAATCATACAATATATGGGCCTCAATGTTAACTGCTATTATAGCTCCATGACGACAGGAAGGACGAACCACGATGCATGGGGCTAATTATGTTTAAGAAATATAAAAAAAACTAAAAAACATGTCAGTTGCTTCTGCAACAACGATGGTTATCGACGGCGAAAAAAAGTTCGTAAAATCATACACCCCTCTGTGTGTGTGTGTGTGTGTATGTGTGTGTGTGTGTGTGTGTGTGTGTGTGTGTGTGTGTGTGTGTGTGTGTGTGTGTGTGTGTGAGTGCGTGCGTGTGTTTGTTTGTTTGTTTGTTGTCATAACTGATTTGTCAATGCAATTCAGACTGTTCTCGCCCTAAAAGAGCATATTGCCGGAATGCAGCGCCATTTTGTTTGTTTGTTTGTTTTGTTTTTGTTTTTTGTTTTTTATGAATGTCTGTCCATGGTAATTCATGTTAAGTGTCTTTGCAAAATTCTGTATCTCCAACCGTGTAGAATAATAAAAATCCGTCGATTTATTACTAAGGTCACGATCGAACAAGCTGTGTATATCTTTCGTTGATTTTTATCCGATTTCTCATTTGTGTGAATAATGTCCCTGTCCAAAGATGAGTAGGCCCCTAGGCCTACAATGTATTCCCTTTTCATACCACTTATCTTACTTGGTAGTCACTCGTATTTCTCTAGAATTAGAACGTTATACTTTGAACAGTTACATAAACCAATCATATTACAACCTTCACGAGGACATATCACACCCACCAATCACAGACGCCGTGGTGAGTGCCAGGAAAGCCCCTTAGATTATTTTTATACAATCTTCAAGGAAGCGGAGGAGATGCGCGTTATTAAGAGGAAAAAGACCGTTTTCAGTTTGTCCTAATTTGTCCATTCTTCGACATCGAAGATACGACCAACATTAAGATGTATCAGTTTCAGATGTCATAATGTGCTCGGGTGTGGTATATAATTTTTCGATTATCCATCGTTAGGCCTAACTAACAAGTGTTTGGAAACGGTGCATAGGGTCAGAAAACGTTTCAACATGGCGGGTGTTCGGGATTTCCGAACAGCAGAGAATACTCCGGCGACTAAAAGTTCTCCGTACCCGAGGTATGTAGTAGATCTATACATTCAAGCAGATATCGCGCGTGAATACTTTTGACAGCATTTAACCCCAACTCTTCCTGTCACTGTTTTGGTTGGCGGTGTCTTCATCACACCATTATGATTATCGTATTTACTTTCCACAGCCTTTGATTTGAGTCTAAGTTGAGTTTGAAACAGAAGGAATCAAAGGGTTATTTAAAATATGTAAAACAATCAAACCTGACTCTGTGGTTGACAATGTAGGGTGCTGGTGGACAGGGAGCGGGAGTCAAAGGATTAAACCAACGAACTCTGTAAGGTGATGTGTCTATGTGTGAAGAGAGCTTTAGATTACACGTCACGTATCTCCCAACACGTATACGTATCGCGATACGTACGTGTCCCATACGTGAAAGCGATTTGGGTTTAGATTACACGTGAAACAGATCTACGACCCCCCGACACCCCCGAAGCAAAGGACGTAACCACAACCTTTCCTGTGCTTTACGACGTGTGACATTATAAACATATGTCGCTATTCGTTTTTCATTGATACTACCAATGTGACGACAAATCAAATTGTTATACTGGGATTTGTAAAGGAAAATAGATCTAGCAATTACTTTTTAACTTTCCTAGCAACTTGGTTGCTCCTAATAATCAATATAATGACACCATTCAATATAATGACATCATAGGCAATGAATGCTATTGATGTTGTGTGTGTGTGTGTGTGTGTGTGTGTGTGTGATGCTTCATCTGTGTCAGTAAATCATGGCTGAAATTTTTGATTATATATAGATATACATTTCTGTACTTTTATTTCATGCTAGCAAGGAAGAACAGGAATTGTTTATGAATTCAGACTGTAATTAAATTAAGTACATATTTTGCGCTATAATTAATGACTCAGTCTGTGTGTACACACACACACACACACACATGCACCCGCCAGCACGCACAAATATGCACTTGCAACACACTTTCCATGTGACAAAATATTCACTATAATGGCATATATATATATATGAACCCTTTATTGTGACAAAATGAATTCTGAATACTATTCTGAAAGAATATATACATGTTCTGAGACACATAAGTTTTTGTTTTTGTTTTTCTACCATAAAAATGAAGACGACTAATTAGAAAAAAAAAAGTAGTGTGTACAAAACATTCATTCCCCTTTCCCTGATCTTTGCTTATTTTTCTAGTGGCACAGATCTGCTCAGTTTGTGTTATTTTTTAGAAAAACCTACTAATCTCTGTATAGCGTTAAGATTTTCTCAGATGTGTATATGCGCAGTTTTGTCCACACTGTGCAGGCAGTATACTGGTGCAGTCTGCATACTCTGATTTGGTGGATATGCTTGCTGGGCCAAGCTTCCATAAGCCACCAAACACACAAGACATGACTTACAAGATCTTTATAGTGCATATTTGATTTTCTGCATTAGCATGCACACAAAGGGGTTTCAGACACTGGTAGGTCTGCACACATGCTGACCAGAGAATTTAACAAATTCTCCACCCTTTTTAACCAGGCAGGAGGCACTCAGAAGAGACCAAACCCAGACATTCTTATTACAAGTTTGACATTTACCTGCTTGACTACCGCACTGCTCATTTTGTGACTTTACAATGGCGTGTTTCCTTTGTAGGTGTGTGTGGGTGTGCATGGAAAATGGGAAAAGGGGGGGGGGGCAGGGTTGGGGGGGGGGGAGCATATGTGCAGAGTTGTGGCATATGCCATTTGGTGATCTCTACTGTGGTGACATGTGCAAGAAGAGCAAGAATAATGAAAAATAAGTGTTTTTTTCCAACATTCTTCTATTTGGTACTATTAGAGCTATCTGCTTTTAAAACAGCATAGGGATAAGTGTAAGTACAATGACCATAAATAAGTTTTTTCTTACATTCTTCTGTTTAGCACTGGTTGAGTATAAATCTGCTTTTACCACAACATTAGAGATGAGTGTAATTACAATGAAAGATAAATGTTTTTCTAACATTCTGCTGTCTACCACTGTTGTGTTAGAGTTATCTGCTTTCACAACAGCATTAGGGATAACTGGAATAATATCCTTTCAAAGAACACCAGTCCTTCAACACTTAAAATGTACTGCCACATTTTTCGTTATGTATGTTAGGAATAATAACTCCACAATTCCTACTTTAACTAGCAAGCCGGAAGCTTTAATCATACTTTGTCTAGCCTATCTGTTGGGCCCCGTGAGAGGAAACCAGATTTGATTGCCCATAAAAACATTTATCTTTCATTGTTGGTGAACGTGCTTTTTCTTATCAGGCCCCCTCTATTTGGAACAAACTTCCCTTTCCTCTCCGCTCTACCTGTACCCTTTCTTCGTTTAAGTCCAGTCTAAAAACCACTCTTTTTAAATCCTAGCCTGTAGTTCTGTACTCTTACTTCTGCTGCCACCTTGAAATCTGTGCCCGCGCGCGTGTGTGTGTGTGTGCGGGTGTGTGTGTGTGTGTGTGTGAGTGTGTGTGTGTGCGGGTGTGTGTGTGTGTGTGTGTGTGTGTGTGTGCGGGTGTGTGTGTGTGTGTGTGTATGTGTGTGTGCGTGTGTGCGTGTGTTGTGTGTGCGTGTGTGTGTGTGTTTACTGTAAGCGCTTAGGGCTTTTTTTTTTTAGATTAAGCGCCATAAATGTTCACTATTATTATATATGTATGTATCTGAGAGCAGATATGTATGTGTGTGTGTGTGTGTGTCTGTTAGGGTGTATAAATATACTGTTACTTTAATCACCTCTCTCTCTCTCTCTCTCTCTCTCTTTCTGCCCTCCCCCTTCCTTCTCTATGTCTCCCTCCCTCCTTTTCTTTCACACAGAACCATGATGACCAGCCAATAGGTCTTACCTCATAATTCTAATTGATATGCTAATGAAATGCTGATGTAATTCATCACAACCACCACAGCAGGTGGGAGGGGGGGGGGATTTGTGGTTTCAAATACTACCATCCTATTGGTTCCAAATCAAATAATTATTCATTGGCAGTCCTGAAGTAGGCCTACAAGAATTCAGGCTTGTCTCTTCCATATGGTGATCTCTACTGTGGTGACATGTGCAA
>JAPXFY010000030.1:34788254-34810754 GCA_030674185.1 Monoplex corrugatus
TATAGCCCTGATATGGCTCTGTGCCTTAGGCTGGGCTTTAACCCTACCAGACCTTAGCCCCTGAGCGTAATTGTGCCCCTGCCTGGCCTCCTGAGCAAAATTTTGAAAAAATTTTGCACCCAAATCACCTCAAAATACTATCAACACAAAGGCAGACAGTTGCAATAGGCTGAACACACGCTCACGCGACGCTTAGCAACGGTCCGGTAGCTATTTTTAGCTCTTGATAAAGTGACGATCGTGTGAGTGTGCTATTCCCGCTATAGCGGGAACTCGGTATAAATCATTTTCGTCATTCCCGCAATAGCGGGAACTCGGTCTGGTAGGGTTAAACACTAATGATAATAATAACTTAATAATTGGTTAGATGGTTGATTGGTTGGTTGGTTGGTTTCAAGATTGATTTGATTAATTGGTTGGCTGGTTGACTGATTAGATGGTTTTATTTGTTTTATTTGTGGGTATTGTTGTTTGTTGGTTGGTTGGTTGATTGGTAATTATTTGGTGGTTGGCTGATTGGTTTTGTTTGATCAGTGAATGGTTGGTTAATTTGGTTGCTTGGTCGGTTGTTTAGGTTTTTGTTTATTTTGTTTTGTTTGTTTGTTTTGTTGTTGTTGGTTGGTTGATCATTTGATTAATTGATTGGTTAGATGGCTACCTTTAGTATACTGTGATTTAATGATTTTAAAGAGATACGAAAGTATTTTCCTGTTTTGCTATTCCAGAGTGATAATATGAATTATAAGAAGAAGATAAAGAATGATGATGATAATGATAATTACACAACTACCGCTAATGATAATGATATTGATCACAATTATTAATGATCATGATGATAACAATAATGACAATGATAATAATTAGAGCATTTACCTGCAGAATCTTTTAACTTTTTCAGGTATCTCAAGGTTTTGATTCAGTCTCGATGTATTGTTTAACTCTTTGACTCTGCATCCATGTCCACCAGCATCCTGCATCGTCAACTATGCTAGTGAAGCAAAAACTCCCAGTCAGGAGGTCTGAATTAGTCTGAATTCAATTCTGCTGGGATATGGCCAGGAGGGTATTCTGGACTGATTTCTTTCCAGTCTTCCTGGTCAACATATATGGGCAATTCTGTATAAGCTCCACCCAATCTGCCATTTGTTATCTGAGAGACTCCATGAGCCTGGGCAAAACCTTTTCCCAGGCAAGGTCTTGAAACTGGGTTGGCAGGTGGGGGACAAGGCCTACGGAACAGTTGTACTACTAAATCCAAAACAAGCGTTACTGCCCGAATTCAAGCAAGCAGGAACCAGAAAGAAATTTTAAAAAAAAGAAAAAAGAATCAGAACGTGCATTTAATACTACCAGCATTATTTAAGCATTAAGATCGGCAGCCTACACTACAGGCCAGTTCTTGTGTTGCTGGTTGGAGACAGTATATGCAGATTTGAAATCCCTTTCATGTAAAGGAACTGTTAGCCATGTCAGTATTTCATGGCTTGTGGAAGTATGAAAATACTCTAGATCTGTGCACATCTACAGAAGATGGAATATATAGGATGTCAGCTACATGATACCTGAGACCAAAGAACTTGCAGGAAGCTGGCGGATAGGGTGATGGAGTCAGAGGGATAAGTTTTTGCTTTGCTGTTATAGCTGACAATGCAGGATGCTGGCGGAAAGGGTGAGGGACTCAAAGGGATATAAGGTTGAATAAGAGATTTTTCTCCCACCCACCCATTACCCCCGCCCCAACAAGACCGTGGTAGTAGTCTGAGTGCTAGTCTTTCAGACGAGACAATAAACTTAGGTCCCATGCACAGCCAACATTTCATACATGTAAATGAAACACGGTTATGAAAGAACTGTCCCTGGCAAAATCCACTGTCCTAGGTACTTAAAAACAGAAGAACGAAACATAAAAAGTTTTTTAAAAAAACAAAAACAGGCAGACAAAAATATATGTGTAGTCCTCCATTGTGCCAACATGCTGTCGCCCCCACCCCGCCACCCCCACCCCCAAAAAAAAGAAGAAGAAAGAAAGAACAAGACAGACAAAACTGAATTCTGTTATCATGATTTTCAGAAAATGTTTCACCACCTCAAAATGCCGGAAGCAGATCTGATATTGACCATCTTCGATTCTGCGTGGATCTGAGAGGCCAGGAGCACGGAATGCATAACACTTCTGTCATCAAGATCCCAGGCTTTTCTCAACAAGACTTCAAGGTAGATGCCTGTGCATATTTTCAATGCAGTGAAGATGAAATCCATGACATTCGCCTGGTGAGTTGGCCTATATCCCTAACAATTGTGAGGTCCAACGATGACAATGTTGTGCTCATTGTCAGGTACAAAAAGGTTCAAGGTTGTCTTCTGGTCAGTAGAGATGTCAGCCTGATGCTAGGACTGAGCATGTGTGAACGATGGCTGAACAAGGACTTTTATGCTTCATCTTCATCACAGTTATGCTTACTCTGGAATGGTAAAAGACTGGATGATGTTCATGCCTTTAGTAACATCCAGGATTTTGAAGAGTTGGAGCTGATCAAGGTAGAGACTCAAACTCTGAAGTTTGTTTGTCGTCTGAATCAGTATAGCGAGAAAGTCTATTACATCGACTGCAATGAAACAGATTACATACATGAAATTCAAGACAAATTGTCACAAATGTATTATGAAGACAACCAGCACGATGCTGTAGATCCACAAAATGTATGGCTGACATGGGGAGATAAAGTGATACCTCCTTGTGAACTGTTGAGGAATGTGTGGAATCCTAAAGAATTACAGTACTCTCTGGAATCTCACTTGATTGATGCAGAAATCTTCCGTGTTCATTTCCAACCCCTGATTCAGTTCTGGTCAAGCTTAACTTCAAATCAGAATCCAAGAAATACCCCCTGAAGTCAGAGAGCGTGATTCTCCTCTCAACGTCCAGAGCATCACCTCAAAGTCTTCGACAGGAGATCTCAAAAGTGATCCACAAAGATCCTCTGTCCTTCAAGATGTACATTCATGGCAGGAAGATAGAGATGGACATGGCCCTGGAGCCTTTTCTGCAAATGGCCAACTGCACAGTGGTGGTGGAGCAACTCTCACAGATACGGCTGAATGTGGAGAGTCCGGCATCTTCCACAGCACCTACTGCTTTCCCAGTGATCTTGCATAGGTAGGAATTCTTCACTTCATTTTTAAAGAATTGTTGTCCTTGCTGCAAAAGTTTGTTTTCTTCCAAAATTTCATATTATGTGACATAGTAGAAGCACATTGTTTTTGGGTTGTTTTTTTTTTTAACCCTTTGACTTCTGCACCCTGTCCATCAGCATCCTGCATCATCAGCCATGCGAGCAGAGCAAAAACTTAACCCTTTGGCTCCCTCACCCTATCCACCAGATTTCTGCAGGAAGCTGGTGGATAAGGTGAGGGAGTCAAAGGATTAAGTTTTTGCAGTTGGTGGATAGGGTGCAGGAGTCAAAGGGTTAAAGGAAAAGGTATTCCAAAAACCTTAAGGTTGTTATTGAAAAGGGAGTACAGTGGTGGAGAGACTTTTACGGGGCTGTTTGTTTGTTTATTTGTTTGTTTGACCTGCCCCATCTTCCACACAGCTCCTGTGTCAGCAGATGTTATTCAAAATATTCCCTGTTTTAAACATCATTATTTTGACAGAGAAACACACACACACACATACACACACCCATGTACGCGTATGCACGTACACACACACACACACACACACACACACACACACACACACACACACAACACACAACACACAACACACACACACACACACACAGCACAAACATATCACTGCTGGCGTTTTATCACCAGAGCAGCAAAAGGGCTGACACAGTTTTCGATGGCGCTTCAAGAACCCTAACACAGTATGCTGAATCTGTGCTATACATGCAGCGTAGATCTACAATGCTGAGCGGTTGCATTGGTCATGACAGCTTGTTAGTTGTAGGGCAAGACTATATTATAAAGCAAACTTGGCCTTTGGGAAACAACGCCTCATTTCTGGAAAGAAGAATTCATTATGCGTGATAGTAGATTTTGTTCATTTTAATTTAAACAGTATTTTACAAAGGGAGAAAGAGGAGGAAATGGGCGGGAAAACAAAACCGAACATTATTGCCAAAAGTTTATTCGTTATGGGTAGATCCCACTGTAATATATGTACATAATATTAAGAGCATTGTCTGTTTGGCTTACTGTGTTGTCAAATATCCTATTCCTAGTAATGCTTTCTAGGTTTTAAAGGCTTGGTCAAAAGAAGTTTTTTTTCTTTTTATGATAAGATTGTCCTATAGCCCTGAAGTTGAACAGAAATGAAGTGGTAGAGACTTCAGCTTCTCTCAGGGTCAGTAATATGAAGGTGGTGTCTAGTTCTTAACCTTCCACAACCTGGAACAATATGACAGTGGACCATGATTGAATATATGACAGGTACGAACGCGTGGAGACACTCAAACGGCACGTGTCCTCCCATCTGAATGTACCCGCATACTGCGTGGACCTTCATCGTAATGAAGCTCGTCTAGATGAATTCAGCGAACTCAGAGGATCTCGCTTGAGGCACGGAGACACCATCCAAGCGCTGGTCCTACCCAACCGAATCCGTGTGAGTGTGAGGCTTAGGCCTAATCATTGGGAGGAAGTCATCATCAGTGACGTTACCGTTACCAGGGTGGCACATCTTGTTGCGTATGCCCAAACTGTTCTGAAGCAGTTGTCATCGGGAACAGGGTTGAATGAAAAATCAGTGGGGCAGCAGAAACCAGTCCCAGAGCCTTACCGTGGAGAGGGAGACCCCTGCCCCTCAGGTATGCTCTCTGAGTGTGTGTGGGGGGTGGGGGGGTGTATGTGTGTGTGCGTGAAAGATTGTGTTTTGTGTGAGTGTGTGTGTATGTGTGTGTGAGTGAGTGTGTGTGTGTGTGTGTGTGTGTGTGTGTGTGTGTGTGTGTGTGTGTGTGGGAAAGATTGTGTGTGTGTGCATGCGCGTGCACGTGAAAGAGTGTGTGTGTGCGTGTGTGTGTGTGTGTGTGTGTGAGAGAGAGAGAGAGAGACGGACAGACAGACAGAGAAGACACAGAGAGAAAATGGATTATGCATAGGCACATGTGTGTTGGTGTGTGTATATATGTGTGTGTGTGTGTGTGTATGTGTGTGTGCACATGTGTGTGTGTGTGAATTTGCTTTGCAGGTCTTACCATTACATATGTATGAAAAATTTGTATTCAGGTGTGTTTTTTTTAAATCCCTGTGTGATAAATTGGATGGAGTGGTTGACACCAGGGGTATCTCCTTAAATTATGTGCACAAATGCATTGATGTATGTACTCTAATTTTCTTTTCTTCCCCACCCCCACCCCCCTGTTGAAGTTTTGTATGTGCTTTGAAACGGTCGTAGCCCTGATATGGCTTTATGCAGTTGCCTGGGCTTCATACAACAAAAACAATAAAACAATAAACCCCTTTGATGGGCACAGTAGTTGAGTACTTAGGACACTGGTCTTCCAGTTTTGGAAGGTCTTCACCAGCAGTTCCACAAATGGCAAGTCCTGGCCATCCCATGGTAGTTGCTAAGGGTGTTATCAGTTTGACCAAACAGCATGTCCATCAGTGTCAGTCCTCTACAGTTGGACACTTGAACCCTGCCAATGTTGCTGACCACTTCACAGATTAATCCTTTGGTTTTGCCAGGAAAGATCCAAAACAAGTGCGACTGCCAGCGTCCAAGCAAACAGGAACCAGAAGAACAAGCAAACCAAAAAGGACGCGTATTCAATACAACAAGACAAGACAAGTGCAAATTTTCGGCCAACCGGTCTTTGTCAAGCACGAAAAAGGTCCCTTTTTATCCACTGGACTAGGCTGCAGGGAAGTTTTTAGTCCTTTTCTTATTATCCGTTGGTTGGTGTCTGTTCATGATCGTGCATTCGCGCTTGACAAAGGCCGGTTGGCTGAAAATTTTGCGCTTGTCTTGTCTTGTTGTATTGAATACGCGTCCTTTTTGGTTTGCTTGTTCTTCTGGTTCCTGTTCGCCAGGAAAGTCAAGACACCAAGTAAACTGCTTAAAGTAAAGAGTAATGATTAACATCAGAGACCAATTTCACAATTCAGAAGCTGAATTTGTTCTGAATTCATTTCCTTACAGGTAATCTGACCTTCAAGGTGCTTCTTCATGGAGAGGTTTTAGCACACGGAGCCACTTTGAGGGAGACGGGGGTGACCATGAATTCCCGGTTGCTTCTGATACGGGAAGAAAGCCTATGCTATACCAGTTCATGTCGGGGTAAGGTGCCCATCTTCTGGGCCTCTGACAGTTCCTGCTACCAACCTCCACTCAGAGTCATGGCCATGTGTGATGGAAATCAATTCTATTATGCCAGTAAGTGTGTGGGAATGTGTGTGTGTGTGTGGAATTCAGGGATAGTTATGAGAGAAGGTGTGTGTGTGGGGGAATGGGTGGTGGGGAGTTGGGAAACTTGGAAGCACCTGTGGGCTGATAAAGCTCTATTCAAAGTACTTTTATTATATCTGAAAGAAAAATGAAGTACAACTGCTATCACAGTGTTAAGTGGATGGGTGATGAGATTCGTGTCCTGGCATAAACACACCACCGCAGTCCACCCAGTTGTAAATGAGTACCAGGTATCCATCTGTAGACTTTAGGGATGGAAAAGATAGACCATTGACGAACAGAAATGGGCATTGCCCGCATAGTGCTTGCCCCGAAAGTAGCTGAAGTCTCAGACACATTCACTCTCTGGCAACCTGTCAGACTATGTGAAAAGGTTTGGGGTTTTTTGTAGTTGTTTTTTGTTGTTGTTGTTTACAGAACCACTGGATGCATCAACAGATAACCCTGAACTGTATGAGACATCCCAGCAGCTGCCCTCAGGACTGTACCACTGCAGTGCCCAGCTGAAGGCTGAGTTCCCTCCAGAACATTTACGTGGTTTCCACCAGCCTACCACAACACCACCACCACAAAGCATTGGTCAGACTCCACAGCCTTACATATGCGGAGTCTGCAAATCAGCATCTGTGCCCAGCTTTAAGTCCTCAGCAGCTCTTTCTAGAGAGAATCAAATGAGTCAGAGCCAGTCTTGTAACTTTAGTGATCAGGGTTATACCTTTTCCTCCATGGGCAACAGGCAAGCAGAGATGGTAATGAGTTCTCCACAGCTGCATTCCACGCCAGTGAGGACTGGTTCTAAAAAGACAGCTGAAAGGTCCTTTGATGTTTGTGATGGGCCATCTGTGTATGCTTCATGTGTCAGTGGTCACTCTGCAAACATCTCAGGAGTGAAGGGTCAGTCTTGTAATGTCTCAGGGATTGACAGTCCCTCTTTGAACGTCACAGGAATTAATGATCCATCTGTGAACTCCTCAGCAGTCAGCGGATACTCTGTAAATCCAGCAGCAGTCGGGGCCTACTTTTCAGACTCGGCATCTTCACCAACAAAATGGTTTCCCCACACAAAATTGCCTGTCCCACTTGGTCGTAAACTCACAGCTGAAGCAGGCCATCATTCCTCAGCAAATTTAAATCCTGGAGATGTTACTCAACAGGATTTGAGAGGTGACAGTCCAGCTCAGCCACTGGGGCTGCCCTGTATACAAGCTACTGCCTCACAGCCTGTTTCTTCTGCACAGATAGTTGATCAGTTGTCACCAGACAAAACCATTCCTGAAAATGGACAGTCAGTAGTTCAAGACCCCATCAGCCCTGGAAGTGGTCAGTTGCAACCTCTAGACCAGACTTTCCGTAATAACGATAACCTCCATCAGTGCTTGAAAACCTTTCAAGAAATCAGCAGGTTCCTGTGTCTCAGTCTGATACTGGACACGCAGATGTCTTTTCATTTCTGAACACAAGACCTCGCCATTACTCTGATTGTCAGTCTGAAGGAGCCAGTCGGACATCGCGAAAGGAAGTGTACAGGTCTGTTCGAACACAGCAGAGTGTGGAACGAGACAGGGAAGGGAATACACGTATTGTGTTTACTTCCCAAATCCATGACGAGCAGCACATTTCCAAGGACATGTTGAAAGAAGGGCAGTTTCCTCAAAATCTGGGTGGATTTCAGAATCTGTGTCTGCCTCCTGCTGTGGCCCTGCCTGCTCTGCCTGCATCAACAGTGAATGACACCTGTTCTCCTCAACCAGACAGGACATTTGCCTGTAAGGGTTTTTCTTTGCATTTCTGGGCTTCTTCTTGTTGTTGTTGTTTCGTTTTTTGTGTTTTTTGTTTGTTCGTTTGTTTTGTTCAGAGCATTTTTTTTCTGGATGTACGCATTCTTGTTGTTCTCTGGCATGGTGCTGCACGGTCTGCTTACACCATCTTTGGTGGCTAATCCCACCACCATATAGGCAGTCATACTTTGTTTTCAGTGCCCAGCACGCTGGGTATTTGCATGTTTCCATAAGTTGCCAAGTAGTGACATAGCTTAGAGTATCATTGACATGCACGCAAGACAAGTTCCGGCATTTGCAGGATGGCACATAGTTGATCTGGGAAATGGGAATAATCCCTGGCCATTACCCACTATGGGCAACCCACGCGGGATTTAACTCTCACTTTTGACTGGAAGTCAGACTTTCTAACCAACTTAGCCATTGCACCCATCAGCTTATGAGTATTGAAAGTGTATGAAATACATGGACGAATAAAAAAAGCCAGTCAGTGAAAGAATGAATGAACAAACAAACAGAAATAATTAAAGAGCAAACAGTATAATGAATTCTTGAATGATTACCGTAAAGTTCGGGCTGTAAGCCACGACTTTTTCCCCCAGCTTTAACCTCTGCGGCTTAAAAAATGATGCGGCTTATTTGCGGATTTTCCCTGATCCCAGGATAGGAGTATATTCTTAGCTTCTCTTTAACTTACCACAATCGTGTTTACCTTTCACGAATTTTTGTTTGAGCTCCATGTTAAAGTGTTAACTGTTCACGTTAAAGTGTTAACTGTTTACGTTTTTAGATCAAATCCGCACACATTGAAGCATTTGGATCGGTATTCACATTTGCTCTGCTCAAGCGTACACCCTCATCATGCCGAAAATGCGACGTAATGCCTACGAAGCAGCCTTCAAGTTGAAGGCAATCGACCTGGCCATTGAAAAAGTGCGGCTTACAAACCAGTGCGGCTTATGTGTGAATATAGTTCAGGTTTTTGTATAATTTAGTGGATGCGCCTTATATACCGGTGCGCCCAATAGCCTGAACTTTACGGTAGTTGAATGACTTCATAAATAAATAAACGAAATGTTGAACAAATGAATGGATGAACAAATGGGTGAACTGGAGGCCCTGGACACAAAATTGTGTGAGTCAGGCTTGAACCTGAGCAGTGAGATTGAGAGGTGAGAGATCTGTTTCTGTGCCAAACAGATTTTTGATTGAATGCTATGTAATGGAAAAGAGATCAGGCATAGACAGTTAATATTATTGATGTCTTGTGTTCTGCCCCTTTGGTTCATGACCATGTGTAGATCGACATGCGTTTGCTGTGCCTCTGTCCTTGAAGCTGTTTTTAAGTGGTTAGGGCCCTTACAAAATGAGGCACTGTGCAAGCAGTTATAATGAAACCGGTTTTCTTTTGATTCAGTGTACTATAGTACAAGTTAGACCAGTTCGTTTCGGTTCATTATCAGAATTTCTTCGACAGGTTGAAAATTGAATTGGAAATTAATGAATTAAAACTGTTCACCAGCTAAAAGCAGCTGACCTAAAAAAAATTCCTACCATTTTCTTCTGTACCATTCCTTTGTTTTAGATTCTGAAGATCCCTGTGTAACCATATTCCTTTGTTTTAGATTCTGAAGATCCCTGTGTAACCATATTCTTTTTTTAGATTCTGATGTCCCTTGTACCATATTCCTTTGTGTTAGATCGAAATCCTGTGTAACCTATTCCTTTGTTTTAAGATTTGAAAATCCCTGTGCAACCATATTCCTTTGTTTTAGATTCTGAAGATCCCTGTGACCATTCTTTGTTTTAATCTGAAGATCTGAGGTAACAATTCTTGTTTATGATTTGAAAATCCTGTGTAACCATAATTCCTTTTTTTAGATTTGAAGATCCTGTGTAACCATTCCTTTGTTTTAGATTCTGAAGATCCCTGTGTAACCATATTCCTTTGTTTTAGATTCTGAAGATCCCTGTGTAACCATATTCCTTTGTTTTAGATTCTGAAGATCCCTGTGAACCATATTCCTTTGTTTTAGATTCTGAAGATCCCTGTGTAACCATATTCCTTTGTTTTAGATTCTGAAGATCCCTGTGTAACCATATTCCTTTGTTTTAGATTCTGAAGATCCCTGTGTAACCATATTCCTTTGTTTTAGATTCTGAAGATCCCTGTGTAACCATATTCCTTTGTTTTAGATTCTGAAGATCCCTGTGCAACCATATTCCTTTGTTTTAGATTCTGAAGATCCCTGTGCAACCACTCCTTCTCCTTTATAGACTTTTTGAGTGATGGTTCTAGTGCTAGTTTTTTTGGATGAGACAATAAATTGATATCCTGTGGACAGTTACATTTGATACACCATAAAGAACTCACAGCAACTGATAAAGTTGACCCTATCAAGATTCCATTGAAGCTTCAAGGGAACAATAACACATGCAAAATAGAAGCTGCAAAATAATCAGTTTTCATTGGTAAAGAAGAATATATGCAGCCTGAGAACAAAAAAACAAAAAAAAAGGAGGGTGGGGGGAAGAGACGGGTGCTGTACTGCGTTGATGAGTTCTTCCTAGCTAGCAGAACACCAAATTTCATCTTTTTGTGAACAAAACCACACACACACACACACAACACACCACACAACACACACACACACAACACACAACACACACCACAATGAGTACACATACACAAACATGGACGCACACAATATGGTACACATACACACATGCACACACACACAACACACACACACACACACACACACACACACACACACTTACAATACAAAACGACAACATGCTGTTCGCTGTGGTGTAGTGGTCAACGCAGTGGACTACAGACTGGAAAGTTGTTGGTTCGAATCTCCATCGGTCCCTTCAAAAAATCAATGTGGGATTTTTTGTATCTAACCATGCTATGGGCTCATTGGAAATACTGGGACCACACAGTCAAATTTCATCCACTTCACAGGTATGTCGCTGAGAGTGTTGCTCAAATCTTCTGACCAACACCACAGGTGTCTATATCTCTTGGGCCCGGTTGTTGCCAGGATATATTGTGATAGTAAGCGTAGAGTACAGCCCTGTCACGCAGTCTCTAATCTTAATGGAACACCATAGTATCATCATTATCATCATCATCATCATCTCATCGTCATCGTCATCATCATCATCATCATCATCGCATTGAAAAAACTATGCCAGCTTCTGCAACCATTAAGGTGGCGTAGAAAATGGGACCAAAACACAAAAAGGTCAGCACAAAGGAAATTTTTCTATGACCACATTGCTCCTTGAAAAAAAATCATGCCAGTACATTTGTATTATATGAAAATTATTTTTGAAAACAAAAATCTCTCTAACACCTTCACTCTTTCAACCTAGCTGCCAGCTTCTCCCAGAAAACTGGTGGATAGGTTAAGGGAATGAAGGGACCAAACTTTCATCATTCTCTGTGACAGACATCAAGAAGGAGAACGATTCACCATGTGGCTGAACATCTGGGCAAAGAGTCAGACAAGGTGATGCTGCAGCTGTTGCCCATTCATGAGGTGAGCGATTTGGAGGACCTTTACAAGAGTAACTCATTCCGAAGGAACTACGCGGCTTTGGTCAAATGGTGTCAGCGGGATGGCAGCAAGGCCTCTGTCAGCGAGCTGAAGAAGGTGTTGAATGAAAATGGGAGAGGAGATCTTGTGGAGGATGTAGATGCCATTGAAGCAAAGGAGCAAGGTTATGAGACAGCACCATGATTGATAGCATTTTGGAGTTTGTGCTCAGTCTGCGTATTTCATCTTTGGTGGGTATTCCTGTTGAGTATTTGTGTGTGTGTGTGTTTCTGTAAACTGATATAAACTATAAACTGATATGACTTACAGGATTTTTAACATGCTGTTTAATGTTCTGTGTACTTAAACACATGTAAATGGCTCAGACACTTGCAAGTCTACCTCTGGGAGATCTATAAACTCTCCACTCTTTACTCACCACGTGATACCTAGGCATCATCAGATTCGAATTGTTTGAGTAAAATCCCCCACGTAGGGATGCCAGGGGCTCTTTCAGTATAAATAGTATCCCCATTCTGGAAATTCTGTGCTAGAAATGACCTCTTTTCTGTCACACTGTTTGTTTCTGCTTTGTTCCTTTGCTTTCTGTCATTTCTTCCTATCATTTTCTGCCTTGCTGGTCCATTCACTTCTATGTGTTCGATAAAGTTTTACATACTTTCTCTGAGGATTGATAATTGGGTACATGTATTGAGTGCATTTTTGACTCTAGGGAAATGAGATATGCAGAAGCAATTTTAGGTCATTTAGGCCTGTTTATATATATACATATATATATATATATATATATATATATATATATATATATATATATATATATTATACATATATAATATATATATATATATATGTATATATATATATATATATATATATATATATATATATATATATGTATACATATATAATATATACATATATATATGCATATGTATATATATACATATATATATATATGTATGTATGTGTGTGTGTGTGTGTGTGCTTTAGTGTCCTTAATTATGTTTAAATTTGTATTCAGGTACAGGGGTGCTACTCTGCCGGGAATTCCCGGAATTCCGGTTTTTATTAATAATTTTCCCGGCACTGCCGGTTTTTGAGAATTTGAGAAGCAACGATTTTCCAAACCGATTGCGCTGGGACGATAAGGAGAAGGAAAAGGCTAACACCAAGTAAATTGTACAGTACATCTGTTTGTTCCTGCAGTACTCTTACTGTTGCACACTTAAATTAAGACTTAACTTTCAGAATAAGACTAGGGAACATTGGACATTTTCTGCAGAAGATAGCATTTATGAACTGAGCCAGATGATGTGACTTGAAACTGAGCATTTATGAACTGAGCCAGATGATGTGACTTGAAACTGTTCCATGAAGATGGTGGCCATTATCATTATAAAGGCAACTTGAGCTTCAGATTTTCTATACATGTAAGTATGCTTTGCTCCCTAAGTGATAAGTTGAATTCTGTGTTCTGTGGTGAGCCTGAAAAATAGCTTTAAAAATGTAAATTCTTCTCTGATTTGTTCTGTGTTCATGTTTGATGCTTCTGCTTTTCTACACTTACTTTTTTGTGTTTAAAACTTACCTCTGAGCTCACGGGAGAGCCTCAAAAATAGCTTTAAAAATGCAAATTCTTCTCAGCTTCAGGGGGGCAGCGCCCCCCTGACCCCCCGACAGGGCACTGCCCCTGGACCCCAACTTCAGGTTTTTCAAAACTTGGGAGTAGCACCCCTGCAGGTATGTTTTTTAAATCCTCTGTGTGATAAATTGGATAGAGTAGTCTTTCCTCTGTGTGATAAATTGGATAGAGTAGTCTTTCCTCTGTGTGATAAATTGGACAGAGTAGTCAACACCAGGGGCATCTCCCTAGATTAAGTGCATGAATGCATTGATATTTGTACTTAATTTTCTTTTCTTTGTTTTTGTTTTTTTTCTGTTGAAATATTGTATTTTTTTGACACGGTTATAGCCCTGATATAGCTCTATGCAGTCAGCTGGGCTTTAAACAAAAATAACAGTTTGACTAAAAATCAGACATCTTAACTGTTTGGCTATTGCACTGTCACTGTGGTTGGATTGAAATTCTGGATTGGCTCAACAGGGGTTTATCATTTATCCCACTGGGAGAGTTCTGCATTTGCTCGAACCTTCATTTTCAGTCTCTGAAAAAAAGGGATAATATTTCATAGTGACAAGTAGGAATGTGTGTGTTTGTGATGAAAATATGTGAATTAGATTTTCTCATCTCTAAGAGTGAGGCTTTACCAAATTGTGACCTAAAATGTAGCTGTTTAGGAGTGATGAAAGTACAGTATGACTTTGAAAGGGAGGTGCCAAGTTAAAGAAACTATCTGACAATATTTAGATTTTACTTTCACTGTTTTAACAGTCTGCCATTGTCCTCGATGCATTTGATATCTTATATATCAACCGAGATGTCCAAGATCTGGGTTTTCTATAATGATGCTTGTATAATTAGGGAGATAGTGAGAATGGTTCGACCGCCTCATTCTTCTTTGTCTTCCATCTTTCTCACTTCATCTGTTTCTTCCTTAGATTTTGTGCATTCTTTCTTTTTGAAACTCATACCTATCTGTCTCTGTCTGTGCCTCTCTCTCTCTCTCTCTCTCTCTCTCTCTCTCTCTCTCTCTGTCCTTCTGTCTGTCTGTCTGTGTGTGTGTCTCTCTCTCTGTCTCTCTCTCTCTTTCTCCCATCCCCTCTCTCTCTTCTGTGTGTATGTGAGAGAAGAGGGTGTGTCCACTTATGTGTGTGTATATTGTGAACTTTACTGATCTCAGCAAGCTGGTAACTGTTATTGTTATTATGTACTTCAATAGTTGTTGTTTTTTTCACATCGATGAAATATGTTATTTCCACTGCATTGTACAGAGTAGGGTGAGTTGAAGTACGCTATTTATACGAACAGAAGGCAACCGATAAAATCAAGGAATTCATTCATTGATGAAATCATACCTTTTAATCTTGCTTTTCCCCTCATGAAAGTATGTTTGGGTGGGGGTTTTTTTTCAGTTATGGGTGATATCCATGAATTGTTGTTGTTATTTGTGGTGGTGGTGTTTGCGCCCCTGCTATTCAAGTTCTTTCTGTTTCAAATACTAAGAAACTAAGAATCACTCAAAATCACATACACATATATATATGATGTCAAAGAAAAGCAACTCTTCAAACTTTATTATTCTAGGATTGTAGCAGTTGTCTCTCTTGACCTGTCTTACAGCTAGCCCAAACATATTGAAAAAAAAGATGGGGGAAACAGAGAGTACAGGAAGTGTTAAAAACAAACAGGGGAAGGGATGAAATATGCATGGGTGCCACTCTTCCGTCTGGGTGACGGAAATCCGTTTTCTCGGCAAGGCCCCAGACGGAAATTCCGTTTTTTCAGTTTCGTTATTTCAAAAAAAATGTTTGGGGAAAAAAAAACAGTTGAATCGGTGGTATTATGACCAAAGCAGTACTGTAGCAGATGACCGGAAATGAGGAAGCGCTCTCTATCGTTGAAGACAACACAGGTCCAGCGATCTTTCATAAAATCTCCTGGGCGGCCCCTGGACCCCAGCCTGATTTTCAGTTTTTTCAGATTTTCAAAGTCTCACCCTTGAATATGTTAACTTTAATACAATGATAATAACATATGCACCGTAACACGTACAGTATCAAAGAAGTTACAAACGTTAATTGTGATGAATGCATCAGTTTCTGTGTACCTGTATGTCAACTGGTCATGCATTCAATCCATGAGCAGACTGAACAGTTTAACCTTTTGTCTCCTGCACCCTGTCCATCATCAGCCATGATAGCAAAACAAAAACATAACCCTTTAACTTCCTCACCCTATCCACCAACTTCCTGCAGGAAGCTGATGGATAGGGTGCAGGAGTCAAAAGGTTGATAATTGATGTATCACTGAGTTTGATAACAATTCTGCAATCTCTCGCTTGATTAAGAGATTTTATGTAATGTATTTGCATATAGAAAGAAATAATAATCATGTGCATTAAATATATTTTTCCTATGTGTAGCTAAGTTACTTTGCGTATTCCTGAACATGCTTAGAATTTGTGCTTTCATTGTTTTGAAACATAAACATATATGCACATAGCAAGTTTGGAGTTTGTTTAAGGGAGATTCATGGCACTTAGACAATTCCATATGTGCTCAAATCCTCCCAAATTATATGGCACTCTTTGAGGACTGCGTAGAATCTTGTTGTGCGCTTGCAAGCTCTTGAAATGGGGATGGTGAAGGAAGAAAGGAACATGTGAAATACAGATACTTAGTTGACACACCAAAGTAACTTGAGCGCTGAGATTGGCAGTGAACAGACAAGATTTGTTGTTGTTGTTGTTTTGTTTTGTTGTTGTTTCTGGGTTTTTTTTAAAGCAAGCTGGTATTCAACTCGAGACACCTAGAATCAAATCCATGGCTCTATCAACAGCCAGCCAGCCTGCAAAACTGATCACAATTCAGTATAAGATTAATCCTGAATAAGGCAGCCATTTTGTCAGAAACTGATGGCTGTGCATTTCCATAACAAGAGTGTGTTTTTCTCTCACATGCCTGCATTTCAGTTTATTCATAAATGTTTGCAAATGAGGTTTAATTTTGATAATCCCCTTGAAACTTTGTTTTCCTTCTTTCTTTCTTTCTTTCTTTTTTCATTCTAGGGAGAGGAGAAGGAAAGGGGGCCACAGTGCTCTTCAAATTAGATTATTTGATTTTTTTTTTTTATCAAATGTACCTTTCAGTTGATAAATGCAGTCACACAAAGTAAGTTTTTGTGTTTATTTGTACATATCATGTTAATTCACAGGGGATACAATATCTACATATCTATCCACATATGCAGTAATATATAATGCATAAGTCAAGACGTAAGTATTGTTCATGATTTTGAGTGGTATTCTTTTACTATTTCGATAGGTACTCATTATGATGATGGTGATGATGATTGTTATTAATGTTGTTTTTTAAGCATATTAATCATCATCATCATCATCATTATCATCATCACTTCAATGGTCTTAATACATTCTGAGAGGCAAAGCTCAAATGTTGAAATACAGTATGATAGAAGAGCATAATAATGATTATCTCAAAGGAGCAGCTTTATTCATCGCATATGAACATTCCAAAGACAAGGCAGCATAATTGATATCCAGTATGAGCAGATTTTTCATTACACCCTTTGTCTCTCTCTTCGTCTTTCGGTCTATCTTTTAGTGCATTCTCCCACCCCACCCCACCCCATCCCTCTGTGTGTGTGTCTCCTAAAAATGAAACAACTAGTTTCATTATGAGCATTGATATATTTTTGTATTCAGCATTTAAGACATATTTTTACTGTGTTTTGTTCCTCCTTTTTAAGTTATTTTTAAAAAATATTGAAATATAAATGTTTTTAAAAAATATTATCAAATTTTGTTGTTTCCGACACATTTGTACGGATTGTTGGTTAGTGGAGAGGCCCAGCACCAGTCTTCCGGTGTGAGTGTACAGGTTCAAATCTGGCTTGAGGGACTTTGTGCATGTGGCCTAACAGTTCAGGCAGTTTTGAATGGATACCTGATTATGTTGAGGGGTGGGAAAGGTAAAGCATCAAGGCAGAGGAAGTGATACCCACCCTCACACAACTGACCTGTGTAGCTGTGAGGTCTCTGCCACCTCTCTCACCATACAAACTGAGTTTGGGCTATGAGAGTAGCTTTACCTTTTACCTGCATGTATTCAGCACATTTCTATGTGATTAAACCATTGCTCTCTCTCTCTCTCTCTCTCTCTCTCTCTCTCTCTCTGTGTCTCTGTCTGTCTTCTCTCTCTCTCTCTCTCCTCTCTCTCTCTCTCTCTCTCTCTCTCTCTCTCTCTCTCTCTCTCTCTCTCTTCCTCCCGTCACCTCCCTGTGGGAATGCCATGGGCTCTTTCAGGGCAAGTAGCATCCCCACATTCTGGAAATTCTGTCCTAGAAATTTCCTTTTCGGCACTTGCATTGTTTCTGCCTTCTAATCATCTTTTCATGTCACTTTCTTTTCTGCTGGTCCATTTACTGTAGGTGTTCTATGAAGCCTTAGGTACTTTAGTACTTGTCTTTTAGGATTGATAATTGGGTACATGTATCAGCTGCAGTCATGATTCTAAATAAATGTGAAATGCGCAAGCAGTTTTAGGTAACGTAGGCTAGTTTTTATATATGTTGCAGTGTACTTAATTATATTCGTACATTTGTTTCCAGGTTTGATTTAATATCCCTCCCTCCTTTTGAAATGGTCATTGCCCAGGGACATATTCCTAGATTATGTGCATGAATTCATGGATTTAAGTAGGCCTGCTTGATTTTCTTTTCCAGTATGTTTAAAAAATAAATATTTTTTTTTGTCAAGGATCAATGAAATGTGGTGTTTTTGAGATGGTTATCACCCTGATATGGCTCTGCACAAATGGCTTGGCTCTAAAGAATACTGTTGATAATCTGTCTATCTGTCTGTCTGTCTGGCTGTCTGTCTGTCTGTCTGCCCCTCTCTCTCTCTCTCTTTCTGTCTTGCTCTCTCTCTCTCTCTCTCTCTCTCTCTCTCTCTCTCTCTCTCTCTCTCTCTCTCTGATTGATTGATTGTTGGTTGGTGATTGATTGATTGATTGATGATATACCATGTCACTGAGGATGTATTAGTGATGATCATACCAATCAAGGTGTATTAATGATGATGATTTACCATGTCATTGAGGATGTATTAGTGATAACCATACCAGTCAAGGTGTATTAGTGATGATGATATACCATGTCACTGAGAATGTATTAGTGATAATCACACCAGTCAAGGTGTATTATTACTATTAATGATGATGATATACCATGTCATTGAGAATGTATTAGTGATGATGATACCAGTCAAGGTGTATTGATGGTGATGATATACCATGGCATTGAGAATGTATTAGTGATAATCATACCAGTCAAGGTGTATTAATGATGATGATATACCATGTCACTGAGAATGTATTAGTGATGATGATACCAGTCAAGGTGTATTGATGATGATGATATACCATGTCACTGAGAATGTATTAGTGATAATGATACCAGTCAAGGTGTATTGATGATGATGATATACCATGTCACTGAGAATGTATTAGTGATGATGATACCAGTCAAGGTGTATTGAGATGATGATATATACCATGTCACTGAGAATGTATTAGTGATGATGATACCAGTCAAGGTGTATTAATGATGATGATATACCATGTCACTGAGAATGTATTAGTGATGATGATACCAGTCAAGGTGTATTGATGATGATGATGATATACCATGTCATTGAGAATGTATTAGTGATAATCATACCAGTCAAGGTGTATTGATGGTGATGATATATACCATGTCACTGAGAATGTATTAGTGATAACCATACCAGTCAAGGTGTATTAATGATGATAATATACCATGTCATTGAGAATGTATTAGTGATGATGATACCAGTCAAGGTGTATTGATGATGATGATATACCATGTCACTGAGGATGTATTAGTGGTGATCACACCAGTCAAGGTGTATTAATGATGATGATGTAGGCCTACCATGTCATTGAGGATGTATTAGTGATGATGATGCCAGTCAAGGTGTATTAATGATGATGATATACCATGTCACTGAGGATGTATTAGTGATAATGATGCCAGTCGAGGTGTATTAATGATGATGATATGCCATGTCACTGAGGATGTATTAGTGATAATGAATGCCAGTCGAGGTGTATTAATGATGATGATATACCATGTCACTATGGATGTATTAGTGATAATGATGCCAGTCAAGGTGTATTAATGATGATGATATACCATGTCACTGAGGATGTATTAGTGATAATGATGCCAGTCGAGGTGTATTAATGATGATGATATGCCATGTCACTGAGGATGTATTAGTGATAATGATGCCAGTCGAGGTGTATTAATGATGATATACCATGTCACTGAGGATGTATTAGTGATGATACCAGTCAAGGTGTATTGATGATGATGATATACATTGTCACTGAGAATGTTTAGTGATAATGATACCAGTCAAGGTGTATTGATGAGATGATATACCATGTCACTAGAATGTATTATGATGATGATACCAGTCAAGGTGTATTGATGATGATGTATACATCCGAGATGTATTAGTGATGATGTACCAGTCAAGGTGTATTAATGATGAGGTATACCATGTCACTGAGAATGTATTAGTGATTGATTAATACCAGTCAAGGTGTATTGATGATGATGAATATACCTAGTCATTGAGAAATGTATTAGTGATAATCATACCAGTCAAGGTGTATTGATGGTGATGATATACCATGTCACTGAGAATGTATTAGTGATAACCATACCAGTCAAGGTGTATTAATGATGATAATATCCATGTCATTAGAATGTATTAGTGATGATGATACCAGTCAAGGTGTATTGATGATGATATATCCATGTCACTGAGATGTATAGTGTGATCACACCAGTCAAGGTGTATTAATGATGATGATGTAGGCCTACCATGTCATTGAGGATGTATTAGTGATGATGATGCCAGTCAAGGTGTATTAATGATGATGATATACCATGTCACTGAGGATGTATTAGTGATAATGATGCCAGTCAAGGTGTATTGATGATGATGATATGCCATGTCACTGAGGATGTATTAGTGATGATATGCCAGTCAAGGTGTATTGATGATGATGATATACAATGTCACTGAGAATGTATTAGTGATAACCATACCAGTCAAGGTGTATTAGTGATGATGATATACCATGTCACTGAGGATGTATTAGTGATAATCATACCAGTCAAGGTGTATTGATGATGATTAATTAGTGATGATGACACCAGTCAAGGTGTATTATTCTATATGATGATGATATACCATGTCACTGAGAATGTATTAGTGATAATCATTCCAGTCAAGGTGTATTGATGATGATGATATACAATGTCACTGAGAATGTATTAGTGATAATCAAACAGTCAAGGTGTATTGATGATGATGATATACAATGTCACTGAGGATGTATTAGTGATAATCATACCAGTCAAGGTGTATTGATGATGATGGTATACAATGTCACTGAGAATGTATTAGTGATAATCATACCAGTCAAGGTATATTAATGATGATGATATCAATAAAGGTGTTGTATTGTTGATGATCGTACCAGTGAAGGCACATTAGTGATGGTCATGCTGATGAAGTTGTGTTAGTGATGACCATACCAGTGAAGGTGTATCAATGATGATCATACCAATGTCATTGTATTAATGATGATCATACTAACAAATGTGTATTGATGATGATCTTACCAGTGAAGTTGTATTAATGAGGATCATACCAATGAAGGTGTATTTGCAATGACCATGCCATTGAAGGTGTGTTAATAGTGATCTTATCAGTAAATATTGTGTAACAGTGATGATCATATGAAATAAGGTGTATTATTATTAGTGATGATATATTAACAAATGTGTAGTAGTGGATAATCATATCAATGAAGGTGTCATTTAGTGGTGATCATACCAATGAATGTGGTACATTAACGGTGAATATATGAATTAAGGTGTAGTAGTGGTGATAGACAAACGAATGTGTATTGGTAATGATCTTACCAATGAAGTTGTGTTAGTGATGGTCATATTGATTAAGGTGTATTAGTGATGACCATACCAATGAAGGTAACAGATGATGAAGGTGATATTCACACTTATTAACTTGTATTAGTGGTGATTATACTACTGAAGGTTTTGTATTGGTGATGACCATACCAATGAAGGTAACAGGTAATGAAGGTGATATTCACACTTATTAACTTGTATTAGTGGTGATTACACCAATGAGGGTTTATTAGTGATGACCATACCAGTGAAGGTAACAGGTAATGAAGGTGATATTCACACTTATTAACTTGTATTAGTGGTGATTATACTACTGAAGGTTTTGTATTAGTGATGACCATACCAGAGAAGGTAACAGGTAATGAAGGTGATATTCACACTTATTAACTTGTATTAGTGGTGATTACACCAATGAGGGTTTATTAGTGATGACCATACCAATGAAGGTAACAGGTAATGAAGGTGATATTCACACTTATTAACTTGTATTAGTGGTGATTACACCAATGAGGGTTTATTAGTGATGACCATACCAATGAAGGTAACAGGTAATGAAGGTGATATTCACACTTATTAACTTGTATTAGTGGTGATTATACTACTGAAGGTTTTGTATTGGTGATGACCATACCAATGAAGGTATATGGTGATGAAGGTGATATTCACACTTATTAAGTTGTATTAGTGGTGATTATACTAGTGAAGGTTTTGATTTTGGTGAAGTTGTTGTATTAGTGATGATCATACTTGTGAAGGTGTATTAGTGATGGTATACCAGCGAATATGTACTGGTAATTATTGTACCAGTGAAGTTATATCAGTGATGGTTATGCCAGTGAAGGTGTATTAGTGATGGTATACCTGCAAATATATACTGGTGACGATCGTGCCAACGAAGTTATGTCAGTGCTGGTTATGCCAGTGAAGGTGTATTAGTGATGGTATACCAGCGAATATATGTACTGGTAATTATTTCCCCTTTGGAAATTCTCTGCTAGAAATTTCCTCTTTTCTGTCACTCTCTTTGTTTCTGCCTTGTTGCTTTGCTTTCTGTCATTTCTACCTATC
>JAPXFY010000030.1:34815754-34823254 GCA_030674185.1 Monoplex corrugatus
GTTTTCATGTGCACATATTCGAATGTGTGATGTGAGTGCACAAATGCAAGTACACACGTTAGCGCTTACAGACCATGGCTAAATTTCAAAGAGACACTAGCTTTGCATGTATTTCTTTTCAAAATATCACTCTTGCAGAAAGACAAAAGAGAGAGAGAGGTTATCACGAAAAGAAAAACGGCAACACATACAGACGAACTGTAGTTTCTCAAAGTTCTTTGCCAACTAACCGTAAAATTTGTAATACAAACTTGTGAGTACTTCGGTAACTGTATAACTGCACACACACAAACACACTCGCACACACCACTTGCACACACTCACTCACACACACACACATATACACTTTTTCTCCACATTTTGTGCACAGTTTATATGATTACATATTTAAAATCAAACCCGTTTAGATGGCGCTTACCAACCCTGTTAAGACAGTCCTTCTACAAGAGTGATAACTTTGATTTCAAACTCAAGAAGTGGCCAAGCTCTGGGTTAAATGTCTCCTTGCCTCTGAGAAAGGTTGTTGGGCCAGAGACTAGGAGACAGATACTCTGAACAACACAGCTGCCTCTGCCGAAACCCTTCTACACGTGGCAGTCACTGTACATATGAACTATGAGAGTCAGTAAGGCGATAGAGTGGGTACAGGATTGCACAACCATCCATACTTTAAACAATCTCCAAGCTGGTCAGGCATACAAGCAAGCCGGAACAACGAGGCATTCAACCCATCAGTGTATGACAAAGTCCTGGTCAGGCACAGTCGGAACAACGAGGTATTCAATCACCAGTGTATGACAAAGTCTGGTCAGGTTTAGCTGGAACAACGAGGCATTCAATCACCGGTGTATGACAAAGTCTGGTCAGGTTTAGCCGGAACAATGAGGCATTCAATCACCGGTGTGTGACAAAGTCCTGGTCAGGTTTAGCCGGAACAACAAGGCATTCAATCACCGGTGTATGACAAAGTCCTGGTCAGGTTTAGCCGGAACAATGAGGCATTCAATCACCGGTGTGTGACAAAGTCCTGGTCAGGTTTAGCTGGAACAACAAGGCATTCAATCACCGGTGTATGATAAAGTCCTGGTCAGGTTTAGCTGGAACAATGAGGCATTCAATCACCGGTGTGTGACAAAGTCCTGGTCAGGTTTAGCTGGAACAATGAGGCATTCAATCACCGGTGTATGATAAAGTCCTGGTCGGGTTTAGCTGGAACAATGAGGCATTCAATCACCGGTGTATGATAAAGTCCTGGTCAGGTTTAGCTGGAACAATGAGGCATTCAATCACCGGTGTATGATAAAGTCCTGGTCAGGTTTAGCCGGAACGAGGCATTCAATCACCGGTGTATGATAAAGTCCTGGTCGGGTTTAGCTGGAACAACGAGGCATTCAATCACCGGTGTATGATAAAGTCCTGGTCGGGTTTAGCTGGAACAACGAGGCATTCAATCACCGGTGTATGATAAAATCCTGGTCAGGTTTAGCCGGAACAATGAGGCATTCAATCACTGGTGTATGATAAAGTCCTGGTCGGGTTTAGCCGGAACAACGAGGCATTCAATCACCGGTGTATGATAAAGTCCTGGTCGGGTTTAGCTGGAACAACGAGGCATTCAATCACCGGTGCATGATAAAGTCCTGGTCGGGTTTAGCTGGAACAACGAGGCATTCAATCACCGGTGTATGATAAAGTCCTGGTCAGGTTTAGCTGGAACAACGAGGCATTCTATCACCGGTGTGTGACAAAGTCCTGGTCAGGTTTAGCCGGAACAATGAGGCATTCAATCACCGGTGTGTGACAAAGTCCTGGTCAGGTTTAGCCGGAACAAAAAGGCATTCAATCACCGGTGTATGACAAAGTCCTGGTCAGGTTTAGCCGGAACAATGAGGCATTCAATCACCGGTGTATGACAAAGTCCTGGTCAGGTTTAGCCGGAACAATGAGGCATTCAATCACCAGTGTATGATAAAGTCCTGGTCGGGTTTAGCCGGAACAACGAGGCATTCAATCACCGGTGCATGATAAAGTCCTGGTCAGGTTTAGCCGGAACAACGAGGCATTCAATCACCAGTGTATGACAAAGTCCTTGTCAGGTTTAGCCGGAACAACGAGGCATTCAATCACCGGTGTATGACAAAGTCCTGGTCAGGTTTAGCTGGAACAACGAGGCATTCAATCACCGGTGTATGACAAAGTCCTGGTCGGGTTTAGCTGGAACAACGAGGCATTCAATCACCGGTGTATGACAAAGACAAGAAGGCATTCAATCACCGATGTATGACAAAGTCCTGTCCAGGTTTAGCCAAAACAACGAGGCATTCAATCACCAGTGTATGACAAAGTCTGGTCAGGTTTAGCCGGAACAACGAGGCATTCAATCACTGGTGTATGACAAAGTCCTGTTCAGGCATAGGGGCAATCCAGAACAACGAAGCATTCTCTCTCTCTTTTTTTTTCTTTTTTTTTTTTCTTTAAGGATCATTGCACTCAGGGAGGTTACCTTTGTGCTCAACTTTTGTTGTTGTTGTTGTTTTGTTTTATTTTGTTTTATTTTTTGTCCCATTTTCTACGTAACCTTAATGGCCACAGGAGCTGGCACAGTTTTTACAATGCGATAGGGATAATGTCGATGAGGATGATAATCATAATGCTATGGAGTTTCATCGAGGATTGAGACTGCATGACAGGGCTGTACTCTACGCTTACTATCATAATATATCCTGGCGTCAACCAGGCCCAACAGATAGAGACACCCGCGGTGCTGGTCAGAAGATTTGAGCAACACCTTCAACGACGCATCCGTGAAGTGGATGAGACTCGACTGTGTGTGGTCTCAGTCTTCCCAATGAGCCCGTAGCACGCCCAACTGTGGGTAGGAGCCGGTTACAGCCGAAAAATTCCGCACTGATTTTTGAAGGGGTTGATGGGGATTCGAAGCCACAACCTTCCAGTCGGTAGTGCGTTGTGCTGACCACTTCACCACGACGACTCGTACAACGAGGCATTCAATCACATGCGTATGACAAACTCTGCCTTTGAAAGGTTGACCAAGAGGTTGTGTGGCAGGACCATGTCATCAGGCTGTTCACAAAGATTGCTGTGTACAGAGCAGCATTCGTGATGCGTCCTGCAGCACTGCTGCGAGATCAGGACTTCTTACCGACAGCATACTCAACCACTGATCGGTTCCACTCAAAGAAGTCTGCATGCCCAAAATCTGCGATATCACTTGGCAAGATCCGAGTATCCAAAATATTCAAGTTTGGAAGAAGTGTCATCATCATCATCAAGTGCCCTGCCGCATGGCGTTGACGATCATGGCCCTCCAAATGTATCTCTCCCTTGTTACCGCGAGCACATCTTCCATCCTCTCTGTCCTCAGCCACCCGGAAGAAGTGTGGCTTGCCAAATGTAAAGTTTCAACTCATCAAACATTAGCATTTTTTCGACAGGACACGTTGACCGTACGGAAGACGACTGCATCCCAAAGCTGTTTCTGTATGAAGAGGTGGAGTAAGGATACCGAGATCAGTGAAGATCAATGAACAATACAAGGATGTACCCTGAGAGACAGCTTAATCAGCTGCGACATCAACACTACCAACTGCAAAGACACTGCATACAAAAAGTCCATTCAGCTGCGACATCAACACTACCAACTGAAAAGACACTGCATACAAAAAAGTCTATTCAGCTGCGACATCAACACTACCAACTGAAAAGACACTGCATCACAAAAAGTCTATTCAGCTGCGACATCAACACTACCAACTGAAAAGACACTGCATACAAAAAAGTCTATTCAGCTGCGACATCAACACTACCAACTGAAAAGACACTGCATACAAAAAAGTCTATTCAGCTGCGACATCAACACCACCAACTGCAAAGACACTGCATACAAAAAGTCTATATTCAGCTGCGACATCAACACTACCAACTGAAAAGACACTGCATACAAAAAAGTCTATTCAGCTGCGACATCAACATCACCAACTGCAAAGACACTGCATACAAAAAAGTCTATTCAGCTGCGACATCAACATCACCAACTGCAAAGACACTGCATACAAAAGTCCATTCAGCTGCGACATCAACACTACCAACTGAAAAGACACTGCATACAAAAAAGTCTATTCAGCTGCGACATCAACACTACCAACTGAAAAGACACTGCATCACAAAAAGTCTATTCAGCTGCGACATCAACACTACCAACTGAAAAGACACTGCATACAAAAAAGTCTATTCAGCTGCGACATCAACACTACCAACTGAAAAGACACTGCATACAAAAAAGTCTATTCAGCTGCGACATCAACACCACCAACTGCAAAGACACTGCATACAAAAAGTCTATATTCAGCTGCGACATCAACACTACCAACTGAAAAGACACTGCATACAAAAAAGTCTATTCAGCTGCGACATCAACATCACCAACTGCAAAGACACTGCATACAAAAAAGTCTATTCAGCTGCGACATCAACATCACCAACTGCAAAGACACTGCATACAAAAAAGTCTATTCAGCTGCGACATCAACACTACCAACTGAAAAGACACTGCATACAAAAAAGTCTATTCAGCTGCGACATCAACATCACCAACTGCAAAGACACTGCATACAAAAAAGTCTATTCAGCTGCGACATCAACACTACCAACTGAAAAGACACTGCATACAAAAAAGTCTATTCAGCTGCGACATCAACACCACCAACTGCAAAGACACTGCATACAAAAAAGTCTATTCAGCTGCGACATCAACACTACCAACTGAAAAGACACTGCATACAAAAAGTCTATTCAGCTGCGACATCAACACTACCAACTGCAAAGACACTGCATACAAAAAAGTCTATTCAGCTGCGACATCAACATCACCAACTGAAAAGACACTGCATACAAAAAAGTCTATTCAGCTGCGACATCAACATCACCAACTGAAAAGACACTGCCTACAACAGAGCAGCCTGAGACAGCAGTACACGCAGGGCGCAGTCACACTTGAACAGCGCAGAAAATCTTGCTATTCAACAGAAGAGAGATCGGCAAAAGCACAACCCAAGGCCGCAAGATCCCTTCTGGTGCAGTACCTGTGAAAGAGCATGTGCCTCTTGGATCGGTTTGTATCACAAATGGAGGGGACCCTTACCAGGCAATAAAGGACCAATATGCCCACCGTTTCGTTGAATTGATCGGAGACTTCATGATTTTAAAAATCACATCAAAAATATATAATAAAATGGACGCACAAACGAAAGACACAAAATTGAGAAGACTTCAGTCGTATTCCTCTCACTGTTTACTTCCACACGTTTCATAAAGAAGGCCTGAGCCGTGTTCTAAGGGCATGCCATATTCCAAAATTAATAAGACATGAAACCACATTCCAAAGACATGGCAAAATCAGTGAGGCACTGGGCTATATTCTACTGGCATACCAGCTTCAATAAAGCACTGAGCTGTGTTCTAAAGGCATGCTCTGTTCTAAGAGAATGCTGAAACCAATACCGCATTAAACTATATTCTACATCATCATCATCATCATCATCAAGTGCCCTGCCACATGGCGTTGGCGATCATGGCCCTCCGTATGCATCTATCCCTTATTGCTGCAAAGCATATCTTCCACCCTCTCTGTCCTCAGCCACTCTGCAAGTCCGTCCAATATTTTATCCCTGGGTCTACATGGTGCTTTGTTTCCCTTCACCTTTCCTGTTATGACCAGGTGCTCTAATTCCCCTTTCCTCATAAAATGGCCTATAAATATTGCCTGTCTTTTCCTAATCTTTCTTATCAATGATCTTCTTGGGTCTGCCTCAATTAAGACTGTCTCGTTTGTTTTCTTTGCTGTCCATGGAACTCTCAACATACTTCTTAGCAACCACATCTCGGCTGCCTCAATCTTGTTCTGGCTTTGCTTGTTGACTGTCCACGCTTTACAACCTATAACATGATCGGTTCTATATAGCATTCAAGGATTCTCTTCCTGATGTTAACTGATAGGCATTTGTTGTATTCTACAGGCATTCTAAAATAGATAAGGTACAAAGCTATATTCTAATGGTATACCATATTCAATAAGGCACCGAACTGTAGTCTAAAGGCCTGCCATAATTATTGAGTCACTGAGCCATATTAAACATTCTTAGGCCATGCCAAAATCGGCATGGCATTGATCTGTATTCTTAAGGCCTTCCAAAATGAACGAGGTAATGATCTGCGTTCTAAGTGCATGCAAAACTCAGTAAGACATTGAGATGTGTTCTAAATACATGTCAAAATCAATAAGGCACCGAACTGTATTCTAAGACTGCGAAAATCACTAAGGTTTGAGATGTGTTTTAAGGGCATGCCAAAATCAATTTCAAGTTGTGTCAGAATACTGGATACGTGGCTACTAATTTTCAATGCCATAAAAATGCTTTGAAATTGTTAATAACTCAGTGGTGTTTACTTACACACACCACACACACACACACACACACACACACACACACACACACACACACACACACACACACACACACACACACACACACACAACATACACATACACACATATGCACACATGCACACACACACACACACACACACACATACACACACACACACTCACACACACATACACATACACACATACGCACACATGCACGCAGGCAATGCCATGCAATGCAACACAAGACAAGACAAGACAAGACAAGATATCAGTACTGAACTACAATATATTCATATCTGAACAAAGATTAAGCTGGTCCCTTTACGCTAAAAGTCGTAGGGGAGTGGAGTGGTAGAGATCTCACTCCTCTGGAATCAGCGTTTTTGAAAGAGAGAGAAAAAAAAAAAAAAGATCTCACTGATTTCCCTGGATAATTTACCCTCCCAAGCTTTCAAAAGTATTGCGACTTGTTCAGTTCATTTTCTCAAGACAGATCCGAACCTGGTCAGCCAGATTGGAAGGAACTATACACAAATACTGAGAGTTATCACAGGCGTGGAGACCCGCCTTTCAACTCAACTGCACAGATTCAAACGTTAGTTATGAAACTTTGTGCATATAACCTCCAGTCCATCTAGATGTGAATGGAAACCTACCCTCAGAAACGCTGATCTGAAAATAGTGAGATCATCCCGATAAGGCTTGGGGGAAGGCGAAGTAGTGATGAAAAGTGAAGTTAAAAAACAAAAGATAAAAGATTGTCCCATAACCATCAGGCCGTTGGGGATTGAGGTGGTAGAGACCAACTTTTCTTCGGGGGTTAGCTTCACGAGGGGCGTGCCATTCTGTTCTCTCTCTCATTTCTTCACCTTCTCTAACGGTGAAGGTCAGGTAACCATTCACGGCTGGGTTGATTGAAGGCCACTCGCACAAAGGTTCCATAGGCAGGGTCGAATATGTATAGTCGGATTCGAACTCGGTATGCTCTACCTCCATGCCAACTGGATCCTAGAGGAGTTAGAACCTCCCCAAAAAAGCTGATCCTGGATTAG
>JAPXFY010000030.1:34828254-34830754 GCA_030674185.1 Monoplex corrugatus
CATTATGATTATCATCCTCATCGACATCATCATCATCGCATTGTAAAAAGCAGTTCCAGCTTCTGTGGCCATTAAGGTGATGTAAAAAGATAAGACGAAAAGAAAAAAAAATGGTGAGCGCAAAGGTAACCTCCCTGAGTGCAATGATCCTTAAAAAAAATTCAAAAAATGAGATGCTTCAGAAAATATTCACAGCATCTTTTCACATTATTTACGACGGGGAGGTGAATAAAGCCCCCCCCCCCCCGCCCCCCTCCCCCAGCTTATGCAGTCCACAATATAAAGAAAAGAAATTCGAGAAAGACTAGTTAATTTAACAAGATCTAACGGACTCTAAAAAGACCATCTTGCAGGGGATAATAGACCTACATGGGAACTCGAAAAAGCCGGACAAGGGAAGATATAGGACAGACAACAACGCAGAATGGACCAGAAACAGAAACCCGTGCACTCAATGCAACATGAAAGATGGAGGCAACCGGTGCAATGTTCAGTTTCAATTTCAGTTTCACTTTCTGAAGATGACGTCTCTGCGGTCAAAATGAATTCCCCATCCACTGACCCCACAGGTGCCATGTGATGGAGAAGATCCAGAATGGTCATAGCATAAGCATTAAGTCCGCACATAGACCAATGACAGCCACGTTCATCGGCAATGCACCTTGCAAGACACTGGTGGGATGTGAGATCCATACGCCGTAAGCCAAGCTGACGCTCATGTATGCTGGTCACACTTCCTGCTCGGAGAATGACCGCATCCTCTTCTGTGGACAACTGATAATGGGAAAGAGGCCGACCCAGATGAAGGACAAAGATGCCACCTACCGTGGCCTCAGGGCGTTTGCCACCGGCACTGAAACCCCAGAGACAACTTTTTGCAAAGGAAACCTTGGAGACATGAATTGCTGAGACGAGTATCCCAGTGTGAGAAGATTGAAGCAGCAGAGATTTGGTTTCTAAGAAGAATGTTGAGAGTTCCATGGACAGCAAAAAAACAAACAAACAAAAAAACAAAAACGAGACAGTCTTGATGGAGGCAGACACAGGATGATCATTCATAAGGAAGATTAGGAAAAGATAGGCAACATTTATAGGCCATTTTATGAGAAAAAGGGAATTAGAACACCTGGTCACTACAGGAAACCTGGAGGGAAAGAGAGCACCAGGTAGACCCAGGGAGAAAATATTGGACGGGCTTGCAGAGTGGCTGAGGACAGAGAGGGAGGAAGATGTGCTTGCTGGCAACAAGGGATAGATGATATGGACGGCCATGATCGCCAACGCCATGTGGCAGGGCACTTGATGATAATGATACATTGTGCAATGGCGGACCAACTGGTGAAAGCAGCTGGTTGGGAAGCGAAGATTCCTTGGTTTGACAAGAAATTTTCTCTCCCCTCCAAGGGATTTGAGTGACGGTCTGGACACTTTTGACTTCCGAATGAGCAGATAAATCGAGGTCCCAGGCACTTAGTGTGTCTTAAAGACCCCACTTCAACCAAAAAAAAACTTGTCCCTGGCGATCATCATCATCATCATGTGCCCTGCCGTATGGCGTTGGCGATCACGGCCCTCCATACGAATCTATCCCCTGTCGCTGCAGGTACATCTCTCATCTTGCCTGTCTTCAGCCACCCTGCAAGTCCGTCCAATATTTTCTCCCTGGTTCTACCTGATATTATCTTTCCATCCAGCTTTCCTGTTGTGACCAGGTGTTCTAATTCCGCTTTCCTCATAATATGTCCCACAAATATTGTCTTTTCCTAATCTTCTTTATTAATGACCTTCTTCTGTCTGTCTACCTCAAGATTGTCTCGTTTGTTTTCTTTGATGTCTATGGAAATCTCAACATTCTTCTTAGAAACCACATTTCAGTCCACCCCAAAGACAAAACAGACAAATTGGACAAATCAGGGGTGATATACAAGATAGACTGCCAGGACTGTGACCAAAGTTACAGTGTACACTGGCGAAACTGAGCACAACTTGCACAAAAGATTACAAGAACACAAACGTGAGTCCTCTCCAGTGGGGGAACATCTTACCCACACCCAACATCACTTGGAAAAGCACAGTGTGCAAGTTCTCGACAAAGAAGCAAGATGGTTCCAGAGGAGAATAAAGGAGGCAGTCTACATTGCCGCAAGGAATCCCACCCTCAACCGTGACCGGGGCCGACACAACCTGCCATCGGTGTACTCCTCACTCATTCAGTCGCACTGTCGTGAGTTCGCTCACGGCGGTGTGCACTGAAGCCAGTTCTCAACCCAGCAATTGCGCTGAAAAAGTCGGCCGGATCGTCGATGAAAGCTACGCAAGTGAGTAGCCATTTTACTGAGAGATAGGTTTAGCCAGGTAGCCATTATCACATTTCAGCTGCCTCAATTTTGGTCTGAATTTGCATGTTGACTGTCCACGCCTCACAACGTACAACAGTATCGGTTTTATATGACATTCAAGAGCTCTCTTCCTGATGTTAATTGATAGGCATTTGTTGGTA
>JAPXFY010000030.1:34835754-34840754 GCA_030674185.1 Monoplex corrugatus
GATGGAGAAGATCCAGAATGATCACGGCACAAGCCGTAAGCCTGCACATAAACCCATGAGCTGGCCAGGTCCTGAGGTCCTACCTAGATAGTTCCACTATCCTGAGGTCGTAGAGGGGTAAGGTGGCAGAGACCTCAACTTTTCCCGGGGCCAGCACCACGAGGGCGGCGTCCATCCCCTCTCCCTCGCTTCAAATTCGTGTTCATATTCACTTTTTTTTTTTTAACCAAGACTTCAGAAAGGCAAGAAGGCTAATTGGTCTTCAAAGAGGTGGGACCTGGGAAATCAATCTATCTCTCCAATGTTTTTTTTTTACCAAGGCAGCTGGACAGTGCCCTGTTCTTCACGATTTTCAACTGTCGTGGGATCTTTAGCGTGCGCAGCCAGAAGACACACGGGACCGACTCGTTTTTCGTCCCCCTCCGAAGGATAGAACAGTTGTGGGTAAGTGCCCTGGTTACAGGAACAACATCTAGTTCCAAGAAGCTTTAACTGTTTCACAGTCTTAAATTTTGTCCACTGACTGACCTTGGTTTTGAACAGAAAGTGGAAAGTGCAGTAGGAACGCCAGACTGGCAGTATCAAACTGCAAAACCTAAAGTGACACTACATTTCCAAATACTCTTGTGTGAAGGGAAATTAACGCGCCGACAAACTCGTAGGTAAATCTAATACAATAAGGAGTTTGTGCCTTCGAAGATCTGATGTACCAAAACGCTTAAAATCATGCCTTTGGGGTGAAATCACCATCGATTATTTTTAATCAAAAGTTGATAGTCATAAAGATTAAGTGGCCGGAAATCCGCCATGACAAAAAAAAAAAAAAACAACCAAACGAACAAAAGCCATCATCAGTCACAAACATTGGTACTATCTCAACGATAACATGCGCAGTATTCCAGCGGTTGGCTGATAAAATACCAGGATAAAAAATAGACTAGGTAAAACATAGTCTAGGTAGGGCCTCAGGACCTGGCCAGCTGATGGGTTTTCATGCAGGCTTAAGGCATGTGCCACGGTCACTATACACGTGGCACCTGTGACGTTAGTCCATATGGAATTCGTTCCGAGCGCGGAGACGTTATCTTGAGAAACTGAAACTGAAACTGAAACTACAACGTGGAATGGAATGCTTCTGGGCTTCTCTGAATCAGACATCATAGAATCACGGGGAGATGGAAGTGGGAGAGACAAACGGGGAGAGAGGGTGACGAGGAGGGTGGGACAGAGTGTGAAAAGTATGAGTCGAGAGAAATGGTATCCAAAACAAGTGTAACTGCCCGCTTTCAAGCAAGCAAACAGGAACCAGAAAAAATCACGTAAAAAAAGAATGAGAACGCGTATTCAATACAACAAGACAAGACAGGCGCAAATTTTCGGCCAACTGCAGGAAGATGGTGGATAGAGTGAGGGAGTCAAACTTCAAAGGGTTACATTTTTTGCTTGTTGATGGATATGGTGCAGGAGTCAAAGAGTTAAACAGGGCCAGGTACACGGTCACAGCTGAATGGCTTGAAGACTTCATGCACAAAGGTTCACTAGCGCCAAATTCGAACATCCTGGGTAAAATGAAATAATCTCCTTTGTAAGGGAGTTAAAAGAAAGAAAGGAGGATAGATAGATAGATAGATAGATAGATAGATAGATAGATAGATAGATAGATAGATAGATAGACAGATAGATAGATAGACAGACAGATAGACTGACAGACAGACAGACAGATAGACAAATACATACATACATACATACATACATACATACATAGAGAGCGAGAGATAGACATATAGACCGATAGATCGATAGACAGATAGATAGATAGATAATAATAATAATTACAATATTTACAATATTTATATAGCGCAAAATCTCGATAAAAATCAAATCTAAGCGCTGAACATACACTTACGCACGCGCGCACACACACACTTACACATGGCTATAGATGGGGAAAAAGAATAAAAGCAATGGAAAATTATAGAGAGCATATTATATACAAATATATATTACAATGTGATTCCCCTCCGAGTGGAGACAGGCTACAGAGGGGGATGAGTGAGGTCAGGATTTTATGCAGAGGAGAAAAGGTGAGTTTTGAGAGCGGACTTGAAGGAGACAAAAGTAGGTTGCTGACGGACAGAGAGAGGAAGTTTGTTCCAGGAAAGTGGACCAGAAACAGAGAAGGCTCGTGGACCATAGGTATTGAGCTTGGTGCGTGGAAAGCGAAAAGTCAGAGGATCGGAGGCAGAGCGGAGGGTACGTGAGGGAACATAGATCTCAAGTAGGCTTGACAGGTAATGGGGGGCTGCGTTATTGAGGCTTTTGTAGCACATGGTGTCTAGTTTGTACTGTATGCACTTTGATACAGGGAGCCAGTGAAGTTGTGCCAGGAGAGGAGATATGTGGTCAGCTTTTTTCTTTTTGAGTACAAGGCGTGCAGCATTGTTTTGAATGCGCTGTAGGATGTGAATGGTGGAGGCAGGAAGACCAGACAGGAGTGAATTGCAATAGTCAATGCGAGACATTATGAAGGAGAGAACGAGTTTTGCAGTTGTTTCCACAGAGAGATACTTCCTGATCAAGCTTATACGATGGAGGTGAAAGTAGCAAGATCTGGCAGTTTGAGAAACAAAGTTGTTCATGGAGAGGGTAGAGTCAATGCAGACACCAAGGTTTTTAGCTGAATCAGAAATTGGGACTGATGTATTACATAATGGGAGAGAAAGAGGAGGCGGCTGAGAAAGTTTCTGACGGGTGCCAATGAGGATAGCTTCTGTCTTGTCGTCATTAAGCTGAAGTTTATTGAATGTCATCCAGTTCTTGATGTCCGAGTAACACTCAGTGGTGCGAGTCAAGAGGCGCTGTATATTGTCTGGTGTGTCACTGTCTAGAAGTTGGGTGTCATCAGCATAGAAGTGGTGTTTTATAGAGTGGGAGTTGATGATGGTGGACAGGGGGGAGGTGTAAAGAGTGAAAAGAACAGGGCCAAGGACAGATCCTTGTGGAACACCACAGGTCAGGCATGCAGGTTGAGAGTCTCACCTGTCTCACCTGTCGGCGTCACCGGGAACAGTGTTGGCCGCTGCACATGATGTCCTCACAAGTTGCCTCCAGCACTCTCGATCTTGGCTAAGTCTGACCACCTCCTGGAGTTTCTTGCCACTGATGTTTGTGATGTTTCTAGCAAGTGATGCAGGTGGCCGTCCTCTGTTTCTCTTTCCTTCCACTTTACCTTGGAGGACAGTGGACATCAAGTCTGTTCTCTCATTACGGATTGCGTGTCCAACATATTTCAGTTTCCTCCGTTGTATGAGTACTAGAAGCTTGCGTGTAGTACCCAACTCATTCAGTATGCTTTCATTTGAGCGCCTATCCGTCCATTTGACCCTCAGCAGTCTTCGGTAAAACCACAGCTCTGCTGCTTCCACTCGTCTTTCATCCTCTTTCTTCATTGTCCATGCCTCGCAGCCGTATAACATCACTGGCCAGACAAGACATTTTAAGAGTTTTATCTTAAGGTCTGCTGTTATGCTGTGGTCTTTCCAAATATTGTTCAATTGAACCATACTGTTCTTGGCCATTCCAATTCTCATCTTTATGTCTTTTGAGCATGTTCCATCGTGTGTCTTGACTGAACCTAAATATCTAAAGTCCTTGACATTTTCTAGAGGGACTTGGTTTAGCATGATCTGGTCCTGTCTAGTGTTATATTTGCCTGCAACATGCATAACCTTTGTCTTCTTTGAATTTAAGTCCAGCCCAGCTGCCTTTCCAACCCGGTCTACCCTGTACAGGATCCTCCTAGAGCCTGTAATGTTGTCTGCCAGTAATCCTGTGTCATCTGCGTAGCGTAAATTTGACAGGTTTCTACCACCAATATTTACTCCCATGTCTTCTATGTCTGCTTCTCTCATGATATGTTCAGTGTATATGCTGAAGAGATGTGGAGACAGGATGCAACCTTGCCTTACCCCTTTAGTGATGTTAAAAAATTTGCAGTTTTGATTATTCCATCTGATTGTTGCTTTTTGATCATTATATAATGAAGCTATGAGGGAAACCAGATGTCTTGGAAAACCCATTTTGATCATGAAGTGGAAAAGACTTTGGTGAATCACGCTATCAAATGCTTTGCTGTAGTCAATGAAAACGATGAACATCTCTTGGTCTGTGTTTCTAATCTTTTCTATCAATATCTGGAGTACAAACAGCATATCTATTGTTCCCCTGTTTTTCCTATAGCCTGCCTGACAGTCGGATAGCTCTTCCTCTACTTTTGGCTTTAACCTGTTTAAAATTATTATCAGCAGTATTTTACTGGCATGACTGATCAGTGCAATTGTTCTATAATTGTTGCAGTCTTTGACATTTCCACTCTTATGTAACATGACAAATTCCTGGAGCTTCCAGTCTGTAGGCCACTGACAAGTCTTCCATATCTTGCAGCATAAGTGATGCATTACTTTGAGTCCACCATCACCTGAGTGTTTCAACAACTCTCCAGGAATATTGTCAAGACCAGGAGACTTTCTGCATTTTAGATCTTTAATGGCAGATTCAACTTCGCTGAGCAGAGGTTCAGGTTCCGTATCTCCAGGGATCAATTCCAAATTTGGCTCTAAATTATTTTCATGGCTGTCAGGCTTGCCAAAAAGTGATGTGCCATATTCGTTCCACCTATCCAAGACATCATCTGGTTCAGTCAGAGTGTGACCATCCTTGTTGTTGATGCATTGGTTTGTTGCTTTGAAATTTGTTTTTTTCACTTTTTTTATTTGTTTGAAGAGCTCCCTCGACTTCCTGTTTTCGTTGTGTTCATTGATTTTACTGCATTCTTGTGCCAGCCAATTTGCTTTGTCTCTTCTGACTTTACTTTTTATTTCCCTTTTCAGTGCTGAGTATTTTTCCCGCTCTCCCTGCTTTCGAGCTTGACTTTTCTTTTCTGCCAGATCTATCACTTCCTGACTTATGTAGGGCTTAGCTTTTTTCCTTTTTTCTTCTTT
>JAPXFY010000030.1:34845754-34848254 GCA_030674185.1 Monoplex corrugatus
CATACATACATACATATATATATACATACATGCATACATACATACATACATACATACATACATACATACATACATACATGTACATACATTCATACATACATACGTACATGCCTGTATGCATAGACATGCTTATAATGAAAATGTATGATCACCCTAAATACCACAAACGTTTGTATGTCAAAGAAACTCACCATCATCGTCAATATCATCATCTTCAGGACGTAAAGACATTGCAAGGACTGCACTTTGCTCGGATATTGATTGAAAGTGTATGTGTGTGTTTGTGTGTGTGTTTGTTTGTGTGTGTGTTTGTGTGTGTGTTCGTGTGTGTGTGTGTTTGTGTGTGTGGTGTGTGTGTGTGTGTGTGTGTGTGTGTGTGTGTGTGTGTGTGTGTTGTGTGTGTATGTGTGTGTGTGTGTGTGTGTGTGTGTGTGTTGTGTGTGTGTGTGTGTGTGTGTGAGTGTGTGAGCGCGTAAGTATGAACACCCACACCAGGCGATAAAGGACCAGTATGCTTACTCATCCGTCGGATCAATGATGATGATTAATGCATTTCGACCACATAATCTAAGGATATGCTCCTGGTCTTGACCATTCCGTGCAATCTATCACCAAATAGTAAAAGTTAAAAAAAAAAGTTAAAAAAATAAAAATTTTAAAAAAATTGAATACATATTTAAACGTAACTGAGAATGCTAAAACATACAAAAACTCGCCTAATTACCTGGAATTGCTTCTAGAAGCACATCACTTTTCCTTAGATACAAAACTACAGTCAGTACATGCACCCAGTTATCAATCCTAAGAGAAAGTATGTAAGACGATACAGAACACATACATGTGAATGGACCGGCAAGGCAGAAAATCATAGAAAGAGATAACGGAAAGCAAAGGAACAAAGCAGAAACAAAGAGAGTGACAGAAAAGAGGAACTTTCGTGCGCAGAATTTACAACAGGTGGGGTTACTATTTATACAGAAAGAGCCCCAGGCATCCCCACTGGGGTGGTGGTGGGAGGGGGGGAATAAATAAAACCAGTATCATCATCATCATCAGGTGCCTTGCAGCATGGCGTTGGCGATCATGGACTTCCATCTGTCTCTATCTCTCGTTGCCCCTAGCATCTCTCCCACCCCCCTCGTCCCCAGCCACTCTGCAATCCGTCCATCATTTTCTCCCTGGGTCTACCCAGTGCTCTCTTTCCCTCCAGCTTTCCCGTTGTGACCAGTTGCTCCAAATCCCCCTTCTTCGTAAAATGGCCTATAAATGTTGCCTGTCTTTTCCTAATCTTCCTTATGAATGATCTACTTGTGCCTGCCTCTATCAAGACAGTTTCGTTTGTTTTCTTTGCTGTCAATAGAACTCTCAACATTCTTCTTAGAAACCACATCTCGGCTGCCTCAATCTTGTTCTGGCTTTGTTTGTACATGCACCAAGTTATCAATCCTAAGAGAAAGTATTAAGACGATACAGAACACATACATGTGAATGGACCGGCAAGGCAGAAAATCATAGAAAGAGATGACGGAAAGCAAAGGAACAAAGCAGAAATAAAGAGAGTGACAGAAAAGAGGAACTTTCGTGCACAGAATTTCCGACAGGTGGGGTTACTATTTACACAGAAAGAGCCCCAGGCAATCCCCACTGGGGTGGTGGTGGAGGGGGAATAAATAAAACCAGTATACAAAACAAAAATCTAATGAAAGAACTTACGAATAAATATTTCCTACATAGCTTAGGGAATATTATACAAAACAAAAATCTAATGAAAGAACTTACGAATAAATATTTCCTACATAGCTTAGGGAAATTATACAAAACAAAAATCTAATGAAAGAACTTACGAATAAATATTTCCTACATAGCTTAGGGAATATTATACAAAACAAAAATCTAATGAAAGAACTTACGAATAAATATTTCCTACATAGCTTAGGGAATATTATACAAAACAAAAATCTAATGAAAGAACTTACGAATAAATATTTCCTACATAGCTTAGGGAATATTAATATACCAAAAACAAAAATCTAATGAAAGAACTTACGAATAAATATTTTCCTACATAGCTTAGGGAATATTATACAAAACAAAAATCTAATGAAAGAACTTACGAATAAATATTTCCTACATAGCTTAGGGAATATTATACAAAACAAAAATCTAATGAAAGAACTTACGAATAAATATTTTCCTACATAGCTTAGGGAATATTATACAAAACAAAAATCTAATGAAAGAACTTACGAATAAATATTTCCTACATAGCTTAGGGAATATTATACAAAACAAAAATCTAATGAAAGAACTTACGAATAAATATTTCCTACATAGCTTAGGGAATATTATACAAAACAAAAATCTAATGAAAGAACTCACGAATAAATATTTCCTACATAGCTTAGGGAATATTATACAAAACAAAAATCTAATGAAAGAACTTACGAATAAATATTTCCTACATAGCTTAGGGAATATTATACAAAACAAAAATCTAATG
>JAPXFY010000030.1:34853254-34893254 GCA_030674185.1 Monoplex corrugatus
CGGCTGCCTCAATCTTGTTCTGGCTTTGCGTGTTGACTGTCCATCTTATCACAGAGGGCTTTTCCACATAACTACAAACAACTCCTTTGTTGTCTCGAAAGGGGTGGAGAAGACAAAATCCTCGTCAGTCGAGGATCCGAATCCAGTACCCTACTTCCTGCATCCTTTAGGGTTACTGTAACCACTATGATTGTTACTGCTCCAGGGATAGTTTGCACTCTCCATACATACTCTTTCCTGTGCCAGGACTGAACTAGATGGTGGTGATGGTGATGGGTAGCAATGATGGTGGAGGTGTTTCCCTGTGAGGATTAGCCCTGATAAGGCTCTAGTGGTCGGCTGGGCTATAAGCAATATGAATTGAATTCCCTGTGAGGATGGTTGACTGTGTATCCAGTAATATTTATGTTGATTGGGCTCCTTCAGTTTCAAAGGACTAGACTGTGGAATTTGTGTCGCAGAAGACACTCCTAAGAACAAGCCAGGGCGAAGTGTTGAAGTGAACATGCTTTTGCAATTGCTGCAGGGTAGCGATGATGGTGGTTTTGTTTCCCTGTGAGGAGAGCTGACTGTGTGTCCAGTAATATTTATGTTGCTGTGTGACCAGTAATATTTATGTTGACTGTGTGTCCAGTAATGTTTATGTTGACTGTGTGTCCAGTAATATTTATGTTGACTGTGTGTCCAGTAATATTTATGTTGACTGTGTGTCCAGTAATATTTATGTGACTGTGTGACATATATATGTTGACTGTGTGTCCAGTAATTTTATGTTGACTGTGTGTCCAGTAATATTTATGTTGACTGTGTGTCCAGTAATATTTATGTTGACTGTGTGTCCAGTAATATTTATGTTGACTGTGTGTCCAGTAATATTTATGTTGACTGTGTGTCCAGTAATGTTTATGTTGACTGTGTGTCCAGTAATATTTATGTTGACTGTGTGACCAGTAATATTTATGTTGACTGTGTGTCCAGTAATATTTATGTTGACTGTGTGTCCAGTAATATTTATGTTGACTGTGCGTCCAGTAATATTTATGTTGGCTGTGTGTCCAGTAATATTTATGTTGACTGTGTGTCCAGTAATATTTATGTTGACTGTGTGTCCAGTAATATTTATGTTGACTGTGTGTCCAGTAATATTTATGTTGACTGTGTGTCCAGTAATATTTATGTTGGACTGTGTGTCCAGTAATTTTATGTTGACTGTGTGTCCAGTAATGTTTATGTTGACTGTGTGTCAGTATTTTTGACTGTGTGTCCAGTAATATTTTATGTTGACTGTGTGTCCAGTAATATTTATGTTGACTGTGTGTCCAGTAATATTTATGTTGACTGTGTGTCCAGTAATATTTATGTTGACTGTGTGTCCAGTAATATTTATGTTGACTGGACTCCTTCAATTTCCAAAGGACAAGACTGTAGAATTTGTGCCACTGGAGACACCCCAAAGAGCAAGTCAGGGCAAAGTGTTGAAGTGAACATGCTTTTGCCCATGCTGCAGGTCCAGCACTACCACAACAACGGTGTGAGTGAAGGGAGTAAAGCCAGTATGGCTTGGAGCCGATGAATGGGGAATAAAGCGTGCATGCTGGATATTTACTGTGTTTCCGTAAGCCACAGGGCACACACATGGCTGACAGGATCTTTTATTTTAATGTGCATATTTGATATTCAGGAAGGCTGGAGGGAAAGAGGGCACCGTGTAGACTAAGGGAAAAAACATTGCATGGACTTGCAGAGTGGCTGAGGACTGAGAGGGTGGAAGATGTGCTTGCTGCAACAAGGGATAGAAACATATGGATGGCCATGATTGCCAACGCCATGTGGCAGGGCACTTGATGATGATGATGATGATGATGATGATGATGATGATGATGTTGATGATGATGATGATTTGATATTCTGCGTGCATATACACCCTAAGAGGGCTCAGACGCTAGTAAGCATGCAATTATGTCCATTTAACTCTTTGACTCCTGCACCCTGTCCACCAGCATCCTGCATTGCTAGCCATGCTAGCAAAGCAAAAACTTAACCCTTTGGTTTTACCTCACCCTATCCACCAGCAGCTTCCTACTGGAAGTGAATCAAAGGGTTAAATTTTTGCAGTTGGTGGATAGGGTGCGGGAATCAAAGGGTTAAGTAATTGGATGTTTTTGCACCTTTACGATATATTTTTGTCATAAATCATTCTTACATGGCGCCATTCTCCATCATCATCATCATCATCATGTGCCCTGCCGCATGGCGTTGGCGATCATGGCCCTCCATACGAATCTATCCCTTGTCGCCGCAAGCACATCTTCCACCCTCTCTGTCCTCAGCCACCCTGCAAATCTGTCCAATATTTTCTCCCTGGGTCTACCTGAAGCTCTCTTTCCCTCCAGCTTTTTGTTGTGACCAGGTGGTCTAATTCCCCTTTCCTCATAAAATGGCTCATAGATTTTGCCTGTCTTTTCTAATCTTCCTTTTGATTGATCTTCCTGTGTCTGCCTCCATCAAGACTGTTTTGTTGCCATTCTCCAAACTCATTAAATGTGGACTCACTGTGCATTATACATATTCAGACTTTTCAGTGGAGCATGGAGAACTCCAACAATTAAGCTAGCTGACCACACTGACCACATTTCGCATGTTGTTGCACTCTGCATCTTCGGTGGGCGTGCATGCTCGTTGTGTCAGGACTTACAAGATCTTTAAAGTACATATTTTATCATCTGCATGCCTATACGTACAAAATCCGGGATGTTTTACAAGATCTTTAACGTACATATTTGATCATCTGCATGCCTATACGTACAAAATCCGGGATGTTTTACAAGATCTTTAAACGTACATATTTGATCATCTGCATGCCTATACGCACAAGATCGGAATGTTTTGCAGATCTTTAACGTACATATTGATCATCTGCATGCGTATACGCACAAAATCCGGATGTTTTACAAGATCTTTAACGTACATATTGATCATCTGATGCGTATACGCACAAAATCCAGGATGTTTTTACAAGATCTTTAAGTCCATATTTCATATCTGCATGCGTATACGCACAAAATCCGGGATGTTTTTACAAGATCTTTAAAGTACATATTTAATAATCTGCATGGTATAGTACAAAATCCGGGATGTTTTTACAAGATCTTGAAGTCACATATTTGATCATCTGCATGCGTATAGGCACAAAAGAGGTAGGGCATTAGCAGGCCTACGTCAATATCGACCCAAGAGATCGGAAAAATCTCCATCCTTTCACACATTCAGCCGGACAGATCAAAACCAGGACTTTCTTTCCGATTAGAAGTCTATCGTTTGCATACCTGAGTACTACCCCTGTCATTTATTCATACAGGAATCAGAAGAAAAAAACACGACAAAAGAATAAAAACACGTATCAAGACAACAAGACAAGACAGGCGCAAATGTGTTTTTTCTGGTTCCTGTTTGCTTGAACGCGGGCAGTCACACTTGTTTTGGATTTCATCTATTCATACGCTTACATAGACTGTTCATTGTGAGTTTACATAGTCCAGTCACAGGTTTTGTTATTAAAGAAATGAATCAAGTGACCTTCTAGTGCAAGACTCTCTCGTCTTCCTTTCAGTTAGTGAGGCCTGACTGGTGTACACGTAGACTTACTTTCAGTTTGCTCCAGTGATACGAACCTGGCTCAAAGACAAATAAATAAACAAACAAACAAAAAACTACATGCACTGAGGTTTCGAACCTCCCACCAGCTCCTTCTTCTTCTTTTCTTGAACTGTCGCGGGGACATCTTTACCCTAGAGAGAGCAGTCCGAATGCCAGGCGATACGTTTGTTGTGACAAGAAAGTAATGACATGACATATACAGATATAATACATTTCTGTCTCTGACCTCTCTCACACTTTGATATATATTTCTCTCTTTCTACCACCATCACCAATACCTTTCCCCGGAAACTTCTTTCTTTATTATTTTGTTGTTGTTGTTGATGTATACAATTACTCCCCCCGCCCGCCACCTCCACCCACACCACCCACCCCCCCCCCCACATAAGTAACATCGCTGTAGCGAGTATTAATGACTGTATGTGTTGAAATTACACACACACACACACACACACACACACACACACACACACACACACACACACACACACACACACCACACACACACACAGCAGAGAGAGAAAAGTAGAAGAAGAGAAGAGAGTGAGGAGTGAGTGAGTGAGTGAGTGAGTGAGTGAGTGAGTGAGTGAGATGAGGAGGTGAGTGAAGACGAGTGAGTGAGTGAGTGAGAATGAGACAGGCAGACAGACAGACATATATATAGACAGAGGTTTTTCCATAGCCCCAAGCCCCATGGCACACCAGTTCAAATAGTGAAATTATTTTTCTACGATCGCTTTCTCTTGTTTAGAGCTACCAGGGGACATGTTGCACCTGCGCTGGGTGTCGACGTAAACACTGAACCAATAACCCCAAGATCTAAAAAAAAAACTCAACCTTTCTCGGGTCCAGCCTTATTATGAGGGTAGTGCCCATCTCCTCTCCTTCGCTGCTTTACCTTCCCTAGATTTCGCTTCAGCTTGTTTGGGTCCGTTGTTGGGCATAAGCCTTCCTCATCGCACGCCACTGTTGCCGGTTAACTGCTGTTCTGGTCCACTGTTTGTCAAACTTTTCTAGATCGTCTCGCCGTCTGGTTCTTTGGTGACCTCTGTTTCTTTTTTGGCTTCGAGGGATCCAGCGCGTCACTTTGAAGGTCCATCTGTTGTCAGATCTCCTAATGACGTGACCAGCCCAGTTCCACTTACGTTCACAAATTGTGTCTATATTTTTTTTTATGTCTTGGACCTTCGTTTTTCCTCTTACCCATGCCGCCGTTTTCCGGTCCTTCTAGGTGATTCCCGTCATGATCCGTTCGTGGGCCTTTGCATGGTTTGCAGTTTTTGGAGCTGACGTTTCGTCAGGTTCCATGTTCGACTCCATATGTCACAGTCGGCGTTATGCATGCGTCGTACACTCGACGTTTTAATACAATCGGCATATCTTTACTTCTACAGATGGCGCTTGCTTTACCGAAAGCTTGCCATCCGAGCGTAATGCGACGTCTGATCTCTTGCTCCTTAGAGGCTGAGTCCATGGATATATACTGACCCAAAGGGAGACATAGTGGTCGACCTCTTCTATTGTGTGGGTTTCAGTTACGATCGTTTCGTCTCTGTCTTCCACATGGTCGTTGCACATAATTTTAATTTTCGTCATGTTCATGCTCAATCCAATTTTTAAGCTGGTTCCCTTCAGTTCTACAAGCATTCGTCTTAGACGTTCTTTGCTGTCAGCAAAGATTATGACATCGTCTGCGATTTAGGTCAAATCAGATACCCACTTACAGCTCAGTAGACTAAAAGCCGCACGGACAAAAGTTTTCGCACCTATGCAAACCCGTCCAGTCAGGTTGGAATGCTCTACCTCTGCGCCGAGCAGGTCTCTTTGAGATTATAATCTTTATGAAAAGAAACTGACCACCAAGGAAAGCATTGCCAAGTAGAGTGAAATCAGGTTTGTTGTTACAGCCACAGCAGAGGGCAAGTAACGTTGTTTCTTTTTCAGTGGTATGAACGAACAGAAGGACAAAATGATAATAAAAAACAATAAAAAAAATTTTTTTAAAAAAGACCGTTCACTGGAAAGAATAAACTGTCTGTTCTAAAGCACAAAACGAAACAGAAACTTTGAGGACGACAACACTGTAATGGGAAAAAAAAAAACAGTTCGGGATTTGGAGCAGCCTAGATCGCCATCTTTATGTACTAATATGTATTAAATCAATTTAGTAGTGGCAACAGCTGCTGCAGCAATAGTAACGGTAGCAGCAGAAGTAGCAGTACTAGGAGATGGAGGCTTTTCCACTTACTGTAATCATAGCTCTTCCCTAACTCTCCAAGATTTCTGTATTTGCATGGTATATGGATTATTGATAACAGTTATGTAGGCCAAGCGACTGTTTGTATTCATCGAAGTCAGTAAATGTGTGCGAGCGTTTCAATCTTTATCCAGAATATTTTTCAACGTACTTACTGTTCAGATTAGCGAAACAAAAATTCATGTGCTTTTAACATGAGGTTGTGTTTCATTCCACCATCTGACAATAACACGTATCCCCCACCTTCTGGAAATTCTGTGCTAGAAATTTCCTCTTTTCTGTCACTCTCTTTGTTTCTGCCTTGTTATAATAATAATAATTAATAATAATTACAATATTTATATAGCGCAAAATCTCGACAAAATCAAATCTAAGCGCTGAAACAGACACACACCACGCACGCACGCACGCACGCACGCACGCACGCACGCACACACACGCACACACACACACACACACACACACACACACACACACACACACACACACGCATGGCTATAAATGGGGAGAAAGAATAAAAGCAATAAAAGCAAGAATAAAAGCAATGGAAAATTATAGAGAGCATATCATATACAATTATATATTATAACAAAGTGTTCCCCTCCGAGCGGAGACAGGCTGCAGAGGGGGGTTGAGTGAGGTTAGGATTTTATGCAGAGGAGAAAAGGTGAGTTTTGAGAGCGGACTTGAAGGAGACAAAAGTAGGTTGCTGACGGACTGAGAGAGGAAGTTTGTTCCAGGAGAGTGGACCAGAAACAGAGAAGGCTCGTGGACCATAGGTTTGAGCCTTGCTTTCTGTCATTTCTACATATTTTCTGCCTTAATGGTCCATTTACCTGTATTTTTTTCGATAAAGTCTTACGTGTTTTTTCATCGGATTGATAATTGGGTACATGTATTAAGTGCATTTTTGGCTCTAAGGAGGTGAGATATGCGGAAGCAGTTTTAGGTAATTTATGCTTGTTTTAATATATATGTTTTGGTGTCATGTATGCTTATATTTGTATTCAGGTGTGTTTTTAAATCTCCCCTGTGCGATAAATCGGACGGAATGGTCCTACGCCGGGGGCATGTCCTTAGATTATGTGCGCCAATGCATTGATATGTGTACTTAATTTTCTTTTCTTTTTTTTTTTTTTTCCTGTTGAAGTATTGTGTTTTGAAGTGATTATAGCCCTGATACGGCTCTGCGCAGTCGGCTGGGCTTTAAACAACAATAAAAGAAAGAAAACTTCAAAAAGGCGCTTTTAAACCCGCATGCCAAATTATTCTCGGTTTGCTTCTGCTTGTCTTTACTGGCCTGTTCGGATCACCTGCCTTTTAATTTTACAGGGAGGGGGGAGGGGAGGTAAATGGGCCATTTAACATTTACCCAATTCAAACTGTGTGGAAACATCTCACCAGATTTTGGATCCAAAGCAGCAGACAAGAAGATGGACGCACTATTTTACAAATCAGGACACATGCTCACACAATGACGTCTATGTAACGAATGACGTTACACTTACGTCTTTTTTTTTCTTCTGTGGGCCTGAGAAAACTTCTTAGGTCAAATCGAATTGATCGTTTAATAAGCCGCAGTTCCACAGATACGATGGCGAAGCGAAAAATCAATTGGAGAAATTCGCTCGAGAAACTTTCCAGGCGGGAATTCTATATGCGCGATGTTTTGCTGCAGTATTTCCGGAGAGTTGATTGATTGTTTGTTTGTTTGTTTGTTTGTTTGTTTGTTTGTTTGTTTAATGTTATTGTTATTGTTGTTAAAAGCACAGCCGACTACAGAGCGCCATAATCAGAACTATAACCTCTTCAAAACACAAAACTTCAACAGGAAAAAAAAGAAAAGAAAATTAAGTACACATATCAATGCATTCGCACACATAATGTAAGGACATGCCCCCAGTACTGACCACTCCTTCCAAATTATGGCACAGGGGATTTAAAAAACATACCTGAGTACAAATTTAAACATATCTAAGATCACCAAAACATAGGCTACATAAAAACAGGCATAAACTACCTAAAATTGCTTCCGCATGTCTCACCTCCCTAGAGCCAAATACGCACTTAATGCGCGTACCCAAATATCAATCCTAAGAACCTAAGAAAAAGTACGTAAGACTTTATTGAACACATACAGGTGAATGGACCAGCAAGGCAGAAAACGATAGGAAGAAATGACAAAAAGCAAAGGAAGAAGAAAGAAACAAAGAGAGTGACAGAAAAGAAGAAATTTCTAGCACAGAATTTCGAGAAGGTGGGGATACTATTTGTACTGAAAGAACCCCCGGCATCCCCACGGGGGGTATTTGTTTGTTTAAGCAATGGCGCCGGCGCAGTTAAAAAAATCATAAAAAACATCAATTTTTGATGAATTCTGGTAGACTTTGCTAATAAATCATCGGTTTCTGGCACACGAGTTCAAACAGCGAAATTACTTTTCTACTATCTCTCTTGTTTAGAGCTGCTGAGGACATGTTGCTTCTTTTTGAAGACAATAGCTAGAAATGAATTTGGCGCGAACTGTGTCCCGTCTACTTCTGTTTGGATTTCAATTTGGGCTCAAACCTTGTCATCCAAATTATGACGGAATTTCCTCCTGTCATTATGACAAAAATCACCATATTTCAAATAACCACAGAATACATCAACAACATTTTCCTCCTGCGACAATATCAATGAAGGTTTTATTGATGATAATCATACTATTTAAGGTGTCGTATTACGGTAGATTGATGATAATCGTATCATTAAGGTGTCGTATTTACGGTAGATTGATGATAATCGTATCATTTAAGGTGTCGTATTTACGGTAGGTGTATAACTATTATCATGTCAATGAAGGTTTATTGATGATAATCAGTATCATTTAAGGTGGCGTATTTACGGTAGGTGTATAACTATTATCATGTCAGTGAAGGTTTATTGATGAAAATCATATCATTTAAGGTGGCGTATTTACGGTAGGTGTATAACTATTATCATGTCAGTGAAGGTTTATTGATGAAAATCATATCATTTAAGGTGTCGTATTTACGGTAGGTGTATAACTATATCATATCAGTGAAGGTTTATTGATGAAAATCATATCATTTAAGGTGTCGTATTTACGGTAGGTGTATAACTATATCATATCAGTGAAGGTTTATTGATGAAAATCATATCATTTAAGGTGTCGTATTTACGGTAGGTGTATAACTATATCATGTCAGTGAAGGTTTATTGATGAAAATCATATCATTTAAGGTGTCGTATTTACGGTAGGTGTATAACTATATCATATCAGTGAAGGTTTATTGATGAAAATCATATCATTTAAGGTGTCGTATTTACGGTAGGTTTAAACTATTATCATATCAATGAAGGTTTATGGATGATTATTGTATCATTTAAGGTGTTGTATTTACGGTAAGTGTATAACTATTACCATATCAATGAAGGTTTATTGATGATAATCATATTTATTTAAAGTGTCATATTCATGGTAGGTGTATAACTATTATCATATCAGCGAAGGTTTATTGATGATAATCATATCATTTAAGGTGTCATATTAACGGTTGATGTGTATGTAATATTCATGTTGTTTTTATTGAAAACGATAATCATCACGGACATCCCCTGTCCCATACCCGCAGATTTATATGTAAAAAATGCATTTAATGTTAAATTATGCTCTCTCTCTCTCTCTCTCTCTCTCACTCCACACACACACACACACACACACACACACACACACACACACACACACGCACACACACACACACGCACGCACGCACGCACGCACGCGCGCGTGCGCACACATGCACACTGACACACACACACCAAAGTTTATCACTTAAGCTTATTAAACTTTATTTTCTTCTCCACAACATAATGTATAGTACAAACTGAATTTTTAACCACTCAAACGCATTGTAACAGCAACAACAACAACAACAACAACAAAAATCCAATCATAGATACAACTGATATATGCATGAAATCTGTGGTAACATAATGTTGTGCTTCGTATGAAATAAATCTAAATGACAGCCAAATGCAATCATTTTACTATTATTGTAATTTCAATTCATTTTCCAAGCAGTTGTTATATCTTTAAATATAATAGTTTGCCCATTCTTTTGCTTTAATCTTGTTTGCTAACTATGATTAATAATGAGAAATGATAAAAATCACTGAAACCGACGCAATAGAAGAATACAACAACAACAATACAAACAGAATAAAAACAACAATAAAACTCCTGTCATCAAAGGATACGATATGAAGGTGCACATACTTTTTTAACGATTTCTTTAATGGTCAAAATACAGAAATCCTCTGAAATTTTTCCTCCCCTCTCTGGTATTCGACGATCTTCAAATCCAACTGTACCGATATACATACAATTAGCTTGATGTTTTTCTTCATGTTTCATTATAACAACAAAAAAAGTGAAGGAGAAATAAACTTGAATCACTGTGCATCAAACACATTCGAGATTGAACATTTTAAAAGTAGTGCGGACTGATCGAAAAAGACCGTAAAATTCTGATGATCAATTTTACACGTATCAAACAATGTGCAGACTAATTCATAATCATGTACATAAATAAGGTGCAGACTTACTGACACTGATGCTGTAATAATTATGTGAATACTTGTAGAAAATTTCTATCAATGTCATTTTCATACCAGTTCAGAAATGCACATTTTCACAAGCAAAAATACAGAGAAAAGGATTTTAAGAAAAAGAAAATTCAGCTAGTGCAAGACAATACACAAGAAAATTGTGAGTTTCTCTTTACAAGTCAGTGGCCACCTTGTCAACAAAAAAAAAGTGATGAAGAAACACACAATCAACAACCGCCTTTAAAAAAAAACAGCAAAAAGTTTTCTTCGCTTATAAAATATTAACACCCTCTGGATGAAAACACCTAACCAATTCTTTTTATTATAAAACTTTAATACTCTTTGGATTATAACACCTGACCACAAACTACGTTTTCTATTATAAAACACAAATACCTTCTGTCCGGATTGTCTACACTTGATCCTAAATGACCGATGCAGCTTAAGCACTTTTATTTACATTATATATAGATATAAAACAAAGAACAATAAAATACAATATATGATGATGAGGTCCCTATATGAATGAACAGTCTCTGCACAATCCTGACTGATTATAGCATAGCTAACAGTTCAGAATTACATGCTTAAACTTATTCACATTGTAAAACAAGAGTAACATTATGGCCAATAATGTCAATGTCCCCAGAAAACAATTAGAAAACAAAACAAAAAAAGTAATATACGAATGGAAGTACATCCCCGTCAAAAATAAAGCCACAAAAGGAACAAAAAGTAAACAAGCATATCAATCATTCAACTGATCAAACAATTTTAACAACAAATACAAATACGTATTTGTTGCCTCAAATGAGAGAAGTGTATGATTGTCTCCCTTACAATGGTTGTTTGTGTGTATCAAAGCATGGGAGGCAGCTGTACTCTCCCTTTCTTGAGGCTACAACTACATACCTGCATTTACTCTGATTGGTTGATTAATCCCTGGCAGCTACTTTTTTTTCTTTTTTATAAATGTTAACAACAGTCAGAAAACCTAATTAAAAAATCAAAAAGAAAAAGCCTCTTACTAAAAGATAAGCAGGTTACACACTTATTTTAGGGGGGTGGGGGTGGGCAGACTGGTGGGGGGGGGGGGCAAATAGTCTAAGGACTAAATAAAAGCAACGAATCCCCAAAGTCATTTACATTAGTCTGAGTTTAAAACTTCAAAAGTAGGACCAACAAATACAACAGGACTGGAACAGAAGGACAGAAAGAGAGAGTCAGTAAGGAAATAGCTTCAAATACTTCGGTAATTAATGCAAAATAATACTGATACTAGCACTGAGCAAACAGTAATTAAAACAACAACGTTTTCAATACAAAAATAATGCCAAACAACAACAGCAAAAAAACAAAAAACAAACTCATCACCAGTCTAAATCCACAAGTGGCCAATGAATACTGCAAGCAAAGTTTATATACTGATCATTGTAGCTGCGATGAGCAATGAATACTGCATACAAACGAGACAACAAGATGAGAGAATAACAGTAACACATAATACTGATTCGGCAACACTACAAACCATGTATATTCAAAACAAACAAACACACTTAAATATAATCTGCAAACATGTTAGTAGAATATGGTTATGATTATGATGCAGTTACAATCTCACATTGAAAAACTTAACACACACTAAAACAGAACAAAACATAACATAACAAAAACCGGCACAAAAACCTTAAATCGATACAACAACAAAAGACAAAAAAAGACACTTAATAGCCAATGAAGGACTGGAAACAGACAAAAAAAACGAGAAGACTTAGACAGAGCACAAGACACTCAATGACACACACACACAAAGAGACAATGAAGGAAAGAAAGTAATGAATAATTTGAAGAAACTGTTTAACAAACATTTCTTTTAAGAAAAAAAACATGACCACATCAATGGCATATTGTTCTTATGATAACAATACCTAACTATAAAGACATGTTAGAAAAAAAGAAAAATGCAAGGAAAACTTAAGCAAAACAATTGAATATAGAAAAGAAATATGAACAACAACAATAAGACAGTATAACATTTCTCTTACAACAGCAATTCATGTGTACATGACCGAAAGATATTAAACAATAAAGCAGACTGTGGTTGCTGAAAAACAATAACAATAATGATAATGATACCTACGTTTGAGAATGCAAACTAATCCCTTACTCCCTCCCTAGTCTATATAATAAACTACATAATGAAACAAATACTTAGCAAAGTTCAGCCACTCAGCCCGACAACAGTTTTGGAAGAAATAAACTGGCGTGCTCTCCGATCAATGAATTCTGGAAAGGATGCCTTTTATTACACAAATAACAATGATAATTAAAAGGTGAAGCATGACAAGCCCTTCCAGAAATATAAAAGAAACCAGAGCACAGACTACAGCTTAAAAATGCAATCGATGTGATTATTCTGGAAGAGTGTATGCACAACAATCAGGTTATAACATCTGAAATTAGAAAGGCAAAACGTGGTTATAAAATATTTTTTGAAAGAATTTCGAAGATAAAGTGTCAACACCTGAACAATTATACTGAAAGCAAATGGTGCAAAATGTGAATGCAAAAGGCAAACGGGTAATAAAGTCCAAGACAAGAGTAAATAATTTATTTAAATATTTGCAAATCTGGAAAAAGTAACTGTGTTGAACATGAACAAGCTAGAAAATCTGAAACATTTGAGACAATTGTACAACACTGCATAAAAATGGCAAATAATGGCCACTTGTTTCAATTGTTTTAGATACTATTCATGTCATCACAGTCATCTGCAGCAGAAAATTATGTCAATGAAAAAGAAGAATCATGTTCTCATGTTCATCTAAGTGCATGATTACTAACAACAAATCTTTGCTACCATACTTAGTTTCCACACAACTTGTTCACATCTTGACAATCACAACAACTTTCAGTTTCTGCCGCAGTGAATACATAAAACTTAAGCACACACACACACACACACACACACACACACACACACACACACACACACACACACACACACACACACACACACACACACACACAGAGCGCTGTTTCACAAACATCAGACAGATAAATGGGAAACAAGACAGGAAGATAAAATTTTCATTCATCTTACCTGTCATGGCAAAGCCAAAGGACAAACACAAAATATGTCAAACTTATATATCACAGGAAACAGTTCTCAATTCAATGCTATATCACAGAGAAAGAAAGCGTGTTAGTCTGATGTCGAGTAAGTCACATTAAAAATATCACACCAACTGTACAAAAAGTGGTTTGGAATGACCAGTGCTTCGTGTAAAGCTGATAAAGTTAAAAACAAAAAGAAAAAAACACTCAGCTTATGTTTCCACACCTGTGGCTACAAGACAGCTGCAGGGCGGCTGCAACTGTGGTGTGCAGCTGTACCGAATAAATACACGCTGTCACATTCCTTTAACCCTTTGACTCCTGCACCTTGTCCACCAGCATCCTGCATTGTCAGTCATGCTAACAAAACACAACCATAGCCCTTTGATTCCCTCACCCTGTCCACCAGGAAACTGATGAATAAGGTGAGGGAATCAAAGGGTTAAGTATATTTGCAGTTGGTTGATAGGATGCGGGGAGTCAAAGGATTAAAATATCAATGGCATCAGGCTGTTTGCCTCTTCTCACCCACCCCGAGTGTGATAGCATGGCTCCACAGTGGTCTCATTTCAGACACACCCACAAAATTGGTCGACGACTAATCTGCAGGCTTGGCTGCGGCTGGTTGGAAAGCGACGTGAAGTATTCACACAAAGAAAACAAAACAAAAAACAAAAAAACATGCAAGCTGTGCACTAGCTGATCTGCATCTGGATGAGAGAAATATCCCCTCTTTCAGTCATGTAAATAAAATCGCCATTACCACAGTAGCAGCCAACCCACTACCGCAGCCACGAGCGTGAAAATATATGCTAAAGAAGGGAAGACTGTGCAGAATTAACTTGCTTGTATCTTTAGAATACTGCAGACAGTACACACACAGACAAAGATAGGTACACATCCATATGCATGTATATGTAAACTCGCATATATAATCTCTTACACACATGCACACACACACACACATATACACACATAACGCGTATACTTGTATGCAACCTTACACATGTGCATGCATGCATACATGCCTATACACACTATGCTCATTTTCTTGTCCTCCTTCTCACTCTCATATGTAAATGGATGAATGAACATATATACAGTTATATAACAATTATTCCGTAGTCAATAACAAGAAAAGAAATAAAAATTAGTCAAGCCATCATAAGAAACTCCCTTTTTGCACAAAAATTATTACCTAAACTCTACTGTGACCTTGGAAAACTTGCCATACATCAAGGACAATGTTTGGCTGTCACATCATCAAAAACATTTTAAATATCGTCAAATGTTCCCAGGAAAGTGCTGTTCACAAGTTTTCTTTAAAAAGTGCTTGGGGGAGGGGTGGTCTGTGGGACCTTATCCTTGGAGCTTCATCTTCCAAACCTGCGCTTTTGCAACTCCTTGACAATGTACAGCTTTGACCAGATTTGGTAAAGATCTGATCATAAAGAGCTGAGAAAAGCTTGTCCACATCTTTTTGTCACAGACACATACCTCTCTCCAATCATTCGCCCCGTAAAGAAAGTTCATTCTATTTATTCTCACTGGGCTTTAGACTTACAGTGTTAAGAACCCATTTAACCCTGGGAGAAATATTAACTGCTCATTTGAAAGATTGGTCATACAAAACAAAGTCCAAAGCTCACAATACTGAAAGGTGGAGTGTTACTTACAGCGAATACTGAAAAATGCAGAATCATCACCAATATATGTCAATACTGTCAACAGAAGGGATAGACACACACACACACACACACACACACACACACACACACACACACACACACACACACACACACACACACACACACACACACACACACACACACACACACACACACACACACAAAACACAAAATAGAATATACAGCACACTTTGAAAAAGAATACATATGAATCAGCTTGCTGTGAAATATTAATGTCTATAAAAAGAAGGCCAACCTCATCAGCTGCTGTAGCATCAGCACTTCCAACAGGGGAAGACACTCACTGCCTGCAAGATTATTCTGGTGACAGCAGTGCACACAAAGCACAATCAGATGTAAACGCTGCAGAACACCTAGCATTCCACGCAGGAGAAATGGGCAAAAAAACAAAACCAAAGCCACAGGACACCCACCCATCCCCCCTACACACACATACACACAGTGCCTGTAAAAGAGCATGTGCCTCCAGGAATGGTCTTCTATCCCACACAAAGACACATAACAGGCGCTGATGACCTGTATCCCAAATAATCAATCAGATGGACGGAAGAGTCAATCATCATCACAGTTAAGAGATAGACAAATAGAATGATACCCTTGCCAAGTCTTGGAACAAATGTACCTGACGTTTGCTGTCTAAGCATGACAAGAATTGAGATGTAAAACTTGTTCACCAGGAGTGCATCAAAGGTTTCACCTCATCTGCCTGCAATGATCCAAACAGCCATTACCACATAACGAGAGAAATAACAGCAACGTTCCACAAACAGCAATGTATATTATTTCAACAAACAATATTATCACAGTGACAGGCATGGTGTATATAACATTATACTGTGTGACAGATATCCAAAAACATGTAGGACAGAATGCATCAGAACCATAGGTGTCAAAATCTTTCAGTATAGCATTTTCAATATAGCAAAGAATTTGGCACAAAAGTGTTGTCATAACAATAGTAATAACAACAATACCAACAAGAAGAAGATGAAGAAGATTTAAGAAGTGGAGGCTTATCATTAATTGCCTTTACATGATATTTTGGTGTTCATATTCTGTCTTCTCAATTTTTGATTTTTTACTCCATAACAACTGTAAAGAGATCAAAAACCATACCTCTGAAGGCAGAGATGCTCGACACGTTTTGATTGTATTGTTATTATCAACCACATCTGAATTACAAATTCAGACTCTTGCCTTCACCAACCCTGCCCCTACGGTCAAGAGGACAAGATAACGCATTCTGCAGTGATGTCACCTCCATCAAATACAGCTACAGTTAGTGTGGCCATCTACTATTCTGCTGACCATACAACTCTACAGCAGCTAGCAGGAACAGCTGAAAATGGCCACATTCATCACTGCACGTGGCCTGGCCATGCAGACGAAGAATGGAAGATGAAGAGTTTCTATTAACGGATACAGCAGCATGACAGGTCATGGCGGTAGTTGTAGTAGCAGTGCTAGTAGAAGTAAACAGATGCAGAAGTAATTACGGTAGTTTTTTTTGAAAAAGCAGCAGAAAATCTGTTAATGAAAAAGCAGCAGAAAATCTGTCATGATGGGCTCAAGTACCTAGTCTTTCACTAAATGACGAAAACTTCAGGTCCAGGTGATACCAGTCGAAACGCACAAGCCTAGGTCAGGAGCTTACATTAGGAAACCCATTGTACAACCAGTTTCAAGTTCACTTTGCTCAAGATGGTATTATAATGTTTGTGCGCAAACCCTATTTCCACTGACTGATAAAAGAAATCACGGCAAAATTCCATATGGCTGGACATAGATACTATGCACTGACAAGATACAAGGTACATGAACCATAAGCACTGACGAGGCACAAGATATATAAATATGATGCACTAGAGAGATACAAAAGATATAACTTCTTGTTCTTTTATCTGTTCCACCATAGGTCTTGTGGGCAGAAGAGTTGACAGTCGGCATCAAGCTGGAAAGCCTGATGTAGAGAAATGCTGCATGACATCAAGATCTCTTTAACGCCAGGCAATCCAGGTCTTCCTTGGTCCGCCTCTCATTTTAAATCCAGATCGATATATGCTTACTGAACCTGCTGGCAAGGGCGCCTTCTACTCAGATGATCAAACCACTTAATAATCCTCCGCTGATGAATATAATGGTGGACAGGTGCTGTTTCCACCATTTCTGTGACCTGGATGATTTTGATCATGTCATGTCTGTCTTGTTAACACTTCTTTTAAAACAACGCATCTCATATTACTTCTGTGCATAGTCGCAGTCCAAGCCTAGTACTGTTGTGTTATGGCGGGTTTGAAAATGGAATCAACAAGCTTAGCTAATGAGCTTGACAAATTTATTATTGATAGAATTACTCTTTGAAAAGATACATTATATCAACAACAACAACAAAATAACACTAAAGATAACAAAATGCGATTTAAAAGACACGCCATTGAAAAAAAGACTGTGAATCGACAGATGGGACTAAAATAACCCTCCAAGATATGAACGATTTTAAATACATTGAGATGTAAAATGACATGACAGTGAGGTGTACTTATGCACTCAAAGAATTGTACTATGAGTGAAAGAGAGAAACAGCATACATGATTACCATAAAAGAGATACACAGATTTGGACATTATGTACAATCATAAATAAAAAGAAAGAAAATATGTCAAGTATAAAGAGATAAGTAAGATGCCAAAAATCCCTTTTACAGATATAAAAGATTGCGTGAATAAATCACCACAGGTGCTTGAAGTTGGCGAAAGATTATGTGAGCAAATCACTTTATAATAGATAATAATTTTATTAATCACCATGAAAGAGATTGTGTAAAAGGAAACAAACCATAAAGCAAATATCATATAATCATAAGATAATTACATTTTCTGGACCAGAGACAAACAAAGCATGAATAAATCAGCATATTGATAAAAAAAATAAAGAAAAGTTATAAATAAACATATAAACACTAAAACTGTGACATAAAACATGTGAATTAAACTTACTATCACAGAAAAAGTAAATGGTAATATTTCAATCAACCATTATGCAAATGTAAGATAACCATTTTACTTCTTCATCCTATTCCTACAACAAGCTGGTGGATTAGATGAGGAAGTGAAAAGGTTAAACACGTGTAGCTCGCCATCACAGAGACAAATGAAAAGAATACTTTTATATGCCCATCGCACAGAAAAAGTAAGTCAAATCTTGCAAATCACCGTCACAGAGACACACAATTTTTACATCATGTAGGGACTACAAATTGATGAGATCCAAGCCCCCTTCTAATACTGTATACCAAAGGCACAGAAACCATCTGACACAAATCTAACAGCAGAATTCGTTTTACTGATCTGGAGCCTAATGGTAATTGGACCCTGTTTCCCAATATAATGCTCTGCCCATCAACCAATCATGCTGATTACTATCCACAATTTTGTTTTTTCTTTACTTCACCAACCAAACATTTTCATAAACAGAGACATGCCCTTCATGACACCCCCGTATCTGATGTATTTATACACTAAAATACAATTTTATTCCCCTTCAAAAAAAGAAAATGAAAAAGATAGATCGAGAGACACAATCAGACACAAACAGAGATAAATCTGATGTCAGAAAAAGATGGCATGATATTTAAGATACCGTACAATCTTTCTGTCTTTCACATGAATATAAATCTATATTTTTACCCATGACCACCCCCAACACCTACCTATAACCAGCTCCCATGCCCAAACTGATCAACCAACCAACAAACTAACAGACAAATGAAAAACCAAACATAATCATCAGTTTGTTATGTCATCATCACCACTATCATCTTCCATCTTCATCCATGGATGAGCTGCGCATTGAAGCCTCCAAACTCGTGCTTTTTGCCCTTGACGATGTTGAAGCGGAGCTCAGGGTTGGTCTCAGGGAACAGATCGTGAAACTTGCGCCTCATGTCCGACTTGATGAAGGAATCCTGCATTCTCAGCAGCGAGGTCTGGGGACGGGGCATGCCACTCCCCGGCTGCCAGTCGAAACGAGCGTCATGCTTGTAGCCCAGATCGAAGACGGGGAACTGGTTCTGGTAAGACGAGGAGAACGATTCTGATCTGATACCTGTGGGCATGAAGTTGGAGGACATGCTCTTGAACTGGTCGGTATACTCCGAGTCCAACACGCCATGGTCTTGTGAGCTTCGGATCCGTCGGGGGAACGTGTACGACCTCTCTTTGGTGAAATCAGCCGCCAGATCTCCGACTTTGCTGTCGAAGTGGACGGATCGAGAATTGGTGTCAAACATGGCTGGCATGGAATGTCGGACCAGCGACAGGGGGCTGTCCTCCATACCGTTGTTCTCCCTGCGGTACAGAGCATGGGTACTGGTGTACTGAGTGGGGTTGATCTTCGCTTTGGCGGTGCAGGCATCTGCTGCGTCATCGCTGTTCAGGGGTTGGGTCTGAACGTTCACTGGAGGGGTGGAGGTGGGAGACATAGTGGCCACGGTCACTGAACGGCTGAACTGCACGTTCTTGGTGGGTTTGGGTGTGGAGCGGCTTCGAACCCTGCACACAAACGATGAACATGGGTTTAATAAGGCAAACAAGCATCCTGTATCACCATGCATGTAACCATATAAAAAGGAAAAGACAAGGGCTGTTGTCCCATAACACTGAGGTCTTATGACTTCAAACTTCAGATGTCCCATAACACCAAGGTCTTAACCCTACCAGATCGAGTTCCCGCTATTGCGGGAATGACGAAAATGACTATATACCGAGTTCCCGCTATAGCGGGAATAGCACACTCACACGATCGTCACTTTATCAAGAGCTAAAAATAGCTACCGGACCGTTGCTAAGCGTCGCGTGAGCGTGTGTTCAGCCTATTGCAACTGTCTGCCTTTGTGTTGATGGTATTTTGAGGTGATTTGGGTGCAAAATTGACCATGAAGTGAGCTAGTGATGAACCAAGCACTTCAACAGGTAAACGGGCGAGGCCAACTCGCTTCACAGTTCAACAAGCGGTGGACATTTTGCAGATTGGAGAATTTGATCAGGAATACGTTTCCGATTCAAGTGACGATGATTACGTTGATGAAGCATTGAGTGAAAGTGATGATTCTGACAATGAAAGAAGTAGGTCGAGACAGAGTGTTGGAAGAAGGGGGCGTGCCCGTACCCCCCAACCAAGTGATAGGGGAGATGCTTGTGTGATTGAGGGTTGGACTGGCGTTAGATGAAAGATAGGCCTATTTTCTACAATCTCTCCACGTTTCATATAATTCTAACCATTGGTGTGCATGATATGAACAGTTTTCTAACGTATATACATTTTTTTCAAAATTTTGCTCAGGAGGCCAGGCAGGGGGCACAATTACGCTCAGGGGCTAAGGTCTGGTAGGGTTAAGACTTCAAACTTCAGATGGTTGGTTTTGTTTTGTTGTCACAATGGATCTGTAGTGCTATTTCGTCCAATAACAATGAGGTCTTAAGACTTCAAACTTCAGATAGTTTGTTTGGTTTCGTTTTTTGTTGTCACAATGGATCTGCAGTGTTATGTTGTCCAATAACATTGAGGTCTTAAGACTTCAAACTTCATATGGTTTGTTTTGCTTTGTTTTGTTTTGTTTTTCTTTTGTCACATTGGATCTGTAGTGTTTATTCATTGTATGGCCATGGTAAAGATTGCTGCTGCCCCAGAAGAAGAAGAAGAAGATGATGATGAAGAAGAAGAAGAAGAAAAAGGAGGAGAAGGAGGAGGGAGAGGAGGAGGAGGATAGTAGTAGTAGTAGTAGTAGTAGTAGTAGTAGTAGTAGTAGTAGTAGTAGTAGTAGTAGTAGCAGCAGCAGTAGTCATAGTAGTAGTAGTGGCAGTAGTAGTAATGAAGTGCCTCATCTCAAAAGAGCCATAATAACAACAACAACAACAATGATGATGATGATAATAATACAATATTGATAACAACAACAACAATCATCATCATCATTATCATCATAATCATAATAATAATGATAGTATTAATAATAATGATAATGATATAATAATAATAATAATAATAATAATATAATAATATTAATAATAATAATAATAATAATAATAATAATAATAATAATAATAATAATAATGAAGTGCCTCATGTCAAAAGAGCCCTAAGCACTTCACAAAAGCATAAGAGACAGAGGCAAATACATGTAAGATAAATACATCTGAACCCCTCCCATTGTGATGAAAACAGACGAACTGTAATAATACAATCCTAAAGAAGCAATCAAACTGAATTGTTTGGAAGTGGAACATAAGAACATAAGAATCTTGGAAGACATAACCCTGAGAACTTCAGAATTCAGAATTCAGATAGTCTATGCATGGTATATGCCTTGGCCCCTTATGAAAGGATGTATGAACAACATATATTACAATACATTCTCAATAATGAAAAAGCAGTCTTGTAATAGACACCTCAATGACTCATCATATGATGCAGTATTTCTCTAAATTTCAGGGCTTTATACAAAACAATGAGAACATGCACACAATTACAACCCTGAGCTCATAGGGAAATGAAGTGGGTCATACCTCAATTTTTCTCATGGCCAGAAATAGAAGGATAGGGCTATCTGACATGCTTTTGTCTGTATGCTTTGTTGTTTGTTTGTTTTCATTCATTTGTTTGTTTGTTTGCATATGCAGCGTTTGAAATTATCTGTACACTTCCATTTCTCCTTACACCATATCCCCTTCGTAGCAATTGACTGCATTCTCAACTATCTATATCTACTCTAAGGATTTCCTTACCCAACCTCTTCCTCCATGTATACTTTAATACTGCTGATCGAAATGTACCTAACTTCCCATGTTATTTAAACACCCATGTTAGAGAAGTATCTAAACAGGACACACATGTTAGAGAAGTATCTAAACAGGACACACATGTTAGAGAAGTATCTAAACAGGTACACACATGTTAGAGAAGTATCTAAACAGGCACCACATGTTAGAGAAGTATCTAAACAGGTACACACATGTTAGAGAAGTATCTAAACAGGCACACACATGTTAGAGAAGTATCTAAACAGGTACACACATGTTAGAGAAGTATCTAAACAGGCACACACATGTTAGAGAAGTATCTAAACAGGTACACACATGTTAGAGAAGTATCTAAACAGGCACACACATGTTAGAGAAGTATCTAAACAGGCACACACATGTTAGAGAAGTATCTAACAGGTACACACATGTTAGAGAAGTATCTAAACAGGCACACACATGTTAGAGAAGTATCTAAACAGGCACACACATGTTAGAGAAGTATCTAAACAGGTACACACATGTTAGAGAAGTATCTAAACAGGCACACATGTTAGAGAAGTATCTAAACAGGCACACACATGTTAGAGAAGTATCTAACAGGTACACACATGTTAGAGAAGTATCTAAACAGGCACACACATGTTAGAGAAGTATCTAAACAGGCACACACATGTAGGAAGTATCTAAACAGGCACACACATGTTAGAGAAAGTATCTAAACAGGCACACACACGTTAGGAAAGTATCTAAACAGGCACACACACGTTAGAAAAGTATCTAAACAGGCACACACATTAGAAAAGTGTCTAAACAGGCACATATAAACTCTCTCACAAACTCACGCACCACAATCTAATCCCAACACCCCCGTCCATTCTTCACCCACCCCCCAAGTCTTCCCCCCTCCTAACCTCCTACACCAACACCCTGTCTTCACCAGCCCCCACTCTCTCCTTGTACGAACACACACCTCATCACCGCTACACTAACCTGCCAAGAGTCTGGTTCTCATGAGACATGAGGGTCAAGGGTTCGCTGCGGGCGTAGCGGTCCAGCGCGTTCTCCTGCAGGAACTTCTTGACGTTGTAGCTGTCGCCCATGGTGGTGGCCTCACGCTGAAGATGCTCCTTCTCCTGCACCAGAGGACAGGCCTGGTGGGGACCTGGGGGCTGCAGGACAGTCTGCTGGCTGGACTTCACTTTGTTGTAGGTTTGGAGGACCTGAGCAATGAAGGATGTCAAAGAGTTAATATCATTCACTGACACTGTGACTTTGTTATTGTTATCTGTTATTCTTTTGAATAGCCTATCATTGTTTATTTAATCATTTTTGTTTAAAGCCCAGCCGACTGCGTAGAGCCATATCAGGGCTGTTTCAAAACATACAATACTTCAACAGGCAAGAAAAAAAGGAAAAAGACAATTAAGTACACTATCAATGCATTTGCGTACATAATTTAAGGAGATGCCCCTGGCATTGACCATGCCGTCCAATTTATCACACAAAGGATTTAAAAAAGCAAATCTGAATACAAATCTTAACATAACTAAGGACACTAAAACATAAAAAGAGGCCTAAATTATCAAACACTGCTTCCGCATATCTCATTTTCCTTGAGCCAAATATGCACTTAATAATACACATACCCAACCATCAATCCTAAGACAGAGACTTCATTGAACACATACAGGTGAATGGACCAGCAAGGCAGAAAATGATAGCAAGAAATAACAGAAATCAAAGGAACGAGGCAGAAACAAAGAGAGTGACAGAAAAGAGGAAATTTCTAGCACAGAATTTCAAGAAGGCGAGGATACTATTTATACTGAAAGAACCCCCGGCATCCCCACGGGGACCCTATCACTGAGTATCAGAAAAACTGATAAACCACTCAGATTGCTAAAATCGATTTTTTTTCATACCACTGACTGAAACCGCCAATGACAAAGGCATATCCATGCAAACAAATAAACAAAAAACACATCTCAGTCTTAATCATTTCTATAATGATTGTTGTAATAATACCAGTGAAACATCAAGAACACTAAGCATCAGCGTAAAAGAGCACCTGGGCACCTTTTTCATCAAAAGTAGAAATTTCAGTTTCAGTTTGCTCACCATGGTTCTATATGAGCTGCTCAGCTAATGTCATGTGACAGAAGGTCTGAAATGATTTCTGAATAAATGCCATAAACTTACACATAATCCTATATCCGATAAGGGCTTGGGTTTAACAGACTGACTGTAGAGACATTAGACACTGTCTCTTGTCAGACAAACATCTTGAAAACATAGCTAACACTTCTAGAGAAAACATAGAAACACTTCTAGGAATAAAACAGAAAAACTGCAAAATCATGCAGTAGAATCTATGTGTAAACAATGAAGTAGGATGCAATCCTGGTGAAGGTGCCTCTCACTCTGTCTGGCTTCAAGACCAAGTGATTACTGTCAAAGGTACAGGGACTTAGAAAGCACCACCTTTAGTAAGTCAGATAAGAAAAGGCACTGTTGAACTCCATCAAAATGATCTAGTTGCACAGCAGACTCCTCTAGTAGGTGGCCCTAGGGCGGCTAGACATTTCTCGCGCTCACTCTTGTGGGCTACCTGGCACTGGAACTTCTACAGAATGAACTTGGGGGGGGGGGGGGTGTTGGGGCGCCAGACTGAGTGGCATAACATCAACACCACCAAGGCAGCACAGATTAAAAAAAAGTTGGATAAAACTCCTTTTTTTTTTAAGAATCATTGCACTCAGGGAGGTTACCTTTGTGTTCACCTTTTTTTTGTCCCATTTTCGATGCCACTTTAATGGCCACAGAAGCTGGAAAATTTTTTACATTGCGATGATGATGATGTCAATGAGGATGATAACTGTGATGCTGTGGAGTTCCATCTAGGATTGAGACTGCGTGACAGGGCCGTACTCTACGCTTACTATCATAATATGTCCTGGCGTCAACCAGGCCTGAGAGAATACATCCACCTGCGGTGTTGGTCAGAAGATTTAAGCAACACCCTCAATGATGCATCCGTGAAGTGGATGAGACTCAACTGTGTGGTCCCAGTCTCCCCCGTGTTAGAGCCGAAAAATCCCACAATGATTTTGAAGGGACTGATGGGGATTCGAACCCACAACCTTCCAATCGGCAGTCCGTTGCGCTAACCACTACACCACGGCGACTGGTGTGGATGCAACTCCTCCCTCCCTAACATAAGAACACTAAATCAAAACAAGTGTGACTGCCTGCATTCAAGCAAACAGGAAGTAGGGAAAAAAACACACAAAAAAGAATAAGAATGCGAATTTAATACAACAAGACAAGACAAGCGCAAAGTTTCGGCCAACTGGCATTTGTCAAGCGTAAGATCACAAACAAACAAACAAACACCAGATACAAAAATTAGGAGAAAAAGACTGTCCAGAGCAGCAGTCTTTTTCTCTAATTTTTGTATTTGTATCTGGTGTTTGTTTGTGATCTTACGCTTGACAAAGGCCAGCTGGCCGAAACTTTGCGCCTGTCTTGTCTTGTTGTATTAAATACGCATTCGTAGTTTTTTTTCGTGTTTTTTTTTTTTCTAGTTCCACAAGAACACTAAGCCACATCTGCACATCACGTAACTCAGGATCCAAATCTTTTTGCTGCATGAGACAATAAAAGTTTTCCTTTTCCTGAAAAAAAAGTCTCGACAAGAGACTGAAACTTGTGACAGGTGAAGTGACCCCACCTCTCCTACATCCCTCGCCTTATCAACCACCCTTCTCCCTCTATCCAGAAATTATCACCCACCTCCTTGCCCTCCCGACGGTCTCCACTCAACTCTGGCTGACTGAGGCTGAGAGTTCGGCTGAACTTGAGGGCACTGCTGGCATTCTCATTGAGGCGTGAGGCAGGGATGGACACCTCGGCGGCGGCTTCATTATGTGAGTGTAGAGTGTTCATCAGCTCCGGTGCTGATCCTGTCTGCGAGTTCATGCTCCCAGACAGGCGATGGGGATCGTAACTGGTTCTGTACAGACCTGCCCAGCGCAAAGCCATCCCACAGAAAAGTTAATCGATACATGAATTGGTCCGTATGGAATGTGCCCTTTCAAAAATAATAACAATAATAATAAATAGTAGAGAGAGAGACAGAGAGAGAGAGAGAGAGAAGAAGAGAGAGAGAAAGAATGAAGACCAGACGAGAGGAGAGAGAGAGAACAGAGAGAGAACAGAGAGAGACAGAGAGAGACAGAGAGAGAGAGAGAGAGAGAGACGGAGAGAGAGAGAGGAGAGAGAGAGAGAGAGAGAGAGAGAGAAGAGAGGAAAGCAAATGAAGACCGAATTTCCTACTTTTTTTATGAAAAAAAAAATTAGTACTTAAAAATCCAGATTTTGTACTTCTCAAGATCACTGCGGTGACTGTGAAGCTTCCATTGAGTTTCAGTTTCAGTTTCAATTCTCAAGATGATGTCTCCGCGCTCGAAATGAATTCCATATGCACTAACGTCACAGGTGCCATCTGATGGAGAAGATCCACAATGATCACGGCACAAGTCTTAAGCCTGCACATAAACCCATAAGCTGGCCAGGTCCTATGGTCCTACCTAGATAGTTCCATAACCTTGGGGTCACAGGGGAGTGTATCTATATAATTATATATATATATATTATATATATATATATTATATATACACACATATATGTATATTCTGGCCAATATAAAATATATATATCTGCACATGAAATATATATATACTGCCATATGAAATATATATCTGGCCAACATGAAATTATATATGGCCAATATGAAATATATATATCTGCCAATATGAAATATATATATATGGCCAATATGAAATTATATATCTGGCCAATATGAAATATATATATCTGGCCAATATGAAATATATACTGGCCAATATGAAATATATATATATGGCCATATGAAATATAATATTGGCCAATATGATATATATATATATATATCTGGCCAATATGAAATATATATATATGGCCAATATGAAATATATATATCTGGCCAATATGAAATATATATATATGGCCAATATGAAATATATATATCTGGCCAATATGAATATATATATATTGGCAATATGAAATATATATATCTGGCCAATATGATATATATATATATCTGGCCAATATGAAATATATATATCTGGCATATGAAATATATGTATCTGCTAATATGAAACAATCTCCAATTCTATAAGTGTTTTTACTGAAAGGGAGCTAGAAAAAAAGTAAGAAAGAGAGAAAAGAAAAGGAAATTTTATTAAATCCAGTAGAATAAAACAAAATCAAAATGAAAAAATGATAAATAAATGTGTGGCATAAAGAAAAAATCAAAATATAGCATGATAATTACAATTGTTGTCATTATCATTATTGTCGTATCATCATCATCATTTTCGTCATCATTTTCATTATTATTGTTGTTGTTGTAAGTGCTATCTGTTAGGGTCCACCACAAATACAATAAATAATAACAATCCCTCTGCTTAATGTCTAGTACGGCTTATTATTCAGCGACCAGTATAGCCTGTTACGATATTATCATCACCTGTGTACGTTCCATCAACAAATATACATACAAACACCACACACCACACACACACACACACACACACACACACACACACACACACTCTACCCCCACCACTCACACACACACACACACCCCACACCACACACTACCCCACACACACACACACACACACACACACACTTCTCCACCTCACACACACACACACACACATACACACACCACACACAACACACACACCACACACACACACACATATACTCTCTCTCACACCACACACACAACTCACACACACAGAAAAAAACACACACACACACCACACACACACACACACACACACACACACACACACACACACACACATTCACACTCACATACAGAAAGACAAGAAAAGAACAATGACAACAACAGCAACAAGAAATAACTCACCGGCACGCTCCTCATTGTAGCGGCCCTCATGGTTGTAGAAGGTGTCTGGGTGTTCCTTTCTGAACAGCATGTCCATCTTCTTGTTGAGGGCCGTCTGGTCATGGCTGGGGGTCTGATGTTCCAGCACCTTCCATCTGAATCACACAATGCAGACTGGCAATGTTTGGTGGTAAAGAGTGACAACTATGTCACAGGAAGATTGTCATCCCAAAACAAGTGTGACTGCTCACGTTCAAGCAAACAGGAACCAGAAAAAAAACTACGAAAAAGAATCATAACGCATATTTAACCCTTGACTTCCGCACCCTGTCCACCAGCATACTGCATTGCTAACCATACTAGCAAAGCAAAAACTTAACTCGTTGACCCCCTCACCCTATCCCTTTGACCCCCTCATAGGAAGCTGGTGGATGGGGTGAGGGAGTCAAAGGGTTAAGTTTTTGCAGTTGGTTGATAGGGTGCAAGAGTCAAAGGTTAATACAACCAAACAAGACAGGCGCAAAATTTTTGGTCAAATTGGCCTTTGTCAAGCGTAGACGTAAGATCACAAACGAACAAACACCAAACACAAAAATTAGGAGAAAAAGACTGAAACTTCCTGCTGCTCTGTCCAGCATGAGTAAAGGACTCAAAACACACTGGTCGAAGCAGCAGTTATTGCAGATGGGAGTTAGGATATCAGTCCACCATTTTATGATGTCTTTTTCCTGTGTGAGACAGTGGCCGTTCTGCTTGACGTGAATTACTTTGCTTTGTGGTCGAATCTTTTACAGTCTCGAATACTTTCTCTTGCATTCTTCATTTCACAACAGTCTCTTGTTTACAGCTCTGTATGTCAAATTGCTGATGTGATGCATCTAGTGTGTTGGCTAGTGACTGCGTGCTTGTCACCTCTCGCTTTCAGCCTGCACAGCTGGCTAGCACTGCTGCTTGCAGTTATGCGAAAAGGAGAGCAGAATGCGTATGTCTCTCTCTGTCAGTATACATCCTGTCCATCAGCAAGCCCTACATTATGCCTCCTGTTGGTGATAATGTGGTAACTGAGCACCTCACGGACTCAGACTAAAACTCAAGGGACTCAGAGGAGATCTGGCCCCCAGATGTGCGGCACGCAGGCCCACCGGCGTGTGGATATGCCCTGGTGCCCATGAACCAGACCCCCAGCTATGGCTAAATAGCACCACTGCCTGGTGGTTATCTCGGGACAAAATAACTTCTAAGGGAGTAAACCCTGAAAGAAAAATCACCCCTACTGCCTTGTAGGTTATCATGGAACAACAAAGGTGCGGGAGTCTGTACACAAAGTGGAAGGCAATGGGAAACCACCATGTACTTCCAGAATATCAGGCCAGAAGGAAAACTGGAAGGAAAGAGAGATAGAACACCTGGTAGACCCAGGTAGAAAATATTGGACGGACTTGCAGGGTGGCTGAGGACAGAGAGGGTGGAAGATGCGCTTGCGGCAACAAGGGATAGATACATATGGAGGGCCATGATTGCCAACGCCATGCAGCAGGGCACATGATGATTATGATGATAGCTCTGTATCCACCTACATAAACATACATAAACGTACCTGTTTTGAGCCTCAATTTCCTGCACTTTCAAGTCTCGCTGAGTCTTTGTCTTGGACAGATAGGATTCCTCAGGAGGAGGTGGTGTGCCAGCACGGGGAAAGGGGGCATCCACTTCCTCTGCCTTTGACTTGGCATCTTCCAGCTGACAGCGACAATGACAATGACAATAGCAATGGTATTATGATAGAAGTTATCAGTGAGAAGCTATTTTTCAAACTAGTTACTGCTAATCGATGCAACTGCCTGAAACTAAAAATAATTTTAAAAAACATATATATATATAAAACAGAAGAAAGAAACACATCAATGATCAATCACATAAGACATGATGCACAAGGAAATCAAAGAGCAACATCATTTGCTGTCGTTTAAAGAAAATGGACAGACAGAAACAGGAAAGAGAGAGAGAGAGAGAGACAGAGACAGAGAGACAGAGACAGAGACAGAGAAGAGAGACAGAGACAGAGAGACAAAGAGACAGAGGAGAGGGAGGGAGGGAATGTGAAAGCAAAGACATTTTTGTGTGTTAGAGTTCACGCCTTTTCACATGGGGACATGGGAGACAGGGGTAGGGCTAATATAAAGGGGGATATTATTCACAAAACAGATACTATATCATGGCAATGTATATGACTTTCAACCACAGAATGAGTAGTTGTCACCTGACAGTGACAGCTGCTAGTGGCCAAAATAGGAGGCCGGGTGTCATGGGTCGATTTTGGGAAATTGGTATGAGGTCATCCTATAAATAGCTAGAGCATCCTAATAACACAAATAGTATCATCACAGTGCTTTGAAACTTCAAGCCCACTTGGCCCAATTATTCCTATGACTGAAAATGAAATTACATGCAAATATTGCAATAGTCATTTGTTATGAAGTAACATGGGTACAGTCATTCCAAGCCACGAGGCTTAGCGCTGAAGAACAGCGTGCTTACATTAAAATGAATTTCACACAGGAAATTCTGACGCAGATATATTAACCCTTTGACTCCTGCACCCTGTCCACCAGCATCCTGCATTGTCAACCATGCTAGCAAAGCAAAACCTTAACCATTTGATCCCCTCACCCTATCCATCAGCTTTCTGCAGGAAGCTGGTGGATAAGGGGGAATCAAAAGGTTAAGTTTTTGCATTGATGCATAAGGTGCGGTAGTCAAAGGATTAAAAACGCTACAAAGTGTATGTGGGTTTAAAGTTCTTTCACAGGCTGCAGTTTATAGGTGAGGTATCATTCTTTAAAACTGGACAACATGACAATAAGATGGGAAGCCCTGTTCGAGAAGGGCAAATTGAAGTTATTGACAAGAAAAATGTTCCCAAAGATAGAAAAAATGCAACTGAAGACAGTCAAATAATATGTAAAAAGATCACTCATGACATTGATATTAGTCATGAATCAGTTCACGCCATTTCACGCCATTTTAACAAGAAAATATAGAATGGCACGTTGTTACAGCAAGGCGGATCCGACACTGCCTTACTGTAGATCAAAAACAGGCGTGAGTCACTGTTGCAGAGAAACAGGTACATTAATGATGGTGATAGCTTTTTAACCCTTTGACTCCTGCACCCTATCCACCAACTGCAAAAACTTAACCCTTTGACTACCTCACATTATCTGCCAGCTTCCTGCTGCAGTGACACATAGGGTCAGGAGTCAAAGGGTTAAGGTTTTGCTTTGCTAGCATGGTTAACAATGTGGGACGCTGGTGGACAGGGTGCAGGAGTCAAAGGGTTAATTAAATCAGATGCTGCCATCAACGAAACCTAGAGCCAGAATTAAAGAGACAACTGTCAGAGTGGCAGACTCCCATCTCTCCTAGGTCTGAGAAGTTCAGAAGAAAGCAAAAGAATTTTAAAATGATAATGACATGTGCCTATGATAACAAGGGTGCACTGCCAGCGCACACACATACACATTCACAAACAAAAACAGGCAGCACAAAAAAAAATGCTTAAATGCGATAATTCTTTAAAAAAAAAAATCTCCTCTCACCACTCTCTTCCTTTTCTTCCACTGCTTCTTACCCCAATTCCAACACAACACTAACTCTATTATTTCCTTTATTCTTCTCCACATCCTACTCTCTTGCGTGCACGGTTTTGCGAACTCACACACACATATGCATAAATTCACACACACATACACACTCGCTCACTCAGAACAGACCTTTTCCAAGCCAAGCCCAGCGCGAAACGTGGTGTCAAGATCGCGCCATCGAATGTCTCGATTGGGGTCGGACGATGTGTCAGGAAGGTTGATGTACTCCGTGCCGTTCAACAGTCGGTGTTCCTCACGTTCCGTCAAAGTCATTTTGCTACAGGAATAAACACACATGGTATGTTTAGGCAATAAAATTACACCAAAAAATGAAGTCTTTTTTATTTCAAGTAAAGTGTTTTCTTTAGGAATAAACAGATATGGTATGTTAAAGCATTAAGATTACAAAAAAGAAGTCTTTTTTTATTTCAATCAATGTGGGTTTTTTTTAGATACATGCATATACATGTACACTGTTTGGCCCACACCTTGGTTTCGCGTGATGCTGCTGCATAAATCTGCACACTCCTTCTTCATTAAGTTACATTGCTTGCTGGTTTCGTGTTTCCACAAGCCTCCAAACATTGACATCGGTTTACAAGAGATCATATTAAGATGCTCTGCATGCATATGCATCATGCACTCATCTGCATACACACTGACTTGGGAGATTCCTTCTTCAGCTGACCACGGAATAAAAAAACAAACAAACAAACACATTTTTTTCTTGGGAGATTCTGAGAGGATATTTCTCTTGAAATGAACTGAACTGATGCTATGGCTGTGGCTGTGAAGAATTTTCCGTGTGCAAAGTAGTGTTAACAAAACAGCCATCTAATATTGATGGAAGGATTGCAACATGTTCCTGCTTTCCTGTCACTGCAAAGTTGAATGCAGACTTGACATATCACAGGAAGCTTACTGAATCAGTGGAACGCAGCATAATCCTCTTTACATTTCCCCGAGATCTTCATCACGGGGTGCGCTACATTAAAACTGGCCTTCCTTCTCACTGTCCCATTTTAACATCGTTATTGTTCTGGTGGTGTCAGTATAGGATTAGAACTGGCCTTCTCATTGTCCTATCTTAACATCATTGTTGTTTTTGGTGTGTCAGTAAAGGATTAGAACTGGCCTTCTCACTGTCCCATCTCAACATCATTGTTGTTCTGATGGTGTCAGCATAGGATTAGAATTGGCCTTCTCACTGCCCCATCTTAACACCATTGTTATCTGGTGATGTCAGTGTAGGATCAGACAAGCCCCCCACCCCACCTCCCCCACCCCCACTTCCTTGGGATGCTTCTCCCCATTGGCCATATCACCTGAAGGGGGTGCCGACGTAAAAACTGAACCAAATCAATCAATCAATCTTCATCACTATCGGGACCCCATAGAGATGTAGCAGTCATTGACTAAGAGCTCCCAATTTTAATATGTCTTCACGGCACAAATTTTCCGCCAACTGGCCTTTGTCAAGCGTAAGATCACAAACAAACAAACACCAAATACAAAAATTAGGAGAGAAAGACTGAAACTTCCCTGTTGCTCTGCCCAGAGTGAGAAAAGGAATAAACTGACCAAAACACAGATTTTAGTCAGTTTATTCCTTTTCTCACACATTTTAGTCAGGTTATTCCTTTTCTCACACTGGACGGAGCAACAGGCAAGTTTCAATCTTTCTCTCCTAATTTTTGTATCTGGTGTTTGTTTGTTTGTGATCTTATGCTTGAGAAAATTTGCACCTGTCTTGTTTTATTGTATTAAACATGCGTTCTTATTCTTTTTTCAAGTTTTTTTCTGGTTCCTGTTTGCTTGAACGCGTGGGCAGTCATGCTTGTTTTGGATTACATCTTCACGTGCTTGGCACATGACCCTGCTACTCCCCTTCCCTCCCCATCCCTCTCTCTCTCTCCATCTCTGAACATGAAATATTATCCATCATCAAAACAGACAGCCTTGGTAACTTTTCTATCAAAGCTTATCTTTCATCCATAAAATCCAAGAAGTTTCCGTTTTCAGGACCTCTGAAATGACATCCAAGCAAACAAACAAATTTGTAAAACACTGTGTGACTGGAGGTGACATAAGTACAGTATTTTGTTGTTGTTGTTGTTCATTTTTATATTAATTGAATTAAATAAGCATAAGGACCTACCGTCTGTAGTCAGGATTATCTGTGGTACCACTCTCCAAAGGCTTCTGGGGAGGGGGTAGGGAGGTGATCTTCCGTGACAAACGCCCTTCCATTCCTCGGGGTGGGTCAAAGGTGTTCTGAGTGTGAGGGTACTGTTGCAAAACAAAGCATCAGTGTGACTTTACATGCAATGAACATGTACCCAATTTTTTTGCTAAAAATAACAGAGAAAAAGAAAAGAAGAAGAAAAGAATTCAGACTGGCACATGTTAGATGTAACTCAACAATTTAATACAACATTTGCCAATAATTATTTTTAACTCAACAATTTAATACAACATTTGCCAATAATTATTTTTAACTCAACAATTTAATACAATATTTGCCAATAATTTATATTTTAACACAACAATTTAATACAATATTTGCCAATATTTATTTTTAACTCAACAATTTAACACAATATCTGCCAATATTTATTTTTACTCAACAATTAACACAATATTGCCAATATTTATTTTAACTCAACAATTTAACACAATATTTGCCAATATTTATTTTTAACTCAACAATTTAACACAATATTTGCCAATATTTATTTTTATCAACAATTACAACAATTTAATCACAATATATTTCCAATAATTCTATTTTTAACTCAACAATTTAATACAATATTGTCAATATTTATCAGGAAATTAAAGACAAAGGGGGGAAACTGTGAAGAAGATTAGATTCTATGCTCATGCCACACTTGAACACACATAGATACACATGCGCATACGCAAGCATATGGATCTGCACACACTTAACATGCGCTTAATTTCCTCAAACACACACACACATACACACACACGTCTCTCTCTCTCTCTCTCTCTAGCACACGCATGCACACACATACATATCTCTCTCTCTCTCTCTCTCTCTCTCTCTCTCTCTCTCTCTCATACACACACACACACACACACATACACACACACTCTCTCTCTCTCTCTCTACACCACACACACACACACACACACACACACACACACACACACACACACACACACACACACACACACACACACAAACACATCTAAGAACAACAGCAACAACAAAAGCAAACACACCAGTTTATCATCCTCAAGCTCTGTCATGACAAACTTTGTCCTCTTCTCCTCCAGGTTGTCAAGAGCCACAGGGTTGGAAGGCCCCAAACCTGTATAATCCAGGTTCTGGGACGTCATCCATTGCTGTCGCTCCACGTTACGAAGGGCGTTGGCTGTGCGTGGGCCCACACGCATTTCTTCATCACGTGTCTGTAAGTTTGGGCACACTGTCTTGGGTGGGATTGGGTAGAACTGCTGCCTGGCTCCGTGAATCTTGACTCTCTGAAAGAAATCCAAAACAAGTGTGACTGCCCGCGTTCAAGCAAACAGGAACCAGAAGAAAAAAAGAAAAAAGAATAAGAACGCGTATTTAATACAACAAGACAAGACAGACGAAAATTTTTGATGGCCTTTGTCAAGCGTAAGATCACAAACAAACAAACACCAGATACAAAAATTAGACACTGGTTGAAGCAGCAGAGAAGTTTCAGTCTTTTTCTCCTAATTTTTGTATCTGGTGTTTATTTGTTTGTGATCTGTCATGTTTTATCAATCAAACAAGAATTATCATTCCATTTCTGAGAGCGTCTGGTTTTCTATTTATGAATTGTGTTAGTTTATTACCTGATCAAAAAAGTCTTCCCCAGGCCAGTAGAGGCCTTTCTTTTCAGACTCCTTGGGGAAATCCTGGAACTCATGGCGATAAGGAAAACCTGCAACACAGATACACGTTTCTTTGTCAGTGGTAACACGTCACATGTTATTGAAGAATGGGGCAATACAGAGGTCAAAGCACAAGCACAAACCCACCTGAAAAAAAATGATAAATCATGATCAAGCATGGTTGCCAAATGGATGGGAGGAGTCAAAAGACTTAATTCCAAATCTATTTATCATGTTATATACGTCGAGCCTACGATCAATTCAAACAGTTCTTCGTTGGAAGACTTAGCTACACAAAGGTTTTAGTGTGTTGCTGAGGACTGGTTTAGTTTGGTTCAGTTTTTAGGTCGACACCCACCTCAGGTGATTTGGCCGACGGAGATAACCATCCCAGGGAAGTGGGGGAAGGGGGGAGCTTGTCTAGTCCTATACTGACACCACCAGAACAACAATGATGTTAAGATGGGACAGTGAGATGGCCAGTTTTAATATAGTACACCCCGGGATTCAAACCCACAACCATTAGCATGTGAATCTGATGCTCAAACCAACTGAGCTACTGGGGCCAGCATTTGCTGAGGAAAAAATTCGATGGCCTTATACAGTACTGCGAGGCCTTTCATGCCCAAGTCTGAAAAGACCATAAAATGCACGAAGCTCTGGTCCATTCTGTTGATACTTATTACCTGTCCCTTTTCAGGGTTTTCCGTTTTTTAGGGATCATCATCATACTCATCATCATGCGCCCTGCCGCATGGCGTTGGAGATCATGGCCCTCCACACAAATCTATCCCCTATCGCTGCAAAGTACATCTCTCACCCTCTCAGTCTTCAGCCACCCTGCAAGTCCGTCCAATACTTTCTCCCTGGGTCTACCTGTGTTCTCTTTCCCTCCAGCTTTCCTGTTGTGACCAGGTGATCTAATTTCCCTTTCCTCATAAAACATCCTATAAATGCTGCCTGTCTTTTCCTAATTTTTGTTAATGATCTTCTTGTGACTGCCTCCTTCAAGACTGTCTTGTTTTTCTTTGCTGTCCATGGAGCTCTCAACACTCTTCTTAGAAACCGTATTTCAGCTGCCTCAATCCTATTGACTTTGCATGTATGGATACAGAAGGTAAAGTAAATGAGAGAAAGGAGGTGGGTACTGCCTTGACAAGGGTGGCTTTGAGTGAAGTAAAAGTATTTCAACGAAACCTTGTTCCCTGCTGAGATTATGGGAATACTTTTAACTGAATATGTATGAGGTGTGGAGTGTGGGGTGGGGGTGGGGGGGGTGGCGTGGGTGTGGGCATGAGCGCATTATGTATGTGTGTGTGTGTGTGTGTGTGTGTGTGTGTGTGTGTGTGTGTGTGTGTGTGTGTGTGTGTGTGGTGTGTGTGTGTGTGTGTGTGTGTGTGTGTGTGTGTGTGTGTGTGTGTGTGTGTGTGTGTGTGTGTGTGTGTGTGGTGTGTGTGTGAATGTGTGTGTGTGTGCGTGTGTGCGTGTGTGTGTTGAGTGAAGTAAAAGTCTTCCAACACCTCGCTCCCTGCATAGTTTATGGGAATACATTTAACTGAATACATATGAGGTGGGGGTGGGGGTGGGGGTGGGAAATGAGTGCGTGGGTGTGGGCATGAGCGCATTTGTGTGTGTGTGTGTGTGTGTGTGTGTGTGTGTGTGTGCGCGTGCGTGCGTGCATGCGTGCGTGCGTGCGTGCGTGCGTGTGTGAAATAAATGACATCACTGACACTTTCATTTCACAAACCTTTCGTTTTCTCTTTGACAATAGTGTCGAAGGGGGTGGCAGGCATCTCTGAACTGATTGGCTGTTCGCTTCGTGCAGCAACGCCCCTTTTGGGATCTTCCGGCGAATCAAATTTTGGGATGACAGCGAAACGAGGAATATGGGAGCTGTATGGATGTTCTGCTGGGAATGATTTGTTGATAAATTCCTTCCTGAAACGGACAGAAATTGCAACATGATTTTATCGGTTTAGCAGAGGGCATGTACTAATGTAGGCTGGTTTCTTATATCAAGTCCTATGTTGTGTTGTGCCAGGCTTAACCCTTTGACTCCCTCAGCCTTTCCACCAAGTGCAAAAACTTAACCCTTTGACTCCCTCAGCCTTTCCACCAAGTGCAAAAACTTAACCCTTTGACTCCCTCAGCCTTTCCACCAAGTGCAAAAACTTAACCCTTTGACTCCCCCACCCTATCCATCAGCTTCCAGCATGGTTGGCGATGTAGGACGCTGATGGACAGGGTGCGGGAGCCAAAGGGTTAATTACAACTTTTAGCGATCCCTCACCCCTCACAAACATCTAGCAAAATATGTGAGAGTTTAACGATCCCTCACCCCTCACAAACATCTAGCAAAATATGTGAGAGTTTAACGATCCCTCACCACTCACAAACATCTAGCAAAATATGTGAGAGTTTAACGATCCCTCACCCCTCACAAACATCTAGCAAAATATGTGAGAGTTTAACGATCCCTCACCACTCACAAACATCTAGCAAAATATGTGAGAGTTTAACGATCCCTCACCCCTCACAAACATCTAGCAAAATATGTGAGAGTTTAACGATCCCTCACCCCTCACAAACATCTAGCAAAATATGTGAGAGTTTAACGATCCCTCACCACTCACAAACATCTAGCAAAATATGTGAGAGTTTAACGATCCCTCACCCCTCACAAACATCTAGCAAAATATGTGAGAGTTTAACAATCCCTCACCCCTCACAAACATCTAGCAAAACATGTGAGAGTCAGTACAGCTATATGATCTTTACAGTCTTGTCAAATTAGATACAAGGACATGGCTGTGTGAATACAAAGTGTTAGTATGTCATCCCTGTAGAATAGAACCAGAAGACAAATTATTGTAATTTGTTGTTAATGTCTGTCAAATTTGCTGAATGAAGTGTTGACATTCATCTGTGTACGTGTGTACCTATCTTGTCTATTTATCAATCTATCTGTCTGTCTGTCTGACTGTCTGTCTGTCTGTCTGTTTATCTATCTACATATCTATCTATCATCCTATCTACCTATCTATTTATCATCCTATCTATATATCTATTTACTCTATCATCCTATCTATTGGTCCTTCTGTCTGTCTATCTACTTGGTTATTTTCTTGTTACGTTTATGTATATTTTCTTTAGTCATCTTGTAAAATTTGCTCACGTGATAAAGAAAAGGCATGTTACTATCTAATTAGTGTGAAATATAAGCACCTTTTCAAACTTTGATTCAGTCTGGGTTCTTTTTTCTTTATACATGTATGTATGTATGTATGTATGTATGTATGTATAGATAGATAGATAGATAGATAGATAGATAGATAGATAGATAGATAGATAGACAGACAGATAAATAGATAGATAAATAGATAAATAGATATAGATAGACAGATAGACAGACAGAGAGATAGATAGATAGACAGATAGACAGATAGATAGATAGATAGACAGATAGACAGATAGACAGACAGACAGATAGATAGATAGATAGATAGATAGATAGATAGATAGATAGATAGATAGATAGATAGATAGATAGATAGATAGATAGATAGATATACAGACAGATAGATATACATACACACATACATATATTCAAACACTGCCCTGTGTGTTTTTCAGCACAATTTTCAATTGTAAATGATACAACACAGATCATTTCACTACAAATGCCAGCCAGCACTATTCAGAAAAAAATAAAAGACTGAAAGTATATACTGACCCAATCTGTATGGCTTGAGGTCTTGGCACCCTGTGACAACAAATACACAGTCATCATCATCAACAACATCATCATCATCATCATTATCACCTCATCATGGGCTTGATAAAAATTTAAATTCCCACACAAGGTGATCCGACCGGTTTGAATAAAAAAAAAAACCAGTCAAGCCACTCTAACATTCTAAGCAAAATCATTCAGGAAAATCTTGATTTGGCATTTCTCACGGTCACTATGACTGTGAAGAAGCATCAGATGAAATAAAACTTAAAAGGGAAGTCAGGACAGTGGTAGACTGTTACAACAAATGAAAACAGAATATGATTAATGTCAGAAATTCTTGAGAAAAAAAAATGTGCAGAAACCATTATAGGAAAGTACCCATTTGAGCTTCTTGTGGGTGGTGGTGGTGGATGGGGGTGTTGGAGATCGTCTGACCTTGACCTCGGTGCCACGACTTCCAAACTTATGCATTTGGGACTCGTACATAATTCATATCTTTGTTCAAAATTTGGTAAAAGTTTATCCGAAAACAGCTGAGAAAACCTTGATAGGATGTGTTTGTCACACACACACACACACACACACACACACACACACACACACACACCACACACAC
>JAPXFY010000030.1:34900754-34940754 GCA_030674185.1 Monoplex corrugatus
CATTTACAGTACGACATGTACTGGTAAAAATTATCAGAAACCAAGCTTCTGTTTAGGCATTACTTCAAGACATATAGCTGGAAGAGCAAACTGGAAACCTTGTCTTCTTCGTTGTGTATTATTTTGACAAACTGTGAGAGGTTCCACGGTTCTTTTCTGTGTAAATGGGTTGTTTTTGATTTAGCTCTTGTTTGTTTGTTGTTGTGTGTGTGCTTTATTGGGAGGGAGGTCTTTCTTTTTTCTTCTTTCCTTTTTTTGAAATTTTTTCTCAGCATTCCAGTTTTCTCAGATGAGCGTATGCATACTTTTTTCTTAACAATGCGATGATGATAATGTCGATGAGGGTGATAATCATGATGCTATGAAGTTCCATCTAGGATTGAGACTGCATGACAGGGCTGCACTTTACATTCACTATCATAACATATCCTGGCACCAACCAGATCCGAGAGATACAGACACCTGTGGTGCTGGTCAGAAGATTTGAGCAACACCCTCAATGACACAACCGTGAAATGGATGAGACTTGACTGTGTGGTCCCAGTCTTCCCAACGAGCCCATAGCACGCCCAACTCTGGGTAGGAGCCAGTTAGTGCCGAAAAACCCCACAATGATTTTGAAGAGACTGACAGGGATTCGAACCCACAACCTCCCAGTCAGTAGTTCGGATTGCATTAACCACTACACCACGGTGACCGGTTGCATGTATGCATACTGTTTAGCCCACACACAGGCAATATGTTGTTACACAGACTGAATACTGTGCCTTCGATGGGCACATATGCCAAGTGTTTTCATGTTTCTATAAGCTACCAGACAGTGAATTACTTTAATTTAAAAGGATATTTAACGTGCATATCTACTGTTCTGTCTGCATACATGAGCTGGGAGCTTAGACACTGGCAGATCAGCACAAATGCTGACCTGGGAGATTGAAAAAAATCTGCACCTTTTACCCACCAGATGGAAAGTACCCAGGCAAGACTGAACCCAGATCTTCTGATTGGAAGTCCAATGTCTTACCCCTTGACTAGTTACTCATCAGTTCCAAGATGGAGTCCAGGACTAAGGAGTTTTCAATTCATCCACTACACCCTGAATGACAGTCTGGGCACTGGTCTTTCTGACAAGATGGTGAACCAGTTGTATGAACACACATATACAAACCCACAGCAACAAATTCCAGTTCCTTGTTTAATTTTGTCATAAAATCTACATTAGTACAGTAGTAGGTGAATACTTCTACACAATGGAAAAGAGAAGAAGGGGGTTGAACTCATAATGCACTCTCTTCTTCCATCAAAAGCAGACTGAAATTCAAACTGGAAAAAAATTAACAGTGACAATAAGAACCTGAACAGTGAAAGGGTGCAGTTTCATTTCTCTTGATTCTGTCTGTGCTAAAAGCACAAACTTCAAAACACTTTACTGCTCAAGGTTAGTAGCATTAGGACTCACTGGACCTGTCTTACAGCAAGTCCTGACTATTCTACAATACAACATAAGCATAAGGACATAAAACTGTGTGAAATGAATTATATAAAACTAAAGAAACAAAATAACACGAATTGTGAAAGCATACATTAAAAACATACAAAGTAAAAGAAGAATGTAAAGGAAATAAAAAAAAAAAACCCAAAGGAAAAAGAAAAGTGGTAGTTAATGATGAAATGACTTCATGTGAAAATGATTGACACTAAACTGGTCAGATGTCCGCATAGAAAGAAATCCCAAAGCATTCATCCATGGTACACTATTACAGATCAGACTTAGGGAGTTTAGGAGATCAGCACTTTCAAAACATCCAACTGTCATATCTGGAACAATTTTCATGGCCGGTTTTCACAGTTCTTTGTGTTTTAAATTCAGAGTTTCACTTGACTGCATCGCACCAATCTCTTGGTGATGGTCACAGACATATATTTGAAATAAAAATGCAAATGAAACCTATGCAACATGCATTAAGTGTGGGCATGCATAATCATTATCTGCCATTGTGTGAAAATGTTTTCGCTGCTCCTTTATTTATAAAAGAAAAAAAAATGACTTAAATGCCCATTTTCCATTTTCTATCTTTTCATTACCATCTGCACACACACATACACAAACAGACATGCTCACATCTGAAGGATCTTTATTCTCTATATGATGAACATGAATGTATGTTTATGGAAAAGGCCATTTGGCGCACTTCGCCAGCCTGCATACGCTCTCTTTGTCTCTCTCTCATATAAGGACATATGCACACATACATGTTTGCTTGCATACACATACACCGTACATACATGTCACATACACACATGCACAGACACACAAACATTCACACACACATACATTTTCTCACACAGTGTAACGTCCACAGCACAGATCAAAAAGGGTCTTGCATAGTTAGGACAAAAGGAGAGTGGCCCTGCATCTTTGCCTCCATATTATCCGGGAGCCTATCATAACACTGACTGAACAGTAATGCGCTACAGCCTTGGCTAGAGTAAGGGGTAGGCCTGCAAATTTAAGTCCACTTGCACATAAATGTACACAATCGATTGCATGCACACACATATGCGCACATGCACACATACATACACACACACACACACATAAATACGCGCACACACCAATCCAAGAGATTGTTTGCATATATGCTCAGTTTGAAATTTTGCATATAATAAAAAATTTAAAAAGGTCCATTAAACAAATGTTAAATACCACTGATTAACTTCTTCTTCTTGTTGTTTTGTTGTTGTTGTTGTTGTTTGGTTGGTTGGTTGGTTATTTGTTTGTTGGTGGGTTGGTTGGTTGGTTGGTTGGTTTGTTGGTTGGTTGGTTGGTTGGTTTTGTTTGTTTGTTTGTGTTTGTTTGTTTGTTTGTTTGTTTGTTTGTTTGTTTTTCAGTAACTTCTGCCAACCAAAATCTGTTTATAGGCCCCAAACAGTAATCACTGCATTGCAACTTTAAACTGATCATTTATCTGGGTGGTTTTGATCTTCAAGATCAATGTAGACTTCCAATAACCATCTACGTAGTAGGAAGCAGCAGTAGGAATCTGTGCTTCGAACTCTTTACACTTAAAGTGAAAGGGCTACTGCACAGTAACAAAATCACTATCATACTGTTGGCAGCAGGATTTTTGCAGTGGTACTGAAAGTCATCCTATTCTATGCTCGACACTGATTAGGCAACAGTCATCAGTATAGCAGGAACTTGACCATTTGCCCTGTTTCCATCAACAGGTGGTCAGTTATCAGTGGGCAGCAACAAGTGATGATATGTAGGCAGTGACATTTTCATCTTGAATTTGATATGTAAATCATATAAAGCAACAGGAAAGAGTACTGCACTTGGTGTATCAGCAGGTCAGGATGCTATGCATGTGTAAAAACAGCCAGCTGATGGTATTATGACTGCTTTTTTTATTCCAGATGGTTCCTGTCTATTATCTATTTTTCTTTACGAAGAATAAATTTCTGTATCGCTCAATATGGTTATTTGGAATCTTAGTCAATAGATTCTTTGTTGTTGTTGACTGACAGTTTGGTAATGGTGTTTTCTGTCTTATTGTTTGCAAATATCGTTGGTCATACCAAAAGTCAACATCTCTTGTCCCAGTTCACTGATATGAAGAAAGTGTGCTCAGAAATAGCCCCTCAAACACTTTGCACATAAAACTCAGGTGTAGGTGAAGTCTTCAGTCTGTGATTTAGGCATTGGAGGTCTTGGACTAGTTGGAGCAGTTTGGTTATACAGCCGCAGTCTCTGAAAGTGTAGTAGTAAGTGGTTTTTTGTTTGTTTTTATTTTTTTAGGATCATTGCACTTAAGGAGGTTACCTTTGTGCTCACCTTTCTTTTCCGTCCCATTTTCTATGCGATCATTAATGGCCACAGAAGCTGGTACAGTTCTTTTTTTTTTTTTCTTTTTTTTTCTTTTTTACAATGTGATACTGATGATGTCGATGAGGATGATAATCATGACACTATGCAGTTCCATCTAGGACAGAGACTGCATGACAGGGATGTACTCTACGTTTATTATCATATTATATCCTGGCATCACCCTCAATGACGCATCCGTCAAGTGGATGAGACTCAACTGTGTGGTCCCAGTCTTCCCAATGAGCCCACAGCATGCCCAACTTTGGGTAGGAGCTGATTAGAGCTGAAAAATCTCACAATGATATAGTTTTGAAGTGACTGATGGGGATTCAAAGCCACAACCTTCCAGTCGATAGTCCGTTGCGTTAACCACCAACACCACGGTGACTGGCGGTGTAGTAGTAAGTTAATGAGTTAAAAATTGGGTTGCTATATTTTGAACTCATTCAAAGTTGTCACTAGCTTGCTTATGGTAGAAATCCCATAGACATCAGCAGATAGCAACACTTCTGGAATCAAGATCTCATTCAGGTTAGGGGCAAGCCAAGAAGCCATCTAAATTCTAATCAGTGCTTCAAGCGCCCCTCTTTCCTCACAAGTCATGTAAGAACCAATATAGATAGAATAAATTCAGAAAAGCTAAAAGTAGGATATTTGGTGGGTTGTACAAATAGTCCCACTCCAAACAAACAAGATCATCCAAAACGAATCATACGAATCATAAGACATCCTAAGCGTTATTAGGTTTATATAAGCTTCAATTCCCATCACATCTACATGGTAGTTGTTCTAGTTCCAACTGTAAGTACTAAAACAAACACACTCACGTATATCTCCAAGTAGCGTTGCGTGGTACGGCCACCTCGATTTTCTCTTCAGGTTTGCCAGTACCCCACTCATTAGGATTGTACGTCGTCGCTTCTGGGGCGCGGAAAAATTGTAGCGACGTCATTTTGCCAGCCACTTGTTGTCGTCGTCGAATCAGAAGACGATGAAGACGACAGCACAAGAATCCTAGCAGGAGATGGACGATTGAGGAGAGCTAATGAGAATCTCCAACGCTACTCGGAGTCGGTGCTTGCTCCGAGCGGGTTCACAAGAGTTCGTCCGTTGCTAGGGCGCTTCGCCTCCGGAAGTGATTTGTTTGAGGTCATTGATAAGGGAAGTGACTTCCCTTTGACTCCTGAATGCACTGTTTGTCTTACAATGTTATTTGTACTGTTTCTGTTTTCTTATCGAATACAGCAGACTAACCGTACCAATGATTGTTTTGCGATATGTTTTTGTCTCCTTAACATTGATGTAAAGTAACGAGTCGTTTTATTTCGACTGAATCGGACTTTCCCATCAATCTGCCATGCCGATGACCGGTTCAATGACAAGGGGAGATTAATGTGGTGATTTTCATGGCTGCCATACAAAGTAAAGCCCCATGGATTTTTTTGTTTCTTTTGCTTTGTTTTGTTTTGTTTATTTGTGCTGCAAATCAATTTTTCCCACTTCATTATCTTTTGAGGACGGAGAGACAAAAGGTCAAAGACAGCAGTAAGAAAGAAATAACAGAACAATGGAGACATTGGCATGAAAAAAAATTAATGGTGAATACACAAATCACACACATGCACTTGCAAGCATGCACACATACACACACACACATGAAGAGATGTCCAGATTTGTGTGTGTGTGTACAATCGAAAATTGGTTTATTTGTTATTCCTTAGTTTCATTATTATTCAAAAGTGAAGATGTCTTTGTTAATTTTATATGTATGGTGACTCATTAAGTACATTTCCCTTTCTATTTTTAGTTGTTTTTTTGTTGTTGTTTTTTACACACACACACACACACACACACACACACACACACACACACACACACACACACACTTACAGATATGAATAAAAAATACAGACAGATAAAGCAAGAAAGACTGTCATTTACAAAGTCTGATGAATACAATAGTCAACAGTCAACCTGCTTGGGTATCATCCAGATGGTAAAGGGTGGAATTGTTTTCAATCTTCCAGATCAACATATATGCTGACCTGTTAATGCCAGAACCCCCTTCATATGTATACAGAACATCAGACATACATATTAAAGATCCTGTACGCCAAGTCAAAGTTCCCTGGCTTATAAAAAAAAAAAAACTCAGCAAGCACAGTCCCAAAAAGGGAGTGTGATTACATTAGTGGCTAGATAAAAAAAAAATAAAAACAGCCTTACATGTAAAACCTACTTCTACACTCAAGTGCACACTGGAATCATTACCTACCAACACAAACAACAACAACAAACAAACACACACACAACCAACCAACTACGATATTTCATGTACACAAAATCTCGACACAGCTGTGTGTTTAAACTGAAAGTCTTTATTTTTCATACTGAAATTTTGTATCAATATAAAAACTGTACATACCATGTAATAAATCACAGTTGTAATGATGCTCCTCTATGAACTAAACTTTGTGGAAATTACAAAAATGGGGGGGGGGGGGGAGATGTAAAAAGAGGAAAAAGAGAAGAAAGAAAAGAACAAGAAGAGGGATAGAGTGACCAAAACAAACTAATAAGACACAAATCGCAAATGGTGAGAGGAAAAAGTGGAAGAAAAGGAGGAGGTGCAAAAGGAGAAGGGCTCCAGGATAAAATCGCTGATCAGAAAAAAAAAAAAAACTGAACTGAGTTTGAATCTGTTCACACAAAATTTGAGTTTGTTCAAGATAGATTTATCATGCCTGGACAATTCCATGTGCCGCCCATCCATATCCACCAGAGCTAATCTGACAAACTCCTTCAACATGCACAAAACCCTATCATTGGCAAGGTCTTTAAATGGAAGATGCAGAGTGGGGGATAGAAGCCTATGAGAAACTTAGATCATAAAGGTGGGCGGCTGACAGCCAGCTTTAATGCTGTGGGATGGTACTGACCTCAAGATATTAAATCTCTAGCCTACAGCTCTGTGGAGGACCCATGCCTCAATAAAACCCCATTATTGGGTTCCAGTCCATTCTTTAAAAACCAAAAAAGAACAAAAAGAAAACTGGTTCGGGGAAAAAAACGGAAGACTTACTGAAAGCAAAGTGTGTTACATACACAAACGTTGAACTGACAGAATGACTCTAGTACACAGCACAGCCTCCAGGTGTGCCATAGCTATGACTCTAGTACAGAGTACAAGCCTCCAGGTGTGCCATAGCTACAAATGCCAGAGGACACTCCACTTCATGTCAAACTGCATGGGTCACAGTAGACCAATAATGAACGGCACATTTCTTCCTATACATCAGGCTGATGATGTGATCAGCTTTACCACTGACAAGAATGACAGATGCCACAGTCAGGCAAGTAAGACATGGACTTCCAACTGGAAGAAATGGGTTCAATCCTGTCCGATCATCTCCAATGTGTTGGGTAAAGAGTAGACATTTTTCCGATTCTCCAGATTAACATCACACTTGCGCAAACCTGTCAGCACCTAAAGCCCTGTGTGTGTATACGCATACCGGACATCAAATGTGCATGAGGTCAGTGTCCAGTGGCTTATGGAACATGAAAACATCCAGCCATGCACACCCATCAAAGATGGAGTATACTGATTGTGCAGCAACACACTGCCTGCACAGTGTGGGCAAAACCAGTATGTGAACAAACTTAACAAAATAATGAACATACACATGCATGTAAATAAACAACCACTTACAAATGATATGAACATGAATAAATTAAAGAACAGACGGTTCAGGAAACTGTCAGATTAGTCAGCCATACACAACAGAAAAATACATACTTTTAAGAATGAGTAATTAAAGCATATCCAGCGCTCCTTTCCTGATATGCTAAACATTCACATTTCACAGTGAGGCAACAGATTATATTCACAATTTTATGATATGCTTCCACTGCAACATATCATCATCATCACCAAAAAAAAAAACCAGTCTCAAGCACTTGACTGATGAAGACAATAAATTTAAAAATCATTTCTCTTGTTGAGGAATAATCCATTAACACAAGCCAATAGAAAAAAATCAAATAAAGAAATGTTTAAATTCTCTCTTCCTCTCTCTCTCTCTCACACACACACACACACACACACACACACACACACAACACCACACACACACCACACACATACAACACCACACAATAGCTGACATGTGAACATGTTTGTCAGCTTTAACACAACAAACAAAAATTATCTGGCAAATATTTCTTTGACAATTTGCTTTTGTTCATGTGAAAAAGGGGCAGGTAGGGGTGGAGACTATACAGTGCCAGTGTCAGCCGCCCAATTAAGAATACAGATCCCGATTCAATTTTGTCTGTATGAACTTGTTCCATAACAACTGCACTCACCCAATACAACTACACAACACTGTACACATTCACAAGCCCAGTTTTGATGTCAATACATGTATACAATTTGTTACACGAAAAAGAAAAAAAAACATGCAGTTCTTTGTACAGTCTGCAATGTTTATATAAATGCCTGATCTCATTATCACTTTACACAATGAGCATTTGTGCTGTCATCAGACGTCAGTACATTTCACATTTCCTGGTGCATTACCAACTGGAAGAAAACTACAGGGATTCATATATCATTTTGTTTTACGATTTATTCTGTTTTGGTTTGAATGTTGGGTTTATTTGTCAAGTAACAAATCATCTCCCTCCTACTGTCAGAGTTGTCTGACTGGCATAGCCATCGTGACAGGTACAGATACCACTTTCCAATGTGAATGTGCGCAGGATTCCACAAGTCCAAGACAAATGTTGTGCATGTGGTCTCCAGTCCAGTCCACCTCACTATGAGTGGGTCCTGAACCTGTTTAGGGTTGATAAAGGTACAACAATTAAACGAGAGATGGGCACGATCCTCATAAAGTTAGCCTCCTAAAAAAAAAAGTTTTACCATCTCACTGCCCTACAACTTAAGGGTTATGTGACAACCTTTATCACTGACAGAAAATTTTAATGTACAGAAACACAAAGACAATTAGAAATGGCAAAACGCTAATATAAGGGACAGCCAACAATAGTAAAGTATATATTTGACAAAAGGATAACTTAAAGGTGCTCTGTGGCTAAATGCAAGGCATATGGGTCAACTGAAATTCTCAACTAATGGCAAAATCAGAGGCCATTCTTACAAACTGAAGAATTCCTTAAGAAGGCTTAAGAATAAGAAGCAACATGTTTTCAGAAAGACGGCTTGGTATCTACCTGGAACTCTGCCAGATTTTAGTTACTGCAACGCAAGTCACTGCTTATAAAAGCAGACCTGAAAAACACTGGATACAGTATCTCCAAACTGCCTGTAACAAAGAATGCCACTTTTCACCCTTGGACTCCTACACCCTATTCACCAACGGCAAAAACTTAACCGTCTGACTCCCTCATCCTATCCACCAGCTTCCTGCAGGAAGCTGGGGATAGGGTCAGGGAGTCAAAGGATTAAGTTTTTGATTTGCTAGCATGGTTGACAACGTGGGATGCTGGTGGACAAGGTGTTGGGAGTCAAAGGGTTAATTCAATGCCATACAAGTAGCAGAGCAGAAATCATTTCTTTACCAGTGAAATGGTGAACAGGCCCCAAAAGCTCTTCAATACTGAAAAGTTCCCAGTTCAAGACAACAGCTTTTAAAAAATAATGGGTAAATGTAAGTGATAAGATGTCAGGTTATTGTTATTATTATTTTTGTTCAAAGCCCAGCCGCCTGCATAGAGCCATATCAGGGCTATTTATACTGTTTCAAAACATATATACAATACTAGTCTCAGGGCAGTAAAGTAGTAAGCATCTTACTATGAGGCCAACCCTCAGGAAGGAGGTTTCTATAAAAACAAAGTAACAATGAAACTGAATATAAGAAAATGCACATTTGAAAACATACTGTATTTCAAATGATGATAAAAACAACAAAGACACTAAGATCAGTGAAAGAAAAATAAGAGAGCGACAGAAAAGAAAACAAGACTGATTACGTATAATAATTATTTATTTGCAACTACATATAATAATTATTTACCATTTTGTTCATCTTCCCTTTCTTTTTTTCAGGCAACAATTGACAAACAGAACAATCAAAACACTCCAAACGTAATAAAACATGACTTTTCCCTATCAACTACCAATACTGCATTCCTTGAACAAAATTACAAACACAAAAATGCATATAGAGATACGCAAAACATCTTTATGACAAAATTAGGAAATACGCATATATATGAATTATTGCAACACACACACACACACACACATACACACACACACACACACACACACACACACACACACACACACACACACACACACACACACACACACACACACACACACAAACACCCACCCACACACACACACACACACACACACACACACATATCAGTAAGCTCAAGACAAAATGAATATATCTGTTATATTATGCATTCACATGTATATATTTTGATCAAAAACATCAACAAGTTCCAAGCATTAATTCACATAGTAAGGCAGAAAGAAAAAAAAAGAAAAGGCACAAACAACTATTAAGGAAAACAGGAAATTTTTAGTACAGAATTTCCACAAAGTGGGTATACAATAGTTTCCTTTTTATTGTCAAAAGTCTGCATGAAAACGAATTTTACTCTGTGTCATATGGTGTCATAGAAATGAGATGGCAAATATGGCTTGATCATCTTGTTTTACTGCAGGGAGAAATGATAGTAAATGACAAATTTTCTAATCCAGAAAATGCGAACACCAGTGACTAGGAGTAGGAATACTTTGCACGATTTTCCAGGTGAAATTGTTCAAAGATCCTAAATCACAACCATGTACTTTTGAAAAAATAAAATCAGTGTAATATTGTTCATCTTCTTATATTTAAGAAGGCTATAACATCAAAAATCTTTACAGGCAGAAATAAATGAACTTGTTCACTTTCTGGATAAATATTTCTGGTACGAAAAACACGAAATGATGTGAAGATGATCATGATCATGATGATGGAGGTGAGGATGAGGATGAGGATGAAAAGTCTTACTGAACAGAGTTAGGAATTAGTTCAAGAGGGATTCAGCGCACCATTGAAATCAACCGGCAATCACTGGGCAGATTCCTTCAACCTACACAAATCAGCATGTACTAGCAACGTCTTAAAATGGGGAGGGAGGGAATGGGAGCTGCAAACACTGACACCATCAGAATGATTTGGAGCATTTGATTAAGAAGGGCCGTGAATGGGTCAGTTTATATGTCAAGGACTGAGATAGCACTCGAGATATGAGATCTTGAGTTCACATCTGCCACTCTAGCAAATGTGCCAGTCAGCATGCCAAAAATGGATGCTCTTGCATGAAACAAACTTTCTGGTGACAGTTTCCAACACTGGCAAATTTATTTTGCAAAACAACATTTCTGATAGCTTGTCACCCACACCATCCATAAAATACAGATACCAGTCACCATGGTGTAGTAGAAATGATTGATTTGAACACCCCGTCAAACCAAAAAATGGATTGTGGGATTTTTCAGCTGTGACCTGCTCTTAGTAAGTCTTACCCAGAGCTCGGTGTGTTGTACTTGATACAGTTTGTTCAAAAGGTATTCATTGCACTCTGACAATTCCATACGCTCTCTGAAACCTGCCAGTAGTTATCTGGCAGACTCCCTCAGCCTGTGCAAAACCCTATGCACCAGCAAGGTTTTGAAATACAGAGGGGGGGGAACATTAAGCTGACACCACCAGAACGATGGAAACATAAAGATGTGCAGGAAACAGGCTAGCTTTTAATGTAGTAGGCTGGGATTGAACTCAAGATATCAGCTCTTGGATACAGGCTCTATTTAAAAAAAATAATGATCAATCCACTTACTGGAAAGACTGGGACCACACAGTCAAGTATCATCCACTTAACTGTTATGTGATGCGTCACTGGAGATGTTGCTCAAATTTCCTAATACCAACGCTGTATGTTTGTCTTGGGCCTAGTTGATGCTAGGATGTTTTTTGAAAGAATGCAGTGTACAGCCCTGTCATGCAGTTGAAATCCAAAAATGGAACTCTATAGCACCATCACTATCATCGGCCCCATTTTCCTCACCATAGCACTGTGACAAACTGTCCCAGAGTATGTGTCCCTTTATTGCCTTGCTCTCCTGGGTGACCTGTTCTCAAGGGTCTCAAGGTGTGTTGAAAAGCTCAAATGAGTGGTGTACAGGTAACAACACAGGAGCAGTGCAGAAGATAAAAGCAGAACAAAGACAGAAGAAGATAAGGATACAAAAAAACACAATTTGCCATTTCAAGGACATTTCAATTACACTTTAATTCTAAAACTGAAACTGACAAAACAAGACCCATTTCTTTTTTTAAAAAATATATCACCTTTCTTTTAAAAGAAATGCACAATAAAGAAAGGAAACAAACAACAAAAATGAAAACACAAATAAAAAATACCTAACAAACACCTGTAAGAACAGCAAGATGTCAAATATCCAAAAACGCAAAACAGATCATGCCAATCAAGAACTATGGCAACAACTTATATGGCAGTTAAATGATTTGATTTATGGCTGTACATGTACTTTCTATAGCAGTTTCCAGTTTTTATGGCTCCAGTTTTTATGGCTACATGTCATATAATGATACAGTTTTTATGGCTATCAAGTGTGCACAAGTATTATGATAATGTAAACTCTGGTCAAACTGCATAGGTCAAGCTGTAAACTTAATATCACACTCTGATGTGTAAAGCCACGTCTTAAATAAATTCTGAAAGATCTCTACTTGACTCCGTGATATCTTCATGTAGTTATAGGGTATTCCTTACCAGAGTTTGTTGATTGCCTACTGTACAATTTTTGCCTAACATTGCACACACACACACACAAAATAAAGTTTGTCCCATAACCCTAAGATGGTATGGGAGTGAGTGACAAGAGACCTACAATTTTCTCAGGGCCAACATGACAAAGAGGGTGCTGAACTCCTTTCTCTTGCTGCTTTATCTTCCCCAACCCAGAAAAGGAGCACATATCCATTCACATCCACATAGACTGGATGCTACATGCAGAAAGTTTTTCTCAGGTTGACGTTAGGCCTGAGTAAACCTGTGCAAGCAGAAGCTCTATCTCTAATCAACCAGGCCTCAGAGAACACACAGACCACATATAATTATTTACGACCCATTTTCATAAAACCACCAAAAAGTAACACTTTCCAAAATTTCAATTTCATACAACAGAAAAAAGTAGGCCCTACAGACTATGGTTTACTGTGATACCAATTTCATTTTCCTACTGTCAAACTTGATGCTGCCATGGTGTTCTGTAAATACCAGATCAACCATTTTGGGAAAAAAAAAAATTAAAATCATAGCATCAGGTCTATAGCTGAACAAAATTTACTAAAACTGTGTAATGAGATAAAATACAATACAGTTTTGATATTTTCATGCTTTCAGTCAACCTTGGTGATCTTTGTTCATTTTTAGTTTCCAAGTTTGTATGATTGTAAGCACTGAAAACAACAAGGTAAACATTAAAATAATCTTTTTTAGTACTTAAATGTATTCTTTCAACAGAAGTGTGAATGGGAAATGATAGAATGGACAGCTTTGCATCTAAAACTGCCCACAAAAAAAACACCAATGTTCACCATACAGGTACCAATCTAGTGCAACTAGTGTAAAGCCATGTCGTAAATACAAACAAAACCAGTTCTGAAAGATCCTACAATAGAAGGGGATTCCTTACCAGCCTCGGGGCACTCACGCAACTTATTGGTGATTTCATCAAAACAGGTCACATTTCACCTGTACTGATGATCTTTCATGTAGGAATGACCAATCAGAACATATCAATACGTACTGCATGAGAAACACGCATGCCAGAAAAAAAAGTGCGCACTGTTCAATTATGTGATTTTCTTCAGCGTAAGAAGGTATTCAACCATTAAGTACCCACTATTCAATTATGTGACTTTCTTCAACATAAGAAGGTATTTAACCAATATAGCCTACTAGCCCCTAATTAAAGTTTTGCTTCTGTTGGAAGTGGAAGATCTCAAAACCACACAAACTGTGATCATACTCTCTTCCCCGCTGGGGCCAAACCATTGCCCATCATTAGACACACATCAAAGAAGAAGATTAACGCTTTGACTCCTGCACCCTATCCACCAACTGCAAAAATTTAATCCTTCAAATCCCTCACCCTATCCACCAGCTTCCTGCAGGAAACTGGTGGTTAGGGTGAAGGAATCAAAGGTTAAGTTTTTGCTTTGTTAGCATGGTTGATAATGGGTGATGCTGATGGACAGGGTGCAAGAGTCAAAGGGCTAAATACAGCTGTGCATGTAAAAAACAACCTTTGTTCTTAAGCTTATATGAAGTACTTGAATTTTTGTTTCACACAATGTAATCATGAACATATCGATGGTCCAGAACATCAGTCACTGAACTCACTGTGAACGTGAAAAAAAAAGTTCATATGAAATAAAACTTAATGCGCCTTGAGGGCAATAGCAGTCTATCACAAATGCAAAAACAGATTTTAAATATTGTCAGAAATTCCTGACAAAATCCTGTTCATACATCTTCCTCAAAAAGTGCTGATTTTAAACACTTTTTAGCTCTGTGTGACCTTGACCCTGGTGTCTTTCCTTTCAAACTTACCCTTACGCAACTTCTCTACTTTTCACTCTTTTGACCCAATTAGGTCAAGATATATCCATAAAGAGCTGACAAACGCCAGTCTACACAATTCTGTCACACACACTCACATACACACATACGCGCGCGCGCAACCACACCACACACACACACAACACACACACCCCTTTCTGGTCAATATGAAATAATCTCCCATATTTATTAAAGAGAGATTATAAAGAAGAAAAACAAAAATAACCCAGACTAATCCTATTTATTCAACGGTTTTGTAAGTGCTTTGTTCAGTACAGTTAAGGCACATTTGAAATATCTCAGCTTCTCATGCAATGACACACACACGCACGCACACACTCTTACACAAAGCTGAGTATACGTACATATACACATATATACATGTACACACTCACATGCACACATACAATAAGCTGTTTTTCATACTGGTCACCCACACTATGCTCACAAAAAACAAATGCAACATATTGCACTTCTGAAATCAACAAAATCCAGCAAACAAAAACAGAATCTACAAGGTCACCCTGGATTAATCCAAAGTCTTGGACAGAAAAAGAAAAACAATGTACACTCTTCTTTAATCTGGAGTCTGGAACGCAGTGCAACCTTCTGTTACAGACGGGATCAATCTAATGTCCTTGCACAACAATAAACCTAGTACTGGTGATACACAATGTGAAACTCTTTTTCCAGAATACCAGTAAACATTTGTTCTTTCATTTCTATTTGTCACAATAGGTCTTACCACGTGAAAATTGGGCCGAGAGCCGCACCACCACAGTGCAGTGCCAACCATCTCTGTCTCTGAATCTTTTGTTTTTTTTTTAATCCTAATTTTCGTATAGATCTGCTGTTTGTTTGTGATCTTACGCTTGACAAAGGCCAGTTGGCCGAAAAATTTGTGCCTGTCTTGTCTTGTTGTACTAAATACGCTTCTTTTTCTTTTTTCCTGTTTTCTTCTGGTTCCTGTTTGCTTGAACGCGGGCAGGCTCACTTGTTTTGGATTTTGTTTGTTTTGTTTTTTGTTGTTTTTTCTATTAGAGGGGGGGGGGGGGGGCAGTACCAGTATACAAGCAGATTTTCTTTTCTGCGTTTTACCAGGCCCAGCTCCTTTCTTGTAGTGGGTACCATGCACAAAGGATATGCTGTACATGATCATCACTTGTAGTCTACTGAGAGGAAGGAAAATCCCTCTGAAACTGGGAACTGAACCCAATTTTTCGTGCATCCAAGGTGAGCTGTTTTATCCACTAGGCCATACAGTCCACTATTAATGTATTAAGTATCTAATATCTGCACATGACCTTTGGCAGTAGAGCAATTCCTGTGGGTACAGATTTAAAAACAAAAAACGCAGACATGCAATGAAATGGATACACCTCAGCTCCATCTACAAAAGTTTTTTGATAAAACAAACACAACTATAATCTTTGCTTCAATCCCAAAAGATTTTCTCACAAAAAATCTAAATGAATAACGATGCTTTAGATTCAGTAGCTTTAGGCTGTAACGAAGAGACAAGCAACCTCTTCTAAGTTAAATCTTTCTCCTCTGAATACAAGTTCATGATTAAAATACTCAGGCGCTTAAATACGTAATATACAAACCCCAACACTGCAGGAATGGTGTGATGTTCACAGCATAACTTATAACTGAATAGCCTGACACTTGTGACAGTGGCTGAGACAGTCATGTGTTTGCATTATGGTACACGTTCCAGCCCTAATCATCACATAACATGCGCAGAAATCTAAAACTGGCACAGCATTCAGGAGGTCAATGAACTTCAACGAAGTATGATATACAAATGCCATTCAAAACATTTAAATCACTGGGAGAAAAAAAGAAAAAAAAAGCAGTCTCCAGCAATCAATGAGCTTTGACCGCTGGCAATATCAAACATAAATACTGCTAAAAATTTCAAATTAGCAAAACAGCCCAGTGACTGAGTGTCAATCACTGGCAATGTCAAACACGAACACCACTCGGAAATTTAAATTAACACAACACAGACCTGAGATATGAGATTCTCTGTCCCACTCTTAACTGAAACTCATCACTATTCTTAAAACAGCAGCTTGAAATGAAGAGAAACTGGCACTTTTCAAACTCCATCTTTGTCTGATACATGATCAGCAAGTTCTTAGCCTGGTTTCCAACTTTCTGATTCTGATGTATTTCACTGTTCAGACTTTCTTACCTTTCTCTTGGTCTGTTTCAGTCTTTCAAAGTCTTCTTTCAGTCTGAATACAGTAAGAAATTGATGAAAACATCTAGTGTCTGAAACACCACCATGTTCTGCAGTGAACGAGCATCAAGTTTCATAAGTCACCAAGCAAACGGCATTCAGAACCTCATAAAAACACAACAAACAGTGGTGAACAAGTTTCAACCACTCACAAAGTCCACAAGAATCTCAGCTCACACTGATGCAGATTTAAACTGAATAGGATGAAGAGTTTTGTTCATTTAACATATTTCTTCTGTTTCCCAGCTAACAACAATCTAAATGGAAGGGGGTCAAGTATTATTCGACTCATTTGCAGCTGCACGAGACCACTTGGGCAGAATGCGTCGCCGAGCATTGGTGAACCAGTAGTTGATTTGGTTGAGGCTCAATCCGGTATGTTTCATCAATTCAGTTTTCTCGTCATCATTGGGGTATGGGTTATCCTTGTGTTCCTTCAGCCAATCCATCATCCGTGATACCGCCTACAACATGCAACATGTATGAAATAATAAATGAAGAGATAAATGAATAAATAAACCATTTCCTCCTTTAACATTCACAACACATGCTTCCTTAAAAAGTAATGGCAACTTACGGACCCGAAATCAAGTCCGATATGAGAAATCGTATTGACTGCGCAGCAGACATTTCTCAGACCTGCCTATCCCAAACTTTCCAGGAAGTATTTTGATTTAATTAAAGAAACAGAATGTAGAAACCACGAGCACATAAGCACCTAGAGTTTGCATCATATCATCACCGTTTCCATCGGTTACTTTTTCAAAATCCCCCTTTTCCCTCATTTTCAACCATTCACACCCAGTCATTGGGTGGCCTGGTTTGTGCCCTGGCTTGAACAGGTCACCTTAGTACACCCAGCTTTAAAATGGGTACATGTCCTCCTTTAGTGTCGAAAATGAGCGCTGCCTTCATAATGTCTGGCTCTGAGGGATCTTCCTAGATCTCCGACATCTCGTTCTCCAATGATCATTCAGGTTACGTGAAAACATTTACCACTGCTGTTCCAACCCTTCCCTTTAGTTGCTGAGCCGATAGCGTTGACCTATGCGCGACCCGACCATGATGCCTGCCTTCCCTGGGCAGATTGTTTATATATCGCCTGTCAGCAGCCATAGCTGACATCTGGCGTTTAACTGGGGGAAATGGGTATGACTTTAAATGCTACATTTTTTTAAAGCGCTTTGGCCAAACTAGAGTGTATTGTAGATAGCTGGATGGCCAGAACCACGAGCTTTAAAATGACACCAAACACGAATATATTTGACTGTCAAAGCAGACTGCAGTGTTAGTTCAAATACATGCACAATCACAAGTACGGAGACGGATAATTTCCGATTTCACAAAATTTTGCTGTTTTAAACCGCCGTTATTGCAGTCCTGACAGTTTCCATGCACACAGAACAACATGCCACACAAACTACAGCATGCCAGCGTGCACCTCCACTTACTTGAAAGTTTTCGACCTGAACCTGAGAGGAGAGGTGCACGTTTTAATTACTCCACTGAATTGGGGTCAAGAGGTTGGTCATCACACACTGCCAGGTGCGTGTTGAATGCAGGTTGAAGTTTTAACACAGTAATGAATAGTGTACACAGAACTGCACATGTCTGTCAATTTGTTGTGAGCTTCTCTTTCTCTTGGCTGGCCTTCCTCCCTTTGTTTGACTGACAAACACGGAGCAAACGGAACACTGGTGAACAGACAAGGCTGCATCAAAGTTAACCCACATCAGTGCCGCCTTCTCCACATCAGACAGACTGGTTTTCATTATTGTTTTTGATGGAACAGACATCTTCAGTTTTCTCAGCCATGCATAGCACTTTGAGCACATACTGACAGAGAATGGGAGCCCTGGGCTTTGTTTGTTGTTTTTTTTTTGGATTTTTTTGCTGGAATGCCCACCACATGCTCAACACAAAGACTGAAGTCTCTCATTGTGCAAAAATGCAGTGTGTTCATAAACAACAGCCATTGTTCAATTCTACACACAACACTTAACACTAATACGTAAGGAAAGAACTACGATCAAAACAACAAAACTGTTCAGTTCTCTCACAACAGTGCTCTGAGTACAAGACTGAATGATGTGATGTTCAAAGCAGATTATAGTGAGTAACTTATCCTTAAACTTTCACTTAACTTCATACACATCAACGCTTCAGCATCACATATATATTTGGAAACCAGTCTCCAAGTCAACGCAAAAAAAATAAATAAATAGATGAAATAAAACGAGAACAAAAGGATGAGAAAACGATAAAAAAAAAAAAAGGGGGGGGGGGGGAAACAAAAAATCAGCATCAGTGGAATTAGAAGTTTTAACACGTGAAGAATACACGTTTTAACAAAAAAAGTACAGCAGCTGAACACATAGTCACTGCAAAAGTTTGTAATTCTTAGACGTAGCGCGGGCACTTAGAACAAACTTGTAAATCACAAAAAATCAACATCCAGATATCTTAGGTTCCGCGTCTACAGACAGGAGAAGATCGGGTGAAATGATCAAGTTTTAATACAGACAAAGAAGGGATTCATCCGCAGCTACTGCCGTGACCCTGTCTCGACCCCGCATCCCACCCCCTTCCCCACTCTGGAATGCCAGGCTTTGCAGGCCTACAGCTGCTGTCCGCAGGTAAACTAAAGAGAACGATTTGGCCAGTTTTGCACAGCCGTGTTACCTTTAATCCACCCACTGCAGTCCCAATGAGTAAAACAGGTCAAAATCTCACTACTATTGTCCTTTTCACAGATTTCCCTGCGTATTTGTGCAACAATGACATTGTTCCTGTTATTGGACACAGCTTTACCCCTACATCTTTCCATTTGATTATCATGGAAAGGTAACACAGCACATAGCTGGGACTTAACCCCTTAACTGCTCAGTATAATAGCACTTTCGAATAACTGCTTGCCAGGGTAAAATTTAGCTTTTTAGGGTAGGTTCAATAAAATGGTTACTGCTTATTTATTTCTTGACAGATCTCTCAGATTTTTTGCATGTTTTGTTGTTATGCATTGGTCTACAATGTCCTGTCAAAATAACTTGATTATGTTGATAATTAGTATAGCAGAAACTGACATAACTACAAAAAATTACCAAAAAATAACAGCTTTCGAGTATACACAAATACACTGTGCCACACAAAATGAGTCAGAACATTGGAAAAGTGGTTTTACTATTTATTCAACATCAGCACTAACACATGACAGTCATATAAATCCCAAGGAATGTTGCTCTTGATCATAATCTGCTCATAATTGGGAGTACTATTTTTTAGGAAAAAAGGGGCATAATCATGCTTTTTGCAGTATGTTCACTAACATGTACATTACTCATCCACTTATTGAGTTATTTGTTAGATTTTTTGTGGACTTCTTCCTTATACCCTTGTTTACAATTTCACATCATTCTAATTTGATTTTGTTGGTAATGATGATGGTTCACACTAATAACATGTGATAAATCAGTTTTTGTTTTGTTTTCAATTTGAGAGTTTTAGAACAATTCAGCACATAAAAGCCCACTGAACAAAGCAAAATACCTTTTGGTGTTTGCTCAGCAATATTACAAACACCTGGGATTCAAACTGATGTCAATAAATGTCCCTCTGTGTAACAATCTGTATGTTACTGGGGGTACCCCAATTCTACTGGAAAGGGGCATAATTTTACTATTTGGGGTAGGTTCAGTACCGCAATCACTGCTTATTCATTTGTTGACATATGACTTAGATTTTATGGCTTCTCTTTCATTTTACCCCAAGTTATAATGCTATATAACAATAGTGTAATTTTGTTAGCCATTGGGAAGATGGCCAGGGATATAACGGATGGTGGTTTTACAGAAAATAAAAGTTTCTAAAAACATACACATGTTACAACACATAAAACCTGTAAAACACTGACAAAAACTTCTGTTAGTGTTTACTCAACATCACTGTAAGTACACAGTATGGTCCAAATTGTTATAGTATAATATTATACATATTGGTAAATGTTCAAAATGACAACTATGGGAAAAAAAAGTCTGAAGAAAAAAATAAACAATTGTCTGTTCAAAAAGAAAGACCCTCCCCCCACATACACACACACTTGGTATCCATTTGTTATCACATAAAACACTGTGGGAACTGTGTTAGTGTTTCTGAACATATTGTACTCACATTACTGCCATACTGTTCTATAGGAATCCAGCACTTGCGCTTGGACATAATCCTCAGGTTGTCTACATTCGTTACTTCATAACTTTGGGGGATGGTGTTCATTTTTTTGTCTGTCCAAATTGTGGTTCAAAGAAACACACAAGGGGATTCATTCTATACTCCACTTGGTCTTCTTTCACTGATGGCACTCAGTCTTGTCACAGCGTTCACAAAACGGTGAACACACACACAGGTGAGGAAAAAAAAATGCACTGTAGAATGGAAAACTAAGAACACAAAAACAAAAGCACAAAAAAGCAGAAGAAAATGAAATATATATAACTGAGGGGAAAAAAAAAACTAACACAGAAACCCTACTGCCAATACACAAACTTGGTGTGGTAGTCCTTGAAACATTGGCCTAAGCACAATCCAGGCTTGGATGGGCAGGAGGGGCAGTAGTAGCGGGATTCCTTCCGCACTTTTATTTTCTTCGTGCAGACCCGACACGGCTTGGTGGGGTTAGACTTGTTTGGTGTCGGTGGCAGTGGAAATAAAAAGTGGTGTGCACCCACCCTCACCTCGTCATCTGTTTTTCCCTCTTCCACAGCTGGCACCTGATCTGGCCAAATCCAAGAGGTGATGACACTCTCCAAAAAACTTAGGAAAGTGTTACAGGAGTCATCACCTCTTGACTTTTGCAAGATGAATGCATTGCAGGCTGCAACCTGCAGAAAATGGAAAAAACAGTTTTTTTGTCCATTTCATCGACTTACGTGAGCAGTCATATGGGTGAAGCAGCTGATCTTGTTTGTCAACTCCACCCATATTCCTGTTGTAATTCGATGAAACAGACGGACGCATGTTGACACCCCGTCGTCCCCGGTGTGGAATGGGTGCCTCAGTGTGGCCATGCACAGAGGACAGCAGGTGCACCACTTTTGTGCTGTGGTACTTTGTGGCGACGATCTTGTTGTCACCACAAAGAGCAGCTGATGATCCGGGGTCCAGCTTCACTCCAGTAGCTCCTCTGGAATACCCCGGTTCTCCCGGACGGTGCCGCAGGCCAAGGTGTTCCTTTCCAGGAGGTAGAGGTACAGCCGCAGACTACTGTACCAGTTGTCCGTGTAGACATGGTAGCCCTTTTCCAGGAGAGGGGCTACCAAGTACAGCACCATCTTCTCGCTGGCCGAGAGAGTTGGGTTGTCTGCATTTACGGACTCTAGGACAGGCTGCACCTCATTGACGGGGTCCTCCTTTCCAGCATACACCTTGAAGCGGTAGCAGTAGCCACCACTTCCCTTGACACCGCCGTCAGACTCACAGCACAGGTATATTTTGATGCCAAACCGGGCACGTTTCAACGGTATGTATTGACGAAATATCAGTCTACCCTTCCAAAGAAGTAGACTTTCATCAACACATACCGCTTGCCGGGGCTCATACACCTCCTGGAACCTCTCATGCAGATGATCCAGAATAGGACGGATCTTGTAGAGCCGGTCGTACGCTGGATCACCTGGCACTGGCATGGCTGCATTGTTGTTGAAGTGCAGAAACTGAAGAAGAATCTGAAATACAGAGTAAACTTTCAAGATAAGTAAGCAGACCCACAACTGGGCACAACACACACACACACCACACACACACACACACACACACACACACACACACACACACACACACACACACACACACACACACACACACACACACACACACACACAGCCTACACACACACACACAACACACACACACACACACACACACACACACACAGCCTACACACCCCACACCACTACACAAGCACACACTGACAGTATCACACACACTTGAATATATAAAAACACCACACTGGTATAAAAAAGTGCTTTTGTCTTTTACAAAATGAATAAACTTGCATGGAAAACTTACACACAGAAAATAAATAATGCTTATGCACACACGCGCGCGCGCACACACACACACACACACACACACACACACACACACACACACACACACACACACACACACACACACACACACACACACACACACACACATACACACACACACACATTCACACAAGCACACACTGACAGTATCACACACACATGAATATAAAAACACCACACTGGTGTACCAAAAAAGTGCTTTTGTGTTTTACAAAATCAGCAAACTTGTATGGAAAACTTGCAAACAGAAATAAATAATGCGTATGTACACATGTGCACTCACACACACACACACGCACATGCACACACACACACACACACACACACACACACACACACACACACGCACACACACACACAGCCTACACATACACACACACACACACACACACACACACACACATTTACACAAGCACACACTGACAGTATCACACACACTTGAATATATAAAACCACACACACACACACACACACACACACACACACACACACACACACACACACACACACACACACACACAAAATGAATAGTGGAGGGATGAAGAATCAAGTAGTGAAAAAAAGAAAAGAAAAAAAAATAGAGCTACTTGCCTGGAACCGGTTTCTTGTCATGATGGAGCTGAAGACTGGAATTCTGTACAGCACCTTCTTAGACCAGTACAGTTCAATTGAAGGTAGCCGCACAATGCCCATCAGCAGAACCAGGCCCAGAAACTTCCTCATTTCTGCACAGTCGACTTTCTCCCACTTGTTGGCCCTGGAAAACTGTGGAAGATTGGGGTGTGCCTCGAGAAACTGGTCAGCATACAGGTTTGTCTGAATGACGAGATGGTTGACTAGGTCAGAAAAAAATAATTCCAAATAGTCAACCGGCCTAAAATTAGCACAGCTGACCTTCAACCCCGGATTTCCAGTGAAAACTACACCAGGGTTGGGGTGCTGTGCATCAGCTTCTCGCCATTCTCTCACTAGCTGTTGCTGACCACGCCTCACGCCACGCCCCCTGCCGCTTCCACGGGGCCCTCGCCGTCGTCCAGACCCCCTACCACGTCCACGACCCCGTCCCCTCCTGACAGGAGGGGGTGCAGTGCTTGTTGATGGTAGAGGATCCCCCATTTCCTCTTCTTCACCCTCGCTAGCACTGGTTTCCCCACTGCTTTCACTGGGAGCGAACGAAGGATCCACGTCATCACCAGCACCTATCTCCGATAAAAGTGGATGGTGCTGGTTCCCATCCGTCTCCTCCTCATCACTGATGTCAGGATCCGATCCTCCCATGTCTTCTTCTCCACTGTCTTGATCGTTGAATATCTCGTCCAACACATCAAGCGCAGTGTACCGCTTGAAAACAGGTCGAGCCGACGACGTACTAGGTCTCGCTGCCATCTTGAATTCGCTAATCACTGTAACCTCTCAACTCGCGATTTGCATATCCTGTGGTCAGTTACTGGTGACGTGAAGGATATGGGGCTCTTCGCTGATATCAGCAACAGGGTTGGAAACATTTTGCGCAGTCATTTCTTGTGTAGATTTGCTCGCTTTCCGTGACGAGTTTACTACGAGTGGCACTCGTATACGGGCGTGGTGAATTTCGATTTTACTACGAGCGTTACTCGTACCAAGCAGAGAAGAGGTTAAATGTGTAGAACTGTCATTTTCAACATTTTCACATTTTCTTAAAGTTTACAAATCACAGGCTAACACGAAAACAATTACAATAACAACAAACCAACAAGAAAGGGAAAAACAAAAGATGACAATGAAAGGAACAACTACAACAACAAAATTATTCCACTATCATTCGTATTTCAAAATTAACACATTTCTAACCACAACCAACAATTTGTCTACCCCACGAAATTCTGCCTGTGGACTAAAACCGACAAAGTGCGGTCGTGACTACCACTTTCAGTTTTGGCTGTTGCCAGGAACAACAGAAGAAGGTAAGACTATGCCATCCAAAAACTTCAAGGGGAAAGTACTTTCTGAACCTTCTGTAACCAACATTTTTTTGGTCATGGCAAGCAACATTTCTACACCACTGAACAGGTACATGACAAAAACTTCCTGAATGAACTTAGCGCTGATGATGAAAATTCAAGCAATGATTCTGACGGCGATTTTTGCAGCAATTCCATAAAAACACTCAAAAATAGTGATAGTGGGTGTGTCAAATGACAATGATGGTTATGTTCGTTCATTGTTCATGAACACCATGGCAAACAACACTCAGAACATTTGTGGTGGCAGTAAGAGCCTATACATGGGCATGGTCACGTTGATTTAGCAAATATCATTTTGTTTTGCAGCAGGCAATTGCACAATATACCAAGCAATATTTTCACACAATTTCACAGCCTTGGGCAAAACTGTTTAAACGCAAGTAAGAGATTTTATGTGACATAACCAAGACCGTCGACTGCAAATCAAAATTGCTTGGTCCAGAGGCAGCAAATTCAGCAGTACTGCATGGGTAAAAATGTGTTAATTAACAAACAAAAATATTTAGAATCATGACTCACCTCTTTGGGCAGACTGGGATGCTTTTTAGACTCTGATTTTAATGTGCCAACGTAAGGAGAGCCTTCCACACCAAGGATGTCCCCTGCCTCGTTCACTGTGTGTAGCATCATAGGGCCCATGATCTCTCCCTCACTCTGCTCACAATTCAATTCAGAACTTTACCATTCCTGTTATTACAGCAATCTATAATCAAATCTGTCAGTAAACTTTATTATTTACTGAATAAACAACTAAACAAATAAATGTAAAACTACAGAAATCTACAAACAGTACTGAATACTCACCAACTCCTTTCCTCTGAATAGAATTAAAGACAGAGACAAATAATACACAGGCACCATTCATCTGCAATTTGTACTAGCACTCTATGTGCTAGTACTCTAACTTTTAAATACAACCACTGCCAAGTATTAATTCTTTCTCTTTTATCTCTACAACATAAGTTAATCAACAATAAATGGTTGTTTAACCCTTTGAATCCGGCACCCTGTCCACCAGCATCCTGCATTGCCAAGCGTGCTAGCAAAGCAAAAACTTACCCCTTTTATTCCCTCAACATCCACCAGCTTCATGCAGAAAGCTAGGGTGAGGGAACCAAAGGGTTAAGTTCTTGCAGTTGGTGGGCAGGGTGTGAGAGTTAAAAGGTTAATTGAATCAAGTTTCTTACAACTTAAAACCTGATACCCCATATATACAACAGACTACTTGCCCTCATGCATAATTACTGTTTCTAAATGTGCTGTTTTAGCAAGCTGAATCCTCTGTCCTGCGGCTCATTCTGACAAATGCAGTTACTGTAAGATTACTCCTTGGCATAGCTATGACATCCGGAGGTCTATGGATCATAACATTTATGCACATTGTGACCCTAGATATAAAGTCTTCTTCTTCTTCTAATCTGGTAACAAGAATGCTTGTTGGTGGGATTCAAAGGATGCCACAATAGACAGGGCACGGCTGCATTTTCCCAGCCATTCTGCCACCCTTTAGTTGCAAGCCGGCGTCGCCTGCGTGTGCTATTTTTAGCCAGGCAGGGTCACCAAAGTCCGTCAGTGTAGCGAGTCTTTGTGCTCCCACACTAGTGATAAAGAGACGGGTGAAAAGGGTGTGGGGAGTGGAAGGGAAGGGGCGCGCTATTAATAGCCGGCAGAAAGTGGCCAACTAAAGTATCTCGGATTTGTGCGCCGTGAGGATCCTCCATCTCTGCATCCAAGACACAGCAATAAGCACATATATATGCACGTTGCATCAGTTAACGGAGCCATTACAGCGCATGCTATGTTTTTTTGTTTGTTTGTTTTTTTTTTGCTACCTCCTCCTTCCATGATGCTTTAGTGGCGAAGACCACATGCCGTTCCTCTAACTTTTCAACCCACCACTGATACCCCCGGAAGTTATGGGATTGATTTCCTAGGTCCCATCCCTTGAAGACCAATTAGCCTTCTTTCCCTTCTGAAGCCTTGAAGAGAGACTACACTGTTGCTGGGTCACTTCAGTGGAACTCAACAGTGCCTGTTCTGATCCAAATGATGAAGGCCACTGCCCACTAAGCCCACTACTAACAATAGTAATTGCTTGGTCATGGAACAATACCAAGTGATCAAATTCCTGGTAAGAAGGCTTTTACCACATCCATTCAGTGACAGCCCTCGTGAACCAATGACACCAAAAAAAACCAGCCTGAATTTACCTCAAGTAATTGTGAAAATAGTAGCTGTGAAAAGTTTATAATCACGATTACAGCATGCAGATTATTCACTGCCCTTGATGTTCGAAATGACAAAATGTCTTAATTATAAGCTATGTTTGGGAAGAAGCTGAGATCTTTGACCACAAATGAAGTAGATCTTGCGGGGACAGATGTGGTTAGGATGTCAGACTTCTAACAGGAAGGTCCGAGATTGGCCTTGATGGATAAAAGGCTGGGAACATTTTGATCTCCTAATATATATGTTCCTTTTTTGAAGGTAAGATACACACATGCACATGTCATTTACAAGTAACCACGATTACTCCAGTGGTAGGCTGATAAAATACCAGTATAAAAATAGACTAGGTAAAACATAGTCTAGGTAGGGCCTCAGGACCTGGCCAGCTCATGGGTTTTCATGCAGGCTTAAGGCATGTGCCAAGGTCACCATACACATGATGTTAGTGCATATATGGAATTCGTTCCGAGCGCGGAGACATCTTGAGAAACTGAAACTGAAAATGTGACCCGTTCTGACAAAAGGTACAGTAAGTCGGGCGAGGCCTTTTGCTGCTGTGGGCTGAAAACTCTGAACAGGGACACATTTTTCAATTTTGAGTTTTTCTGCATTTTCATGCCCTATAACCACTTTTACACCATGTCCTAACACAATAAAGTCAAATTCAATCGATAAGTATCATTTTTTTGTGTTTTAATTTGTGGTAAGTGCTACTATCTCCTTTCAAAATATTCACAAGTTCCGTAACATTTTGGTGATTAAAGTACGCTTTTCTTAAATTCATTTTTTTCTTTTTGTTGTTTTGGATGGATGGACAATTAAGTAAACAAGGGAAGTATGGAATTTCAGCTGATTTGGTTGATATTTAATGCTTGTTGCTAAGGGGTTTCTGACCATACCCTTTCAATTCGGACCTATTATCTTCAACACAGTTTTTCTCAAAATGGCTGACTTGACCCCTCTCATCTTTGAAAGCCCATAACTTTTTTTGTTTTTGAAGCCTGAAACTCAACTTTAGTACCATTTGAAAGCTGAGATTCTAAACTTTATAGTGATACCAAAACCTAAAAATGTCTAAACTGAGACTTACTGTGCTTTCGTGAGAATGGGTCACAATTGATCTCCCAAATCAACATATGCGCACATCTGCTAGTGCCAAAATCCCCCCTTTCTGCGTATACACACAAAACACACATTCAAAATCCTTCAAGCCATGCAAGTGAACGTGAGCATGCACCCATGAAAATACCCAGCATGCACATGTCATCCAAATGGAGTATGACTGCCTATATGGCGAAGTAAAACATGGCCAGAGACATAAAAGCCCACTCATACAAGTGCATGAGATACTCACATGAGATAGTTGCAGCCCATGAATGCAGAGAAAAGAAACAAAACATTCTCATTGTAACAATGATGGGAGTTTTTTGGTTTGTTTGCTCTTTTCAGCCACTTTAACCCTTTGACTCTCGCACCCTCTCCACCAGCATCCTGCATTTGTCAACCATACTAGCAAAGCAAAAACTTAACCCTTTGACTCCCTCACCCTATCTACCAGCTTCCTGCAGGAAGCTGGTGGATAAGATGAGGGAATCAAAGGGTTAAGTTTTCGCAGTTGGTGGATAGGGTGTGGGAGTCAAAGGGTTACCTAATTTCACAACAAAATACATACCAGAGTGACCATGAACTTGGTCTGACCTCCTACAGGAGTCATAATGTGAACAGGAGGAGGCTGCATGACTGGGTTTCCCATCTGTCCCGGAACAGCCATCATGGGACGGTGACCGTTTACTGTGCCATTAGCTCCTCCCTGCAAAACGTAATTTTTTTTTCATCTGCAACGAGTTGACCTAAATTCTAATCAAACTGGGTATAAAATATGTGATCTCCAGTCTAAATTACATTTGTAGACCATTTGGAAGCCAATACAAGGTTGTTGTTGCACACTCGGCTTCAGCTACTCACTCTAGCGTAACGCCATGGTGTGCGACATCTGAATTACAGAATAACTTTCCTCAGCTGTTCCCACTGCCTGTTAAAATTCACAGGAACAAAGCACCCTTTTTGCCTTTGCAATTCAAAGAAAACAACATCAATGTCTGGACTCTTGTGTATACTTTTCAGCAGGCAGTGCAGACAGCAAAAGAATGTTTTTCCATAATTCAGATGTTGCACACTACGGTGAGTGTGGTTATTCCATAATTCAGATGTTGCAGACTATGATGGGTGTGGGTGTTATTCCATAATTCAGATGTTGCACACTATGATGGGTGTGGGTGTTTTTCCATAATTCAGATGTTGCGCACTATGATGGGTGTGGGTGTTATTCCATAATTCAGATGTTGCACACTATGATGGGTGTGGGTTTTTCCATAATTCAGATGTTGCACACTATGGTGAGTGTGGGTGTTATTCCATAATTCAGATGTTGCGCACTATGATGGGTGTGGGTGTTATTCCATAATTCAGATGTTGCACACTATGGTGAGTGTGGGTGTTATTCCATAATTCAGATGTTGCACACTATGGTGAGTGTGGGTGTTATTCCATAATTCAGATGTTGCACACTATGATGAGTGTGGGTGTTATTCCATAATTCAGATGTTGCACACTACGGTGAGTGTGGGTGTTATTCCATAATTCAGATGTTGCACACTACGGTGAGTGTGGGTGTTATACCATAATTCAGATGTTGCACACTATGGTGAGTATGGGTGTTATTCCATAATTCAGATGTTGTGCACTATGGTGAGTATGGGTGTTATTCCATAATTCAGATGTTGCACACTATGGTGAGTGTGGGTGTTATTCCATAATTCAGATGTTGCACACTATGGTGAGTATGGGTGTTATTCCATAATTCAGATGTTGCACACTATGGTGAGTGTGGGTGTTATTCCATAATTCAGATGTTGCACACTATGGTGAGTATGGGTGTTATTCCATAATTCAGATGTTGCACACTATGGTGAGTATGGGTGTTATTCCATAATTCAGATGTTGCACACTATGGTGAGTGTGAGTGTTATTCCATAATTCAGATGTTGCGCACTATGGTGAGTATGGGTGTTATTCCATAATTCAGATGTTGCGCACTATGGTGAGTGTGGGTGTTATTCCATAATTCAGATGTTGCACACTACGGTGAGTGTGGGTGTTATTCCATAATTCAGATGTTCGCACTATGGTGAGTGTGGGTGTTATTCCATAATTCAGATGTTGCACACTATGGTGAGTGTGGGTGTTATACCATAATTCAATTGTTGCACACTATACTGAGCGTGGGTGTTATTCCATAAATCACATGTTGCACACTACGATGAGTGTGGGTGATTACACCCATTCACTGGCTGTGACAGCACAAACCCATTTCAGGGCAAGGGCAAGATCAAACCTTCAGAGGTGATATTATGACCGTCAGTCTTTGTCGACACCTGTGCTGGTGCAGGTCAAGAATGGGTGGTGATATCACAGCAACCGGAGCACTTGAAAATTTTGTCTGTAAACTCTATAGCCAGAAGCGAGCATACGTCTCAGTGAAAGGAGGCACCAGACCTTCAGACTGCCACCAAACAATGACTCTCTTGTTCTACATCCCAAAGAGAGAACTACCAGGTGGTGATCTGGTAACCCTGCTTGTTGTGTACCATTAGTACACCTCCACCAATGGGCCATATATAGCACAGCCAGATTCCAACCCTCCCAGTGAGAACATTGAGTGGATGACTACACTCCCTGCACCTGAATGTTTCTTTCAATTAACCCTTTTGACTCCCACACCTTATCAGCCAGTTACAAAAACTTAACCCTCTGATTCCCTCACCCTATTCGCCAGTTTCCTGCAACAAACTGGTGGACAGGGTGAGGGAATCAAAGGATTAAGTTTGTTTCACTAGCACTGTTGACAATGCAGAATGCAGGTGGACAGTGTGCGGGAGTGAAAGGGTTAATGAAATGTGCATACAAGAAATACAAAGGCTCTGCACATATCTCTGCCAGAGCTCAGACCGTGTCGATACTGCCGTCTATTACAATAAATTGGGTGTGAAGGAGTGAGACTGGTCCGCTGATGACAATGATACAGACTTGGATCAATTCTGTGATTTATTAACCCCTTGACTGCCTAGAACGTAACTGTCACGTTGTGGTTTTGGTAGTAGCAGGCGCCTAACAACGTGAAATTCACGTTCATTTTTCGTCGGCTTCTCCTGGCAAAACTATAACTAGTATAAGGGAAATAACACTACAAACTGTTTCACTGTTATCTAGGAAGGTAAAATCAGGATTGTAACCCTTTGATTGTTGGCCAATGATTGGCCAGTCACCGTAGTTTTTCTTGGAATTTCTAAGACTTTCGGAGAAACCGATTAGCATATCCAAGATGGCGGACGCTTCAGGCAGCTCGTCCACGTTTGGACTATGTTACCCCCTTTTTGTTCATGGATTACCACATCAATTTTATCTACTTGGACTAGTTGGAGTACAATGAGAACCACACACTTTCCTTTGATATTCAGTGTTCAATAAAACTAAGTTTTGTACTGTTTTCATTGGTTTTATGTTCCATAATATGTGTGTTTATCTTCGAAACTCATTTTTTGGAAAAAAAAAAAAAATTGTTGTCCATACTAATTACAAACAAAACCAAATTATAGTTATATCACATCATAGACAGGGATATAAGGTAAAAATACATGCCAAAAATCTTACAGATCTGCCAGTAAATGAATGAGCAATGCACACTTTAGTAAACACCATAAAAATCAAAATTTTGCTCCAGCAGCAGGAGTTCAAAAATAGCTATTTTTCCGGCAGTCAAGGGGTTAATGAAAGAGGTAATATAGATTTTGAACAATGTAATGACACTCTTAAGCTAAATTTGTACATTTATACGGGAGCTTGGTGTCTTGAGGAGTGAGTTCCTGCTGTTAAACAAACATCTCCCAGACTGACTTTTCGCACTTTACTTTTGCCTCTACAGTCTACTACTGTTCTACCTCAACAATTTAGCGCCGTTTTCATGTTGATGGGTAGCAAGACAACACTTACCATACCAACCACGTGGGTCTGGTCAAATCTGTCACAAAACTCATCCATGACCTGCATGGAGGATGCTAAGGCCTTGCTTTCATCTTCTTTCTGTCGCGCACAGATTTTCTCTGAAATAAACATTTCATTGCAGTAAGTTTCAGCTGACGCACAACACATGATCTGATCTACACCCCATTTTCTCTAAAGATTTCAAAACCCTTCAGGATCATAAAGACATCTCCCCTACCCTACCTCACTACACTCTAACCTCCCCATCAAGCTTCATATTTGGACCATCCTCCAAACCTTACTATGGTTCACACAACAACAAAACAAAAATGTCATCATTTCATAAAATTTTGTCTGATTATGAAGTAAAAATTTCTTCTTACGGAATGAGACATCATAAAATGTTCACGGACAAACATTTTCACCACACAGGAAAATACATAAAACAAAAGATCTGCGTGTGTCATGCCAATGATTTGCGTTAAAATATGTGTCAAATCTTAAGAACACTTTCTCCTTCTTCCGCTCTTCTGTGCATTCACTGCTTTGCTCTTTTACTGATTTTATTTGTTCATTCACTTCTTTTTTCTCCTTCAACAAGATATTTCATTATCACATCTTCTACAAAAGTCACTCATGTCTTTCCCATTTTCTATGATAGGCATTCATGTATTTACTTGTTTATTCATGTATTTCTCCTCTCTTTATTTGTTCGCAAATTTACATTAATCATACAATCTATTCAGCGTTTATTTAATTATCTGGGCTGGATTCTTCCATTCAGACAAAAGATTTTCAAATCAGCTTAACTTCTGAAGTGGAAAAAGAAGGGAAAACTCACCCACGAGACTACCATGGGCCACACGCAGACTATCCATCAACACACTCTCCACAGAGAAGTTGCTCTGGTAATCCCCAGAAGGTGGGTTCCGTTGCAAGAAGTTCTGCAGTAGCCTCTCAAAGTCGTGTGGCAACATGCTGAGCAAAGGCTGGTAGTGGAACCGAGGGTCATCAAAGTTCATCCCTGCAATGACCAGGTCTCGAAGCAATGGGAACAATGGATGAGAGCGATAGGCAGAGTTTCTTTCGTCCAGAATGAGGTTTTGGATGAACTTCTGTTTCATCGAAAACGCTCTAGAAGCAGGACCCAGGTGACTGCCAACGCTCAAGTTTGTGGAGTTGCAGTCTTGATACGGATGATGAAGAGACGAGGACTGTTCATTAATTTGGAGCAAAGCCTGGGGAGTGCGAGAATGGGAACACTGCTGGGTATGTGAGTTCTGTTGTGAGGGGTGTGGTGACTGTAAAGTGTGGGTTGATGGAAGGTGCCCATTCTGTAAGTCATAGGATGAAGAATGTTGATGTGATGGAACAGAATGAGAAAAAGATGACTGGTGTGAATGCATGGGACGAGGTGAGGGGACCTGCTGTGATGGTTGCTGTGACTGCATGGGGCAAGGTGAAGGAAGCTGCTGATGAGACTGTATGCCAGGAGATTCAGGCGGTTGTTGAGGTGGTACGGGATAGGATGAAGGCTGCTTCATCTGAGCAGGATGGGGGAAATGACGAGAGTGAGGTGGTTTATTCCATGAAGGAGGGCAACCTCCTGCAGCGGAAGATATCACAGAATCATGCAACTGAGGCACAAAGTCTTGCGCAGGTCCTTCTACATTACCATTACAATACTGTCCATCACAGTTGTTGACATGTTCACCCCCGCCGATATCCTGCTATAATTGCCGCCTTGTGAGGGCGGTCTGTATCTGTGCCGAATCTGCGCCACAGGTGTTGAAATAGCAGATGGCTGGAAGCCAACTGGCGAGGGAGGAGGCGGCATTGAGTCATTGCTGCCAGGATTCACCATCTGTTGAGATGTATTCATTGTATTTACACGTACATGTTGTTGAGCGCTCATGCTTGTGTTCATGCTCACTTGTTGAGGAGGATTCACAATCTGTTGTGTATTCGTTGTATTTACATGTACATGTTGTTGAGTCTTCATGCTTGTGTTCATGTTAATTTGTTGAGGATTCATGCTTATATTTAAATCTGGCTGTGCACTCATACTTCTATTCTGCTCAGAATTCAGCCTCTCCTGAGTATTCGACTTAGTGTTCAAACCTTGTTGATCTTTTATGCTTCTGTTCAAGTTCTGTCCATGAGTATTCAGCTCTGGTCGAAGGTTCTGAGCTGAAAGAGAGTCCTGTTCACCTGAATTCCCGTGAGCATTACCATACAGATTTTGAGGAGGTTCAATAGGCACGCCATATGTGTAGAAGCTATCACTACCATGCCTATACTGCTGATATGGTTGTGGAGTATTTAATGCCTGCTTTATCATTTGTGGTTGCTGTTTTGCATTCATCTGCTGCTGCTGCAACCTGTTAACATCATTAGTCATTTGTCCTTGGTCTTGTAGAACACAGTGAATTTGACTGACAGGGGGGTTGCGACGATTGTTGGATGAAATGGACTTGGTGTTTGGTGTGTATGAATTGTAACTGGTGCTTGGTGCATATGAACAGTGGTTTGAATTTGATGCATATAAACTATGGCTGGTGTCTGATTCATGTGCACTGTGATTTGTGTTTCGTGCATAAGAACTATGGTTGGTGTTTGGGGCATGTGAACTGCTGCTTGTATTTTGCACATAAGAATTGTGACTGGTATTTGGTACATGGTTAACATTTGGTACATAAGAACCGTCCAAGGTTTTGCTGATATGCTGACTGTTCTGCCCTGGAACATGAACACTATACGGCTCTCCGACATGTGCCCTGTGCTGTTGACTATATGCGTTCGCATGCAAACTCTGCTGCGTGGAGATGTCCGCGCACTGTGAAACATTGAAGTTTGTTTCGCTCTGCATGGTGGTTGGATAATGCACTTTCCCATTGTTCACCCATTTTCCATTCTGGTTGGAGACAGCATAGGCAGAGGATGGCACAGAACCAGAACTAACAACAGACACTTTGACATCTGAATTACAAACAGCTGGTGCTTTTATAGGGTATCCAGCTGAAGAATGACTTGAAAGACTGCCAGAATCCAAACTGTTTGATGGTGGAGGGGTTGGCAATGCACAGCCACTGAGTGTCGTGTATGGGACAACCACTGATTGTGGATCATGACCAAGCTGCTGTCTGCCCTGTGTGTAAGATTTTTCCACAACTGCTGAAGCAGAATCTGCACAAGGAGACTGGTTGTTGGAGTAATGTGTATAATCCTGCATATTCTTATGACCTGAAGCAGATAACAGTGTTGTGTCCAAAAAGTTCTGATGCGTAGTTTCAGTGCTTTTCAAGGCCATAGGCTGGCTTCCACGACTAACATTACCGTTAGAATTTATTGGCTGGAATCCACAACTCCTTACAGTTGTCACAGTTTGGGGAACTGAGGTACTGAGGTCTGTGTGAGTCTTTGAAGATGGTATAGTCACAGAGTGATATCCTGGAGAGGGTGCACAGTGAGCATTTCTGTTCAACTCACTCAAAGCATAACCATCGTTTTGGGCAGAGCAGCCAGCACTTTCCTTTCTGCTGAATTCGTTTGTCACAGAGCCCACACTCTGCGCACAGCCTGCAACACTATGACTGTTCTCCAGCTGTGTTCCTTTCCCTGACCCTCTGATTTGCTGATGATGCAGTTTCTGTCCAGGTGTAGTGGCACTGGGTAGCCGCCACCTCGTCTGTGTAGCAGTACTCATGTTGTTCACAGGAGCAGGTGGTTTGTAAGGTTTGTGATACAGAGACTCTGTGCTTTTATGGTGCTGCTGACGACCAAAGCACGGGCCTGGATGATGCTGAAGGTTAACTTGCAATGGGGACTGTTGTTGCTGGAGGTGGTGATGATGTCGATGGTGCCGGTGGTTTGACGCCGAGGCATTTCTCCTCATTCCTTGCTGGGTGTGATCTACCACAGACTGTCCAGTGGGAGGGGTCGAGGGCACAGGAGAATAATATAGAGTCCCTGATACATACCTCGCAGGAGTCTTGTGGTTGGTCTGTGCACCACTACCACAACCACCACTATTTACAGACCCACTTTCTAACCCCTCTGTCACTTCCACTGTTTGTCTGGGGGAAAAACAACTGGCTCGACTGCTGGGTACTGGCATAACAGCACCACTGATGTTTGCTGCCGACTCTTGGACCTTTCCAGACACATCCTGCCCTCCCAGATCAAACTGCAGTGGGGTAAGAGGAGTCAGAGGTAACTTGAATTCCTGCCCTAGACATGATGAGGATGGTAGTATACAGGAATTGTGTGGCTGTTGTTGATATGACTGCTGCTGTTCTTGTTGCTGCTGAAGCATCTTGGGACTATTCTGCTCTGACGTGGATAAGTGGATCTTCTTTCTCACAGGACTGGTGGAGGTACTGGACAAAGCCGTATTCCCTCCAGCAGATGCAGGAATAAGGGAACCGTTCTGCGACATGTTCTGCCACTCAGCACCGTACATGGTGCCACTCACAAACCCATTCTGACCGCTACTATTGGACGGCGTGGAAATATTGGAGGAGGCAGTGCTAACATTCCTGCCACTACAACCTAGATGAGCAGCCCCTCCACTCATTCCTTCAGCTGTCAAGAAGCTTTGAGAATCATCATTGTGCTCCATAAGGTACTCCACAAAGTCCAGGTCCACCTGGTCGCCTGACTTCATGCCAATGTCTTCATACAGCTCATCCAGAAGCTTGTTGGGCAGTCGCTCAGCTGACTCATTGCCCAGTGCTGCAGGAGGTGATGGGGAGGAGGGTGGGGAGAGTAGGCCCAGGTTCTGTTCTTCCCTGATAGGCTGGAAGAAGTCAGGTGGTGATCGTGAGCGCCGCCCATCTCTGTACTCTACCAACTGTATGACAGAACAAGCACATAGCTTTAGAATACCAGTCATGGAAATTACAAAGGAAGAAGAGGAAGAAAAGTAATTCTGAATAAGGAGAAAAGGAGACAGAAGGAGGATAAGGATGAAGATGGAAAAGGAAGAGGACAGGATGATAAGAAGAGCACTAATGAGGAGGTGGAGGAAGAGAAAGAAAAAAAGGAATAAGACAGGTAAGAGTCAATGACAAAGAGAAGGAGGAGAAGGAAAATGATGATGAAAAAGGATAAGAAGACAAAGATGAACAAGAAGAAGAAAACAAATGATGATGATGATGACGATGACGACGATGATGATGATATGATGATGATAGATGATGAAGTATGTAAATGTAATGCAAGCAACACTGTAACAGAAGATGAAGAAGGAGGCAGCCAATGACTGTGATGATTCTTCTTCTTTCATATTTCATTGACCGTCTACATCGTTCCTGCCTGCTGCCATGGAACATGAGGTCAGATAAGCCACAGTCAGTCGTGTAAAGCCAGAGTCAGTCGTGTCATCAGTTGCTCCACTTCCCAGCGGCGACACTGATTATGACCATGATAAAGTATATATCATAACACCATAAATATTGTTTTTTTCATGTTACTAGTGGTTTGAACAGGAAAGCTGGAGGGAAAGAGAGCACCAGGCAGACCCAGCGAGAAAATATTGGACGGACTTGCAGGGTGGCTGAGGACAGAGAGGGTGGAAGATGTGCTTGCGGCGACAAGGGATAGATGCATATGGAGGGCCATGATCGCCAACGCCATGCAGCAGGGACATGATGATGATGATGATGAGTGGTTTGAATTTTGACATCAAGAAGGACTAACAATCATCTAGGCAGCAGCTCTAAGAACCCATGCTTAATCAATCGCTTCGTGCCAGAAGAAAATCTCCGTCACTTCCATTTACTGCTTGGAGACGTGACGTCGATTTATCGACGGCGGACATTTCGTTTGGGTTTTTTTTACGTCAGAAGCGTCAGTTATAGGTAAAACTCACTGGGAACCGAAACTAGGGTATGTTTACAGCAGTTATTTACCTTAGACCGTTTGTGGCAATGTGAAACAAAAACAACAGTAGCCTTTTTTCAGCGCTACCCACGACATGCGAATTTCGCAAATGGCGTCAAGGAAAGCAAGTCGAACCTCACAATTTTGTAAATATTTTGTGCTCTGGAGCAACTGTATGCAAAAAGTGACAACTACCAGTAATCTTGTGATTTTAAACATCCATGGCATGGAAATTATGTTCTGGACTTCATCTAAAACTGTTTCAGTGTGTTCATATCCATCAAACAAACAAAAATTACCCCCCTTTGGACACCTATTTGGATACCTCATCATTTACAAGTACATGGAATACCATAAATAAAGTAAGATTATTTGTAAAGATCTAATCCTGGTCTTTCTGTATCACTTTACTTTGTTTGTCTACTTTATTTGGTTGTTTTTCTATATCTGTTTAAAATGTGCTAAAAATCATCCAATTGAGGGGGCAGAATGACTCTGAAGACTGCGACTCAATCGAGTTAAAATATTTCACAATAAAACTATCCTTGTGCAGCAACAAAATCAATTCTTGGCCCTGGCAAGCTGGACTTCCAGTTATACAGAATGTTGTCACACACTGGGTGCTGCTTAGTCCTTTGACTCCTGCACCCTGTCTGCCAGCATCTTGCACTGTCAACCATGCCAGCAAAGCAAAAACTTAACCCTGATTCCCTCACCCTATCCACCAGCCTCCTACATTCTTGTCGCTCCTTCGCGGCCATTCCACTTCTATTCTTGTCACATGTTCCCCCTCTAAAACTCCACCTCCATCCCAGGGCTCTTCTTCAGCCCAGGTCAGGAATCCCACACAGAACCCAGAGTTCTAAGACCTTAAATGGCTGGCTTCTCTGTGGGTCTCACTCGGGATGCTCTGCATCTGGACATGGTCTCCTGTGAACACCGTTCTGGCACCCAAGCAGTTTACTCATTGCACTGGTCCTGCTGGCTTCACTGGTATGAAGACAACCTAAAAGAAATCAAGTCAACCCCAATCTCATACATCATCCAGGTAACCAGTTTTCCTGAATTTTCTTTCCATCAATCTCTCCATTTTGGCTTCTTCAATAAAAGTTCACAGATCAGCAGTGTGCACGACTCTCTATCAGATCAGGGCCTCTCCTCCAATATGACACCCTGCTCAGGGATACTGTCTGCTCCACTGTTATCAAGGGTTCTCCAAATCCCAGATGGACACCAGTGTGGTACCTTGTCTTGGTTCTATCTGCGCTACCTCTTCCATCCTAGATCCAATCTGGGATGTTTCTCTCAAGCTTCTCCTTAAGACTGCTTTACTCATTAACCCTTTGACTCCTGCACCATGTCCACCAGCATCCTGCACTGTCAACCAAGCTAGCAAAGCAAAAGCTTAACCCTTTGACTCCCTCACACCCTTCTGATCCACTACCAGCTTCCTGCAGGAAGCTGGTGGATAGGGTGAGGGAGTCAAAGGGTTAAGCTTTTGCAGTTAGTGGATAGCCTTTGGCTGGAGACGCTGTATAGTACCTGCTCTCAGTGGCTTACTTAATGCTATAGCCCCTCCCCCACCACCACCAAATCTCCATGTTACCCTTCTAACATCCCCATCAAACCCCTCTCTTCCATTCTACACCCTGATGATTAGGACCATTTTCTTTGCCTAGTCACAGATCTTCAGAAATATCAAGACAAACCAAAGCCCATCGAGCAGGTCTCTGCTGACTGCTTATCTCTTAGAAGGAGAGCTCTTCGCATCAGGGTCGGCTGGCATCCTCCAGCCAATAAACACTCAGCACTGAGCGGACGACCGTTTTGCAAATGCCATCTTTTTGTAAAGCCGTGAAACTCTCCAATCAGAGTCAAAGTATTTGACCAAGTTGTATCAAGTTAATAATGTTCTTTGGAAAAATCAAAACAAAACTTAAAAAAACAAACTTCTCGAGAG
>JAPXFY010000030.1:34945754-34993254 GCA_030674185.1 Monoplex corrugatus
CAATGATGCAACAAGTTACTGGCATTCATGACCTTAATAGTGAGATAATAATAAATCAATGAAAATTCTCAACAGCCAAGCAAATAGGAGAACATGACAATAAAAAAGACAGAAAGACAGAAGTGCTTGATAGCAAAAGCAAGAGACAGACAGATTGACACTATATAACTATATAGTGACAAGACACTTGAGACTGACCAGACATGACTGTCACAGGGTTCAGTGTTGGCCACTGCACTCTTTGACACCACCAACTCCCTCCAGGCCACTTTGCCTTGATTTTGTGGACAATTTCTTGAATAATTAGGGCACTGATGTTGGTTATGTTCTCGATGTGTGAGACTGGAGATCTGCATATCTTCCTTTTTGCCACTTTTCCTTGAAAGATGGTTGCCATGAGGTCTGTGCTCTTGTTGCGTGACACATGGCCAATGTATTTTAATCTTCTCTTGCTGATGTCTGCTAGTAATCTTCTGGTGGTATCATATTCTTACAGGACACTTTCATTAGTTCTTCTAATTATATTAGCAATGCCGTGCGAACCGAAACGCGACGTCAAATTTGTGGTACCAAAAACTTTAATCGGTGTTTCATTCTTATTTTTTGTCTTATGTGAATAAGAAATGAATAAAGATTTGAATGATTGCCTTTTTATATACTTAGAGCGAAAATGGAATTAGTTATTTGATGAAAAAGTCGAAAATCCGCGCTTCGGGCGCAATCGCGGATATGGTATGCGTTTAGAATCGAAGTTTGTTCGGGATGCTTCACTATTTCGGTCGGTACGGCTATATTTGTGAACCAATCACATTGTAATTTTGCAGCCAATGAGAATTAATGTAACAGAATGATATATCCCGACGACACCTGTGTGTGCCTGTTTCGAACAGAGATCGACGCTTCCAAAGTTTTGCTTTTTTTCATCGGAAAAGTTTGCAGGCAAGTCGCCATTTTTGGAACTTGTCGTCGGCGGGATTCGATTTTACATGCTTTTTTCTATATGCATGTGTAATATGAAATCAATTTGATTTAAAATACGGCCGTACGCCAACTTTTTACATGAGGATCTGTACCAGATCAACGTCGGAATGTGCCGACGCCAGTAGCCTGAGTAGGCCTACAACGCGAAACAGAACGCTGTGCAAGTTTCAGCTCGGCAAGTTTTGCGCTGTCAAAGACTAGATCTAGATCTAGCAATCAACAGATCAAGTTCTGTTTTATCTGTAACATTGTATTTTTCAAGAAAAGGACTACTGCGTTTGAACTCGATTCGGAGTTGTTAGCCGAAGCTTGATTTGTCAACCATTTCCTTCCCGAGGTCATACTAATTCGCATGTCGCTGTGTAGACTTGCTCACCCCATGACGGGCGAGCTTACTACTAAAAATGCTATGTGATCGACGGGCTTCCCGGGGCCGTGGAAAATGGGTTTGCCCAAACAAAGGGATAACCCGCGTCCTCCAACTCTCTCTCTCTCTCTCTCTCTCTCACTCAAATTTTAAATGAATGAATAAACAGATCTAAATAATTTTTTTTTCAAATCAACAAACAATTCTGTGCAAGTCAATGTACTTTCCTTGACATGAATCTCTCTCTCTCTCTCTCTCTCTCTCAGAGAACAAAAAATGAATAAATAACAAAAAATGAATAAATAAGTAAATAGGCCCCAGTACATTCATATCCAAGTCATTGTTAACAGGCATGATCCTCTCTCTTTCTCTCTCTCTGACAACACACACACACACTAATACACACAGATTTAGAATGTCACAAAACAAAATCTTCTGTTCATTGTTTATTGTTATAATATTCTTTATTTAGGTTTTAAAACTGAATAGAAGGCTGTGAGTTGTATTATTTGTAAAGTAGACCACCCATTAGCTTACGTAGTTGTTTCAATTTGTAGTCAGTATCTGGAAAGGATATGCCTATTGTCATTAATTTGTTTTAACGGGAAGATTGCATCTTATTTAGTAGTAGCCTATTATTGATTCGTATTAAAGGGCAAGAGTACACTGGAAACACTTAGCAGGATTGCTCTGCTTTGAGTTTAGGCTTAATGTTAAAGTAATATTGATGTGGAGACTATGCATTATGGTTTCCTTTCCTTTCCAGTCTCTCAATGAATAGTATATATTATGCAGAAATTCATATATTTCTCTATTGTAGGACTAGGAGTTAAGTGACCTGTTCCTGAATGGCGAGTGGTCCCATATCCTCCCAGAAGTTTTCTTTGGACGCTGGCTGTGCTAAGTGTTCGGGGACTTGACTCATCCACAGTCAGTCAGTCAGTTTTCTAAACACTGATGAATAAAATAAAAATCAAATGTACTGTGCAAAAATCTTGTCTGATATGTTTTCCTCTGTGTGTGTGTATGTGTATGTGTTGTATGTGTATGTGTGTGTGTTTAGTTTTTTAGTAGAATATTGATCAGATGATATTTTTGGATAGCCTGCAGCATAAAAGCATGCAGTAATTTTTAATATTTCAACTATTTAAGTGATTCCAGAAGTCATTGATTCTCAGATTTCCTTTTATATGTACAGAAATTGATGAAATATTACAAATTATTCATAAGACTACTGAAGTAGCGAGTCGTGACTTTTTTGGTTTAATTTGCAGTAATAAGACACTTGAACGATGAGCAAAATGATTTTTTATCTATCTCATGAAATGATTATATATCCTTGTTTTGTTTCTAGCTTCATTTTTGTCTGTTATTAATACAATATGGGCAATTATTAATGAAAAACAGATAAAACATGCCAAATATCACATGTTTCCTGTAATAAGACAAAAATGGCTCGTCGCAGAGTTACGATAATGGTTTCATTCAATTCGGCATACAAAAATACATCAACGATCAAAATTTTATGACATTTGGTCCTGTCTGTCTCTCACAATTACAAAATGAATGTCATTTCCAGCAAAATCAGCATACCATGCCATTTGATGGGTTTGTTCTTTGACAGCTGGTCCTTCTTTGTCCCACTAAGACGTGGTACCAAAATTTAAGAAATTTTTGACGCTTCAAATTCGAATATCTCATGAACTAATAGTCCGATCTGAAAAATTTAAACTGCTTTTTACTCAGAACAACAGTATCTTCAAAACCATATAAATCTTTTAACTCAAAACCCAATTTCAATTTTTCATGCGGCATTGCTAATTATATCTGTCCATTTGACACATAGTAGTCTCCAATAAAACCACATCTCTGCTGCCTCAATTCTTCTGCAATCAGCTTTTCTCAGAGTCCAGGTTTCGCAGCCATAGATCAGGCCTAGCCAGATCAAATATTTTAAAAGTAATTTTCAGGCCATTTGGTGTGCTTCTGTCTTTCCAGAAGTTGTTGAGTTGGATCATTTTTTGTTTTGCCATTCCAATTCTTATTTTGATGTTTTGGAGCAGGTTCCATCATCAGTTTTTAAGAATCAAGATATCTAACTTTCACCAACTTTGGCGTTCATGTCTCTTATTATCATGCAAACTTCTCTTTTCGGTATTTTATCCTTAGCAGTTTGAAGGTCACCATAAAATTGTTCTATCTCTGCATCTGACATGGTGGATGTGGGGGCTTATGCCTGGATAAAGTTTCAGACAACTGACTTTGTGATCTGTTTAACAGTTATCAATCAGTCATTGTGTTAATACTGTTATAGCTTTTCAGTGCTGCAGTATGTTGTTTATCCAATATGATGACAACCCCATACAGATCCTTTCTCTTTTCACTGTAAATGATGGTATGCTCACCAATGGTGAACTTTCTCTCACCGCTACACCTGGTCTGGCATAATCCCATGATGATTATACCTGTTCTTCCAAGCTCCGGCAACAGGAGATGAAGCTTTCCCAGTTCAAGCAATGTTTGCACATTCCACGTTTCAATGTTGATGAGCCCTTTCTTTTTCTTTTTGTCCATTTCTACTGAAGAGATTCTACAAGTCTGCTTCCGAAAGTTGCATTCAGATACATACATATCATCAGACTGACCAGAAACATGCATGGCAGACTCTGTCTTTGTTGGCTGGATGCATGAAAAATAACGTTAAGACTGACCAGAAACATGATTAAATATAATTTCTGACTCATCCAGCCAGCAACGACACAGCCTGCCATGCAGCCAACTCCTTGGCCTGCAAAATGTCCCAAAAGGGGATCAGAACACTGTCTCCCCGGCAAGCCAGAAAACTCTTTATCTTTCTTTTCTGTGATGATTTTTAAAGGTAACAAGCTCAGTGACACACACTTCTGCTGCAGTGGCTCATGGCCCAGCACCACAACACTGCAGAGTACTTCAGATCCCACAAAACACACTTTCCGGCAGCTCTGAAAGAAACACAACGCACACGTGCAAATTGACCATTAACATCAGTCAAGCGAGACTGTGATGGCCAGTGAAATCATGTAGTTGGTGGTGTCTAAAACACATCATTACATGCTTCTTATCAGACCCAACTCAGACTGAGGAAGACTAAAACACATGAAAGAAAAGACAATTTATGTTGAGCGTGTGCATGTTTGCCTATGTTTGTATACATATATGTGTATGAAAGAGAGAGACACAAACTGACAAAGAGAGACAGAGAGACAGAGACAGACAGACAAACAAACTGACAGACAAAGACATATAAAGAGAGATACAAACACAGACAGAGACACAGAGAGAGACAGAGAAAAATTAGAATAATCACTAAGTTCTAGTAATAGAGGAAACTCACTCTGCGAAAGGTGGCGCCCACTTCCTGATCCTTGATGTCCTTCTTGTTGAGGACAGAGGAGACAAAGTTTTTGACAGCAGCACAGGGCCTGTCATCCAGGTTATCTTCCTGCAGCAAGGTGAAGCCCCCCTGGTCTTCTTTCTGCTGGTCATGTTCACTGCTTGCCATGGTCATCATTCTTTGTTTCTTTCTGCCATCGTGATCATAAAACAAACTATAACCACTGACTACTAAAGATATGTAAAAGTTGTCCCCTTACCCTGTGGCTGTAGGGGACTGAGACAATAAAGATCTCAGGTTTTCTTGAGACCAGCATTATGAAGGTGGTTCCCACTTCCTCTCCTTTGCTGCTTCATCTTCCCCAATCCTGAATAGGGTCTAGTGCCTGTTACAACTGGGAGGGCTGAAGGCCACTTGCACAAAATTTTTCACATCACAAATAAACGCACACAACCTCATAGAGTGAAGACCGGAAAGTGGGAGTTCCATCTCTACTAGTCTATGCCTACCACATCTCAAGTCTGAGACAGTGAGAGGCCTAGCTGCCACAGACTGACAGAGGTACAGCTCTTGCCTTCAACTTCAAGTCCCAATCTGCCTGCACAAGATTGCGTGGACTTCAATATTTGCTCCCTCGAAAACATTGTGAGTGTGGCTTCCAATTCACTCGGCTGTGAATGGATCGTTATTGTTATTTTATTGTTGTTTAAAGCCCAGCCGATTGCGTAGAGCCATATTAGGGCTAAAACCCTTCAAAACATACAAAACTTCAACAGGAAAAAAAAAGAAAAGAAAAATTATACATATCAACGCATTCGTGCACATAATCTAAGGGAATGCCAAGGTGTTGACCACTCCGTCCAATTTATCTCACAGAGGATTTAAAAAACACACCTGAATACAAACGTAAGCATATCTAAGGATACCAAAACATAATAAAATCTGGCATAAATTATCTAAAATTGCCAAAAATGCATTTGATACATGTACCCAATTATCAATCCTAAGAAAAAGTACATAAGACTTTATCAAACCCATACAAGTGAATGGGCCATTAAGGCAGAAAATGAGAGGTAGAAATGACAGGAAGTAAACGAACAAGGCAGAAGAGAAACAGAGTGACAGAAAACAGTAAATTTGTAGCACAGAATTTCCAGAAGGTGGGTGTATATATTATCATATATGCTGATACTGATAGTATTCTGTGGGTGAACTAGATTGTAGGATATATAGTATTTATACTGAAAGAGCCCCCAGCATCCCCACGCAGGGCTATGAATGGATATCCACCCTGTTCAAAGATAGGGAAGAAAATGCCATGAGGGAGAGGTGATGGCTAGTAGGTTGAGGTCTCTACTATCTCATTTCCCTACAACTTCTGTGTTATGAGACAACCTTTTCCAAGACCATATATGATATAACAAACCACAACCAGTGAAGAATATAAATAACCAATAGAGCGTAAATTATCACAGTACAAAGCAGACAGTGCACTGGATTTGACATTGAGGGTAAGTCACATGAATGACTAGTCTCTTGCACATTCTCATCTGATCTGAAATTTCTTTCAGTTTCTGTATAATACAAGGTCTCTCACTAGAGTTTGTTGATGACTAAGCATTGAAGCAGGCAACTTTTGGCCTCTCCTAAACCTTCATCAGGCTGAATCATTACCTTTTTGCTTTTGTAGCCAAAGTTTATTTTAGTGCAACTGATTGATTGTTACGTTTTGCAAAATACATCATCGTCATCCTGCACTACTTTTCCCGATTTCATAATCTTAATCACTTACTTTTAAAAGTGTGAGTGTGTGTGAGGGAGAGAAAGAGACAGAATATGAAACCATTGAGAGTGAGAGAGACAGAGACTGAGAGAGGAGACAGAGGAGACAGAGATGTGTAATAGTGAGACATTTTGGCATTGTCGAGACTTGGTAAGTATGTTCATATAAAGCAAGTCTACCAGAACAATTAGCAGTTTTATACACACAGATGGTAAGTATTTGGAGCTCTTGAAAGAAAATCATTGTTTCCATTGGATTGTCAGCCACACCTTAACTGTTGGCTAGGTCTGTAGTGGTACTGATTGGTTGATCTTGATGTATGTGTTTTTTTATGTTTTTTTTTTATGATTTGCTTATTTTTTCAAAATTCTGTATTTGTTATTGTTGTACACATATTATGTCTCTTTAGTGTGTTGTGTGTGTGTGTGTGTGTGTGTGTGTGTTGTGTGTGTGTGGTGTGTGTGTGTGTCTGTGTGTGTGTGTGTTGTGTGTGTGTGTGTTGTTTTCTTGGCTTCAGCAGTTCATTGTGAAGGGAAAACACTTTGAAAATATTTAATCCACCCTAACTGAAATTTATGTCGTGAGAGACAAGTGAAGATAATGTGAAAGAAATCGTCAAATAGCGTCTATGCCTTCTAAACTAGTTTCTTTAACGTATCATCTTATCAAATGATGCATTAAATTTGCTCTTGTCTCTCAATTTTCGTTACTTATTGCATACACATTCTCTTCCCCTCCCAATACCTTTATCTCATTTAAGAGATATGTTGCATATTTTCTCTGGTTTTCGTATTTATTTAGAAGCTTCAAACCGTTCAACCAAAACTGACAGATTGGGCAAACGGTCACTAATCTGTAAACACGCTATTGTATCACACTGACTCCCTTCACTGACATGTCTATGGGAAACAAGAGTTGCCTTTCCCAAGATAGCCTAATTTCAGACGAACGTTGCCAGACTCAATCATTGCAGATGAAATCAGTTGGTAGATCAGAAAGTTTGAAAAATCATAATCATAAATCATTACTACAGGAGTCAGAATTGTCACTCGCCCATCAGACTAGTAGTTGTTTTTTTTTTTTTTAACTCGCCCAACAGGATTCTTACTAGCCTTGGGTGACCAGGAAAGTGGATTTCACCAGCCCTGGTAAGTGTAAGTGTGGTGCCCACAAAAAAAAAAAAAAGTGTAAGCGTGCGTGCCCTTGCACATGTGTCACTGTGTGTGGGCATGTGTGTGTTTGCACAGGTCTGCAGTATCTGAATGTGATGAATATGTTCATTCAGTTATATCACTTCACTTGCCTTTGAATTTTTGGATTACTAGTCCTTGTTTTCATTTCTTGATTTGTTGTCTGTTGTTAGGCTACTCAGTACTTGTTCAAAGTAATAATGATCTGTTAGTGTTACTGTAAAACACAATGAATGTGCTTTTGACATGTAGACTACTAATTCCATTATATAAATAGACATCATCATTAATAATAAAATCAACATGTTTTGCTTACAGTCTCCCTCTCTCCCTACCCAACCTCCAATTATGCCCCCTTACCCCCACCCCCTCTCTCTCTCTCTGCAATGAGTAATCATGTTGTACAATTACAAATCTTGATCAATGAGAGGCCGTTTGTCACTACTGAATTTATGCGAGCCATGTCACGTGGGTCGCGTGATACCGTTTGAAGTTGGCAAAAGGCTGCCGCCGTGTAGGCCTACTAGCTTTTTCTAAACGCTAAAGAGAAAATGGCCAAAGGCCCGAAGTCGGCAAAGAGGTCAAGCCTCAAGTTAAAAAGTCTAGAGTCAGTACCGTATACAACAAGTCTGTCACTAGTGTCAGATCTGCCAATCCCTCGTTGGTCAATCTTCTAAACCCAATCAGGTATGTTATCATATCAACCCCCTTCCTCTCCATTACCAAAGCCAGGGGGGGGGGGGGGGAGGAAAAACCGAAAGAGAAATTTCAGGTCGGTTGATATTCTGACAAGACATCCAGACTTAGACTAGGGAGTAGGGCCATAGTAGATAGTATGTAGGATCTGTCACTCGAACCACGACCGACGAAACTGTTTTTTAAATACAAACCAAAACGTCCACAATCGTACAGAAACTTATCTGATACTGTACATAACATTCGATCACAAACTGTACTTTACCTTCAATCTTGAGTCATCGGAACATGATCGCCTGAAAATAAAACATATCAACCAACGTTGTTATCTGGCTTCGTTTGGTCTGTACCTCGTTTAAAGATGGCGGTCAAACACGAGACTTGCCGAGGTTTCCCGAAGCTGTCATCGGCTCTCCGCTGACCCTAACTGGTGGCAACAACCGCTCGATTTCCGCAATCGGAACAGCTGTATGCAAAACAGTACCAAATTTGGAAAATACGTCACATTTGTTTTGATCTTTGATCGGTTGTCGTAAATTTCTGAGACGGGCGCAATAGTCAAGTGGTTAAGATTTTGAACTTACAATCAGAAGGTCTGCTTTCGATCCAGCGTAGGCACAAGAATCATTCAAAAATTTAGAAAATGTCTATTATGACGTAAAAGATTTTTTTTTTCAATGAAAATAGAATAGTTTATGATGAAAACACGACAACTTAAAATCAGTAAATTCAGTATCAGTCTATAATTATTCCTTCGAAGTACGAAAGAGATCCCAAAGTTTTGTCACTTATTTCGCTAATAAAAATGGAAGTCCAACTATTAACTTTCGTGAAATTTTCTGTTCTTCAAAGTACCCTCCCTCAGTTTCAGTTTCCTCGGCCAAGAGTCAAATGCTTTTTGATAGTTTGATTACGATAAGATTTATGTAGCACGCTGTCATTTCACTGCTTTTCCCAAATCCCAAACTTCTTCCCAATCGTATTTTGCTTATAAGTGGAAACAACCAGAAGTTAAGACTGTATGGTGAATGACAAAGAACTTAAATGATTGCTATTGCAAACAGGTCACAGTGACCTTGGTTTTGTGGGTACTTGTGTTGTTATGTAGAAGGAGCCTTTTGCTGGTACACGCATTTGAATGCGACGTACAGGTGGACTGCACAACTTTGGGTCTAAAACACTTTCCACGTAATGTCTAGCAAATCTTCCAGGCAAAACATCAAATGCTACTGAAACCTGTTGGGATATTGAAAACCAGTCTTAGTACAACTGGTCTTTCTTCAATAGCGCCCAACCATATTTCATTGAACTGTTTGTTTGGGATGCCATAGAAGATGATCCACGTTTCGTCACCTGTGATCACGTCATCTGGGGCCCACTAGCTCAAACATTTCAAGCAATTACTTAGAACTCTAAACTCACTGTAGTTCGTTTGCTTGTTCTTTGCTTGTTTGTTTGTTTGTTTGTTCTCAAATGACCAACACAATTCATCCCATCTGTTTGAAGTCCGAAAGTGCCTGTTTCTAAGCAACCAGAGTTCTGCTGCATCTATTTTTGCCACGTCCACTTCCAAGTCACTTAAGTCGTAATAACGTACATCCACAGAGGGAGATATAGAAAAGAGTGAAGTCTAGGAAATTCATATCTATCTGAAGCACAGAATAGACAGGGTATGGCTGAGTTTTGCGTCCCATTGACATCACGTCATACGTGACATACCTTTTCTACTTTGTACAAGATGCATTGTCGTGTAATATCAGTTGGAAATCATTTAACAAGAAAAAGAAACATATGCAGTTAGCCTAACTGAATGAGGGTTGTGACATTTTTAACAAATCGTAAATCAACTGGGTTTTTTTTTTCTGTTCGTTTGTTTGTTTTAGTTTGTTTTTTGTTGTTGTTGTTTCTTTGTTTTTCAGTAGTCTGTATCTTTTAAACTGAGGTTGTGAAGGTTGTTGCTGTTTGTTTGTTTTTCAGTAGTCTGTATCTTTTAAACTGAGGTTGTGAAGATTAATAGAACCCTATCTCAATGTTGTCTCGATTTCAGTCCCATTCTCCAACATGAAATATTGCCTGCTGCCTGCTCTGCCTGCCTGCCTGCCCGCCTGCTGCTCTGTTTTAAAAACAAAAGGAGAAGAATAAAAATAAAAAAAAGAACATTGATTCACATCGACTGAAAACAGGTAGGCCTACCCTATATGCTGTCATTCTGTCTTTCCGTCTGTCGAGTCTGTCTGCTTGTCTGCGTGGTGGTGGTGTGTGTGTGTGTGTGTGTGTGTGTGTGTGTGTGTGTGTGTGTGTGTGTGTGTGTGTGTGTGTGTGTGTGTGTGTGACATGATGTATTAGCAAGATTTTTTTCAACTTTTTCTGGGAGAATCTTTACCACATTTGGGAGAATCTTTGCCACATTTGGATCAAAGGCATAGACCATTCAAGAATCACGAATATTTCAGACCAGGCAATTAATTCCACCGAATTAAAAGGTTTGTTTTGTTTGCTTATCTGTGTGTGTTTGTGCTCACCGTTGGAAGGGAGATAACCGTACTGTGGAACTGTACTGCATTTACTGTTCTAAGTAGTAGCCGCCCCTCGTAATCGTTGTGTTTTTAGAAGTCCTAAATTAATCCTTTGACTACCGCATCCTACCCAACAACTACAAAAACTTAACCCTTTGATTCCCTCATCCTATCCACCAGCTTCCTGCACCCTATCCACCAGCTTTCTGCAGGAGAGGGAATCAAAAGGTAGGAAGCTGGTGGATAAGGAGAGGGAATCAAAGGTTAAGTTTTTGCTTCGCTAGCATGGTTGGTAATACAGGAGGATGCTGGTGGACATCTTCCACCCTCTTTATCCTCAGCCACCCTGCAAGTCCGTCCAAAATTTTCTCCCTGGGTCCACCTGGTGTTCTCTTTCCCTCCAGCTTTCCTGTTGTGACCAGGTGGTATAATTCTCCTTTCCTCATAAATGGCCTATAAATGTTGTCTTTTCCTAATCTTCCTTGTCAATCATGGCCAGCAATAATGTAATGGTTATTAAAGAAATTGGGAGCAGTGCTGGTCATGCTAGTAGTCCCACGCATTGTTCGTGTATTTTGGAAAGTATTTTTGTTTGTGCTCGGTTTGAAGTTGTCATGGTGTTGGCCATGGGTCATGTCTACCTAAAGTTTTAAGATTAAACATTCTCATTATGTATTTTTTTTTGTGATTTTTTTTTATAGGCCAATAAAATCATGTAATTAAAGAACGAATGCTCTAGGTTGGCAATAAAACTGCACTCCGTATTGTTTTCAGTGTGGCTTATCAACTCGATTGTAGCGACAAGATTTTGCAGTTTTGGAGTCAGTAGGTTCCCAAGCAGGCAAATTAAAATGAGCTGCTTTCCGTATTTTCAGAATGGTTCATCATCTCGATCGTTGTAGCATGCCATCCTGCTGCAGTTTAAAGGTGGGGAGAGGTCCTGAGATGCTGTGTCAGAGTGTAGTGGTATGTAACTGCTCAGGTTCGTGTTGGGTAATGAACTGTCATCATCATCATGTGCCCTGCCGCATGGCGTTGGCGATCATGGCCCTCCATATGCATCTATCCCTTGTCGCCACGAGCACATCTTCCACCCTCTCTGTCCTCAGCCACCCTGCAAGTCCGTCCAACATTTTCTCCCTGGGTCTACCTAGTGCTGTCTTCCCCACCATCTCTCTCTTTGTGACCAAGTGCTCCAATTCCCCTTTCCTCAAAAAATGTCCTACATATGTTACTTGTTTTTTTCCTAATCTTCCTTATCAATGATCTTCTTGTGTCTGTCTCCATCAAGACTTCTCGTTTGTTTTCTTTGCTGTCCATGGAACTCTCAACATTCTTCTTAGAAATCACATAATGAACTGTAGAAGTATGTATTGTGTAATTTTACTAAGCCTCAGTTCAAGCACTTCCTTTTTCAACCACGCTTTCTTGAAAAGGAAAGATTGTTTCATATCGACCAGAAAGAGGTATGTTAGTGAACTGAATTTTGCTATTGGTTAAAATCATTTCATTAGTTTCACAAACACGTTTTTCGTCAATCTCCCGTTAAAAAAGAAAAAAGACAGACAGAGAGAGAGAGAGAGAGAGAGAGAGGAGAGAGAGAGAGAGAGAGAGAGAGAGAGAGAGAGAGAGAGAGAGAGAAAGAGAATAGTTTCATATCGACAAGAGGGATGTCTGTATATAAAAACGTGTAAGCAGAATTTCTTCAGCTGTTTCTAGGTGAATCTTTACCAGATTTGGTCAAAGGCGTGGACTTTTGAGGAATTGCGAATGCATAAGTTTCGAAAGGAAGGGGGTGGGGGGGGGGGGGGGGGCGAGGAGAAGGCATGAAATCAGCATTTTTGGAAAAAGACGTGTGTGAACAGCTTTTTCTCGGGAACTTCTAGGAATATTTTGCATTCTGTTTTAACTGTTTCGGCAGTCTACCATCGTCCTCATTTCACGTCAAGTTTTATTTCTTCTGATAACCTACTTCTTCAAGGCCACAAGTAACCTTTGATAAGTACATAATCTAGAGTTTCTGCACTAGGGAGTTTTGAATGTGGAGTTTGGATTTTGTTCTGGAAGAATTCATCACACTCGGACAATTCCACATATGCGCTTCATCCAAATCTGCCAGTAATTATCTGGCAGACCGCCGAAGCTTGCGCAAAACAGTGTATACAGTACAAACTAGACACCATGTGCTACAAAAGCCTCAATAACGCAGCCCCCCGATTACCTGTCAAGCCTACTTGAGATCTATGTTCCCTCACGTACCCTCCGCTCTGCCTCCGATCCTCTGACTTTTCGCTTTCCACGCACTAAGCTCAATACCTATGGTTCACGAGCCTTCTCTGTTTCTGGTCCACTCTCCTGGAACAAACTTCCTCTCTCTGTCCGTCAGCAACCTACTTTTGTCTCCTTCAAGTCCGCTCTCAAAACTCACCTTTTCTCCTCTGCATAAAATCCTGACCTCACTCATCCCCTCTGTAGCCTGTCTCCGCTCGGAGTGGAATCACATTGTAATATATATTTGTTATATAATATGCTCTCTATAATTTTCCATTGCTTTTATTCTTTTTCCCCATTTATAGCCATGTGTGAGTGTGTGTGTGCGTGTGTGTGCGCGCGTGCGTAGGTGTATGTTCAGCGCTTAGATTTGATTTTTATCGAGATTTTGCGCTATATAAATATTGTAATTATTATTATTATTATTATTATAACACAATGCACTGACAAACTCTTGAAATGGTGAGGGGGAGGGGGTGGAACCTATAAAACACTAAGTTTAGCGGTACACCATCAAGGCGATGAAAATGTTAAGATGAGCAGCGAACAGGCCAGGGTTGTTTTTTTATCTTGTGGGCTGGGATTGAAGTCAGAGTATCAGATCTTGAGTCAGTTATCATCATCATCATCATCATCATCATCATCATCAAGTGCCTTGCCACATGGCGTTTGCGATCATGGCCCTCCATATGCATTTATCCCTTGTTACCGCAAGCACATCTTCCACCCTCTCTGTCCTCAGCCACTCTGCATGTCCGTCCAATATTTGTTCCCTGGGTCTTCCTGGTGCTCTTTTCCCTCCAGCTTTCCCGTTGTGACCAGGTGCTCTAATTCCCCTTTCCTCATAAAATGGCCTATAAATGTTGCCTGTCTTTTCCTTATCTTCCTTATGAATGATCTTCTTGTGTCTGCCTCCATCAAGACTGTCTCGTTTGTTTTCTTTGCTGTCCATGGAACTCTCAGCATTCTTCTTAGAAACCACATCTCGGCTGCTTCAATCTTGTCCGGTTTTGCTTGTTGACTATCCATGCCTCACAACCGTATAACATTATCGGTTCTATATAACATTCAAGAACTCTCTTCCTGATGTTAATTGATAGGCATTTGTTGGCTAGAATGCTTTTCATTTTATTGAACGCCGTTTTGGCTTGGCAGATTCTGCTGGTATTTCTGACGTGCATCTGCCGTCTGGTGAGATGATCGTTCCCAGATATTTAAACTTATCAACCTGTATCAAGGTTGTGCCGTTTGCTGTTATTTTGCATGAGTGGGTTTTCATGTTTTTTTACTGATCACCATGACTTCAGGTTGAACCCATAAAACACAAAGTTTTTCACCATCAGAGTGATGAAAATATTAAATGAGCTGCAAACAGGCCAGGGTTTTTTTGTTTTCTTTTATGTTGTGGGCTGGGATTGAAGTCAGAGTATCACATCTCCAGTCAGTGAGTCTATCAAAAGAACCAACCAACTCACGAAAAAAAAACAAAAAAACATGTGGCCCAATGGAGGATTGAACCCACAACCCTGCGTTAACGAGCACGTCGCATTAACGATTGTGCTGATGGGTCATTTCATTTAACTCTTTGACTCCCGCACCTTATCCACCACACCAGCTGCAAAAAAACTTTCCAGGAAGCTGGTGGATAGAGTGAGAGAATCAAAGGGTTAAGTTTTTGTTTTAATTAATAGCATGGTTGGCAATGCAGGATGCTAGTGGACAGGGTGCGGGAGTCAAAGGGTTAAAAAAAAACTGGCCCACAACAGGTTCGAACCGATGACCGCCATGTTATGAACATCGTGCTCTGACAAGGTTTACGGGCCACTGAAATGCAGTGACTGTATAAAATGGCTTGACTATCTTTTTTTAATCCCCCTTTTTAAAAAAAATGGGGAGATTATAAACTTTTCATATCGACAGGTGTATGTGTATGCACGCGTGTGTGTGTGACATCATATGACATCATATTTACTCTATAAAAATTAGAAGAAAAGACTGAAACTTCCCTGCTGCTCCATCCAGTGTGAGAAAAGGAATAAACTGACTAAAATGACATCATATTTACTCAAAAACACATTATGATGTCATTTTAGTCAGTTTATTCCTTTTCTCACTCTGGATGGAGCAGCAGGGAAGTTTCAGTCTTTTTCTCCTAATTTTTGTATCTGATGTTTGTTTGTTTGTTTGTTTGTTTGTGATCTTACGCTTGACAAAGGCCAGTTGGCCGAAAATTTGCGCCTGTCTTGTCTGGTTGTATTAGATACGTGTTCTTATTCTTTTTCTCGTGGGTTTTTGTTGTTGTTGTTGTTGTTGTTGTTTTGTTGTTGTTTTTTGTTTGTTAGTTTGTTTTGTTGTTGTTGTTGTTGTTGTTGTTGTGTGTTTCCTGGTTCCTACTCGGCTGTATAGTCTCAGTCTTCACAATGAGCTCATAGCACACTCAACTGCGGATAGGAGACAGTTCGGGAAGAAAAATATCCCACAATGATTTTGACTGATAGGAATCGAATCCACCTTCCAGTCAGTAGTCCACTGGGCTAACCACAAGGAAAAGAGTGGCAGAATGGTTCAGACGTTCGCCTGCCAATAACTAAACTCGAGGGTCCAGGGTTTGCTCCCCGTAGAAGCCTCGACTTTTCTCCAAAGTTTGACTGGAAAATCGAACTGAACGTCTAGTCCTTCGGAAGGGGACGAAAAACGAGTCGGACCCGTGTGCCTTCTGAGCTGCGCACGCTAAAGATCTCAGGCAGTTGAAAATCGTGAAAGCGGGGCACTGCCCGGCTGCCTTGGTATAAAACATTGAAGAGATAGTTGATTTCCCAGGTCGCACTCCTTGAAGACCAACTACCTTCTGCCTTTTGAAGTGTAGGTTAAAAAAAAGTGAATATGAATATGAACTTGAATCGAGGAAGAGGGATGTGCGCCGCCCTCGTAGTGCTGGCCCCGGGAAAAGTTGAGGTCTCTTCCATCTCACTCCCCTACGACCCCAGGGTTATGGAACTCTCTAGGTAGGGACCTTAGGACCTGGCCAGCTCTATGGGTTTATGTGGGCTTGGCCCTTGATCATTCTGGATCTTCTCCATCACATGGCGCCTGTGACGTTAGTGCATATGGAATTCATTCCGATCGCGGAGATTTGAGAAACTGAAACTGAGCTAACCACCTGCACTGCAGCGACCATCTGGGAATTTTTCATGTGTAATAGTTTTTGTGTAAAAAGGGATATTCTTAGAATGACCATACTATATTGGGATTCTCTTTTTCGGTGTTTTTGTTTGTTTGTTTGTTTTTTAAAAGAGATTGCTTCATACGAACCGGAGAGAGGTCTGTGTCTGTGTTGAAAAAATCAATTTAAAAGATTTTTTCCCCCGTTTTGTTTGTTTGTTTGTTTGTTTTTGAGTCGACCTTTACTTTCAAATTCTGGTCAACCTGTGACCTGTTAAGGAGTCGCAACAACCAAGTTTGGTCGATAAAGTTTCAAGATCAAGGTTACACCAGAGAAAAAAAAACGAACAGAGAAAAACGTTTTAAAAACCAGCACATTTGAAGATTTCAGAACACTGACAATATTTTACATCTGTTTTCACTATTGTGACAATCTTATCATTGTCCTTGATGCACGTCACATTATATTTCAACCAGTTTCTTCAAGAGCATTGTGACCCTGAATAATAGTCATTTGGATTTTCTGTTAAGATTTAGTGTATGGAAAGGGAGTTGTTAGAATAGTTTGACCGTGTATACGGAGACCTGAATAATACATGTCTGGATTTTGTTAAGATTTAGTGTATGGAAAGGGAGATTGTTAGAATAGTTTGACCGTGTATGAAAAGGCAGATTGATGTAAAATGGTTTGATCATCTTGTTTTTTTTTCATGGAGGTTAGAGGTAGGATGGGGATGTAAGCTTAATTAAGACTGATGCGAGTGATCCGAGGGATTGTGCGTAATGTGTAGGCCTCTGTTTCTTTGTAACAATACATCGGGATTTTTCGGCTGTTTACAAATGGATTCTTCGTCCTTTTTCTTTCTTTCTTTTTTCTTTCTTTCTTTTTTTTTCCTTTTTTTTTTTTGTTTTTGTTTTTTTGTTTTTTGTTTTGTTTTGTTTGTTTCTTGTTTTTGTTTGTTTGTTTGTTTGTTTGTTTCTGGTCAGTGAGTGGTTGCCAAATGCAGACTCTTAGGTGTGGTCCATATGGCTGAAATATTTTATCCGCCATTCGACGACAGCTTTAATTGTTTCAAGACGTTGAGGGTTCTTTTGAACCTGTTCATCGTTCAAGATGACTAAACTACTATGGCGTGTGCGGCACTGGCTTGTGTAGCAGTGTATGGCCTTCGCGAAATACATTTCTTCGCGAAGGCCACGAGCAGTGGCAAGTGGTGTAGTGGTAGGCCTACGTAGGCTGGCTGTTTTTTCTGGTCGTCGAGTCGGCTTTTAAAGCTGTTTTCTGGGGGTAAGTTGCAAAATTGCATGGTAGACATTTCTGTACTTTGTCATCCTGTTTGCAAAGAAGCCACTGCGAAGGTTCAGCTAACAATGTCTTTTGGCAAACGTCATGGAATGTCCTCTTGTTTCTCTGCTACTGATCAGTGAAAAGGGAGAACCAAACTCAGATTCCAGGGTTCGCTCCCCGTAGAGGCCTTGACTTTTCTCCTCAGTTTGACCGGAAAGTCAAACTGAACGTCTAGTCATTCGAAAGGGGACGAAAAAGGAGTCAGACCCATGTGCCTTATGGCTGCGCACGCTAAAGATCCTACGGCAGTTGAAAATCGTGAAGAGCAGGGCATTGCCCTTGGTAAAAAACATTGGAGAGATAGGGCTGATTTCCCAGGTCCAACTGCTTGAAAACCAATCAGCCTTTTTATCTTTCTGGAGTCTTGGTAAAAACAAAGGTGACTATGAATATGAATTTGAATCTAGGGAGAGGGTATGGGCGCCGCCCTCGTGGTGCTGGCCCCGGGAAAAGTTGAGGTCTCTGCCACCTCACTCCCCTAGGACCTCAGGGTTATGGAACTATCTAGGTAGGACCTCAGGACCTGGCCAGCTCGTGGGTTTATGTGCAGGCTTAAGGCTTGTGCCGTGATCATTCTGGATCTTCTCCATCACATGGCATCTATGACGTTAGTGCATATGGAATTCATTCCGAGAGCGGAGACGTCATCTTGAGAAACTGAAACTGAAGTGAAGACGTTGTGTCTCTGGACATTATACAGATCATGTAGTAATTGTATACGTGTATCATGTCACCCTTCAGTCTGCGATGCTCTAGGCGAGCCAGTTGATGTGCAGCTGGTCTCTCTGACTAAAGCGTGTCACGTAAGGGTATTTTTTTTATTTGGTTCAGTTTTTAAGTCGACACCCACTTCAGGTGATATGACCGACGAGGATAACCATCTCAGGGAAGTGGGGAAGGAGGATCTGTCTAATCCTATACTGACACCACTAGAACAACAGTAACGTTAAGATGGGACAGTGAGAAGGCCAGTTTTAATGTAGCACACCCCGGGATTCGAATGCACAACCATTAGCATGTGGATCCGACGCTCAAACCAACGTAAGGGTAAGTTTGCTGCCTGTCTTTTAACACTCAATTCAACAGTAAATGGCCATCCTCAGAGATGGGGCATACCAGGTTCTTCTATAGATGGATAAACGTCTCCTCTTGTTAGGTGATCAAATGTCTTCCTGATGATGCCCAGCTGGCCCGTACGTTTCTAACGGATCACTGAATCTGAAATTTTCGGTATTTCCTGTTTTTATGACACACAGAACATGTCAAAAGCTCCCTCGAAAAAAGGGAGTTTGTTAGTGTGGCTTGATTATCTGGACTTTTTAAACGTTTGGTAGTGGTACTAGCAATTAAGTCACCGAGTTCGGCACTGTCGGTGTCTGCTTACTACACTGAAAGAATGTTTGTGGTTCAGTATAACATTTTCTAGTTTAAAAAAAAACAACCTGAAAATAATGAAACGTTTCATTTCATTGAGGATGTCTCTGCTGTTCTTGGGCACATTTTTCTTAAAAACAATAGGCCTACTATGATCATATATTATGTTTCTGAGAGATCACTGAATCTGAGTTTTTCGGTGTTTCCTGTGTTTTTATGACACACAGATCATGGCAAAAGCTCCCTCGAAAAGGGGAGTTTGTTAGTATGGCTTGATTATCTGAACTTTTTAAATGTATGATTGTGGTACTAGAAGTTAAGTCACCGAGTTCGGCTCTGTCGGTGTCTGCTTACTACACTGAAGGAATGTTTGTGGTTCAGTATAACATTTTTTTAGTTTAAAAAAAACAACAACCTGGAAATAATGAAACGTTTCATTTCATTGAGGATGTCTCTGCTGTTCTTGGGCACATTTTTCTTAAAAACGATACTATGATCATATATTATGTTTCTGAGGGATCACTGAATCTGAGTTTTTCGGTGTTTCCTGTGTTTTTATGACACACAGATCATGGCAAAAGCTCCCTTGAAAAAGGGAGTTTGTTAGTATGGCTTGATTATCTGAACTTTTTAAATGTATGATTGTGGTACTAGAAGTTAAGTCACCGAGTTCGGCTCTGTCGGTGTCTGCTTATACTACACTGAAGGAATGTTTGTGGTTCAGTATAACATTTTCTAGTTTTAAAAAAACCCTGGAAATAATGAAACGTTTCATTTCATTGAGGATGTCTCTGCTGTTCTTGGGCACATTTTTCTTAAAAACAATAGGCCTACTATGATCATATATTATGTTTCTGAGAGATCACTGAATCTGAGTTTTTCGGTGTTTCCTGTGTTTTTATGACACACAGATCATGGCAAAAGCTCCCTCGAAAAGGGGAGTTTGTTAGTATGGCTTGATTATCTGAACTTTTTAAATGTATGATTGTGGTACTAGAAGTTAAGTCACCGAGTTCGGCTCTGTCGGTGTCTGCTTACTACACTGAAGGAATGTTTGTGGTTCAGTAACACATTTTCTAGTTTAAAAAAAAACAACAACCTGGAAATAATGAAACGTTTCATTTCATTGAGGATGTCTCTGCTGTTCTTGGGCACATTTTTTCTTAAAAACGATACTATGATCATATATTATGTTTCTGAGGGATCACTGAATCTGAGTTTTTCGGTGTTTCCTGTGTTTTTATGACACACAGATCATGGCAAAAGCTCCTTTGAAAAAGGGAGTTTGTTAGTATGGCTTGATTATCTAGACTTTTTAAACGTATGGTAGTAGTACGAGCAGGTAAGTCGCCGAGTTCAGCACTGTCGGTGTCTGTTTACTAAACTGAAGGGATGTTTTGTGGTTCAGTAAAACATTTTCTAGTTTTAAAAAAACTGGAAATAATGAAACGTTTCATTTCATTGAGGATTTCTCAGCTGTTCATGGCCAGACTCTTGTTAAAAACAACACTATGATCAAAATATTACGTTTCTGGGGGATCATTGAATCTGATGTTTTTATTGTTGGTATTTCCTGTTTTTATGACACGTCGAACGTGTCTAAAGCTCGCTTGTCCAAGGGGCTGTGTTAGTATGGCTAGATTATCTGGACTTTTTAAACGTTTGGTAGTAGTAGCCTACTAGGAGTTAAGTTGCCAAGTTCCGCACTGTCGGTGTCTGCTTACTACACTGAAGGGGTGTGTTGTGGTTTAGTGTTTTAGCTGTGGCAATGTTGTCACTATATGTATGACTGTGTGGTTGCACAAGATGTATCTGGTATTGTCTTCGTCGTGTTGCAACACACACACACACACACACACACACACACACACACACACACACACACACACACACACACACACACACACACACACATACATACACACACACACAACACACACACACACACACACACACACACACGAGAGAGAGAGAGGGGGGGGGGAGAGAGAGAGAGAGAGAGAGCGCGCACAAAATCACAAACATGATAAATCACAGACACAGTAGGTATGTTTTCAGTTTGTTTATTTAGTTTAGTTTAGTTTTATTATGTCATTTTATGTTTACGAATTTTCAGGTATTAAAAAGATTTTTACTTTCCATACACAGAAATTTCTTTCAATGTTTAAAGTATTATTTTGGTTGATTTTAACGTGGTTTAACAACAATGTTTAGTGTTTAGAAAACGATGTTCAATTTTTTTTCTATATTTACTAATTCTTTTTTTTTTTCATTTATTTAACTATTTATTTTTCATTTTGTTTTATTTTCATTTATTTGTTTATTTATTTATTTATTTATCTATTTATTTATGTTTATTTATTTATTTATCTATTTATTTATTTATTTCATTTTATTAATCAGTGTTATTGTTGTTGATAATGACCAAATTATTTATCGAATTGAATGCGGAAACCCCAAAAGAACTTTAACGAGTCATAGATGTTTGCTGTCATCACTCTCTAGAATTTCCCTTTTATCACCAAGTTTTGAGGTTTTAGTTGTTTATTATTATTATTGTTATTATTATTATTTTATTATCATTATTATTATTATTGTTGTTGTTGTTGTTGCTGCCATCATTGTTGATTAGCTTGATAGTATTATCATTATTATTATTATCATCATCATTACTGTTACTATCATTGTTTTTGTTGTTGCAGTCGTCATTGATCAGCTTAAAATCAAACGGTGGTTTGTGTAACTAAAACCACGAAATATGTACCAGTAACACGTTTTTGTTTGTTTGTTTGTTTTTTATTTACATCATCAGATCTAAAACGCAAAATCAAGTAGGCTATTACCTAAATGTATTTTTGTTTTGTCATTCAAATATTAACCAGATTTTTTTCCAGTCCACAATTTTCTCACACCAGTGCAAACCTCTCTAATTAATATTCCATGATTAGGCCTATTTTTTAAAGTCATATCTCGTGCACCTGAACCATTTTCGACCACAGAAGACATTAGGGCATCACGTACAAGTTTTAAACTACAAGAACACTTGTTTCCAAACTAAAACTTAGACGTGTAGAGTCTTAATTTTGAAACCATCATATTTTCAGTGACACATTTTTTTATTCTCTTTTTTTTTTTTCTCTGATAGACGTGTTATTTTAGTTATGATCATATTTCAAATGTTTGTTCACTCAGTGACAACAAATTTGCTGATAACTAAAATGCACTTTTGAAATTACTTTATCAGGTCAAATCTACCAAGATGAGGTTTAAAACATGAATGCCCACATCATATAAACAGTCCCAAGTTTTACTTCATACAGGAAAATTGTCGAATTCAAATGAAATAAACATAAACGAACAAACAAACAAAACAAAATCTAAGATTCAGTTTGTATTTCCCATAGAATGATGAGAAATACAAACTGAATCTTAGTTATTATGGCAATGTATCAAATCAGATATATCTGGATACTTTGTTTTAGTATACTTGTATCACGTTCTAAGCATAATTTATAATCAATCAAACCAATCACACATTTCCCACATTTACATTCATAAATGCAAGGTTTTACAAGGCTATAGTTTCATGTATCATGGTAAAGCTTAACAGGTAAACTGTCTATTCAGTATACTTACACAGACATACAAATTCAAACTCAAATGTGAAGCAAGTAGAGGGCCTAAAACAAGTTTGGTTTATGTATCGAAGCCATGGTAAACAATGTACCAAATCAGTATTCAGTTCAGTCAGATTGAAAACTAAGTGTTCAGTTCAGTCAGATTGAAAACTAAGTGTTCAGTTCAGTCAGATTGAAAACTAAGTGTTCAGTTCAGTCAGATTGAAAACTAAGTGTTCAGTTCAGTCAGATTGAAAACTAAGTGTTCAGTTCAGTCAGATTGAAAACTAAGTGTTCAGTTCAGTCAGATTGAAAACTAAGTGTTCAGTTCAGTCAGATTGAAAACTAAGTGTTCAGTTCAATCAGATTGAAAACTAAGTGTTCAGTTCAGTCAGATTGAAAAAGGAAATTTTCCTTCTAAAATTACGTTTAATCTAACATACTTACCGTGGCTCACAAATGCAATAAGCGGCAGCGGTTTGGCGGCAGCGGTTTGCCAATTCTGCCTCGTAACAATAAAGTCCGAAGGGACAGTAACTCTGAGAGTGTCTACGTCTTGCGCATGCGCAGGTGCTCTTCCTCTTTTCGAGGAGACCTTGACCTTGACCCTGACTGTGGCTAGAAGGAACCAGGAAGGCGGGGAGGTCGGGAGGGACTCTGCGTGAGCCACGGTAAGTATGTTAGATTAAACGTAATTTTAGAAGGAAAATTTCCTTTTAATTACACATACTATACCGTGGCTCACAAATGCAGAATAGCACTACCCGGATGGAGGGCTTACCTGGTTAACGCCTGGAGGAATGGCAGGAGTCAGGGCGTGTGGCTGAGATGGGGTGTTGGGCCCCCACAGCGGAAGCGATACCCCTGGACCCATCTTCGCGCAGACGGGAGACGTCGCGCAGGTAGAACTGGATGAAAGTGCCCGGGGAACGCCAGTACGCGGCGTCTAGGACGTTTTGGATGCTGGCATTGTGGATGACTGCCAGCGAAGAAGCCCATGCTCTGATCTCATGGGGCCTTGGGGAGAAGACAGCTAGCTCGGCGCTCGACCTGGCATACGCAGCCTTGATGACTTCCCTCAGCCATCGAGAGATGGACGTGCGTCTAATGTCCTTTCTATAGTTTTCGTTGTAAGAGAGAAAAAGGTGGCGCCGCTGCTGGCGAGAAGATTTCGTCCGCTTTCTGTACGCTCGCAGTGCGCGAACCGGGCAGAGAGTGCGATCCTCGTCGTCCGGAGCGAGGATAGACGTGAGGGGATGGATGTGGATGGCCGGCGAAGGAGAACCTGGAGACTGGTTCTTGGCCAAGAATTCCGGGAGTAGGCGGAGAGACATCGAGCCATCAGGTTCGAGAGCAACATCTCCGGGGAGACCACTAAGGGCGTGCACTTCGCTGCAGCGCCTCCCCGATGCGAGAGAGACGAGAAAGGCCGTCTTGAAAGAGAGGAACTTCAGGGAACACTCCCTGATGGGTTCGTAAGGGGGGAGTCTAAGGGATGAGAGGACGAGAAAGAGATCCCACGCCGGGGTTCGGCGGGGGTTCCTGGCTTCCTGGAGAGAAGCCCCTCTGACGAGATTCCGCAATAAGGATCGTGCTCAAAGGACGGACCACCCAACTGACGGATGGTGGTGCAGATGGCCGCCCTGTGGACCTTCACTGAGGATGCGGAAAGCTTTTTCTCTGTGGACAGAAAGCCGAGGTAGTTGGCCAACTGCAAGCGAGAGGGTGAATGGGGTGACACCTCATTTGAGGTGCACCAAGAGACCCAGCCATTCCAGTGGGCATTGTACACCCCCTGTGTGCCCGGCCTGTGAGCTTGCTGCACAAGGCCGATTACGGCCGGGGACAGGCCTAATGAAGACATCGAGTCCCGCACAGCATCCAGGCGTGAAGGTTTAGAACGTCTGGATTGCCGTGCGGAATGCCTGACCTGGGTTGGAGGATGGAGCGGCTCGATACCGCGAGTTTTAGCGGCGGCACATGGGACAGGTGCAGAAGTTCTGGGTACCATGCCTGTGCTGGCCATTTGGGTGCGACAAGGATTAATGTCGCTGCGTCCTCCCTGGCTTTCCTCAGCACTTTCCCCATAATGGGGAACGGGGGAAAGGCATAGCCGATGAGGTTCGACCATGGAATGGATAGGGCATCTACAGCCCAGGCCGCTGGGTCCGGAACTGGAGAGACGTACAAAGGGAGGCGGTGATTGAACCTGGTGGCAAAGAGGTCCACGTGTGGTTTGAACCATGCTGCCCATACTGGCTCCAGGACTGCATGGACCAGTGTCCATTCCGATGGAAGAATCATGTGGGATCTGCTGAGAGAGTCCGCAAGTATGTTGATCTTCCCCGGGACATGCTTTGCTGAGAGCTGAATCGAGTGTTCCTCGCACCAGATGAGGAGCTGTTCCGCTCTCCGAGACAAGGAGTGGGAGCGGGCGCCCCCTTGCTTGTTGATGTAACAAGCTACTGTGGTGTTGTCCGTGTTGATGCGGACATGTTTTCCCTTCAGAAAGGGGAGAAACTCCCCGAGTGCCAGGCAAACTGCCTCCAGTTCCAACATGTTTATGTGGCAGGGCATGAGGTCGGTCGACCACCGACCTGCGGCTGTCAGCGTGCCGACATGGGCTCCCCACCCGGAGGTGGACGCGTCCGTGAACAAGTGCTCCTGAGGAGGGGGCAGTGTGATGGGGACTCCCTGGGCCAGGCGTGACTGGGAGCGCCATTTGGTCACTGCTGATATGAACCAAGGGCCCAGGTGGACCGGGAGGTCCCATGGCTGAAGCGACTGTGACCAACGCTTCCTGAAGCCGCGTTGGAATTGCCGCTTGAGAAGACGACCCAGTGGCACTAGGGGTGCCAGCGACTCCATAAGGCCCAGTAGGGAGGCCAGCTTCCTTGCTGGCGCTTGGAGTTGGGGGAGCAGTTGGGCTAAGAGGCCCTGAAGGCGCAGTAAGCGCTGGGGAGACGGGGTGACCCTCCACTTGGAGGTGTCGAAGGACATGCCCAGGAACTGGAATTGTTTGGAGGGAGTTAGGTCCGACTTCTCCTCGTTGCAGACAAAGCCCAGGTTGTGACAGAGTTGCAGGACCTGGGATGCTTGTTGCGCACACTGTTCTTTGGAGGAGGCGAGTAGAAGCCAATCGTCTAGATAGGCCTTGAGGTGGATGCCCTTCTCCCGAACATGCATGCAGAGTTCCCTCGCCACCTTCGTGAAGAGCCAAGGGGCGGGTGCCAGACCGAAGGGCAGTGCCCTGAATTGGAAGATCCGGTTCCTCCAGACGAATCTGAGGTACTTCCTGTCCCTGGGGTGAATGAGGAGATGGAAGTATGCATCCTTGAGGTCGATGGATATCCCCCAGTCGCCCGGGTGCAAGGCCTCGCGGATGGACATAGGGGTCTCCATACGGAAATGGAGGACGCGGAGGAACCGGTTTAGGGAGGAGAGGTCCAGGACGGGCCTCCAGCCCCCCGAAGTTTTGGGGACCACAAAGATGCGTCCATAGAATCCCGGGGACGCAGCGAAGGAAACTTCCTCCGTAGCCCCCTTGGCTAACATCGAAAGAACCTCCTGATCCAGGGCCTGCGAGGCCGAGCGATCTTGAGGAAGTGCGAAAGCAGGGGGAGAGAGCGTGAGAGGAGCCTTCCTTGGGCCCCAAGGAAGGCGGAACCCCGACCTGATCACCCGCAGGGCCCACGGGCTGGCGGGCAGCCTCTCCCACGCGTCGATGTGTCTGGAGAGACTGCCCACAGGATCGCCCGTGGGGGGTGATGGCCTCAGGCCGGGGGTGAGTCATTGGGGGTTGGCCGGCTGAGAGGGAGCCGGCCTGCGGGCCTTAGGCCGGGCCACCGGCCTGCCCGAATGCTGTTGCGGTCTCCTGTGCCCTTGGGGCCTGGGATCGGCCCGAAACTTGGTGTGGGTGGGCCTGTTTGGCGGGTAGGCCGCTGGAGCCGGGCGCTTCACGGCAGGGCGAGAGGGCCTCGAATGGAGGGCGAGGTCCCTTTTTATGTCCGCCTGGTGCTTCAGGACGGCCTGAACATGGTTCCCGAAGAGGGAGCCCGGCTGGATGGGCACCGCGCGCAAGGAGGCCCTTGCCGACGGTGAGGTGGCAACCGAGGATGCCGCGAGAATGGCATCCCGCCTCGCCATGACGGCGTTCAGATACGTGCGTGCTTGCGATTCGGCCACGGATCTGAGCCCCTGCGCCATGGCCTGGATAAAGGCCACGATGGTTGCCTGGTCAGGCGCCTGGCGGAGCGTGAAGGACTGCTGGTTGGGGTCCTTCAGGGCTTCCCCTAGGCCGCCCAAGAATGAGTCCAGGGCGGAGGTTGCCGCCAGCCCCCGTCTCGCGTTCTCCTCCCATTCCATCAAGCATTTCTCCGTGATGGAGATATGCTGCGGCTGGGCCCGAGAGCGATCGTTCACAAGGAGGAGGTTCTCCTGTGTGAGCGAGAGGGGAGCGTCAGGGATAGGCCCATGGGCCATGAAGGGCTTCCGCTGGAAGGGGAGCGGTGCCGGCTTCAGGAATTTCCTGAAGGGCAAGGCTCCCGGGAAGTCAGGCACAGATCCTGGAACGAAATCTTGTGCCTCTTTCCCCCTGGCGGTGTCCTGGGCTTGCCTGAGGCAGTCAGCCACCATGTCGGACTGTTTTAGCAAGGAGGCCCGTGGGGCTGAGGTAGGGTGAGCGCTGAAAAGGCGCTCGGCCGAGCCAAGCTTGGGAGCCTTGGGCTCTGGCACAGTGGACACCGCCTCCGGTGTGAGTTGTGCCAGCCGGTCCATGGCATCCTGGAAGCAGAATGCCATGTGGGCAGGGGCCTCATCCTCTGAGGCCGAGTCCGAGTCCTCTGGCCCGCCTATGGAGGGGGCGAGAGTCTGCGGAGAGTCTGACCGGGGTGCCACGGTTGTGGGACCCGGGTCAGAGCCCCCAGGAGGCAGCCCCGGTGTTGTGTCCAACACGGGTGGTGCCGGGGGGCTGGGCAGGGTGAGTCCTGCGCTGGTGGGGCGCCGGGCATAAAGCCGGGCCACCACGTGCATCCCGTGGCCGAGGCCGGGGGAAATCCCAAGGATGGGTGCCACGGTACCATGTGCGGTGCCATGGGATGCGGCATGGGCTGAGCCCAAGGGGCATCAGGACCCTGACCCCATGAAGGGTAGGGCCTGGCCCGGTCCCCAGTGCCCAAAGGGCCAGCCTGCTGGGGGCGGCTAGGCATGTGCCAAGGCGCCCAAGTGCTCTGTCCGGAATGGGACAGAGATGTGGCAGCCCGCCATGGGTCGCTTGGTAGTTGCCAAGGCGCCCAAGTGCTCTGTCCGGAATGGGACAGAGAGGTTGTGGCGGGTGCAGCAGCAGGCTGTGGGGGAGGAAGGGAGACAACCGGGGCGGATCGACGATCTGACGCCCGTAAGGGTGGGGTTGTCTCCCTTGGCCCACCTGGCGAACCAGGGGGTGTCCCGCCTGGCGAACCAGGGGGTGAGCCGGTTCCGCTCACATTACGGTCCATCTTGCCTCCCGAAGGAGACCCATGCCCAATGCGCCCATCAGCCATGGAGGCTGAAACAGTACCAGCAGAACCGGAGTTAAGCTGTACGAAGGGGGCGAGCACAGAATCGACAGAACCGGAGTTGAGTCGATCACCGTGCCGGGCAGTGTGAGGGCCGTAAAATGCCGAAAATTCAACTGAGCCGGAGCTGAGTTGAGGGCTCGTGGTCACCGCAACCGAACCGTAGCTGGGTTGCGATGACTTGTCGATAGTGCGAAAGAGAGAAGACGTAAAAGGGAGAGACGAAGTTGACGAGAGAGCGGTTTGTGCACCGGTGGAACCACCCCTTTGTGGGTTTGAGAATTCGGCGGACGAAATCTTCTTAACCCTCGCTTTGCCACCCAATCGCTTCACATAAGTTTCTCCCTTAAACGAAAACATAGGCAAGACACAAAAACAACAACGACAATCGATCGATCGCGTAGCGAAATCGAAAAATACTTAGCTGCTCAGAGCGTACGAGGCGAGCTGGAAGATGGCTGCCGAGAAAAGAGGAAGAGCACCTGCGCATGCGCAAGACGTAGACACTCTCAGAGTTACTGTCCCTTCGGACTTTATTGTTACGAGGCAGAATTGGCAAACCGCTGCCGCCAAACCGCTGCCGCTTATTGCATTTGTGAGCCACGGTATAGTATGTGTAATTAAACTAAGTGTTCAGTTCAGTCAGATTGAAAACTAAGTGTTCAGTTCAGTCAGATTGAAAACTAAGTGTTCAGTTCAGTCAGATTGAAAACTAAGTGTTCAGTTCAGTCAGATTGAAAACTAAGTGTTCAGTTCAGTCAGATTGAAAACTAAGTGTTCAGTTCAGTCAGATTGAAAACTAAGTGTTCAGTTCAATCAGATTGAAAACTAAGTGTTCAGTTCAGTCAGATTGAAAACTAAGTGTTCAGTTCAGTCAGATTGAAAACTAAGTGTTCAGTTCAGTCAGATTGAAAACTAAGTGTTCAGTTCAGTCAGATTGAAAACTAATTCAGTTCAGTCAGATTGAAAACGAACTTTTCTTTTTTGTACATGGGCTCATTTTCAGAATAATGTTTAACACATATACGTAAAATAAAATCAAAGGTGTGTATTTACAAAGAGAAAACAAAAACAAACAAACAAAGAAAAGTAATAAACATAATTGAGAAATATCATGGAATGCGTATGAACAATACAACAACAGATTAAGATTCTAAAAAATAATAATAATAATAATAATAAGGAAAGGTAACCACAGTCACATTACCCTGCTGGTTCACATGGATAGTGAGGTGCTACAGACCTCATATTTGAGTCAGCTTGTTTGAAGGCGAGTCCCAATTCTTCCTTTGCTGCTTAGCCATCCACAACCCTTAACAAGGTTAGGTACCCACAATTGGATGAACTGGACGCCGTTTTCTCCACCAAGGTCGAACACATGCTCTCAGATCAGCAGCTTTAGCTTTACCTCTGTGCCAACCAGGCCAAACAATGATACTACTGAAACTGACAGACTGCAGCATGAAAATTAACGCTGTAATTTCTAGGTTTTTAAACACACGACAATAAATTCATTACTGTACAAGAATCCAAAGTTTTAATAAGTTTAACAATAAATAAACTAATTTTGTACAGGAATCGCAAGGTTTCAGAAGCTTAACCGTTTTACTTACGCACCCTGTCCACCGGTATCCTGCATTGTCAACCATGCTATCAAAGCAAAAACTTAACCCTCTGACTCCCTCACCCTATCCATCAGCTTCCTGCAGGACGCTGGTGGATAGGGTGATGGAGTCGAAGGGTTAAGTTTCTGCAGATGGTGAATAGGGTGCAGGAGTCTAAAGGTAAAGAATAAAGAAACAAAATTGGTACAGGAGTCTAGGTTTTAAGATGCTCGATTAACAATTCTATCGGAAGTTGGGTTTTAAGATGTTTAGCAATAAAGAAACTAATCATTGTAGCCTACATGAATATAACTTACATATTATCTTTTTTACAGTTGTTGAACACGACACAGAACAAACATGAACAGCACAATCCTAAATATGATGGAAACAAAGAAAACAAGGCATGCAAAAATACTTTTACGAAAACTGTTACACCATACAAAGTCACACAAGACAGGATACTTAGACAGGCAATGGAAAGCTAAAAAATTGATCCTGAATAGTTTTAATTAATAAGAAATTCAAACCAAGTAGGAATGTGTGAACGGCAGCTAAACAGAAAATCATTCATTCTTAATATTCAGTTCGTTAAAAAACTTCCATGCTTGTCATTTTCTTTGTAATAAATATAATTATACAAGCTCAAATTGATTACAGATTTCGTATTCAAACTGATTTACAGATTTTGTATTCATACGACATGTTGCATAGTTTTGTATAATTTCTTTTCACGAGAAATCAGCGAGATACCATCATAATTTCTTACTTCAAAATGAAATGTTTAATTCTAAAGTATTACTGCATCATGTAACAAACTGAATGATGTTCAAAAAGATAATAAAGGAACTACTCTTCCGCAACTGAAACAAATTTGAAATAATGCCTTAGACACGAAAAAAGATTACGATGTATCGATTACTGACAACAACAGATCATGTGCCCTTGAGCGTTTCAAATAAGGAATTATGACTGATGATTTAACTGTTAAGTCATGTACATAAAAATAACGCTACACACGAAAAAATAAGTTTGACCTCATTAAGCTATCAAACATTAAAAAATATAATGTACCACATGTAAAATACAGAAAATGGAAAGAAACAAACAGATCACCACACTGAGATTATAGGGAAATCAAATTTGAAATTATTCAAGGAAAATTCAATGGGCAGGTACTTCTCTACATGCTCCACATATATTTGGATTAAAAACAAGCAACAAGCAGAGCAAAGCACAGATAATAAGAAGTATTCAACATTACTGAAAAATTCCTTATTTGAAATGCTCAAGGGCGCACGATCGCTGAAAACACAAAAGAAATGAGTTCTCTACTAGTACTGCTTACTATTTGGCAATTCATTTAAACACACACACACACACACACACACACACACACACACACACACACACACACACACACACACACACACACACACACACACACACACACACACACACCACACACACTCACACACACGCATACACATACACACACACACACACGCATGTACGCCACACATACGAACACACATCCTTACATACACAGCACGTACGACTATGTATTAGAGAAACTTTGAACATGTTTAAGGGTATTATGAAAAATAATACGCCAATCACAAACTGCGATATCATCATCGAGATTAAGGTGGGGGGGGAGGGGGGGGGGAGAACTAGGAGAAATATTACATTTTTCTTGAAGTCAAACAGCAAAGACATCATTTACATTTAAACTACTATTTGTACAAGATGTTCAGTTCAATATAATCTTATTTGTCCCACAAGAGAAACTGTTCAATATCCAGACATCTCACATGCACAGCTTTTTGTTTTTGTTATTTTTATTTAAAGCCCAGCCGACTGCGTAGAGCTATATCAGGGCCATAACCGTTTCAAAACATACACAATTCTGTAATAGGGGAAAAAAAAAAAAAAATTAAGTACACATATCAATGCATTCGGGCACATAATCTAAGGAGATGCCCCCGGCGTTGACCACTCTGTCCAATTTATCGCCCTGGGGATTTAAAAAACTTACCTGAATACAACCTGAAACATAAGGACACAAAAACATATCTAAAAGCGGGCCTAAATTACCTAAAATTGCTTCCGCATATCTCACCTCCCTAGAGCCAAAAATGCATTTGATACATGTATGCCTACCCAGTTATCACTCCTAAGAGAAAGTAAGTAAGACTTTATTAAACACATACAGGTGAATAGACCAACAAGGCAGAAAATGATAGTAAGAAATGATAGAAAGCAAAGGAGTAAGAAAGAAACAAAGAGAGTGACAGAGAAGAGGAAATTTCGAGCACAGAATTTCCAGAAGGTGGGGATACTATTTATACTGTAAGAGCCCCTGGCATCCCACATAGGTGTATGAACAGCTTTAAAAAAAGACATTCAAACAATTAATAATCAATTTAAAACGTAACGTCAAATACATTTCAGTATGGTCATATTTTCTTGTTTCAGTTTCATTCATAAATAAACAAAAACAAACATATTTAACCTTTACACAAAGTTTAAAACACAAAATCAAAGTCATTTCAAGAATTCAAATAACTATTTCCATACTCTGGATATGTCCATAGTCAGGATTAGAAACAAAGTGAATACAGGTATTGTTAAAACTTGGCAAAACCAAACAATACCTACTAAACGAAAATCAGTTCAGTATCACTTGTGATTGGATGAAAATGCCACAATACGTCGTACAACGATTTATAAACTCGAGCTTTGATCTGATTAGATTTGGTATATTACAACCCATATTTAAAATGCTAATTATGATTTACTAAAGAGTAGTCTCTTTATTTCTGTCATCGCATTTCCATTTTTGTCCACATCTACTCTACGAAACAAAAATACACAAACAAAAACCCACCAAAAAATAACCAGAAAACGGATGAACAATAACGAACGCCATATAAACAAATCACAATTAATGACTTAGATAAACTTATCACACTTAACCCTTTGACTCCCGCACCCTATCCACCAGCTGCAAAAATTAAACCCCGTGACTCCTCACCCTATGGATAGGGCGTGGGTGTCAAAGGGTTAAGATTTTGCTTTGCAATCACTGGTAACGATGCAGGATGCTAGTGGATAGGGTGAGGGAGTGAAAGAGTTAACGACTGACCTGATTTGAAACAAGTGTGGTTATTCATAAACTGGAAGTTTGAAAGGATGTAAGGATGTTTATTAACTGGAAGTTTGAAAGTATACTTTCAAACTTCTAGTTAATAAACAACCACATTTGATACAGTGGCATAATAAGGCAGAATGTTCCAAATTTACCCGACAAAATTTATCCTACTCAACATGACGTGGTTTTCACAGTAAGTTCAATTTTCTTTGGCTTACAATAGACTTTAATCAAAACACAGAATCTGACAAATTCAACCTGTATAATGTTCTCTCACTTACGAATCATTCATTACAACTCATGGCTTACACAAGGTTCGTATGTTTTCTAATGTAAGTTTCCTAATGACAAATCAAATTTAACTTATTATTAGTGACTAGGTTTTATTCATTTGACAAGACCAGACTCAAATCAACGTTTGAGTATTATTATAATCAACGTTTGAGTATTATTTTCTTTATTCATGACTAGAAACTTCTTCAAACAGGTCTGAAACGAAATTTTATTCATCTACTTACTAGGCCTACTATCAGGCTCCGTTTTTTCTTTTCTCTCTCTCTCTCTCTTTCTTTTGGTTTTTGTTTGTTTTTGTTTTTTATTTTTGTTTGTTTGTTTGTTTGTTTTTCATTTTATTCATTACAACCATGTCTACATGGTAAGCTGCAATAAACTTCGGTCAGTGCCAAGTTTTAATCTTTATTCGAGTTTACAAGTGTTTAAATTGCCTTTCCAATTTCTTTTCTGTAATCAATGTCTAGATTTTTTTTAAATCACATTTTCCCCTTAATCCATGTCCAGAACCACACACAGAAATAATTCAATTGCATAAACGCATAAAAACAAACATTATTATTCAATTATATAAACACATAAAAAAAAAACATACGACGTTAAACCATTCTTCTTAAAAAGGTTTCCAATCACTACAGTAAAACAGTTTTTAATCATAACTTTTTTTTTTTAAATCTTGACCAACTCAAACAATGTTTATCATAACGAAGTCGTTAAAGTATCAGTGTGCATGTCACTACAGAACTCGTGTACGTGTTCAATACCATACGGTTTTCTAGAAAACCCGTTTATGCTACAATCGCTTCCGTTACTAAACTCCGCTTTGAAAAGCATCTGTTTACTTCTATTTTTACTTAAAATTTAATACCAGTTAGCACTGATTCGCTTTTTTTCCCTATTCAACACAATTCACTTTTCAGCTTATCTTATTTATTCATTTATTCATCTTTTTAAAATGGCCTTATGACCAGTTTTAAATGTTCATCATACACATTTAAACAGTCATGGTTTTTATATTGTCCATTCAAGTTCACAACTTTTTTTAAAGACATTCTTAACCAAAATTATCATAGACGTTAAAATAACAAATTCTGCTTAAAATCAAGTTGAATCTGCGGTATAATTTACATCAAATTCACGGTAGGGCCTACATCCATGGATTAAACAACTTTTCAAACACACGCAACTATTATTATTAAAAGACATTGACAAGTTTTTTTTACACGTGACTGAGCCAATGGAATTCTTTCTGATTCCCAAGGAGTTTTTGTTACTTATATCATTTACCATTATCGTCACCATTATATAGTTATAATAAGTGTTATTTATTTATTTATTTATTTATTATTTTTTTCATTGTTGTTGTTAATGTTGTTGTTGTCATCATCGTCATTATAATTATCATTTTCAACACGAAAACCACAATGCAAACAGTAATTCAGATTTGTTTTCTGTTGTTTCAGTCTTCTTGTTGCATCTTCATCATCATCATCATTATTGTTATTATTATTGTTATTATCATTATTATTATTATATTATTATTATTATTATTGGTGTTGTTATCATCATCATTATTATCATTATCAATTTTAATACAAACAATGCAAACACTTTAATAGCAATGCAGATTTACTTAGTTCTGTTTTTTTTTTTTTTTTTTTTTTTTTTTTTTTTTTTTTTTTTTGTTTCTTCAAAATAGACATTCGTTTTCTGTTAGACGAGTCTTTTTGTTTTGGTTTTGTTGTTGTTTTTGCTTTTTGGTTTTGGTTTCTTTTTTGTTTTTTGACATTCTTATATTACCGGTACCAAGCTAAAAATGGTCAACAATCAATCAAAGGATTGCTTGAACACTAATGACCAAGTCTTCATATCTATATTTGCGATGACCACAGAACTTCACTCTTTTTATCATAACGAATTTAACGCAGTATTTATTTGAAGCAAGTATTTCTTAACCAACTCCTGAACAGTCTTGATCGAACGAATTAGGCATAGCCAAGTCTTGCATAAGCATTTTTGTTTGTGAAGTTTGAAACAAAGGAATTTTTTTCCTAATACTACAAGGTTTAAGAAACAAGTATCATCATATCCATCGTTATTATCATTGTTATTACTATTAATTGTTATTATTACTTATTATAATTATCATTTCTTCAATTATCATTAAAATAGAAGGAAAAAAGACTATATCGTCAACAGTGGCAATACCGTTTTACTTCGTTTTATTGCGAAATTCTTTTTTAGAAAATCAGTTGAAATTTGTTTTTCGATGATCATACAAGTGCACCTTAATTATCAATGACCAAGTCTTCACAAAAACGTTTCCAATGACTCCAAACTTTAAACATACGTTCAATGCAGTTTTACTGTAACCACCCCAACTCAATTGTTATCAGTACCCAGTCCTTTTTATCATAATCAACCTTTTAACACAATTTTTCTCATACGGTAACCATGTCTTTAATAAATATCTGTGTACAAATGATCACAGAACTTAAACATATGTTCAATATACTTCTTACAGCATGTCTGTGTTTATGAAGTCGGGTTTAGAAAGCATCTGTTCACTTTTATGTTTACTTATTCATTACCATCAAACATCGGTTTGGAGTATTCAACCCCTCTTTTAGTTAACTTGTTCATGTATTATATATTCAACTTTTTTAGGGTGGCCTTATGACCAGTTTTAAAAGTTCTACATATTCAAATTGTCATGATGATGTACAGTTATTCATCGATTCAACTTCACCTAAACCATCAATACAGACTTAAATTTCCATGGTCAAATTCAGAACACTTGTGGGACATTCTTAATCAGAATTATCATCAAACTTAGAAATACTTATTTATGATACAATCCAATTTAATAATGTGATATAACCACAATTAAAACCTCTTTTCATACAAACACAAATACTAATTTGAATAAGGCTGACATGACAAAACAAGTGCATCTCTTTCTGCTATCACGGTGTTTTTGTATTCATGTCATCATATCATTGTTATCATTATTTACTATTACTGTTGTTGTTGTTATCATCATCAACATCATCATATTTTCAACTATTATTATAATTATTAAAACGCAAGATGCAAACAAGACAATGCAAACAACATTCCTGTTATACTGTGTTTTGTCATCACAAAATAAAACTCGTTTGCTCTTTTTTTTTTTTTTCCAAATTGAAATTTGTTTTTCAATCAACAACCGAAGCGTAGCTTAATTTTCGATGTTTTTCATATCTATGTTTCCAATCACCAAAGATCATAAATATGTGCGGTACACCTTTATGTCATAACCAGTTCTGTTCAGTACACCTTTTTGTCATAACCAGTTCTGTTCAGTACACTTTCTTTCTTGTCATAAACAATTCTGTTCAGTACATCTTTTTGTCATAACCAATTCTGTTCAGTACACCTTTTTGTCAAAACCAGTTCCGTTCAGTACACCTTTTTGTCATAACCATTCTGTTCAGTACACCTTTTTGTCATAACCAGTTCTGTTCAGTACACTTTCTTTCTTGTCATAACCAATTCTGTTCAGTACACCTTCTTGTCATAACCAATTCTGTCCAGTACACCTTTCTGTTATAACCAGTTCTGTTCAGTAGGCCTACACCTTTTTGTCATAGCCAATTCTGTTCAGTACACATTTTTTGTCACAACCAATTTTATTCAGTACACCTTTTTTGTCCATAACCAGTTCTGTTCAGTACATCTTTTTTGTCATAACCAGTTCTGTTCAGCACACATTTTTTGTCATAACCAATTCTGTTCAGTACACCCTTTTGTCATAACCAGTTCTATTCAGTACACATTTTCGTCATAACCAGTTCTGTTCAGTACACATTTTTGTCATAACCTGTTCTGTTCAGTACACCTTTTTTGTCATAACCAATTCTGTTCAGTACACCTTTTTTGTCATAACCAATTCTGTTCAGTACACCTTTTTGTCATAACCAGTTCTGTTCAGTACACCTTTTTGTCATAACCAGTTCTGTTCAGTACACCTTTTTTGTCATAACCAATTCTGTTCAGTACACCTTTTGTCATAACCAGTTCTGTTCAGTACACATTTTTGTCATAACCAGTTCTGTTCAGTACACCTTTTTTGTCATAACCAATTCTGTTCAGTACACCTTTTTTGTCATAACCAATTCTGTTCAGTACACCTTTTTGTCATAACCAGTTCTGTTCAGTACACCTTTTTGTCATAACCAGTTCTGTTCAGTACACCTTTTTGTCATAACCACTTCTGTTCAGCATACTTTTTTGTCATAACCAGTTCTGTTCAGTACACCTTTTTTGCCATAACCAGTTCTTTCAGTACACCTTTTTTGCCATAACTAGTTCTGTTCAGTACACCTTTTTTGTCATAACCAATTCTGTTCAGTACACCTTTTTTGTCATAACCAGTTCTGTTCAGTAGACTTTTTTAAAAATCATAACCAGTTCTGTTCAGTAGACCTTTTCTGTCATAACCAGTTCTGTTCAGTAGACTTTTTTTTAAATCATAACCATTTCTGTTCAGTAGACCTTTTCTGTCATAACCAGTTCTGTTCAGTAGACCTTTTCTGTCATAACCAGTTCTGTTCAGTACACATTTTTTGTCATAACCAATTCTGTTCAGTACACCTTTTTTGTCATAACCAATTCTGTTCAGTAGACCTTTTCTATCATAATCAATTCTGTTCAGTACACCTTTTTTGTCATAATCAATTCTGTTCAGTACACCTTTTTTGTCATAATCAATTCTGTTCAGTACAAATTTTTGTCACAACCAATTCTGTTCACTACACCTTTTCTGTTGTAACCAATGCTGTGCAGTACACATTTTTGTCATAACCAGTTCTGTTCAGCACACATTTTTTGTCATAATCAATTCTGTTCTGTACACCTTTTTTGCCATAACCAATTCTATTCAGTACACCTTTTTGTCATAACCAGTTCTGTTTAGTACCTTTTCGTCATAACCAATTCTGTTCAGTATATATTTTTGTCATAACCAGTTCTGTTCAGTACACCTTTTTTGTCATAACCAGTTCTGTTCAGTACACCTTTTTTGTCATAACCAGTTCTGTTCAGTACACCTTTTTTGTCATAACCAGTTCTGTTCAGTACACCTTTTTGTCATAACCAGTTCTGTTCAGTACACCTTTTTTGTCATAACCAGTTCTGTTCAGTACACCTTTCTGTCATAACCAGTTCTATTCAGTACACCTTTTTTGTCATAACCAGTTCTATTCAGTACACCTTTTTTGTCATAACCATTTCTATTGAGTACACCTTTTTGTCATAACCAGTTCTATTCAGTACACCTTTTTTGTCATAACCATTTCTATTGAGTAGACCTTTTTGTCATAACCAGTTCTGTTCAGTACACCTTTTTGTCACAACCAGTTCTGTTTAGTACACCTTTTTGTCATAACAGTTCTGTTCAGTACAACACCTTTTTTGTCATAACCAATTCTATTCAGTACACATTTGTCATAACCAGTTCTATTGAGTACACCTTTTTATCATAACCAATTCTATTCAGTACACCTTTTTGTCATAACTAGTTCTATTGAGTACATCTTTTTGTCATAACCAATTCTATTCATATTCAGTAGGCTACACTTTTTTTTGTCATAACCGATTCTATTCAGTACACCTTTTTGTCATAACCAATTCTACTCAGTACACCTTTTTTGTCATAACCGATTCTATTCAGTACACCTTTTTGTCATAACCAATTCTACTCGGTACATCTTTTTGTCATAACCAGTTCTGTTCAGTACGCCTTCGTGTCATAACCAGTTCTGTTCAGTACACCTTTTTTGTCATAACCAGTTCTGTTCAGTACACCTTCTTGTCATAACCAGTTTTGTTCAGTACACCTTTCTGTCATAACCAGTTCTATTCAGTACATCTTTTTGTCATAACCAGTTCTGTTCAGTACACATTTTTGTCATAACCAGTTCTGTTCAGTACAACACCTTTTTTGTCATAACCAGTTCTATTGAGTACATCTTTTTGTCATAACCAATTCTATTCAGTACACCTTTTTGTCATAACTAGTTCTATTGAGTACATCTTTTTGTCATAACCAATTCTATTCAGTACACCTTTTTGTCATAACCAGTTCTGTTCAGTAAACCTTTGTGTCCTAACCAATTCTGTTCAGTACACCTTTTTGTCATAACCAATTCTGTTCAGTACACCTTTTTGTCACAGCTAATTCTGTTCAGTACACCTTTTTTGTCAGAACCAATTCTATTCAGTACACCTTTTTGTCATAACCAGTTCTGTTCAGTAAACCTTTGTGTCTAACCAATTCTATTCAGTACACCTTTTTTTGTCATAACCAATTCTACTCAGTACACCTTTTTTGTCATAACCTGTTCTATTCAGTACATCTTTTTGTCATAACCAGTTCTGTTCAGTACACCTTTTTTGTCAGAACCAATTCTGTTCAGTACATCGTTTTGTCATAACCAGTTCTGTTCAGTACACATTTTTGTCATAACCAATTATGTTCAGTACATCGTTTTGTCATAACCAATTATGTTCAGTACACCTTTTTGTCTAACCAATTATGTTCAGTACATCGTTTTGTCATAACCAATTATGTTCAGTACACCTTTTTGTCATAACCAATTCTGTTCAGTACACATTTTTTGTCAGAACCAATTCTGTTCAGTACACCTTTTTTGTCAGAACCAATTCTGTTCAGTACACCTTTTTTGTCAGAACCAATTCTGTTCAGTACACCTTTTTTGTCAGAACCAATTCTGTTCAGTACACCTTTTTTGTCAGAACCAATTCTGTTCAGTACATCGTTTTGTCATAACCAATTATGTTCAGTACACCTTTTTGTCATAACCAATTCTGTTCCGTACACCTTTTTGTCATAACCAATTATGTTCAGTACACCTTTTTGTCATAACCAATTATGTTCAGTACACCTTTTTGTCATAACCAATTATGTTCAGTACACCTTTTTGTCATAACCAGTTCTGTTCATTACAACTTCTTGTCACAGCTAATTCTGTCCAGTACACACCTTTTTTCTAATAACCAATTCTGTTCAGTACATCGTTTTGTCATAACCAATTATGTTCAGTACACCTTTTTTGTCATTAACCAATTATGTTCAGTACACCTTTTTGTCATAACCAATTATGTTCAGTACACCTTTTTGTCATAACCAATTATGTTCAGTACACCTTTTTGTCATAACCAATTATGTTCAGTACACCTTTTTGTCATAACCAATTATGTTCAGTACACCTTTTTTGTCACAGCCAATTCAGTTCAGTATACCTTTTTTTGTCATTAACCAATTCTGTTCAGTAGGCCTACACCTTTTTGTCAAAACCAGTTCTGTTCAGTACACCTTTTTGGCCATAACCATTTCTGTTCAGTACACCTTTTTTGTCATAATTGGTTGTCATAACCAATTCTGTTCAGTACATCTTTTTGTTATAACCAGTTCTGTTCACTACACCTTTTTGTCATAACCAATTCTGTTCAATACACCTTTCTTGTCATAACGTCTCTATTCAGTACACCTGTTTTTGTTGTTGTTGTCATAAACCAATTCTACTCAGTACACCTTTTTTGTCATAACCATTTCTTTTCAATACACCTTTTTTGTCATAACCAATTCTGTTCTGTACAACCTTTTTGCCATAATCAATTCTGTTCAGTACACCTTTTTTTTGTTTTGTTATTACCAATTCTGTTCAGTACATCTTTCTTGCCATAACCAATTCTGTACACCATTTTTGCCATAACCATTTCTGTTCAGTAGAACTTTTTTTTTTAATCATAACCAGTTCTGTTCAGTACAACTTTTTTTGTCATAACCAATTCTGTTCTGTACACCTTTTCTGTCATAACCAGTTCTGTTCAGTACACCTTTTTTGCCATAACTAGTTCTGTTCTGTACACCTTTTATGTCATAACCAATTCTGTTCTGTACACCTTTTTTGTAATAACCAATTCTGTTCAATACACCATTTTTGTAATAACCAGTTCTGTTCAGTACACCTTTTTTGTCATAACCAGTTCTATTCAGTACACATTTTCTGTCATAACCAGTTCTGTTCAGTACACCTTTTTTGTCATAATTGGTTCTCATAACCAATTCTGTTCAGTACACATTTGTGCCATAACCAATTCTGTTCAGTACACATTTTTGTCATAACCAATTCCGTTCTGTACATCTTTTTGTCATAACCAGTTCTGTTCAGTACACCTTTTTGTCATAACCAGTTCTATTCAGTACATCTTTTTTGTCATAATCAATTCTGTTCAGTACAAATTTTTGTCACAACCAATTCTGTTCACTACACCTTTTCTGTCGTAACCAATGCTGTGTAGTACACATTTTTGTCATAACCAGTTCTGTTCAGCACACATTTTTGTCTTAACCAATTCTGTTCTGTATCTTTTTTGCCATAACCAATTCTATTCAGTACACCTTTTTTGTCATAAACCAGTTCTGTTCAGTACACCTTTTTCTCATAACCAGTTCTGTTCAGTACACATTTTCGTCATAAACAATTCTTTTTCAGTACACATTTTTTGCCATAACCAATTCTATTCAGTACACCTTTTTGTCATAACCAGTTCTGTTCAGTACACCTTTTTTGCCATAACCAATTCTATTCAGTACACCTTTTTTGTCATAACCAGTTCTGTTCAGTACACCTTTTTGTCATGACCTCTTCTGTTCAGTACACCTTTTTGTCATAACCAATTCTGTCAGCACACATTTTCGTCATAACCAATTCTGTTCAGTACACCTTTTGTCATAATCAGTTCTGTTCAGTACACCATTTTTTGTCATAACCAGTTCTGTTCGTTACACCTTCTTGTCATAACCAGTTTTTGTTCATTACACCTTTTTGTCATAACCTGTTCTGTTCAGTACACCTTTTGTCATAACCAGTTCTATTCAGTACACATTTTTGTCATAACCAGTTCTATTCAGTACACATTTTTGTTATGACCAGTTCTGTTCAGTACACCTTTTTGTCATAACCAGTTCTATTGAGTAGGGTCTACATCTTTTTGTCATAACCAATTCTATTCAGTACACCTTTTTGTCATAACCAATTCTATTCAGTACACCTTTTTGCCATAACCAGTTCTGTTCAGTAAACCTTTTGTCATAACCAATTCTGTTCAGTACACCTTTTTTGTCAGAACCAATTCTATTCAGTACACCTTTTTTGTCATAACCAGTTCTGTTCAGTAAACCTTTTTGTCATAACCAATTCTGTTCAGTAAACCTTTTTGTCATAACCAGTTCTGTTCAGTACACCATGTCATAACCAGTTCTGTTCAGTACACCTTTTTGTCATAACCAGTTCTGTTCAGTACACCATGTCATAACCAGTTCTGTTCAGTACACCTTTTTGTCATAACCAGTTCTGTTCAGTAAACCTTTTTGTCATAACCAGTTCTGTTCAGTACATCTTTTTGTCATAACCAGTTCTGTTCAGTACACCATGTCATAACCAATTCTGTTCGGTACAACCTTTTGTCATAACCAATTATGTTCAGTACACCTTTTTTGTCACAGCTAATTCTGTTCAGTACACCTTTTTTGTCACAGCTAATTCTGTTCAGTACACCTTTTTTTGTCACAACCAATTCTGTCCAGTACACCTTTTTTGTCACAGCTAATTCTGTTCAGTACACCTTTTTTGTCACAGCTAATTCTGTTCAGTACACCCCTTTTTTTGTCATTAACCAATTCCGTTCAGTAGGCCTACACCTTTTTGTCAAAACCAGTTCTGTTCAGTACACCTTCTTGGCCATAACCAATTCTGTTCAGTACACAATTCTGTTCAGTACACCTTTTTGTTATAACCAGTTCTGTTCACTACACCTTTTTGTCATAACCAGTTCTGTTCAGTACACCTTGTCATAATTGGTTGTCATCCAATTCTGTTCAGTACACCTTTTTGTTATAACCAGTTCTGTTCAGTAAACCTTTTTTGTCATAACCAGTTCTGTTCAGTATATCTTTTTGTCATAACCAGTTCTGTTCAGTACGCCTTCGTGTCATAACCAGTTCTGTTCAGTAAACCTTTTTTGTCATAACCAGTTCTATTCAGTACACTTTTTGTCATAATCAGTTCTATTCAGTAAACCTTTGTGTCATAACCAGTTCTGTTCAGTAAACCTTTGTGTCATAACCAGTTCTGTTCAGTACATCTTTTTTGTCACAACCAATTCTGTTCAGTACACCTTTTTTTGTCACAACCAATTCTGTTCAGTACACCTTTTTTTGTCACAACCAATTCTGTTCAGTACACCTTTTTTTGTCACAACCAATTCTGTTCAGTACACCTTTTTTTGTCATTAACCAATTATGTTCAGTAGGCCTACACCTTTTTTTGTCACAACCAATTCTGTTCAGTACACCTTTTTTTGTCATTAACCAGTTCTGTTCAGTACACATTTTTGGCCATAACCAATTCTGTTCAGTACACCTTTTTTGTCATAATTGGTTGTCATAACCAATTCTGTTCAGTACACCTTTTTGTTATAACCAGTTCTGTTCACTACACCTTTTTGTCATAACCAATTCTGTTCAGTACACCTTTTTTGTCATAATTGGTTGTCATCCAATTCTGTTCAGTACACCTTTTTGTTATAACCAGTTCCTGTTCACTACACCTTTTTGTCATAACCAATTCTGTTCAGTACACCTTTCTTGTCATAACCGTCTCTATTCAGTACACCTTTTTTTGTTGTTGTTGTCATAAACCAATTCTATTCAGTAACACCTTTTTTGTCATAACCAATTTTGTTCTGTACACCTTTTTTGCCATAATCAATTCTGTTCAGTACACCTTTTTTGTCATAACCAATTCTGTACACCTTTTTTGCCATAACCAATTCTGTTCAGAATATCTTTTTTGCCATAACCATTTCTGTTCAGTAGACCTTTTTTTTTTAATCATAACCAATTCTGTTCAGTACAACCTTTTTTGTCATAACCAGTTCTGTTCATTACACCTTCTTGTCATAACCAGTTTTGTTCAGTACACCTTTCTGTCATAACCAGTTCTATTCAGTACACCTTTTTGTCATAACCAGTTCTATTCAGTACACCTTTTTGTCATAACCAGTTCTGTTCAGTACACATTTTTGGTCATAACCAATTCTGTTCAGTTCACCTTTTTGTCATAACCAATTCAAACACATTTTTTGTCATCAAGAAAAAATCTTAAAACAAGTAGCCCATTTGTGTACAAATCACACAGAATTCAAAAAGTATGTTCATATTTTTTTTTTTTTTTTTTAGTACAGACAGCCGTCGTCCACAACCGTTTGTGTTTATGAAATCAGGATTGAAAGCATCCGCTCGCATCTATTTTTACTTATTAATTGCTACCAAGCATCGATTCAATTTATTTAATCGATACAATCCATTTCACTATTTACATATTATCTGATCAATAACACGTTGAGCCTGTTTGTGACGCCAAATTTTTATTTACCAAACCATTAATTCGTGAGCCACGGTATAGTATGTGTAATTAAATTTTTATTTACCAAACCATTAATTCGATCTCATAATGTTCCATAGTCAGGTTCACAACATTTTGATGACACTTGTAGCCAAAATTATAATTACTTAGAATACTAAATCAAGGTTAGAACCAGTTAAACTCTGTGATACAAGTTTTTTTCAAATTAGATTGCGATACAATGTATTTAAAACACGTTTCACACACACACACACACACACACACACACACACACACACACACACACACACACACACACACACACACACACACACACAACACACACACACACACACACCTCTCTCTCTCTCTCTCTCTATTAATCTATTAATTTGAATGACGTTCACAAGTTTGTCACATGACCTAACAAATAGAATGGTACCACTTTTTTTTCTTGTTACCTACATGTATATCATCATCGTCATCATATATTACTGGTGGTAGTAGAAGTAGTAGTAGTAGTCGTAGTAGTAGTAGTAGCAGTAAATATTCTTATATGCAACTTAAATATTCTTAATTGAAACCACATAAGACAATGTAAACAGCAATCCACATTTGCTTAGTTCTGTTAATGCAAAGTAGTGGTATATATTCTTAAATGCAAACAAACAAGGCAATACAAACAGCATTTCAGATTTACTCAGTTGAACAAAAATCAACCATTCTGTATTGTTTCAGTTCGTCTTGTTTTTTTTCGGATTTTTATTTATTATTTTGTTTATGTTTTTTGTTTTTGTTTTGTTTTGGGGTTTTTGTTTTGTTTTGTTTTCGCGCCTTAGTTTACCAAACAAAATCTGTTTTTCGATAATCAATCAAGACGTAGCCTAATCAAGTTTCACACACACATACTTAAAAATACAATACTTTCTATGCACTTTATATTTTGAACAACTTACGTCAGTCTTTAGCTTAAAAGTAAGTCCTTTTAATGTAACCCACTCTTGTACATCTACCTCAGTCTTTAGCTTAACTAAGTTCTTTTATGATAACCAACTCTTAAAAACAATTGTTACCGTGAGCATGTCTTTGTATTTGTCCACACATAACCAGAAAACTTACACGCATGTTCAATTACTACAGCATATCCAAGTCATGTTCAATACAATTAATATAGCATATCCAAGTCATGTTCAATACAATTACTATAGCGTATCCAAGTCATGTTCAATACAATTAGGCCTACTATAACATATCCAAGTCTTGCACAGGGTTTGTGTTTACAAAAATCAGGTTTGAAAAGCATCTGTTCACTTCTATGTATACTTATTTATTACCAACAAGTATAGTATCAATTTTCATTATTCACTTCCCTTTTCGATTTATTCACTTGTGTATTATATATCAACTTTCTGATGTGGCCTCATGACCAGTTTCAAAGGTTCTAAATACACATTTAAACTGTCATAATGATTTATTCTTACTGATCTACTCGGCTTCATTCAATTTTTACTTTATATTCCAATAATCCAATTTCAATTTCATACTCTGATAGTAAAGTTCAGAACACTCTTAAGACATAGTTAACCAAATTTATCATGAAGCTTAAAATACGCAATTATGTTTAAATCCAATTTAATATGCGACGCATGGTCAAGACAATCATGTGATACAACTAAATCAAAAACACTGTTCACACACACACACACACACACACACACACACACACACACACACACACACACACACACACACAACACACGCGCGAATTTATCCATTTCAATAAGGTCGACAAGTTTGTTTTTCACATGACCTAACAAATGCAATTCTTTCCACTACTACAAACCTTCTTTATGTCATCATCATTATTGCTAATGTTATTTTATCATTATCATTAAAACAGTAATAGTAGTAGTAGTAGTAGTAATAGTAGTAGTAGTAGTGGCAGTAGCAGTAGTAGTAGCTGCTTAAGTATTATCACCACCAAACAAGACAATGCAAAGAGCAATGTAATATCACCACCAAACAAGACAATGCAAACAGCAATGTAATTTTACTTCGTTTTGTTATTACAAAATAAAAAGCATCTGTTCTAGGTTGCTAAGATGCAAGCTGGTTGTTGATGATCAACCAAATTGTGTAGCACAAACATTAATGACCAAGTCTTCATATCAACGTTTCCAATTACCAGAAAACATAAATGAAATTCAGTGCACTTTTATCATAACCAGTTTAAAACAAGCTTTTTTGATTTATCATAGCAAAGTCTTTTATATCATGATCAACTCAAACTATCATTATCACAACCAAGTATTTGTGTACCACTCACTACAGAACTCAAACATACGTTCAATACCGCAATCTTCTAGTACAACCAAGTCTTGTACAAACGTCTGTGTTTATGAACTCAGCTTTTAAAAGAATCTTTTCGTATATATTTTTCTTCTATCTGTTTATCTTTTCTTCTATCACCAAGCATCGATTTCATCTTTTCTATTCAATACAATCAATTTTTCAGCTAGTATACTTATTTACAATTCATCTTTTTTAGGATGGCCTGATGACCAGTTTTAAAACTTCAACATACATGTTTACACACTCATAATGACTCATTTTTATGTAGGCCTACCCATTCAAATTCACCCAGATCATTAGTTCGGTTTTATTTTTTACATAGTCAGGTTCACAACACTTTTAAGACATTCGTAACCAAAATTATGATTAAGACATTCGTGACCTAAGTTATT
>JAPXFY010000030.1:34998254-35000754 GCA_030674185.1 Monoplex corrugatus
TTTTCAATCCGAATCAGATATGTGATACAGCCATGTTTAAAACTTCTTTTCAAATACACAGCTATTAAATCTAAATGATTTTTACAATTTTTTTTCAAGTGACCAACGCCAATAAAACTACTTCTGGTCCCACAGGGCTTTTTTGCTTACATTTTCGCCATTATAAACTGCTTATATACTTCTTACTTTGTTATTGCTGTTGTTATTATTATATTATTATTATTATTATTATCATCATTAGCTTATATACTTCTTACTTTGTTATTATTATTATTATCATTATTATCAATATCATCATTTTCTAATACATGTACACACAAACAACACAACAACACAACAGCAATCACCACAAACAGACTGTGATACAAACATGTTAAAATCACTTATCCCCACACACAGACTGTGATACAAACATGTTTAAACCCACTTATCACCACACACAGTGATACAAACATGTTTAAACCCACTTATCACCACACACAGACTGTCATACAAACATGTTTAAACCCACTTATCACTACACACAGACTGTGATACAAACATGTTTAAACCCACTTATCACCAACACACAGACTGCATATACAAACATGTTTAAAACCACTTTATCACCACACACAGTGATACAAACAGTTTAAAACCACTTATCACCACACACAGTGATACAAACATGTTTTTAAAAACCACTTATCACCACACACAGACTGTCATACAAACATGTTTAAAACACTTATCACCACACACAGACAGCAATTACAAACATATTTAAACCCACTTGTCACCACACACAGACTGTCATACAAACACGTTTAAAACCACTTATCACACACACACAGTGATACAAACACGTTTAAAACCACTGATCACCACACACAGTGATACAAACACGTTTAAACCCACTTATCACCACACACAGTGATACAAACACGTTTAAACCCACTTATCACCACACACAGTGATACAAACACGTTTAAAACCACTTAACACCACACACAGTGATACAAACATGTTTAAAACCACTTATCACCACAACAGTGATACAAACACGTTTAAACCACTTATCACACACACAGTGATACAAACACGTTTAAAACCACTTATCACTACACACAGTGATACAAACACGTTAAACCCACTTATCACTAAACAGTGATACAAACACGTTTAAACCCACTTATCACCAAACACAGTGATACAAACATGTTTAAAACCACTTATCACTACACACAGACTGCGATACAAACATGTTTAAACCCACTTATCACTACACAAGACTGTCATACAAACATGTTTAAACCCACTTATCACCACACACAGACTGTCATACAAACATGTTTAAAACCACTTATCACTACACACAGACTGCGATACAAACATGTTTAAACTCATTATCACTACACACAGACTGCCATACAAACATGTTTAAACCCACTTATCACTACACACAGACTGCGATACAAACATGTTTAAACCCACTTATCACTACACACAGACTGTCATACAAACATGTTTAAACCCACTTATCACTACACACAGACTGCGATACAAACATGTTTAAACCCACTTATCACTACACACAGACTGCCATACAAACATGTTTAAACCCACTTATCACTACACACAGACTGCCATACAAACATGTTTAAACCCACTTATCACTACATACAGACTGCGATACAAACATGTTTAAACCCACTTATCACTACACACAGACTATTCATTTGCATGACAGTAAATCACATGACCAAACAAATCGAGCATTTTCTTTCTTTGTTTTGTTTTGTTGTATATGATCATCATAATATATTTAGTATCATTATTTGTAGTAAACACACACACACACACACACACACACAACACACACACACACACACACACACACACACACACACACACACACACACACACACACACACAAATCTTCTTAAATACAAACGAACAAGACAATACAAACTGTAATCACAATGCGCTTAGTTCTGTTATCACAACACAAAAATCATCCGTTCTACACTGTTTCAATTTTTCTCGAAACCCCTTTTTTACCATCTCATTTTACCAAACAAAATGTGTACTTCGACAATCAGTCAAAATGTAGCTCAATCGTGTTTCCTTTGACCACAGAACTCAAACATACTTTCAACGCACTTTATACTATAAACCACTTAACATGGTCTTTAGCTTAACCAGGTCGTTTGATTATAACCAACTCTCACACAGAACAGTAATCATGAACATGTCTTAACTATCTGTGTAAAAACCACAAGAAAAAATAAACACGTACTATAGCATATCTAAGTCTTACACAAAGGTTTGTTTATCAAATCAGATTTGAAAAGCATCTGTTCACGTTTATGTATACTTCATTACCACCAAGCATCGATTTTGATTATCTAACTTCTTTTTCAACTAATTTATTTGTGTGTAATACACTCAACTTTTCAGGGTGGCCTTATGACCAGTTTCAAAGCTTCTACGTAAGCATTTAAACTGCTACAATGACTGA
>JAPXFY010000030.1:35005754-35023254 GCA_030674185.1 Monoplex corrugatus
TTTTCTTTCAATACAAGCCATTTTCAACTAACCTAGTTATCAATCATTCATCTTTTTAGAATGGCTTTATGACCAATTTCAAAACTTCAGCATACATGTTTAAACAGTCATGATGACTCATTTTCATTTACCCATTCAAATTCATCCAAATCATTAATTCGGTTTCTTTTCTCTATAATCGGGACCACTACACACTGGACATTTGTATAATCACACATTACCTCTATGACATTTGTAACCAAAATTACGATAAAAAGATTGAAAATACTAAATTCTGTTTCAAACCAATTACACTGACACCATCTCAGTCTTATTTCGACATGTGATACAATCATGTTTAAAACCTTTTTCATTTCAAACACACATCTATTAAATTGAATGACATTTACGAGTTTCTTTTTCAAATGACCAAGCCAAAAGAATTATATCTTGTCCCACAGATTTTTGTTTACTTACATCATTATCATAACTTCTTACAGACTTCTTATATTTATTATAATTATAACTGTTATTATTATTATCTTCTTCTTCTTCTAAACCAAACAAACAAGACAACAGCAATCCAGATTTACTTTTACGTCTTTGTAAACAATCTTACCATGAAGCTTAAAGATACTCAGTCATGATTAAATCCAATGTAAATGTGTGACACAAGATCAATCCAAAAAATGTTACACAACTGTATCAAAAAACACTTCACACACACACACACACACACACACACACACACACACACACACACACACACACACACACACACACACACACACACACACACACACACACACACACTTATCAATTTGAACAAGGTCGACAAGTTTGTTTTTCACAAGACCTAACAAGAGCATTTCTTTCTGGTACACAAGGTTTGAATATTAAATATTGTCATCATCATTATTGCTATTATTTTATCATTATTATTGTAGTAGTAGCAGTAATACTAATAATAGTAGTATGTTAATTTTCATCATTATCATTAAAACGCAAATAAACACGAAAATGCAAACAGTAGAGCAGTTTCACTTCGTCTTGGTATTGAAAAATAATAAAAAGTATCTCTTCAAAATGCATCTCTATGTTGTTAAATTAAAAGTTGATTGTCAATGCTCAACCGAAGTGTAGCAGAAATATTGCAGACTAAGTCTTCATATTCATGCTTCCAATCACCACACAACACACATTTTTATATATGTTCAATACACTTTTATCATAACCAGTCTAAAACACGGTTTTTATCATAGCCAAGTCTCTTTCTATCATCATCAACTCTAACAATTTTCACCATAACTAAAATACCAAACATCTGTGTACAAATCACTACAAAACTCAAACGTATCTTCAATATCGTACAGTTTTCTAGTACAACCAAGTCCTGCACAAACGTTTGTGTTCATGAAATCAGCTTTGAAAAGAATCTGTCAACGTCTGTTTTCTCTTAATTATCATCGCCAAGCATCGACTTCATTGTTTCTATTCAATACAATCCATTTTTCAAGTAATCTGTGTATCAATCATTCGTCTTTTTCGGATGACCTTATAACCAGTTATAAAACTTCTACATAACTCGTTTAAACAATCATGATGAGAGCATGGATTTTTTTTCTCTCTCTCTCTCCAATACAATCCTTTTTTTTTTTCAATACAATCCATTTTCAATCAATGTAGGCCTATCAACTGTTCATCTTTTTAGGGCGGCCTTAAGACCAGTTTTCATAATGAACGCATCGATTTCATTTTTTCTATTCAATACAAGCCATTTTCAACTAACCTAGTTAGCAATCATTCACCTTTTTAGGATGGTTTTATGACCAATTTCAAAACTTCAGCATACATGTTTAAACAGTCATGATGACTCACTTTAATTTATCCATTCAGATTCATCCAAATCATTAATTCGGTTTTCTTTTCTCTATAGTCGGGATCACAACACTTTGAGGACATTTGTATAATCACACAACACTTTTATGACATTCGTAAACAAAATTATGATAAAAAATTAAAAATACTAAATTCTGTTTCAAACCAATTACATTGATACAATTTCAGTCTTATTTCGACATGTGATACAACCATGTTTAAAACCTTTTTCTTTTCAAACACACATCTATTAAATTGAATGACGTTCACGAGTTTCTTTTTCAAATGACCAAGCCAACAGAATTATCTCTTGTCCCACAGGTTTTTGTTTACTTACATCATTATCATAACTTCTTACAGACTTCTTACTTATATTTATTATTACATCATTATCATAACTTCTTACAGACTTCTTAATTATATATTTATTATTGTTATTGTTGTTATTATTATTTTCATTGTCTTCTTCTAAAACAAACAAACAAGACAACAGCAATCCAGATTTACTTTTACGTCTTTGTAAAACAATCTTACCATGAAGCTTAAAGATACTCAGTCATGATTAAATCCAATGTAAATGTGTGACACGAGATCAATCCAAATTATGTTACAAAACTGTATCAAAAAACACTTTACACACACACACACACACACACACACACACACACACACACACACACACACACACACACACACACACACACACACCGTCTAATATCACTTATAGTGAAAAGACGTTAAATCAAAGAACGAACGAACACACACACACACACACACACACACACACACACACACACACACACACACACACACACACACACACACACACACCACACACACACACACAACACAACACAATTATCAATTTCAACAAGGTCGACAAGTTTGTTTTTCACAAGACCTCACAAATGCATTAGTACAACCAAGTCCTGCACAAACGTTTGTGTTCATGAAATCAGCATTGAATAGAATCTGGGTTTTTTTTTCTTAATAACTATCACCAAGCATTGATTTTTTTTTCTATTACATACAATCTAATCTATTTATCAATCATTCGTCATTTTCGGATGGCCTTATGACAAGTTTTAAAAGTTCACATCTATTTCATTTTTTCTGTTCAATACAATCCATTTTTCAACTAATCTATTCATCAATCATTCATCATTTTCATATGGCCTTATGACCAGTTTTAAAACTTCACATCAATTTCATTTTTTCTATTCAATACAATCCATTTTCAGTTAATCTATTCACAAATTATTTTATCCTTTAAGGATGGCCTTATGGCCAGTTTTAAAACTTAAAACATACACATATAAACAGTCATGATGACTTATTTTCATTTACCCATTCAATTGTATCTAAATTATTGATCTGGTTTTATAGCCTATTTTCTATATAGTCAGGTTCACAACATTTTTGGGACAATCGAAAAAAAAAATTATGATAAAGATTAAACATAGTAAATTCTGCTTAAAACCGAGTTAAATCTGCGACACAATTTCAATCCGATTCGGACACGTGATACAACCATGTTTAAGTTAAAACTACTTTCAAATACACAACTATAATTTGAATGACGTTTGTAAGTTAGTTTTGCAAGTGACCATGCCAACAGAATTATCTCTGGTCTCTTTTTTATTTTACTTTCATCATCATCATCATTATATACTTCTTACTATGATTGTTGTCATCATCATCATTATTGATATTATTGTTGTGTACTTCTTACTATGATTGTTGTCATCATCATCATTATTGATATTATTGTTGTGTACTTCTTACTATGATTGTTGTCATCATCATCATTATTGATATTATTGTTGTGTACTTCTTACTATGATTGTTGTCACATCATCATTATTGATATTATGTTGTGTACTTCTTACTATGATTGTTGTCATCATCATCATTATTGATATTATTGTTGTGTACTTCTTACTACCATTATTAGTTGTCATCATCATCATTATTGATATTATTGTTGTGTACTTCTTACTACCATTATTAGTTGTCATCATCATCATTATTGATATTATTGTTGTGTACTTCTTACTACCATTATTGATACTATTATTATTGTTATTGTTGTTATAATTAGTAGTAGTAGTAGTAATAGTAGTAGTAGTGTTAGTATTATTACTATTATGTATTACAAAGAAATAAGACAATACAAACAGCAATCCAGATTTACTTAGTTTATTATTACAAAATAGAAATCATTTGTTGTATGTTGTTTCATTCTCTCTCCCCAGTCCCCCACACCCTCTTCATTTATTATAAAGATGAAATTTGTTTCTCTTGTTTTTCGATAATCAATATCATCATAGGCCTACAACTTAATCATTAATGTCCAATCATTATATAGATCCAACGACCACGCACTGTTATTATAACAGCCAACTTAACACAGTATTTATCTTAACTAAGTCCTTTTTATCATAACCAACTTAACACAGTATTTCTCTGAACTAAGTCCTTTTTATCAAACCAACTTAACACAGTATTTATCTTAACTAAGTCCTTTTTATCATAACCAACTTAACGCAGTATTTATCTTAGCTAAGACCTTTTTATCATAACCAACTTAACGCAGTATTTATCTTAACTAAGTCCTTTTATCATAACCAACGTAACGTAGTATTTATCTTAACTAAGTCCTTTTTACATTACACCAACTTAACGCAGTATTTATCTGAACTAAAGTCCTTTTTATCATAACCAACTAACGCAGTATTTATCTTAACTAAGTCCTTTTTATCACAATAAACTTAACGCAGTATTTATCTGAACTAAATCCTTTTTATCACAACCAACTTAACGCAGTATTTTCTTGAACTAAGTCCTTTTTATCATAACCAACTTAACGCAGTATTTATCTGAACTAAGTCCTTTTTATCAAACCAACTTAACAATATTTATCTTAACTAAGTCCTTTTTAAAACCAACTTAACGCAGTATTTATCTTAACTAAGTCCTTTTATCACAGCGACTTAACACAGTATTTATCTTAACTAAGTCCTTTTTATCAAACCAACTTAACGCAGTATTTATCTTAACTAAGTCCTTTTTATCACAGCCAACTTAACGCAGTATTTATCTTAACTAAGTCCTTTTTATCACAGCCAACTTTAACGCAGTATTTATCTGAACTAAGTCCTTTTTATAACAACCAACTTAACACAGTATTTATCTTAACTAAGTCCTTTTTATCAACCAACTTAACGCAGTATTTATCTTAACTAAGTCCTTTTTATCAAACCAACTTAACGCAGTATTTATCTTAACTAAGTCCTTTTTATCAAACCAACTTAACACAGTATTTATCTTAACTAAGTCCTTTTTATCACATGCCAACTTAACCAGTATTATTAATAAGCCTTTTTATCAAACCAACTAACGCAGTATTTATCTTAATAAGTCCTTTTTACAAACCATTTAACAGTATTTATCTAACTAAGTCCTTTTTATCAACAACTTAACACAGTATTTATCTTACTAATCCTTTTATCAACCACTTAACGCAGTATTTATCTAATAAGTCCTTTTTTAAACCAACTTAACGCAGTATTTATCTTCTAAGTCCTTTTTATCAACAACTTAACACAGTATTTATCTTAACTAACTCCTTTTCTTACAAGCCTTTTAACACGCAGTATTTATCTTAACTAAGTCCTTTTTATCACAACCAACTTAACCAGTATTTATCTAACTAAGTCCTTTTTATCAAACCAACTTAACCAGTATTTATCTTAACTAAGTCCTTTTTATCACACAACTTAACCAGTATTTATCTAACTAAGTCCTTTTTATCACAACCAACTTAACCAGTATTTATCTTAACTAAGTCCTTTTTATACACCAACTTAAACAGTATTTATCTTAACTAAGTCCCTTTTTATCAAACCAACTTACGCAGTATTTATCTAATAAGTCCTTTTTATCACACCAATTAACGCAGTATTTCTTAACTAAGTCCTTTTTATAACCAACTTAACCAGTATTTATCTTAACTAAGTCTTTTTATCAAACCAACTTAACAGTATTTATCTAACTAAGTCCTTTTTATCACACCAATTAACCAGTTTTATCTTACAAACCAACTTAACGCAGTATTTATCTAACTAAGTCCTTTTTATCAAACCAACTTAACCAGTATTTATCTAACTAAGTCCTTTTTAATCAACCAATTAACAGTATTTATCTAAAAGTCCTTTTTATCAAACCAACTTAACGCAGTATTTATCTAATAAGTCCTTTTTACATAACCAACTTAACAGTATTTATCTTAACTAAGTCCTTTTTATACAAACTTAACGCAGTATTTCTTAACTAAGTCCTTTTTATCAACCAACTTACGCAGTATTTCAACTAAGTCCTTTTATCATAGCCAACTACCAGTATTTATCAACTTTACAACCAACTTAACACGTATTTATCTTAACAAGTCCTTTTTATCAAACAACTTAAACAGTATTTATCTTAACTAAGTCTTTTTATCAAACCAACTAACGCAGTATTTATCTTAACTAAGTCCTTTTACAAACCAATTAACGCAGTATTTATCTTAACTAAGTCTTTTTATCATAACCAACTTAACCAGATTTATCTGACTAAGTCCTTTTTATCAAACAACTTAACGCAGTATTTATCTTAACTAAGTCCTTTTATCAAACCAACTTAACACAGTATTTATCTAACTAAGTCCTTTTTATCAAGCCAACTTAACCAGTATTTATCTAAGCCTTTTATCAACCAACTTAACGCAGTATTTATCTAACTAAGTCCTTTTTATCAACAATTAACCAGTATTATCTTAACTAAGTCCTTTTTATCCAAACAATTAACGCAAGTATTTATCTAACTAAGTCCTTTTTATCAAACCAACTTAACCAGTATTATCTAACTAAAATTCCGTATTTATCACAAGCCTTTATACCATTTATTATTAACTAATCTTTTATCACAACCAACTTAAACAGTATTTATCTTAACAAGTCCTTTTTATCAAACCAACTTAACGCAGTATTTATCTACTAACTTTTTATAACCAACTTAACCGTATTATCTTAACTATCCTTTATCACAACCAACTTAACCAGTATTTATCTTAACTAAGTCTTTTTATCAAACCAACTTAACGCAGTATTTATCTTAACTAAGTCCTTTTTATCATAACCAACTTAACCGTATTTATCTAACTAAGTCCTTTTATCACACCAACTTAACAGTATTTATCTTAACTAAGTCCTTTTTATCAACCAACTTAAACAGTATTTATCTATAAGTCCTTTTATCAACCACTTAACCAGTATTTATCTTAACTAAGTCCTTTTTATCAACAATTAACGCAGTATTTATCTAACTAAGTCCTTTTTATCATAACCAATTAACGCATTTATCTGATCTAAGTCCTTTTTATCATAACCAACTTAACGCAGTATTTATCTAACTAAGCCTTTTTATCAACCAACTTAACGCAGTATTTATCTTAACTAAGTCCTTTTTATCATAGCCAATTAACGCAGTATTATCTTACTAAGTCCTTTTATATAACCAACTTAACACTATTTATCTTAACTAAGTCCTTTTTATCAACAATTAACGCAGTATTTATCTTAACTAAGTCTTTTTATCAAACCAACTTAACGCAGTATTTATCTTACTAAGTCCTTTTTATCAACCAACTTAACGCAGTATTTATCTTAACTAAGTCCTTTTTATCACACCAACTTAACCAGTATTTATCTGAACTAAGTCCTTTTTATCACAACCAATTAAACAGTATTTATCTTAACAAGTCCTTTTTATCAAACCAACTTAACGCAGTATTTATCTAACTAAGTCCTTTTTATCAAACCAACTTAACCAGTATTTTCTTAACTAAGTCTTTTATCACCCGTATTTTAACTAATCCTTTTAATCATAACCAGTATTATCTAAAGTCTTTTTATCAACCATTACCAGTATTTATTCAAGTCCTTTTTTCAACCATTTCTAACTAATCTTTTTATCAACCAATTACGCAGTATTTTTAACTAAGTCCTTTTTATCAACAACTTAACCATATTTATTATACTAAACACTTAACATTTTATCTTAACAAGTCCTTTTTATCAAACCAAATTAACAGTTTATCTAATAAGTCCTTTTTATCAAACCAACTTAACGCAGTATTATCTACTAAGTCTTTTTTCACACCAATTTTAAGCGTATTTATCTAACTAAGTCTTTTTCAAACAACTTAACCAGTATTATCTAACTAAGTCCTTTTTATCAACCAATTAACCAGTATTTATCTTAACTAGTCCTTTTTATCCACCAACTTAACGTATTTATCTACTAAGTCCTTTTATCAAGCCATTAACCAGTATTATCTAACTAAGTCCTTTTTATCAACAACTTAACAGTATTTATCTTAACTAAGTCCTTTTTATCAAACAACAAATCTTAACACTCAGTATTTATCTTATAAGTCCTTTATCAAACCAACTTAACGCAGTATTTATCTTAACTAAGTCTTTTTATCAACCAACTAACAGTATTATCTAATAAGTCTTTATCAACAATTAAGCAGTATTTTCTACTAAGTCCTTTTCACAGCCATAACGTATTTATCTTAACTAACAACTTAACAGTATTTATCTAATAAGTCCTTTTTACAAACCACTTAACCAGTTTATCTTAACTAAGTCCTTTTTATCAACCATTAACCAGTATTATCTAACTAGTCCTTTTTATAACCAACTTAACCAGTATTTATCTAAAGTCTTTTTACAACCACTTAAGCAGTATTTATCTTAATAAGTCCTTTTTATCAACCAACTTAACCAGTATTTATTAACTAAGTCCTTTTTATCAACCAACTTAACAGTATTTATCTTAAAGTCCTTTATCAAACCAACTTAACCAGTATTTTCTAATAAGTCCTTTTTATCAAACCAATTAAGCAGTTTTATCTTAACTAAGTCCTTTTTATAACTCACAACAAGTTTATCCAACTCATTTTATCTTATACCATTAAGCAGTATTTATCTGACTAAGTCCTTTTTATCAAACCAACTTACCAGTATTATCTTAACAGTCCTTTACAACCACTAACCAGTATTTATTAACAAGTCCTTTTTATCAACAACTTACCGTATTTATCTAATTTATACCTTTTATCTACTAACACTTAACGCAGTATTTATCTAACTAAGTCCTTTTTATCAACCAATTAACAGTATTTATCTTAACTAAGTCCTTTTTATCAAACAACATATTTACACAAGTTTTTTTCAAACCATAACCAGTATTTCTAACTAGCTTTTACACAACCAACTTAACCGTATTTATCTAACTAAGTCCTTTTTACAAACCAACTTAACCAGTATTTATCTACTAAGTTATCATAACCAACTCAACGCAGTATTTATCTCAACTAAGTCATTTTTATCATAGCCATATTAACGCAGTATTTATCTGAACTAAGTCCTTTTTATCATAACCAACTTAACACAGTATTTATCTTAACTAAGTCATTTTTAACATAACCTACTTAACGCAGTATTTATCTTAACTAAGTCCTTTTTATCACAGCAAAAATTAACGCAGTATTTATCTTAAGTCCTTTTTATCACAACCAACTTAACGCAGTATTTATCTTAACTAAGTCCTTTTTATCACAGCAAACTTAACGCAGTATTTATCTTAAGTAAGTCCTTTTTATCACAACCAACTTACCGCAGTATTTATCTTAACTAAATCCTTTTTATCACAGCCAATTTTAATGCAGTAATTATCTTAACTAAGTCCTTTTTATCAAACCAACTTAACACAGTATTTCTCTCAATTAAGTCCTTTTTATCAAACCAGCTTAACGCAGTATTTATCTTAACTAAGTCCTTTTTATCACAGCCAACTTACGCAGTATTTATCTGAACTAAGTCCTTTTTATCACAGCCAACTTAACACAGTATTTATCTTAACAAAGTCCTTTTTATCAAACAAACTTAACACAGTATTTATCTCAATTAAGTCCTTTTTATCAAACCAGCTTAACGCAGTATTTATCTTAACTAAGTCCTTTTTATCACAGCCAATTTTAACGCAGTATTTATCTTAACTAAGTCCTTTTTATCATAACCAACTTAACACAGTATTTATCTGATCTAAGTCCTTTTTATCAAACCAACTTAACGCAGTATTTATCTGAACTAAGACATTTTTATCATAACCAACTTAACGCAGTATTTATCTAACTAAGTCATTTTTATCATAGCCATATTAACGCAGTATTTATCTGAACTAAGTCCTTTTTATCATAACCAACTTAACACAGTATTTATCTTAACTAAGTCTTTTTTATCATAACCTACTTAACGCAGTATTTCTCTGAACTAAGTCCTTTTTATCATAACCAACTTAACGCAGTATTTATCTGAAGTTCTTTTTATAACAGCCAACTTAACGCAGTATTTATCTTAACTAAAACCAACTTACCGCAGTATTTATCTTAACTAAATCCTTTTTATCACAGCCAATTTTAACGCAGTATTATCTTAACTAAGTCCTTTTTATCAAACCAACTTAACACAGTATTTATCTCAATTAAGTCCTTTTTATCAAACCAACTTAACGCAGTATTTATCTTAACTAAGTCCTTTTTATCACAGCCAACTTAACGCAGTATTTATCTGAACTAAGTCCTTTTTATCACAGCCAACTTAACACAGTATTTATCTTAACCAAGTCCTTTTTATCACAACCAACTTAACGCAGCATTTATCTTAACTAAGTCCTTTTTCTCACAGCAAATTTAATACAGTATTTATCTTAACTAAGTCCTTTTATCACAGCCAACTTAACACAGTATTTATCTTAACAAAGTCCTTTTTATTAAACCAATTTAACACAGTATTTATCTCAATTAAGTCCTTTTTATCAAACCACTAACGCAGTATTTATCTTAACTAAGTCCTTTTTATCACAGCCAATTTAACGTAGTATTTATCTTAACAAGTCCTTTTTATCATAACCAACTTAACACAGTATTTATCTGATCTAAGTCCTTTTTATCATAACCAACTTAACGCAGTATTTATCTTAACTAAGTCCTTTTTATCACAGCAAACTTAACGCAGTATTTATCTTAAGTAAGTCCTTTTTATCACAACCAATCTTAACCGAAATATTTATCTTAACTTAAGTCCTTTTATCACAGCCATTTTAAACTGTAGTAATTTATCTTAACTAAGTCCTTTTTATCAAACCAACTTAACACATTATTTATCTCAATTAAGTCCTTTTTATCAAACCAACTTAACGCAGTTTTATCTTAACTAAGTCCTTTTTATCACAGCCAACTTAACGCAGTATTTATCTTAACTAAGTCCTTTTTATCACAGCCAACTTAACGCAGTATTTATCTTAACTAAGTCCTTTTTATCAACCAACTTAACCAGTATTTATCTTAACTAAGTCCTTTTTATCAAACCAACTTAACGCAGTATTTATCTTAACTAAGTCCTTTTTATCACAGCCAATTTAACGCAGTATTTATCTTAACTTAAGTCCTTTTTATCAAACCAACTTAACAGCAGTATTTATCTAACTAAGTCCTTTTATCAAACCAACTTATACGCAGTATTTATCTTAACTAAGTCCTTTTTATCAAGCCAATTTAACGCAGTATTTATCTTAACTAAGTCCTTTTTATCAAACCAACTTAACACAGTATTTATCTGATCTAAGTCCTTTTTATCATAACCAACTTAACGCAGTATATTATCTGAACTAAGACCTTTTCGTATAACCAAACTTAACAGCAGTATTTATCTTAACTAAGTCCTTTTTATCACAGCCACATTAACGCAGTATTTATCTAACTAAGTCCTTTTTATCAAGCAACTTAACACAGTATTTATCTAACTAACTATACAAACCAACTTAACGCAGTATTATCTTAACTAAGTCCTTTTTATCATAACCAACTTAACCAGTATTTATCTTAACTAAGTCCTTTTTATCAAACCAACTTAACGCAGTATTTATCTTAACTAAGTCTTTTTATCATAACCAACTTAACGCAGTATTTATCTGAACTAAGTCCTTTTTATCATAACCAACTTAACGCAGTATTTATCTTAACTAAGTCCTTTTTATCACAACCAACTTAACGCAGTATTTATCTAATTTTAAGCATAAATTTTACAAACCAACTTAACGCAGATTTATCTAACTAAGTCCTTTTTATCACACAAACTTAACAGTATTTATCTAGATACAAAAAGTCCTTTTTATCACACCAACTCAAACAGTATTTATCTAATAAGCCTTTTTACAAACCAACTTAACGCAGTATTTATCTAACTAAGTCTTTTTATCACAACCAACTAACGCAGTATTTATCTAACTAAGTCCTTTTTATCACAGCCAACTTAATACAGTATTTATCTAACTAAGTCCTTTTTATCACACCAACTTAACAAGTATTTATCTATACTAAGTCCTTTTTATCAACCAACTTAACGCAGTATTTATCTTAACTAAGTCCTTTTTAACAGCCAACTTAACAGTATTTATCTTAACAAGTCCTTTTATCACAGCCAATTTAACGCAGCTTTTTTTAACAAGTCCTTTTATCAAACCAACTTAACACAGTATTTATCTTAAACTAAAACCAACTTAACGCAGTATTATCTGAACTAAGTCCTTTTAATCAAACCAATTACCAGTATTTATCTAACTAAGTCCTTTTTATCACACCAACTTAACGCAGTATTTATCTTAACTAAGTCTTTTTATCACAGCCAACTTAACGCAGTATTTATCTTAACTAAGTCCTTTTTATCACAGCCAACTTAACGCAGTATTTATCTGAACTAAGTCCTTTTATCAAACCAACTTACCTCAGTATTTATCTTAACTAAGTCCTTTTTATCAAACCAACTTACTTCAGTATTTATCTTAACTAAGTCCTTTTTATCAAGCCAATTTTAACGCAGTATTTATCTTAACAAAGTCCTTTTTATCAAACCAACTTAACACAGTATTTATCTCAATTAAGTCCTTTTAATCAAACCAGCTTAACGCAGTATTTATCTTAACTAAGTCCTTTTTATCACAGCCAATTTTAACGCAGTATTTATCTTAACTAAGTCCTTTTTATCATAACCAACTTAACACAGTATTATCTGATCTAAGTCCTTTTTATCATAACCAACTTAACGCAGTATTTATCTGAACTAAGACCTTTTCGTCATAACCAACTTAAAGCAGTATTTATCTTAACTAAGTCCTTTTATCACAGCCACATTAACGCAGTATTTATCTGAACTAAGTCCTTTTTATCACAGCCAACTTAACACAGCATTTATCTTACAAAAACCAACTTAACGCAGTATTTATCTTAACTAAGTCCTTTTTATCATAACCAACTTAACACAGTATTTATCTTAACTAAGTCCTTTTTATCAAACCAACTTAACGCAGTATTTATCTTAACTAAGTCCTTTTTATCATAACCAACTATAACGCAGTATTTATCTGAACTAAGACCTTTTTATCATAACCAACTTAACGCAGTATTTATCTTAACTAAGTCCTTTTTATCACAACCAACTTAACCAGTATTATCTTAACTAAACAACAACTCACGCAGATTTATCTGAACTAAGTCTTATCAACAATTAACCAGTATTTATCTATCTAAGTCCTTTTTATCAACCAACAACACAGTTATCTTAACTAAAACCACTTAACGCAGTATTATCTGAATAAGTCTTTTATCACAACCAACTAACGCAGTATTTACTTAACTAAGTCCTTTTTATCACGCCAACTTAATACAGTATATCTTAATAAGTCCTTTTTATCAACCAACTTAAACAGTATTTATCTAATTAAGTCTTTTTATCAACCACTTAACGCAGTATTTATCTGAACTAAGTCCTTTTATCACAGCCAACTTAACAGTATTTATCTTAAAAGTCTTTTTATCACAGCCAACTAACCAGTATTTACTGAACTAAGTCCTTTTTATCACAGCCAACTTAACACAGTATTTATCTTACAAATCCTTTTTACAAACCAACTTAACACAGTATTTATTTAACTAAGTCTTTATCAAACCAATTAACCAGTATTTATCTAACTAATCCTTTTTATCAACCAACTAACGCAGTATTTATCTAACTAAGTCTTTTTATCACAGCCAATTAACGCAGTATTTATCTTAACTAAGTCCTTTTTATCACAGCCAACTTAACGCAGTATTTATCTGAACTAAGTCCTTTTATCAAACAACTTACTCAGTATTTCTTAATAAGTCCTTTTATCAACCAATTACCCAGTATTTATCTTAACTAAGTCCTTTTATCACAGCAATTTTAACGCAGTATTTATCTTAACAAAGTCTTTTTATCAAACCAACTTAACACAGTATTTATCTCATTAAGTCCTTTTATCAAACCACTTAACGCAGTATTTATCTTAACTAAGTCCTTTTATCACAGCCAATTTTAACGCAGTATTTATCTTAACTAAGTCTTTTTATCATAACCAACTTAACACAGTATTTATCTGATCAAGTCCTTTTATCAAACAACTTAAGCAGTATTTATCTGACTAAGACCTTTTCGTCATAACCACTTAACGCAGTATTTATTAACTAAGTCCTTTTTATCACGCCACATTAACGCAGTATTTATCTGAACTAGTCCTTTTTATCACACCAACTTAACACGCATTTATCTTAACAAAAACACTTAACGCAGTATTATCTTAACTAAGTCCTTTTATCATAACCACTAACACAGTATTATCTTAACTAAGTCCTTTTTATCAAACCAATTAACGCAGTATTTATCTTAACTAAGTCCTTTTTATCATAACCAACTTAACGCAGTATTTATCTGAACTAAGACCTTTTTATCATAACCAACTTAACGCAGTATTTATCTTAACTAAGTCCTTTTTATCACAACCAACTTAACGCAGTATTTATCTTAACTAAGTCATTTTTATCAGAACCAACTCAACGCAGTATTTATCTGAACTAAGTCCTTTTTATCATAACCAACTTAACGCAGTATTTATCTTATCTAAGTCCTTTTTATCACAGCCAACAACACAGTATTTATCTTAACTAAAACCAACTTAACGCAGTATTTATCTGAATTAAGTCCTTTTTATCACAACCAACCTAACGCAGTATTTATCTTAACTAAGTCCTTTTTATCACGGCCAACTTAATACAGTATTAATCTTAAGTAAGTCCTTTTTATCAAACCAACTTAACACAGTATTTATCTCAATTAAGTCCTTTTTATCAAACCAACTTAACGCAGTATTTATCTGAACTAAGTCCTTTTTATCACAGCCAACTTAACGCAGTATTTATCTTAATTAAGTTCTTTTTATCACAGCCAACCTAACGCAGTATTTATCTGAACTAAGTCCTTTTTATCACAGCCAACTTAACACAGTATTTATCTTAACAAAGTCCTTTTTATCAAACCAACTTAACACAGTATTTATCTTAACTAAGTCCTTTTCATCAAACCAACTTAACGCAGTATTTATCTTAACTAAGTCCTTTTTATCACAGCAAACTTAACGCAGTATTTATTTTAACTAAGTCCTTTTTATCACAGCCAATTTTAACGCAGTATTTATTTAACTAAGTCCTTTTTATCATAACCAACTTAACGCAGTATTTATCTGATCTAAGTCCTTTTTATCATAACCAACTTAACACAGTATTTATCTTATCTAAGTCCTTTTTATCATAACCAACTCAACGCAGTATTTATCTGAACTAAGTCCTTTTTATCATAACCAACTTAACGCAGTATTTATCTGAACTAAGTCCTTTTTATCACAGCCAACAACACAGTATTTATCTTAACTAAAACCAACTTAACTCAATTAAGTCCTTTTTATCAAACCAACTTAACGCAGTATTTATCTTAACTAAGTCCTTTTTATCACAGCCAACTTAACGCAGTATTTATCTGAACTAAGTCCTTTTTATCACAGCCAACTTAACACAGTATTTATCTTAACAAAGTCCTTTTTATCAAACCAACTTAACACAGTATTTATCTCAATTAAGTCCTTTTTATCATAACCAACTTAACGCAGTATTTATCTGAACTAAGTCCTTTTTATCATAACCAACTTAACGCAGTATTTATCTCAACTAAGTCATTTTTATCACAGCCAATTTTAACGCAGTATTTATCTTAACTAAGTCCTTTTTATCACAGCCACATTAACGCAGTATTTATCTGAACTAAGTCCTTTTTATCACAGCCAACTTAACACAGTATTTATCTTAACAAAAACCAACTTAACGCAGTATTTATCTTAACTAAGTCCTTTTTATCATAACCAACTTAACACAGTATTTATCTTAACTAAGTCCTTTTTATCAAACCAACTTAACGCAGTATTTATCTTAACTAAGTCCTTTTTATAACAGCCAACTTAACGCAGTATTTATCTTAACTAAGTCCTTTTTATCACAACCAACTTAACGCAGTATTTATCTTAACTAAGTCATTTTTATCATAACCAACTCAACGCCGTATTTATCTGAACTAAGACCTTTTTATCATAACCAACTTAACGCAGTATTTATCTGATCTAAGTCCTTTTTATCACAGCCAACAACACAGTATTTATCTTAACTAAAACCAACTTAACGCAGTATTTATCTGAATTAAGTCCTTTTTATCACAACCAACCTAACGCAGTATTTATCTTAACTAAGTCCTTTTTATCACGGCCAACTTAATACAGTATTAATCTTAACAAAGTCCTTTTTATCAAACCAACTTAACACAGTATTTATCTCAATTAAGTCCTTTTTATCAAACCAACTTAACGCAGTATTTATCTTTAAGTCCTTTTTGTCATAACCAACTTAACGCAGTATTTATCTGAACTAAGTTCCTTTTTATCATAACCAACTCAATGTTTCACATACAAGTTTAAATAGATGTATTGCTCATATCTACCAGAGAAATTATCTAAATCCATTTACTTGGTATTTTTTCTTTCTCCATACACTTACAACAATTTCAAAATACGGTTTTTAACCAAAATTATCAAAACGAAAAAATATACAGAATTCATATGATATAATCATTAACAGACAAATCTAACCTGACAATATTATGACCATTTTTAATACGTATAGAATAATTTATTGTACAACTAAACAATTGGACTTCTCATTACTATTCAGAAAGTCCAAACTTCAAAACCACTACTTGATGGGTACTTCCCATAAACAGACTTACACAAGTAGTCAAAGCAAAACCAAGTGTAAATCATTCATCTATCGAGTTTCACAACATGAAGTTTCAACAAACATAAGATTTTGTTGCCTATTATCAGGCTTAGACACCACGAATCAGAGTCCAACAAGATTTAAACCAGTTTCATTTGAGTCAGAATCTTCGATAGATTTTTCCCAACAACAAGGTTTAACAAAGTTTCATGTTACAAAATATGAAATATGACCAAGTTTATAAACAACAGTTTGTCAAATCATCAAAATCAGGCATAAAATACAAAGTAGAACGATCAGAACAGTTTTGCAATAACTGCATTTGTTTTCAAAATAACCATACCTAAAAGACACATTCAATTT
>JAPXFY010000030.1:35025754-35043254 GCA_030674185.1 Monoplex corrugatus
TCTTTTTTTAAATCATGCACAAGAGTTTAAGGAATTTCCCATGTCTAATTTTTAGACTAGATTCAAAACATACACACAAACATACACACACGCATGCACGCACGCATGCGCGTAACCTGACACACACACACACACAACACCACACACACACACACACACCACACAACCACACGTTCAGTATATGTATCAAAATACCAACTTCTAACTCACGGCACAAAATAGTACTGTAGTTTTCACACTATACGTGTAAAACAATATTTTCCCCTATACCGTACCTCAACCCACAGCAGCCACAACAATAAATGACTATGACAGCAGTAGTAAAACAACCCCCCCCCCCCCTCCCTGAGCCTTGAAGCAAGCAAGCAGGCACAACAATCATAAAAGTGTAGTGGCGGATGTAGTAATCCACATTCCTCTTGAAATGTGAAACAAAAAAGTAAATCTTTCACCACTACACACACTTTAAATACTTTAACCATAAGTTCAACTTTATCACAGATGTTATACACATTCTATCAGTTTAAAGCTTTACTTCTTCAAACACATGTCATACAATTAGTTTGCCCAACATAACCGCACTAAATATCAATTTCAGATTAATGTAATCTCGTTCAGTTCCTCTAATTTGACTAATGAATAATATTACAACCACATGTTAAGCAACTTTTTATCACACTGATCATTCTTTGACTAAATTTTTGTTTCAAACCCACTTTAGCAGAACAAAATCTTGTTTGTTTGTTTTTAATTCATAACTCAGTTTATCAAATACGTTTGTTTGTTTTTAATTCATAACTCAGTTTATCAAATACCTTCTGGTTTGTTTTTTATTTTGTATCATGACATGTAAACTAATATTGCATATACTGCCAGCACCATATTTCAAAGTTTAGCTTACACATGACCAAAAGTTAATTTCATTTTAAGTATTCGGTTTAAATATTACTTTGTTTACACAAATTGTTTTGTATTACAAACACAACTTTAAATTCAGCTTAAAACATGACAATACAATAATGGTCAGGCTTTCATTATAGTGTAGCCTACAATCATTATAAACTCCATAAGGATAAACACATTGCTAGTTTATTATTGCACAAGACATGAACAAGCATTTGAAATAAATCACAAATGTGGCTTTAATATGACATTTCTCCTGTTGGGACTTACTGTGCAACTTATGTAATCATTACCAAGCACACAAACACACACACAATTCAACTTCTTTTACAAATTCAAAACAAAGTTCATACCTGTTCTGTTTTGATCAAAGTAACTTTCATTTAACTATATGTGACCAACTCACCAAGTTATTTTGTTTTACATTGTTCACCAGATTTCGTATTATGAACTAGTCTTACAAACATGCTCATGGTTATTTCATTTAAGGCCTACTACTCCCAGGTTTAGTTTCACATGTTTATCAGGTAAATTCCAGTCATCTATAATGCCCAATACCAGTTTAAGATTCACAAATTGTTGTTCTCTTTCCCGTGTGATAAGCTTATATGGGGCCTACATATATATATATATATATATATATATATATATAATATATATATATATATATATATATATATATATATATATATAGGGGCCTATATATATATATATATACATAACTTCCATACAAAAACCACATTCACAAAGCTTAAATTTCACTTGAAACACCAACTTTATGTTCATATCATTTTTGTCAGAAACACGCCAAGTGCACATTTGTTTCACAACAGCTATCTTAAATTAATCATGACCAAATCTTACACACATACCTTACAATATTTTTTACCTAACTCTCTATAAATCATCACACATATTTACAACAGGTTTCACAGTTTGGTTTTAAACAGCCATCTTCATTACAGTTTTAACTGAATAAAGACAGTCTGTGTAAATGCTACAAAATGCTATTCCTTGTTGGATACCAAAACACAAACAAAATTCTAGTTCAACAACTGCAACACATCTGTGCTGAAAACAATATTTTACTTATAATTGACTCGTTATTTAAATTAGTTATCATAAACCAAACTGAAAACATAACCACACAAATAATATGTCTATTGCATCTTGTTTCAAAGTCAGTCTATTGCATCTTGTTTTAAAGTCAGTCTATTGCATCTTGTTTTAAAGTCAGTCTATTGCATCTTGTTTCAAAGTCAGTCTATTGCATCTTGTTTTAAAGTCAGTCTATTGCATCTTGTTTTAAAGTCAATCTATTGCATCTTGTTTTAAAGTCAGTCTATTGCATCTTATTTTAAAGTCAGTCTATTGCATCTTGTTTTAAAGCCAATCTATTGCATCTTCTTTTAAGTTTTAAAGTCAATCTATTGCATCTTATTTTAAAGTCAACTTATTGCATCTTGTTTTAAAGTCAATCTATTGCATTTTGTTTAAAAGTCAGTCTATTGCATCTTGTTTAAAAGACAGTCTATTGCATCTTGTTGAAAAGTCAGTCTATTGCATCTTGTTGTAAAGTCAATCTATTGCATCTTGTTTTAAAGTCAACTTATTGCATCTTGTTTTAAAGCCAATCTATTACATCTTGTTTTAAAGTCAATCTATTACATCTTGTTGAAAAGTCAGTCTATTGCATCTTGTTGTAAAGTCAATCTATTGCATCTTGTTGAAAAGTCAGTCTATTGCATCTTGTTGTAAAGTCAATCTATTGCATCTTGTTGTAAAGTCAATCTATTGCATCTTGTTGTAAAGTCAATCTATTGCATCTTGTTTTAAAGTCAATCTATTGCATCTTGTTGAAAAGTCAGTCTATTGCATCTTGTTGAAAAGTCAATCTATTGCATCTTGTTGAAAAGTCAGTCTATTGCATCTTGTTTTAAAGTCAATCTATTACATCTTGTTGAAAAGTCAGTCTATTGCATCTTGTTTTAAAGTCAATCTATTGCATCTTGTTTCAAAGTCAATCTATTGCATCTTGTTTTAAAGTCAGTCTATTGCATCTTGTTGTAAAGTCAATCTATTGCATCTTGTTTTAAAGTCAACCCGTTGCATCTTGTTTTAAAGTCAATCTATTGCATCTTGTTTTAAAGTCAATCTATTGCATCTTGTTTAAAGTCAACCCGTTGCATCTTGTTTTAAAGTCAATCTAGTGCATCTTGTTTTAAAGTCAGTCTATTTGCATCTTATTTTAAAGTCAATCTATTGCATCTTGTTTTAAAGTCAATCTATTGCATCTTGTTTAAAGTCAACTTATTGCATCTTGTTTTAAAGTTAATCTATTGCATCTTGTTTTAAAGTCAATCTATTGCATCTTGTTTTAAAGTCAATCTATTGCATCTTGTTTTAAAAGTCAATCTATTGCATCTTGTTTTAAAGTCAATCTATTGCATCTTGTTTAAAGTCAATCTATTGCTTCTTGTTTTAAAGTCAGTCTATTGCATCTTGTTTTTAAGCCAATTTTCAAGTATGACCCAATCATATGCTTAACATACAAATATTTGTATTATGATCCAGTTCATTGGTGTTCAGTTTTATTATCATAAGATTTACAGATTCACTTGCCTTCAGTGTGCTGACAAACAGGTGGGTTTTTTTTCTCAAGTCAAGTTTTAATATAAATTAAGTTTAATCAAAAGACTTTTTTTTTTTAAGTCAACTTTTAATATAAGTTAAATTTAATCAAAAGAGTACACATCAGTAATAAACACAAAGCTTAGAACAGTTCTGTCACAATCAATCCAGGTTCAGTATGACCAGGTTTCAGATACAAAGTTCAAAAAACATGATGCATCACGATCAACTCTTATAATACTTTTACTAATCATTCACACTTTACAACCACATTGAAAATCGATACAACACTTTACAACCACATTGAAAATCGATACAACACTTTACAACCACATTGAAAATCGATACAACACTTTACAACCACATTGAAAATCGATACAAACACAAAACAAAAAGAAAGAAACCTCTCACTTTTTGAACACTATTTAAGCATCACATCAAGTTTCAAGTTTACGGGCAATCCCAACCCCACTTTCTAAGATTGACAAGAGGTATTTCATAACACTTATCACTTGGAATATGGATGGATTACATAGTTTACGACATGAATTATTTGCCCAGAAAATTTATTATTGACAATTATGTTTTAAGGATAGATTGCATAGTTTGCGACATAAATTATTTGCCCTGAAACTTTATTAATTACAATTATGTTTTAAACAACAATTTACCTTACAATCATGACTAAGTCCAACAAAGGAGTTTATTTATCAAGATAAAGCTGACAAATTCAAGCATTTACACATGATCAAATACAGTTAAGTTTTGTTTCATAGCTACACCTATCTAGCAACAAGTTTTAAATATTGTTATCATTAAAAAGGCAAGCAAACGAAACACGCATGGTCACTTCACTTGTGACCAATATTGAATACCAAGTTCCCACCAGTTTTAAGTTGTTGTAATTAGTAGGCCTACTAATCCAGTAATTAGTATGTGTTTAAATACCTAATTCACACCAGTTTTGAATTATCAAGATTAACTCAATTATGTCCCAACATGTTATAAGACAAATCTATCTTAACTACTATGACCAACATTAACAAAAAGGTTAATTCATTGAGGTGAGATTGACAAGTTCAAGCGTTTACACAGGATCAAACACCATGAAGTTTTATATTTAATAGCCATGTCTAGAAACAGGTTTTAAATATTATTATCAAAAAGGCAAGCACACAACAAACGCACTTGTTCACTTCAATTGTGACCAGTTTAAAAGACCAAGTTCATATCAGTTTTGAATTATGATTAACACATAATTATCAGTGACCAGTTTTCATGATTAACCCATAATTATCAGTGACCAGGTTTTCATGATTAACACATAATTATCAGTGACCAGGTTTTCATGATTAACCCATAATTATGTGACCAGATTTTCATGATTAACCCATAATTACTAGTGACCAGATTTAAAATGTCAAGGTTGTATCTATGCTTAATTAATAACCACTCAACACAATGCGCGTATGTGTGTGCGTTTATGACAGGTTAAAAGTAAACAAGACAAGTTTACAGGCCACATTCTGTAATTCAACAGTAAATCGTTTCATTTCAAACAAGCAGACAGAGACAACAACTTTTCAATATCTATGACCAGTTTGCAAAAATCAACCCGTGTTAAACTTTAAATTGCTAGTGACCAGCTTTTCGATTTCACAATGAAAAACATATCAATACAAACTTAGTCTTGTGTACATGTTCATACTAAGTAAGTAACCAAGACTGTATCAAGTATCTGTGTTTGCTACAACCAGATTTAAGTTCATTTTCATTTGTTTTCATCCATTACAATCGCATATAAAAGGAGAAAGTCTAACTCTCAATATGAAAGGAGAAAGTCCAACTATCAGTCAATAAGTTTAAAACATCAGTTAAGGTTTACAAGCTTTTCTCATGAGAAAGAGGCCTTTTATAGGTTTCTGCCTTGTTTTACAAATTCAATAGTAGGCCTATATAAAACCCAAACTCCAACACAAAACCACTACTTCAATAGATATTTCTCATCAATGAGCCTTACACAAGAAGTCACAAACCCCACCATTGAAGCACAACCAAGCCTAAAGTGTTCACTTACTAAGTTTCATAACACCAGGTTTCAGTAAAGTAAGGTTTCATTCACTGCTATCAGGATCACGCACAATTTCTATTTGCATTTGAATCGGAATCTTCATTACATTTTCCAACAACAAGGATTAGACAAGCGTAATTTTACTTCACACAACCATGTTTATAAACGGAGCATGTTAAACCATCAAAATCAGATATAAAATACTCAGTAGAATTATCAGAACAGCTTTAAATTAAAAGACATAAGGTGATTCTATTTGTATTCTACACAGCCATACTTAAAGACATAAAATGATTGTATTTGTATTCTACACAGCCATACTTAAAGACATAAAATGATTGTACTTGTATTCAACACGGCCATACTTAAAGACATCAAATGATTGTATTTGTATTCAACACAGCCATACTTAAAGACATAAAATGATAGTATTTGTATTCAACACAGCCATACTTAAAGACATAAAATGATTGTATTTGTATTCAACACAGCCATACTTAAAGACATTAAAACGATTGCATTTGTATTCAACACAGCCATACTTAAAGACATAAAATGATAGTATTTGTATTCAACACAGCCATACTTAAAGACAAATGAATTTCTCAGAACATGACATGATTCTGCTCCATCTACCAGGACGAGTTACAAAATCCAATAAATTTGTATTGTCACACACCAAAGCCACACATGTTCAGATTAAATCTTCACCAGTTTTAGTTCCAAACGTTCTGTTTACCTGAAACCATCAGTTCAATTTCATTTTGAAACACAAAGTCCACACTTACTTTGAAATGATCAACAGAAGTTAACTAGGATTTTAATCAAACAAGGTGAACATTTGTTGTCTCTTTTAATCATACACAGACTTAAATGTCCAATTCTCAGACCAGGTTTAAAAAAGTAGATTTACGTATTTCAGCAAGCTGAAATACAGATCTTGTATTACTGCAACAAGATTTAAACACAACTTAAATTTCACAAAGTCCACAAGCTTGAAAATGTAACCTAAGTTTAAATTTTAAAATCACACCTCCACATTAATTAAAAACACAGACTTCAGTTTTCATTCAAATGATCCACCATGGTATTTAAAACGCAACTCTTAATTTCACTTGTTTCACCAGAGTAGTTAACAGTAGTTCTGAAACAAACATCATGACAAGAGAAGCGCGCTCTCTCTCTCTCTCTCTCTCTCTCTCTCTCTCTCTCTCTCTCACTCACACACACACACACACACACACACACACACACACACACACACACACACACACACACACGCAGCGCGCGCGCACGCGCGCGCGCACCCTCACACATAAACACACTTTCAGGTTACAGATCAAAACACCAGCTTATAAATCAAGGTGTAATTAAGTAGGCCCTACATTACTGTAATTTTCAGACCATAAAATACTATTTTCCTCCAGGATCTTGACTTTAACAGCAGCCACACAACACACACACACACACAATAAATATGTATGTAGCAGTAGTTAAACAATTTTCCCCTGCACCTTGAACCACAACAGGCACAACAACCAACAAGCAGATGTAGGAATCCATTTCTTCTTGGAAAAAGTGAGACAAAAAGAGAGACAATCAATCAACAAGCAGATGTAGGAATCCATTTCTTCTTGGAAAAAGTCGGACAAAAAGAGAGACAATCAACAACAAGCAGATGTAGGAATCCATTTCTTCTTGGAAAAAGTAAGACAAAAAGAGAGACAAGTTAAGGACAAAAAGGGAGACAATCAATCAACAAGCAGATGTAGGAATCTATTTCTTCTTGGAAAAGTAGGCTAAGACAAAAAGAGACAATCAATCAACAAGCAGATGTAGGAATTTTCATTTCTTCTTGGAAAAAGTAGGCCTAAGACAAAAAGAGAGACAATCAATCAACAAGCAGATGTAGGAATTTTCATTTCTTCTTGGAAAAAGTAGGCCTAAGACAAAAAGAGAGACAATCAATCAACAAGCAGATGTAGGAATTTCATTTCTTCTTGGAAAAAGTAGGCCTAAGACAAAAAGAGAGACAATCAATCAACAAGCAGATATATATATAGGAATCCATTTCTTCTTGGAAAAAGTAGGCCTAAGACAAAAAGAGAGACAATCAATCAACAAGCAGATATATATATAGGAATCCATTTCTTCTTGGAAAAAGTAGGCCTAAGACAAAAAGAGAGACAATCAATCAACAAGCAGATACATATAGGAATCCATTTCTTCTTAGAAAAAGTAGGCCTAAGACAAAAAGAGAGACAATCAATCAACAAGCAGATATATATAGTAATCCATTTCTTCTTGGAAAACATAAGACAAAAAGAGAGACAAACACAATCAACAGGCAGATGTAGGAATCCATTTCTTCTGGGGAAAAAAGTAAGACAGAAAGAGAGGCAATATATCAGTACTACACACAGTTTTTGTTCATTCTCCTAACCAAAAGCGGTATTAAAAAAATCATCCTTCAGTATTAAAACAGCTGATTTTCTAACACAATCACACATATCAGACCCATATTTAAAACATACACACACTTATCAGACCCATATTTAAAACATACAGTCACACTTATCAGACCATATGTAAAACAGACACAATCACACATATCAGACCCATATGTAAAACAACACAATCACACATATCAGACCCATATGTAAAACACACACAATCACACATCAGACCCATATGTAAAACACACACAATCACACACATCAGACCCATATGTAAAACACACACAATCACACAATCAGACCCATATGTAAAACACACACAATCACACATATCAGACCCATATGTAAAACAACACAATCACACATATCAGACCCATATGTAAAACAAAACCCCAATCACACATATCAGACCCATGTGTAAAACAACACAATCACACATATCAGACCCATATGTAAAACACACACATCACACATATCAGACCCATATGTAAAACACACACAATCACACATATCAGACCCATATGTAAAACACACACAATCACACATATCAGACCCATATGTAAAACACAACAATCACACATATCAGACCCATATGTAAAACAGACACAATCACACATATCAGACCCAATGTAAAACACACACAATCACACATATCAGACCCATATGTAAAACACACACAATCACACATATCAGACCCATATGTAAAACACACACAATCACACATATCAGACCCATATGTAAAACACACACAATCACACATATCAGACCCATATGTAAAACACACACAATCACACATATCAGACCCATATGTAAAACACACACAATCACACATATCAGACCCATGTGTAAAACACACACACACACATATCAGACCCATGTGTAAAACACACACAATCACACATATCAGACCCATATTAAAACAGATACAATCACACATATCAGACCCATATGTAAAACACACACAATCACACATATCAGACCCATATTTAAAACAGATACAATCACACATATCAGACCCATATGTAAAACACACACATCACACATATCAGACACATGTGTAAAACACACACAATCACACATATCAGACCCATGTGTAAAACAGACACAATCACACATATCAGACCCATGTGTAAAACACACACAATCACACATATCAGACCCATGTGTAAAACACACACAATCACACATATCAGACCCATATGTAAAACACACACAATCACACATATCAGACCCATATGTAAAACACACACAATCACACATATCAGACCATGATGTAAAAACAACACAATCACACATATCAGACCCATATGTAAAACACACACAATCACACATATCAGACCCATATGTAAAAACACACATCACATATCAACCAATATGTAACAGACACAATCACACATATCAGACCATTGTAAAACAACACAATCACACATATCAGACCCATATGTAAAACACACACAATCACACATATCAGACCCATATGTAAAACACACAATCACACATATCAGACCATTGTAAACACACATCCACATATCAGACCCAATGTAAAACACACAATCACACATATCAGACCCATTGTAAAACACACAATCACACATATCAGACCATATGTAAAACACACACAATCACACATATCAGACCCATATGTAAAACACACACAATCACACATATCAGACCATATGTAAAACAACACAATCACACATATCAGACCCATTGTAAAACACACACAATCACACATATCAGACCCATATGTAAAACAGACACAATCACACATATCAGACCCATATGTAAAACACACACAATCACACATATCAGACCCATATGTAAAACAACACAATCACACATATCAGACCCATATGTAAAACACACCAATCACACATATCAGACCCATTGTAAAACAACACAATCACACATATCAGACCCATATGTAAAACACACACAATCACACATATCAGACCCATATGTAAAACACACAATCACACATATCAGACCATATGTAAAACACACAATCACACATATCAGACCCATTGTAAAACAACACAATCACACATATCAGACCCATATGTAAAACAGACACAATCACACATATCAGACCCATATGTAAAACAACACAATCACACATATCAGACCCATATTTAAACAACACAATCACATTCAGATCATATTAAATAAAACACATATCAACCACAAATATCAGCACCATATTTCAACACATAACAATCACACAATAACACACACACAATCACACATATCAGACCCATATTTAAAACAACCAATCACACTATCAGACCCATATTTAAACAACACAATCACACATACAACCATATTTAACAACAAACAAATTAGACCCATATGTAAAACATGCCCACACATTATCAACCATGTATAAAACATACACAATCACACTATCAGACCATATTAAACACAATCACACTTATCAGACATATCTAAACAGCACAATCACACTATCAGACCCATATTAAAACATACACAATCAACACTTATCAGACCATATTTAATAAATACAGACAATATCACACATTATCAGACCCATATTTAAAATACAATCACATATCAGACCCATATTTAAAACAATCACACTTATCAGACCATATTTAAAACATACACAATCACACTATCAGACATATTTAAAACAAAATCACACTTATCAGACCCATATTTAAAACAATCACACTTATCAGACCATATTTAAAACATACACAATCACACTATCAGACCCATATTTAAACATACAGACCATATTTAAAACATACACAATCATCTTATAACCATATTTAAAACATTACACAAATTACTACAATCATTATCAGACTATTTACATTACTCACCTATCGACCTATTTAAACAGAGATTTATGTAGTCGAACAATCATTCATTACAAATTGTTCAACAAGAGTCTAGTTCACAGTAGCAAAAGATGTCCAGTCTTCCTTCTGTTTCACACCCAGATACAAAAGTATTTTAATGACCCGGATTTACTGATTAACCATCATTAACTTTAGAACACTTAATTAAATCAAACAAAACTCTTCAATCTGTTATGACCAGCCTTAAACTCGTATATCTTAATTTTATTTTCATTTAGTTATTCTATTTCATTTACCTTATTACTAGCAGGAATGGGAGGACAAAGACAAAAGAATAGAAGAGAATACTACCAGGAACAGAAAAGGAAGTACGAGCTGGACAGAGCATGCCAGTTTATGTACTTCATACGCGTACACATTATTAAGGGGTCTGCTTCAGAAATCATTATCAACCTAATCCACATTGCAATAGATCGGTCAAGGGACAACATCTTCATAACCAGCCAATAGCACCCACACATACTCATGCGAGTTCATGTACATAAAAAGAGAATGACCAACTATGAATGCGAGAGAGAGAGAGAGAGAGATAGGAGAGGAGGAAAGAGAAGGAACGGGCAAGCGGGAGATGGAAAAATATTAGCACAGAACGGCAGGAGGAAGGGACACAGAATGGAAAATGGATTGGAAGGATGATGTTCCTACAAGAAATAGAATATAGTATCTGTAGATTCTATAAAGAAAAAAATTACATAACAATGAAGAAAAAGAAAAAAGAAAAGAAAATGGAAAAAAAAGGGGGTGAAAGAAAGACAACAGGTGAGCTCGGGGCAAAAAGAGAGGGTCAAATGCAATTCAATTCATGCTGCTTATAGCCCAGCCAACTACCAGAGCCATATCAGGGCTAACACCTCGTCAAAAAAAAAAAAAAAAAAAAAAAAAAAAAGTGTTCAAGATAAAAGACAACAGTTAAATAAAGAAAATCAGACGTAAACCCATACATCAGTCAAAACAGTTTCATTCCAAGCCTACAACACTACCAACATTAAAAAAAGGCTTTAAAATTGGGTTGGTTTTGTTGCCGTTGTTGCTGTTTCTCTTCGATTTTTATAACAGATCTACTAAGTTCAACCGGAAGTAAAACTTTATCACAGACTACAACATACACGCTCAGTTTAAAGCTTGCCGCATAAAACACGTGTCATAAAACAAGTTCACATAACATGAGTACATTGAATTAGAGTTTCATGTTAACGTCATCAAAAACAGTTCACCTAACTTAATTAATGAATAGTATTACGACCAGGCTTTAAACAACTTTTCAGTATATCAACTACATTAATCCAATTTCAGTTTCAAACCCACTTCAAGCAGAGCAAAGTCTTAAGATGAGTTTTATTTTTAATAATTAATTACTGTGTTATCAAATAGGTTTTTTGTATCATCATGCATAAACTAGAAATGTATATATTGCCAGGTTTATAGTAACCAGTTTATGCAAATATTTCAAAGTTTACTTCATACACTGTACATTGCCACAAGTTCAGTTTTATTTGAAGTATTCCATATATAAACATTACTCTGTTATACCAAATGTGTTATATACTACAAACACAATTTTAAATTCAGGTTCATGCTTACGTCATTGTATAAATCTTTATAAATGATAAACATACTGCTAGCCTATTACTGCGTAAGACACACGCGTTTTTGAAACAAATAAAAAGATGTTATAAAAGAGATCGTTTTTACATGACACAATTCTCCCACTGGGACTTGATGTGCAACTTTCATGATCTTTATCGAGCATACAAACACACATTAACTTTTTACTAAAGTTCATACCCGTTTTGTCTTGATCAATCCAACTTTCACTTAACCATACATGAAACAAGTTTCAAACTAAATTCATATTTTGTTTTACAATACTCGCCAGATTTGGTATTACGAACTAGTCTTATACGCATGCTCATATTGTTTCATACAGGACTTTACTATTCCCAAATTTAGTTTCACATTACAATCATGTTTATAGGTTCAATTCCAGATTACAAGCGTCCGATGCCAGTCGTCTTTCCCATGTGATAAAAGCATTCTTTTCTAATTCCACAAACATTAAAACCACACTCACAAAGCTTAAATTTCACTTGTAACACTAACTTTTAATTCCACAACATTAAAACCACACTCACAAAGCTTAAATTTCACTTGTAACACTAACTTTATATGTTTATATAATTTTTCTCGGAATTAAGTGAAAACAATAATTGTTTAACACTAGCCACCCTATTCATGACAAAATGTTTTGCACATTCCACATATAGTTTATATCTAGCACACTAAAGCATCAAACCTATTTACTACTTGCATCAAATGTACCTACTACTTACAGGTTTTTATAGTTTGATTTTAAACAGCCAACTTCCCTAAGGTTTAAACAAATAAAGACTGTCAATGTATATCACTATACCGTATGCCACAAAATGCTATTCCTTGCTGAAAAGCGGTACGCAAACAAAATGTTCGTTCACTGCAATACTGACACGCAGACAAACGTATTTCAATGTAATGGACTTTTTTCCTTTAAACTACATTTATTTTGAACAAAACTGAAAACACACACACACTGCCTACTGCAGCTCGTTTGAAAGTAAACCTTATTATTATGACCCAATCATAAACACGAGTTTAAGTTTTATTTGCCTTATTATGATCCACTTCACACATGTTCAATTTTACTGTCATAGGGGTGACAGGTTCACTTGTCTTCAATGTGACTAATACACAAATACTATTTCAAACTCAAGGGATGACAGGTTCACTTGTCTTCAACATGACTAATACACAAATACTATTTCAAAGTCAAGGGGTGACAGGTTCATTCGTCTTCAAATGACTAATACACAAATACTATTTCAAAGTCAAGGGGTGACAGGTTCACTTGTCTTCAACGTGACTAATACACAAATACTATTTCAAAGTCAAGGGGTGACAGGTTCATTCGTCTTCAACGTGACTAATACACAAATACTATTTCAAAGTCACTAATACACAAATACTATTTCAAAGTCAAGGGATGACAGGTTCACTTGTCTTCAACATGACTAATACACAAATACTATTTCAAAGTCACTAATACACAAATACTATTTCAAAGTCAAGGGATGACAGGTTCACTTGTCTTCAACATGACTAATACACAAATACTATTTCAAAGTCAAGGGATGACAGGTTCATTCGTCTTCAACGTACTAATACACAATACTATTTCAAAGTCACTAATACACAAATACTATTTCAAAGTCAAGGGATGACAGATTCACTTGTCTTCAACATGACTAATACACAAATACTATTTCAAAGTCACTAATACACAAATACTATTTCAAAGTCAAGGGATGACAGGTTCACTCGTCTTCAACGTGACTAATACACAATACTATTTCAAGTCACTAATACACAATACTATTCAAAGTCAAGGGATGACAGGTTCACTTGTCTTCAACATGACTAATACACAAATACTATTTCAAAGTCAAGGGGTGACAGGTTCACTCGTCTTCAACATGACTAATACACAAATACTATTTCAAAGTCAAGGGGTGACAGGTTCACTCGTCTTCAACATGACTAATACACAAATACTATTTCAAAGTCAAGGGGTGACAGGTTCACTCGTCTTCAACATGACTAATACACAAATACTATTTCAAAGTCACTAATACACAAATACTATTTCAAAGTCAAGGGATGACAGGTTCACTTGTCTTCAACATGACTAATACACAAATACTATTTCAAAGTCACTAATACACAAATACTATTTCAAAGTCACTAATACACAAATACTATTTCAAAGTCACTAATACACAAATACTATTTCAAAGTCAAGGGATGACAGGTTCACTCGTCTTCAACATGACTAATACACAAATACTATTTCAAAGTCAAGGGGTGACAGGTTCACTTGTCTTCAATGTGACTAATACACAAATACTATTTCAAAGTCAAGGGGTGACAGTTCACTTGTCTTCAACATGACTAATGCACAAATACTATTTCAAAGTCAAGGGGTGACAGGTTCACTTGTCTTCAACATGACTAATGCACAAATACTATTTCAAAGTCAAGGGGTGACAGGTTCACTTGTCTTCAACATGACTAATACACAAATACTATTTCAAAGTCAAGGGTGACAGGTTCACTTGTCTTCAATGTGACTAATACACAAATACTATTTCAAAGTCAAGGGGTGACAGGTTCACTTGTCTTCAACGTGACTAATACACAAATACTATTTCAAAGTCAAGGGGTGACAGGTTCACTTGTCTTCAACGTGACTAATACACAAATACTATTTCAAAGTCAAGGGGTGACAGGTTCACTTGTCTTCAATGTGACTAATACACAAATACTATTTCAAAGTCAAGGGTTCACTTGTCTTCAATGTGACTAATACACAAATACTATTTCAAAGTCAAGGGGTGACAGGTTCACTTGTCTTCAATGTGACTAATACACAAATACTATTTCAAAGTCAAGGGGTGACAGGTTCACTTGTCTTCAACGTGACTAATACACAAATACTATTTCAAAGTCAAGGGGTGACAGGTTCACTTGTCTTCAACGTGACTAATGCACAAATACTATTTCAAAGTCAAGGGGTGACAGGTTCACTTGTCTTCAATGTGACTAATACACAAATACTATTACAAAGTCAAGGGTGACAGGTTCACTTGTCTTCAATGTGACTAATACACAAATACTATTACAAAGTCAAGGGTGACAGGTTCACTCGTCTTCAACGTGACTAATACACAAATACTATTTCAAAGTCAAGGGGTGACAGGCTCACTAATCTTCAACGTCACTATTTCAAAGTCAAGTTTACACACAAGTTTGTGTTAAACTTCAGAACTGTTCAGTCACGATCAATATGACCAGGTTTAAGATACAAATTCAAAAACATGACCAACTCTTATAATACTAACCATTCACACTTAACAACCACATTGAAAACTGATACAAAAAACAAACAAACAAACAAACATAAAAGGAAAGTGAAAATCCTCTGAGGTTTTTTTGTTTTTTTTTTGTTAACATTATTTAAACATCAAGTTTCAACTTTAATGGCAATCGCACCCCATTTTTTCCCAAAAATTAGAAAGAGATGTTTGGACAGATGTGTTAACTTGAATATGGATTACATAGTTTAAGATATAACTATTTGCTTTGAAATTTTATTAATTGTACGCAGTAAGTAGCTTTTTTTGTCACTGAGAGACAGGTTCAGCCAGGTAGTCATTATATAAACCATGTTTTAAATATCAGTTTACTTCACAAATTATGACCAATTCCAACAAAGAAGTGTGTTCATCAAGGCGAAGCTGACAAGTTCAAGCATTTGCACATGATCAAACATGGTTAAGTTTTATGTTCACAGCTACATCTAGCAATAGGTTTTAAATATTATCATTATCGAGTGACAAGCAAACAAAACACACATGGTCAGTTCATTGGTGGCCAGTTTCAAATACCAAGTTCACAACACTTTTGAATTATTATGATCAGTCCAGTAATTAAGGCAAGTGACCAGAAAAATGTCTATTTCTAATAACCATTCAACATGAGAGAGAGAGTGTGTGTGTGGTGTGTGTGTGTGGTGTGTGTGTGTGTGTGTGTGTGTGTGTGTGTGTGTGTGTGTGTTTGTGTGTGGTGTGTGTGTGTGTGTGTGTGTGTGTGTGTGTGTGTGTGTGTGTGTGTGTGTGTGTGTGTGTGTGTGTGGTGTGTGGTTTACATAGGCCTACCTTGTTCATACCAGTTTTGAATTATTAAGATGAACTCAAATTATTTATAACCATGTTTTATAGGCAAATTTATTTTACTTATTATGATAAATCCAAACAAACAAGTTAATTAATTGAGATGAGGTCGACAAGTTCAAGTGATTACACGTGATCAAAGATAGTAAAGTTTTATGTTTCACAGCAATGTCCAGCAACAGGTTTTTCATACTATTATCAAAAAGACAAGTAACACAAAACACACATGATCAGTTCAGTTGTTGTTAGTTTTAAATACCAAGTTCACACCATTTTGAATTATTATGATTAACGCAGTAAATACCAGTGACCAGGCTAAATATGCCAATGTCCAAAACATCTGTGTTTAATAACCATTTAACACAAAACTGTCTTTTCTCAGGAGCAAGGAAGAGCTTCATTTGTTCCCGTCTAGCTTTAAATATTCAATTGTATGCAACACCCAAAAAGTCCAGCACAAAAGTTCAAAACCACTTCTTCAATGACAAACTTTATGCAAGTACTCACAAATCCCACAATCAAAGCTAGAACAAGTGTAAAGCATTCACCTGCCGAGTTTCACGCCACCAAGTTTCAATAACATAAGTTTACTTACTACTATCAGGATCAACACAATTTCTATTTCCTTACTACAGATCAAACAATTTCTAGTTCCATTTACTACCAGGATCAGACACAATTTCTATTTCCATTTACTACCAGGATCAGACACAATTTCTAGTTCCATTTCAATCTGAACCTTCAATATATTTTCCATCAGCAAGGTTTAAACCATTTTCATTTTACTTAATT
>JAPXFY010000030.1:35048254-35090754 GCA_030674185.1 Monoplex corrugatus
TATATTTATCACACTCATGCTAAAAATGTAGGCCACACCCAGGTCTGAAACAAAATTTAAATTCACTCAAATTTCAAGCTGCTTCTGCATAAAACATTTTACATCACAACTGGCAGGATACCCTCGTGTTTTCTTCAAGACAGAATGTCACATGGGTCTGGTCTCCCCTTCCATCAACAAGCTCAAGTTCGCTTACAATCTGTTAAATGTATGTCAGCATTCTTTATCCATGTTCAATATTTGAGTTAAAACATAACTTTATGAAATGATTAAACACATGTAGCCTACCTATTACACCCGAAGGGTTCTGCTTCAGATGAAACGGGAACCAAGAGAAAGGGAGGGGGAAGACAGAGAGGGAGTAGGATGAGGTAAGAAAAATAAAAACACAAGTTTCACATGCTGTCAACATGACAAGGTCAACAATTTTATATATTTCTGATCATTTCTGGTTTAAACCACATTCTAATTATTTCTGCTTTAAATTCTAATAATTTCTGGTTGTTCATATTACTATTTTGATTTTTTTATCGACTTGTTTAATAACAAAATTACACTAATAAAGATAAAAATATGTGTATTCTTATTCTGATTTCTCATTCATCATTCAATTGTTTGAACACAAATTTACATCAACAAGGAGAAAAAGAAATGCAAGCTACAGTCTGTATGAAAACACAATAGGAAGGCAAGCTAAACTTTGGATTTTCTAATCAATATAATCAATTTAAAAAACAGATACCGACAATCATGCTTATTTTTAAATCAGGCATATTTTAAGGAAAAGTAAAAAAGAAACTAGGCTGAAAGCCAATTTTTGTCACTAGACTGAAACCCAAATAATCACAAGTCATGCATGTTCAGTTTTATTTACCGTGAACAGGCCTACTTTAACCCGGTAAAGACAACATTGTATTTATCATGAACATTCTTATCGAATGTAGTGTTATGCATCAACACCATCCATTTAAACTATCCATTCAATTTTCAACATAATCATAAATATGTTATTAAAGTCCAGTTTACTTTTCACAATGATAACCAGTGCTATTGTAAAAAATTTAAAATGAACACACACAAAGATCAATTATGCAAAAAAGCACACATGTTTAGAAAACAAGTAAACAGTTTTACTTATTTGAAAGATAAAAAGCCAGTTTAACCACAATTATCACAGTTAAGATCGAAAGATAAAATGCCATTTTAACAACAATTATCACAATTAAGATCCAAACTGCTAATTATCTCACATTCATATTAAGATGTACCGTTACCACACTTTATGGGTTTTGTTAAAACTTAACAAGATTTAAAACACTTTTTCTCAAACTCTTAAAACTTTTTCAGTCATGAGCACGATTTATATATAATTATATATATGTTTTGTTAGAGTGACACAGTACACAAACTCCACTATTATTATACATTACTATTAGTAATATTACATGTACTGTTGATTCCACAGTCATGAATGTTCACATCCAGTTTTCGTCCATTTTATTTACTAGATCTATATCAAGTGACCAGTTTGGGAAAAAATGTTTAAAATACAAAACTTCATATTTTCCATCATGAATCACCATTCTATGTTCACTAAGAACTATGGCAACTTAATGATACTTTTGTCAAGATTAAAGGTGTAAATCACAAGGTCAAACACAATTTTGTGTCTCTCAAATTTCTTTCCAATACATTTTGTTGTTGTTATTGCTGTTGTTGTTGCAGTCATCAGGACCGGCCTTATTTTACTTTTCTTTTCTTTTTTCTAACTTATTTTACTTTTTGTTGTTGTTGTTGTTGTTGTTGTTGTTGTTGTTGTTGTTGTTGTTGTTGATGTGTACTTTCAAGTTTATGGAACATGTTTAATCCCAGTTCAGGTTCAGTCGATATATAGGCCTACAATAATTTCAAGTAAAAAAAAAAAAGTAGGCCTACCATCATGTCTTTCAGCTTTGATCATCCACAACCAGTTGTCATTATAAATGTTAATATTTTAATCATGAACAGTTTTCATATTCAATTCAGTCTTACCTTGTCATGTTCATTGCACGATTCAACATTGCAAAACTATCACCACACACAGATTAAAAACATCAGCTTCTGAACTGTCATAAAAACATTGAAAGATAGAAGGAACTTTTCCACATGAGATCTTTTCCCAAGAAACAAAACCACACCAGACAGAGCAGTCAATGAGCATAAGTAATTTGAGTAGTAGTAATAGAAGAAGTAGGCATAATTAATCTACCCCCTTTTGATGAAATCCAATAAATCTTTCATCATCACAAATTGCTCAAAAGCAGGTTTCCATTTTGTTTTTGGTTTTGTTTTTGTTTTGTTTTATTATTTTTTTGTTTTGTTTTATTAGTGGCTTGTTGTTGTTAATTTTTAACAGAAGCAGTATTTAATACACTCTTTAACATGAACCCCAATTTTCAAAATAATTATAATTCATCACATCCATATTTCAAATATTTTCAGCATATCATAACATTCAAGTCTGAAACAAGTTTAACTTCAGTGTAAATCTGTAAGCTAAACTCATGTTTTGTTTTCTTTAAAGACCAATATGTCATAAGGGTCTGGTCTCCCTTTTCATCAACACGCTCAAATTCACTTGCAAGTCAGTTAAAAATATGTCAACATTCTTCCTAATATCATCAATGCAAACACATTTCTGCTTAAACTATTTTTCAAATCGATGCAAACACATTTCAGCTTAAACTAGTTTCAAATTCTAATTAGGCTACCAGTATTCAAAATAATGAAATCTTAAACTTACCATGCTGTTGTGATTAGATAGACAAAACCTGCAAATCTTACTACTGGTTTAAAAAGAGGAGAGGGGAAGCCAAAGGCAAGAGAGAACAGATGTGTAAAAAGTAACTGGAAGGAAAGAAATTAAAAAGATGGAGATAACCGGTGATGTCATGGAATATAGGCCTACAATAATATTAATGATAACAATGAAACATTTTAGAGTGTACACTTCTCTGATAACATAAGTTGACAGAAATATACAACACACAATTTCATACAATTACACATATGTAGCCTACCTGTTACACCCAAAGGGATCTGCTTCAGATCAAACAATTACACACATGTACCTGTTACACCCAAAGGGGTCTGCTTCAGATCAAACAATTACACATATGTAGGCTACCTGTTACACCCAAAGGGTCTGCTTCAGATCAAACAATTACACACATGTAGCTACCTATTACACCCAAAGGGGTCTGCCTCAGATCAAACAATTACACACATGTAGGCTACCTGTTACACCCAAAGGGGTCTGCTTCAGATCAAACAATTACACACATGTAGGCCTACCTGTTACACCCAAAGGGGTCTGCTTCAGATCAAACAATTACACACATGTAGCCTACCTATTACACCCAAAGGGGTCTGCTTCAGATCAAACAATTACACACATGTAGGCTGTTACACCCAAAGGGGTCTGCTTCAGATCAAACAATTACAGTACACACATGTAGCCTACTTTATACCCAAAGGGGTCTGCTTCACATGAAACAATTACACACATGTACCTATTACACCCAAAGGGGTCTGCTTCAGATCAAACAATTACACACATGTACCTATTACACCCAAAGGGGTCTGCTTCAGATCAAACAATTACACACATGTACCTATTACACCCAAAGGGGTCTGCTTCAGATCAAACAATTACACACATGTAGGCTACCCATCACACCCAAAGGGGTCTGCTTCATATAAAATGGGAACCAAGAGAAGTGGAGGGGGAAGACAAAGTGAGGGGGAGGGGGAAGACAGAGGAAGAGGGAGTGGGATGAGGTAAGAAAGAAGACCAACATAAGTAAATTTTACCAACTAGGTAAGAGAAGAGATCAGCACTTGTAGCCTATACTTTTTCTATATCCAGCCTTAATGTAATTATACCGTAAACTGTAATAGGTCAATAACAAGACCCAACATCTGGACAACCACTTAGTTAATACCACACACACATTCATGCAAGTCTGGACACATACAGAGACAGAGACCAGAAAGGTAAGAGAAGGACAGGGAAGGACACTGAGGCAGGCATGAGGATGGAGGCTGTGAGGAAGGAATTATCAGAAGAGAACATGGAAACAAAGAACGACAATTAAAATTAAGAAAATTTGGAAAAGGGACGGGACAGGAAGGAAGGAACAAGCACTTGTAGATTCTACAAAAGGAAGAAGGAAAAAAGTAAAACAATAAAACAAGAAATGAGAAAAAAATCCTAGGCTATGTGTTAATGTTAAATAATGTAGCCTTTTACAAAGTCTACCAACATAAATCATATTCATTTTCAGTCTCGTTGTTTTCTAATCAAATTGAAATTAGTTTCAATCACCACAAAGTGAAAATTATGAGCTCACGTGTATTCACCTGATGAAAAATATAAAAGTGAAAGACTTCCTTTCAGAAAAACAGTTTTCAATTATTTTGTAACAACTTTTGAAATGCCATGTTCCACCTAAGTAATTGCAACCATGTTAAAATAGCAATTCAACTTTTATCGAATTAAAACATACATGTACATACTCCATTTATCAGTTGAAGCTCAACTTCTCCATTCTTCATACATATTTCATGAAATTAGTTTACTTGACACCGACCAGGTTTAATTTGAATTATGGATTCAGGTCATCATTTCATTTTAACATGATTAGGTTTAGTAATAATATTATGACCGGGATTAAACAATATTCACTGGTATTGACTAGGTTCAAGTCTGATCAAATCTTAGAAAATAAAATAATGACAATTTTAGAAATCAATTTTGACCAGTTTTCTAACAACAAATGCATTTCAGTTTGTGTAGGCTACCAAGTTTCAAAAATGCAGATTCAAACAAGGCATAATAAGATCAAGCACCAGTTCAGTTCTGTTCATCTTAGTTAAGATTTAAAACATGATTTCTAATCAGAGACTAAGTAGGCTACTTTGATTTTTCAGTAGATTGTTTTTGTTTGTTTTTAGTTTTGTTTTATTGCTATTATTGATTGTTTATTTTATCTATAATAGATTTTTAGTTCTGGTTTGGGTTTCCCCCTTTTGTTGCTTTGATTTGTTTATTAACAGAATTTCTTTGTTCTGGTTTGATTTTTCCTTTTATTTGCGTTTGGTTATGTCATTTTATGGTTGTTTTTTTTCCTTTTATTTATGTTTAGTTTCGTTTTATAAAAGGTTTTGTTTTGTTCTGGGTTTTTTCCTTTTGTTTTAGTTTTGTTTTGTTTAGTAACATGTTTTGTTTTGTTCAGGTTTTTCCTTTTACATGTTTTGTTTTGTTTAGTAACCTATTTTCTTTCATTCTGGTTTTGTTTTTCCTTTGGTTTTTAGTTTTGTTTTGTTTAGTAACAGATTTTGTTTTGTTCGGGTTTTTCCTTTTAAGTTTTGTTTAGTAACCTATTTTGTTTTATTCTGGTTTTGTTTTTCCTTTGGTTTTTAATTTTTGTTTTGTTTAGTAACAGATTTTGTTTTGTTCAGGTTTTTCAAGTTTTGTCTAGTAACACATTTTGTTTTATTCTGGTTTTGTTTTTCTTGGTTTTTAGTTTTGTTTTGTTTAGTAACAGATTTTGTTTTGGTTTTTTCTTTTTAGTTTTGTTTTGTTTAGTAACAGATTTTGTTTTGTTCGGGTTTTTCCTTTTACGTGTTTTGTTTTGTTTAGTAACATATTTTGTTTTGTTCTGGTTTTGTTTTTCCTTTGGTTTTTAGTTTTGTTTTGTTTAGTAACAGATTTTGTTTTGGTTTGGTTTTTCCTTTAAGTTTTGTTTTGTTTAGTAACAGATTTTGTTTTGTTCTGGTTTTTCCTTTAAGGTTTGTTTTGTTTAGTATCAGATTGTTTTCTTCTGGTTTTGTTTTTTTAGTTTGGTTTCGTTTGTGTTCCGGTTTTTTTTTTAAATTTTATTTTTGTTTAGTAACAGATGTTTTCTTCTGGTTTTTTCTTTTCAAATTTTGTTTTGTTCTGGTTTGGTTTTTCCTTTCCGTTTTTTCCCTTATTCCCAACATTTCATCTTGAAATGAGTCGATTTTATTTATTATTATCAGTTTGTAACACAAGTTCATATTTTTTGTAGTAAGATAAACCCAGGTTCAATTTTACCAACACCCTTATGATCAGGTTACCATTCAGATTTGATTTATCACGCAAAGGTTCGACACACTGTGACGACACTATTACTAAGGTACTATACTGAAAACAAAAAAAACATTTCAACATTTCACCATTTCTTGTCTCATCTTTGAATGAATTATTATATAAACATCTTATCCAACACCGCAGACTTGTCATCCTTTTATCCATGTTTTCACTACCGGTAAGGTAAACATAATCATTACCAGGCTCAAACAACAATGTGGCGTTTTTTGTCGTTGTTGTTAGATGTCTCACCAAGTGCATGTAGTTTGTATGGGTTTTGGAAACATAAATTGTTTTTATACGGTAAGAATAGATGTAGGGGGCTCTGCTTGGGGAAGTTGGCTACTTTTATAGGCCTACTCTGTCTGGCAGCTGCATCCTACTTGAAGGATGGACAGAAACACTGGCCTCCATCTATCTCCTAAATCTCTAACAGCTGGCTCCAACTATCACACCGTGGTACACCACCTCAGCTGGCAGGTTAAATAACGCAAGGGGGTGATGTTTTAAGATGGCATCATTGCCAGGAGGCAGATGTACCTCCTCAAAGAAGTCAAAAGACAGGGTGAGGGTGGATAGGCACACAGTTGTTCAACAGCTTTGGGTTCACGACTAGGACAAGCCTTCTGGCTGGAGAGGAGACAAGGGTCACATGCCTAACGGGTCTAATGTACCCTAGTTCAGCTTCCTGTTTTGTGTGGGTGTGTGTGTGTGTGTGTGCGCGCATGTGCGTGCGTATGTGCGCGCATGCACGTATGTGCGCGCGTGCACGTGCGTGTGTATGCAAGACAGGTGATGACAATTCGGGTCAGTGGTCACAAGCCAAACAGAACAAGTGTGCTTTAGCTCAGCAGTCTGCATTGTGTGTGTGTGTGTGTGTTTGTGTGTGTGCGCGCTGCGTGCATGCTTTGCGTGGTGTTGTGCGCACGCATGTGCGTGTCTGTGCACTGTGTGCAGATGACAACTCATGAATCAAGCGTCACATGCCTAATTGGTGAATGTATCCTAACTTGGCATCCTGTGTGTGCAGTGTGTGCGCTGCGCGCGCACAAGTGTGTGTGTGTGTGTGCATGTGTGTGTGCGTGTGTACATTTTAGTTGTGTCTGCGAATGGGCCTGCTTGTATTCATTTATATGATTTGACTCTTCTATGCTCATTTTCATTCCATGTTTTACCAGTGTTCTTTCTTTTAGAAAATTTTGTACCAATATGTTCAATTCCCCTCATGAGCAACAAGCATGCCTTTGGCATGGCCTGTCAGCACTTTGCAAGTTAAATATTTTTGTAGGCCTACATATAACACACACACACACACATTTGAAGTTTGTCAAGAGCAATCCAAGAACACATACTCCAATAATTCCAGTTTCATTTACAATTAATATTTATCCAACTGTCTGATCAGACCAGGTTTTAAAAAAGCCAGTTTCATGTATTGCCCTGGTTTAAATTCCACTTCAATATCAGTAACAAGGAGGTTAGTTAAAACCACAACTGTTCACATAAATTTAATGATCACACAAAAAACACAATTCAGTTTCACAGACCAGAGAATCTTAAGAATGATTACCAAGTTTTAAACTCGTTTTATTTTATTCGAAATTTTGATTTTTTTAAATTGATTTCTTTTATTAAGAAGGTAATATCATGCAAATTAGGTTCAGCTTTATCAATACTGGTAATGATACACTTGGGTTTTCACTGCTTTTAATTTTTAATTTGCAGTGCCCAATGTCAAGTTCATGAAACCAAAAACAGAAAAGTAGAACAAATATGTGCGTTTAATTAAATTCACAAGACCAAACCAGATCAGGTTCTATACACTTTTACTACCGGTACTGATCACAAAAGACCATGATCCAGGTGTACAAAGCAAGTTTTTATCATTCATTTCTTTTACTACTGGCACAGTAGAACTGCATGTTAACGGCTTCATGGTGTTCTCTTAAAAAAAAAGCACTATTTCAATGATAACAAACAACATAGGCCTACATATTCTGCTTAACCACAACCAAAATATAAAAAGCACATTTTTTATTTTAATATCTATGTCTGTATTTATGCAGGCTTTTAAGCCTTTAAACCCATACATACTTTTCACCGATTTATGAATTACATTCGTTTTGTTTGTAGGCCTACTTGGGTAGGCTACCAGTCGATCAAAACAAGCGTAAACCAGCATACCAGTACAAGTTTGCATTTTATTTTGCTTTTGTAGGCAGGTTTCAAAAATACTTTGCAGATTTTTACATTTTTAAGTTTCATTACTCATTCTTGTATTCTAGTTTTAAAACCAGACCAACTTATAACATTCTGAAATTATGATGTAATAGTCTTTTTAGGCATGTCGAATGCTGGCAGACATACTCAGTAAGACATCCTCTCATCTGTTATCAGTAGGCCCTATTTCAAAGTTTTCTATGATCTTGACCCGAGATATATGTCAACACCATGTATGCCTGTAGGCCTACTTTTATCGTATTAAACAAACCACTTATTAGTTTCAAGAATAACCATTAACACTTTAAGAACCAAAACTGTGATGAACAGTCCCATATGAATTTCATCGTGTTTAATGACAATTTCCCCTGCACAAAAATGCAGTAGTACCACCAGCAGTTGACCATAGTAGTCTCTTCGAAGGAGAACTGCAGTAACCCTTAGCTGACATTTTGTTTTTGTTTGTTTTTCCATACATCATATCGAAGATTTGGTTTATTCCGGCGTTACCTAACAAACCCTTGGTCAACGTTTCAGTTTACTCCAATACCTCGCAAACCCTTAGCCGACATTTTAGTTCATTCCGGTAACACAAAATGAAGTGTTTATCCCAGCATCTCATCATAAATTTTAACATTTTCAATTTATTCCAGCGTTTGCTCACAGACCTTTGGTTTTCATTTTGATCATTATCTCACAAACCGGATTTCATTTTGATTTGTCCTTCTCGTCATTTATTTGTTTTGTTTTGCTTTGTTGCTGTTTTTTTGTAAACCCTCAACATTTCCGTTTTTCTATTCTAGCCCCTCCCTTTTTTTTAAACTCGGTTTTAACCCCCGGTTAACATTTTAGTTTAGTCCAGTGTTTCTATCTCACTGGTGTCTATTCTGTTTATTATTAGATCTACATCTATATTTAACATACCCTCAACATTTTGGTTTATACTCCCAACATTTCGCAAGTGTTTTAACATTTTCATTCAATTCAATGTCTCTCAAAGCTTTGGTCGACACTTTATTGTATTCCAGTACCGGTCTCACAAAACCTTAATATCATCAGATTTTTAAATCTGATGAAATGTCTTTTATTCCAGTATTTTTTGTATCTCACAATCATTCAGTCAACATTTTTGGTTTATTCCAGCATTTCTCTCTTGTACATCTTAATTGGCGTAAATCACCATGATTTCAACTCAAGCAGTTGTTTCAAATCCACCATAATCAATTCAGAACGGGCATTACCCCATCAGAAACTCCAAACGGCCATCACTGGGTAATTACTGTTACCGTTTTGTTTAAATCCCAGCCGGCTGCAAAGAACCATATCACGGCTACAACCATCACAAGTCATCAGCATTGTATTATTTAGATATTTCGCATCTCACCTTTTGTAGCTTGTTGCTACTCCAGCGGTTACTTCAAAACCTACCGTCCCAACTCCAAGTTGTTACCAGTACTTCAAATACATCAGCAACTTGCCACTCTAGTATTCCAATGGCAACTTCAAAACCTACCGTCTCACTCCAATTGTAACTTCAAAACCTACCGTCTCAATTCCAAGTTGTCGTTATTTCAAATACGACTTCAGCAACTTCCGATTCCCCTTCCAAACTTGTACTGTAGTGTTCTCAAGAACAAGTCAAAGCAGGCAGATACTGGTACAGACTTCATGGAGAGCGGTCAGAGGCTGGTCATTCCGTTATCGGTGGTCCATTTCCAAGCATCAGGTGGCTGGGGCGGTCAATGCTATAAGTGTATGTGCGTGTATGCAATGTAATATGACCACCAAAAGTGTGACATGATGGAAGACAGAAAGGACAGGATGAAATCATTGAAATGAGCACAGGCTAGTGCAGTTTACCCTCACCCCCTCCCTCAATTATATGTTGATCAGTCTGCGAACAAACCATAAGGGCCATATATTTGATAAAAGACCAATAAAACATTAATGGCAAACCAAATAGATGCACAGCTTTCTGCCTAAGGGCAAGTGTAAATCGCGATTTTAGAACATGTGGTAAAGACTTGGTATACAGGCCGTGCCAATGAACACACTAACCATAGGCATGAAAAACAGAAAAGTGCATTTTTGAACTACATCCATCATCAACCACCTTTTTTTTTTTTTAACAGCTTAGGGAGGAACATTATATTCTTTTATCATTCCCGATTTGATCAAGTAAAAACAAACCTGGAAATGCACAACCAACAAGTTTGACAAAGATCCTTTAAACAACAAACAGGTTTGACAAAGATCCTTTTCCAAAATGTATTCACAAACACGGTTTATTCCCATACGAATAGGCCATTAAAACGTGTGTACATGTAACTTTGCAAGTGACATTTCTCAATCTATGGATCACAAACACAAGTTTGTACCCCTGCAAAAAAGCCAAACACTAGCTTGTTAGTATGATCTGACCATGTTTAGTTCAGTTGGGTTTATGTTCTTCCATTTCTTTGAATCGAGTAGGCCTACCTTTTCTGCAGTGTGTACACATTTCTGATAAAGTATGTCTTGTACACATTTCTGATAAACTATGTCATTAAGATTTAGTTTTTCTGAAATATGTGTGCGTGTGCGCATGTGTGTTTTTGTGCACAAGTGTGAGAGGGAGGGAGATGATTCATACTACAGTTTTTCTGAACTCTGTATGTGCGCGACTGTGTGCATGTGAGAGAGCAAGGAGCGAGCGTGTTGTGTGTGTGTGTGTGTGTGTTGTGTTGTGTTGTGTTGTGTTGTGTGTGTGTTCCGCGTGCCAGTGAGTAAGGACAGAAAAGACGTGTAAAGAGAAAGTGAGAGACAAGACACTCAGAAGAGACAGAAAGGCAAGATTCCACAAATGGCATTCACACACTTCTAAGTTCACACACACACATTGTGGCAAATAAAACTCCGAGTGATCTGAGGAAATCAATTTAACAGTCTAGTTTAATTTGTTTTTCGTTTTTGTTGTTTTTGTTATTGTTAGCCTTGATGGAAAAGGCAACCTTACAGAAGTAGGCCCTATCTTTTCCAATGTCAACATTTTTTTTTCTCTCTTACACAATGTCAATGATTCTTTTTTTTCTTTCTATCTTCCAATTTCAGCAAATTAACATGTATTTATGCACAACTTTTCTATTTATGCACAACTTTTCTATCTATTCCTATTTTAGCTGCGAGCCGGCTACCCAACCCTAACTCCAATTGACTTTTTTTTTTTTAACTGGAGGGGGAGGTAGGCTTTTCCCAGTGCTCTGACCAGCGTTGACAATGACTGACCGAACAACTTCAAAATGCTGTTTTAACACGTGCAGTAGAGGATCAATGTATGCAGCAGTCTTAAAACTTTCTACACAAATCTGTGTTAACACATTTCATTTCAATTGTCACAGCTGTAGAATGTTGATGGACAAAAATCCATAAGCAGGAGGGGGTTGAAGTCAAATCCATTAGCTGGAGGGAGTTGAAATTTAAGCTGTTCAAAAGTTGATCGGTTTGTCAATGCCGGTGGTGTGTGCTCACCACATATTCCTGTCCCCTACCCCAGATCTGAGTACTGCCTTACATGAAAAAAATACCACCACTTAAAATCAACCCATAACCTTGCATTGTACATTTTCTATTTTTCATCAACATCTAACCTGATTTTCAAAACTATATGTAATCAAACTGTCATTTCTGTCTAGTTCTAATTCACATATGTCACGATAGGCTAAATATGCAAACACAGTTGAAAGTTGAAACTGCAAAAGCTGAGGGAAAATGACTATCTTAATAATGAAGACTCTTAAGCAACAACATTTGGTTTTCAGTATTTACATTTTTTCTAAAATTCAATCAGCCACCACAAACATTTTTTCCCTTCTCATGGTAACCTGTCTTATGCAAGTTTCTGTACAAAGTCGCTGAGATTTTTTTTCCGATCTGTCCACAACCTTCATTCTCCTAAACATCTCTGATGGGGTAAACGTTTTCTTTCAAACACCTAACAGTAGTCTTTTTCTTGTTCCGCAAAACAAATGGATATTTATATTTTGCCATGCATCAAGCACAATACCAAGCATACTACCACGTGGGTCACCTCATAAACATTAATGCACATAATGAATAGATACTCTCGTAGCATTTCACCAAAACCACTCATTAGCCTCGCAAGAACATTACGAGTTACATTTTCAAACATATGCATGATTAAGCATTTTCATAAAGATGGGTTTATTTCGTTACGGGTTTGTCAAAAACAGAAAATATGATCATGCAAGCAAATGGAAATTAAAATAATGTGCAACGGAAGGAAGTGAAAATGTACTGGTGAACTGCTTACATGCACTTCATCTGTATCTGCTTGTTAGTACAATTCGACAATAACCGAAAAAGCAATCGATACTTCACAGTAGAATAGAAATCTAGCTTCCGATTACCCAATTAAATCGACTAGGGTTAAAAACAAGTAAGGCCAACGACAGGTTTACCAAAATTAAAATGGTGTAGGCCTACTTAGTAATGTACCAACAACAGCCAAATTCAGTTAAAAGAAAAACCACACAAAGCAGAAATTTAAAATAAAGAAATCATAAAACGGGAATAATATTAAACAATATTCTGCTACAGTCAACCAACTTTAAATGGAGATCAGAAAAGCGAAGCAAATCGGAATTTAAATAATACACAAATCTACATAGAATTAGCAAATGTTAACATTATATCTTTTGAAATTACTTGCCAATTTTAAAAGACCATAAACGTAGGCAACAAGATGATGTTCATGTTTCAACAAAAGCATTGGATTACTTGAGTATGCCGTGCCATGCCAAGTTTTACAGCAAATGCACCTTTGGTTTAAGTTGCCAACGACAGTTGAAATGAAAATTTGGTCCATTTCAAAAAAAAAAAAAGGTGAACTTGTAACCTTTTTCAATACTTCTGAATATATCAACTGCTTTGTGCTTTACCGTTTCTGAATTAACCAAATGCACATTTTTCATGAATATTTGAACTGATATTTTCCCTTCTTGGATTCTATTGAAATCTTAAGAAAAAAAAAGTAATAGTTTGGACTTTCATAATATAGATTCAGGTGGGTTTTTTTTTTTTAGAGATTTAATGTTAATGCCATTGCAATTATCAAATTACACATCTTCCGATATCATGTATATTTTACATGCTGTAAATTAACCATCTTTCTAATGGCACATATTTTAATCTCAAGCACCAGTTGACGACAGTGGATGCACAAGAATGCAACCAACAAATAAAGAATGTACATAACGACAAAAGGGACAAGCCAAAACACACCGCTGTGAGTGTATGAACACCAATCGGTACTGCATGGTAAACTGCTCAAAATATTATTGGTGATACTGTGCAACAGCAATTTCAGGTACAGCTTTGTTTATGGGCACAATGTGTTCCAAGTTCAGAAAAGAAGCAAGAAACAAGACAGGGAAGCAAAGAGCTAAAACTAAAATGTACATGTCCTTTATGCCTGGGAAATGACCCTGCGGGCCTCAAACACCACTGCAGACCATCACAAATTCCATAAATATGGAATTGACAATACACAAGAGACCAAAACAATCCAATAATGGGGTTAATGAAAAGTGACAAGAGAAAGAAGACTTGAAAGCAGTGAAATTGCGCAACACGTATGTACTGGTGGTTTCCAAAAGCTAATCGCAAGACCTAGCAAGGTAATGCTGCTCCAGCTAAACGCAAGGATACAACAACTGCTACACACAAAATAAGTCTGAAAGATAAAGTTCTGACAGGAATCCCCTTGACAGTTAGTACTGCTACATCTGTACATCCAAAGAAAAATTTCCTCATGCACACAATTTTACACACGTTTTACTTACACTCAAATAAAATCAGGAAAATAATGCTCAAGAAAGTACAATGCAGTAAGGAATGTTTAACACCAATTGCAGTCAATACAGACAAGTTCACTGCTTTTTTAACTAGTAATCTTCAAAGTGCATTGAATGACATTCATCTTTCATGCGAGGGTTTACTTTCTACAGCAATTACTACATTTGAAACTATAAATGCAGTCCCAAAAATACAAGCTGACACCCAATTTTTTCAGCGTTGAAGGATGTGAAAATAAAGTTCACAAAAACACAAAAAGTTCAAGTTCCATCTTCACAAAGTTCACAGAGATGACTGGACAAACAAAGACACGAGTAGTGAAATACAGAGAAAATGAGAGAAAATGAGGATCTAGGGTTCTGCTGCTGATGAAGATGAGGTGCAGGAAGATTTGAAATGTATGTTCTGTTGAAGGTGGAATCTTGCTGTTGGCAGTGTAATAAGGAGTGTTTGTCCATCCAGCTTGATGCAGCGTGTATCAAGAAAGGAAGCATGGAGACAAGACAATGGTTGTATCCTGGATCCTGATGGGACATGGAGAAAATGGATCTGATGGCGATACAACTTTAGGGGAAGAGGACCTAGAAAGGAAAATGCACTCATTTAATCTCTCATTTCAGAATTTCCAGGAAGGACTTTGAAATTTTCAAAGACAAAATACATGGATTTATTTCCCCACTAGAGCAATCAAAAATTTTCTACATCGGTCCTACACAAAAAAAAAAGGCATCAACTTCTTTTAATATCCATCAAGGAAAGACTTTTAAATGCATATAGTTCACATTTTCATACATTTTCACATTTATTTGAAAAACATTTTCGTTATCACTTTTAAAACCAAGTCGCTCTTTTAACTGAATCTTTTTACTTGAATCACTTTACAAGCGGTTAATAAAATTCTCTTTTATCACACGAAACTCTTTAATTGAATCTCTTTACAACTGGATAATAAAATTCTATCCCTACCAAAACATTTCAGAAACGGTGACTAACATTTGACAGATCTGTCTGCCTTCAAGCTATTCTAGTCCACATCAGTTTCAACCAGATTTGAAACACCCTACAAAATGTCATTAAAATACTAGCAGTGCACAAACCCCAAACTAACTTGGTTTTTTCCTTTAGTTTCAAATAACCAGAACATCGCATTTGGGACCCTTTATCAAAAAGAAAAGCAGCCAGCTTTCGAGGTTGTTTGGCCTCATAACGACAACATGAAAGATCGACTAGTTGACTACACAAAGGTAAGTGGTAAAAATGGAATATAAATATATGCTACAACTTCACTACATACAATACCTGAAGCAGTCATTTACCTGAACAATCAACAGCAGACGGCGGTTGCTACAAGGCAAAGGAGACAGGCAGTGTAGACAGGAGACAGGAGACATACAGGACAGGGACACACAGGGGAGATGAAAGAAACGAAGACACACGGCGAAGGAGACAGCTGGGGCATATCCACGAGAAAAACCCAGGGACAGGTGGGCAGGACTTAGCAGGGAGAAGAGACGACGAGGGGAAAATCACAAATCTTCTAACATTCTTGATGATGAAAATGAAGCCAGGTCGGGAGGGATCCCTGCAGTGACTGTTGACCATTGTGTATGCAGAAGACAGGTGCAGACAGAAATCTTGCTGCTTCTACATATGGGCTGCAAAGGGGTTAGGGCATGCTGTGTGCGTTTTTCCCAGTATTTAAGGCAGGTTACCCTCGTGCCTGCAAAAGGCTGAAAGAAGAAAACAGCATCCCACCCCAAACCCGCCATCTTATTCCTATCCCCATCCAACTTTCATCCCTTCACACTTTCAATTGATGAACATTCATTATCATCATTCAATGTACAACCAAAACTCAAAACCATTATCATCATTCAAAGTTACATTCAGATACAACACTCAAAACCATTCCAAACTCTTTTGAAGGCAAGGCAAGGCAATGCAGGAAGTCAATCAGGAGTGTAGTCTGAATGCTGAGCTGTGGAACTTGGGAGATGTTGAGTGTGTGCATGAGAATGCCAGAAGCAAGGTGGAATGCGAGTAAAATCTGGGGCAGACCACAGGCTCCATCACGTGAAACGTACAGGGCAGGTATTTGGGAGAGAGTGGTGTATTGTCCCGTGAACAAATGTTGATGTCTGCAAAAAAATATCCAAGAACGCATCTCCCTGCACCCCCCCCCCCCCCAACATGAACCTCGCAAAATGCCCATTTTTCTTCTGTACAACTGAAAGCATGTTTTATTACCTTATACAGGTACTTTTGAGTACTCGTGCAAAAAAACAAAATCACAATTTCATTTGGATTTATACACTCAAGTTAGAAATACTGTATCCTGTTGTATATCCTCATCACAACAAAATAAAAAGTCGAACCAAGAATACACTTGTGAGAAAATTCTCAAACCAAACAATGAGATAAAATTCAAAGCATGCCAAACCTGAAGAACCATGGCAAAACATACAACAGCCGATGTGAAACTCGTCTACTCCGAGATGCAATCCAACCAAAATGCTCACGTGTTGTTACGGATACGAGAATCTCACGGTAGATACATTTGGTCAATGGCTTAAAATGGTGGAAGGCATGGGAAACAGTCCGGTGATGTCTGCAATGATATGGTTAACAAATACCCTTCCCCAACTTTCCCATATTCATGACAAAAATTTCTTTAGGGAAAAAAACCCTCAACGAGCCAAACAGAGCATTCATTTTTCAAGTTACTGCATTCGTTCAGGAGTTTTATTTCAAAGTAAGTAACCCACTTCAAAACAGGGTTGGTAAAAATGTTATCTTTAACAATAATAGGATGATATTCAAAAATCAAACATTATTGTAAAATTTCTCAACAAATCCAAAAAACTTTCAACATTTGATACCAAGTGCATTCTGTCTGTGTACCTCAAATTCTCGTTCGTATCTACATTTCAAACCTTCAGAGCGGTAATCAACCAAGGAACGGAATGATGCCAGGAACGGACTTCAAAAACGCAAGACAAGCACGTTGCAGCAACAACAACCCTGTTGAGCAGAGCATGGAAACAAAATCCAACACAACAAAAACCTGTCTTTGTCCAATAAAATATCTATGTGGTGTCTTTACTTTTCCACTGTATTAAAAAAAAAAAAGAGAAATAACCTTGATTTCATTCCTCTACTCAGAAATTTATTGCCAATGGCCAAAAGCAAAGATACAAAGAAAAGCTACTGCACGCAAATAGATTCATTCACAAGAAATACAACTTGTGTTCCGCAAATGAGAAATATATTTTTCAGCCTCTTCCAAAAATAAAAAAACTGTTACAAAGTGATCAGTTATGCTCAAATGTACTGAACAACAATTATGCTTTTGTTTCCTATTACGATTTTTCCTCCTTCCACAGCTCCAATTTCTCATTATACTACGAACACCTGCTGTACTTCTCTGAAACGGTTCAATAAAATATAAACAGAAAAAAACCTAATATATCCGATATGTTTTCCAAAGAAAACTTGGGACCATACCCACACACTGGTGTCAGGGTTGAAAGGACCGTGAAGTACTAGGGCAGAATGATCTCTCAAATTTCAAGGATGGACAGTAAGGAGAAACCGATGACAGTTTGCTCAAAAGAAGAATTTTCGGCCTGCAAAACAAAACTGAAACATCTCCTTCCCCAACCCTGGGATAATGCACCCCTTTTAACTATGCTCATCTACCTACAAAAATCTGAATCATCTCTTCCCAAAGCCCCCCAAAGGATGCATTCTTTAACAATGCTCATAAAACAATGCTCATACAAGTTTTGGCTGTTTCTTTAACAATGCTCATTTCTGGTTTCTGTTTTTCTCATCAAAAATATTTTCATTTAGATTCTTTATGTTTGCAAATAACATCAAACACTTCTTTATTGCACAGTAGGCCTGAACATTCATTTTCATGGAAATGCTTTTACTTAAAATATTTTTCTTTTATTAGAGCAAAAATGTTAGCTTTTAATAAATAAAATATATAATCATGAAGGAATATTTTGATACCAGCTGGGTAACAATTCCTCTTCATTTAAAAAAACAATGAACAAAGTAAACCTGACCTTGGCTAAGAAACGGTATCACTGTAACTTGCGTGATATCTGGTCTCTCAACTTGATGGGATCAACACGAACTTCACTCATTATGTTCCTTGGGCATTTTAAGTGGCTGGATGCTTCTGCCGATAGCGAGGCGTGTTGGAGCCAAATGTGCAACTGCAAAAACAAGGTTAGCCCTTCCATCCATCCCCCACCCTTAACAGCTTTTTATCTTGTGCCCAGACAACTTACATTATAATTAAAAGACAATTTGAATCATATATTTTTTTTCATTTCAAAGATATTTTTTTTGAAACAAAACATTAGCTTTTTCTTAACGTTTAGTCTTCAATACAAAGTTCTTGACAGTTACTTCTTAATATTACATGTTCATTAAATGCGTTATGTCCAAAAATTTCTTTCTACACAACTTTGCAATGTGCATTTGAACCTCGATATCAAACCCCAAATGATGCATAGTATAAACCTGGGAATGCAAATCAGATTGACACTTAACCTCTGTTGTGCTTGGGAATAGGTAGAGACGTCATTGCAAACGACCAGCAAGGTAGGCAACTTCGCGCACTGGTTAGGTGGAGGTATAGGATGACAAAAAGCCTGTAGAGCATAATTACACACGCAACACACAAACACATACAGCCTTGCCAATTTTCCAAGAATGCACGTTTTCAGAAATGTGTGAATATATGTTTCTAACTGTATTTTACTTGGCTCTCTTTCTCCACCAATCATTCAACACAAAAAAGAAAGCTCAGCTTTTAATCAATGTAAAATGTGTGGCAGGATGTTTGTTATTGCAACTAAAACGGTAAATAAGACTGAATTTCAAGAGAAATACAACTTTATATAGACCAATTAAATAAAATCAACAATTCCCCAAGTTTAATCCGAAAAAAAGCATAACCAAAACCGAAGACAATCATTCAGCTTTACAACCCTTCATACAGTGATAACTGAATAATTGTCAATGTCTCATACGCCTCACCTTTCGTGTTACCGGATTTAGTGTTGGCCGCTGCACACTTGGACTCCAGGTCGCTTTGAATTGTCAATAACAAAGCCAAAATACCGAGTTTATCATTCACAATTCAAAAGCAAGAGTATAACCACCATATTGCTCTTTTTCAATCTTCCCATTTTAGATTTCTATCTCCACTTCTTTTTCCTTTTTTTGCTTCCATTTTTACTAAAATTAACCAACTGTTGTATTTCTTTTGAAACAATTTTCCAAGAATGAAAAAAGCAAAGCATGTAAGAGAGAACATGTCAAGGGAAAGAAACCACAACCATACCACTACACCGGCATTTACAGGAAATCGAGAATGAGGAACTTGGAATCAGAAGACTTGGGTACAGCAGTCTTGCTTCCAACTATGAAAAAGTGGTGTAAGCCGTAAACTGATGGGGATCTGAAAAAAAACCCTGAAACATCCCTTCCCCAACCCCTCATTTCCACAACAAACAATAACCATTTTTATGTTTCATAAATTATAATGTCAATCTTAAAATTCAATACCTGCAATTTGATCTTTCAATTACTTATGATCTGACAAGTTCTTTACTTGGAAAAATCTTTTACTGCAAAAATATCTCATTCTTAGTTGTACAGCCTAGCGACCAGATTGCATTTAGTATTTTAGTTTTTCAAATCAGAACGCAGCAAAACTTAATATTAGATGCCTTACTTCATTCCGTAAAGGTTCCTACACAAAACTTATTTAGATGTCTTACTTCATTCCGAAAGGTTCCTACACAAAACTTATTTAGATGTCTTACTTCATTCCGTAAAGGTTTCTACACAAACTTATAATGTCTTACTTCATCGAAAGGTTTCACACAAACTTATTTAGATGTCTTACTTCATTCCGTAAAGGTTTCCTACACAAAACTTATTTAGATGTCTTACTTCATTCCGTAAAGGTTTCCTACACAAAACTTATTTAGATGTCTTACTTCATTCCGTAAAGGTTTCCTACACAAAACTTAAATATTTAGATGTCTTACTTCATTCCGTAAAGGTTTCCTACACAAAAATAACCATCAAGATAGAGAAAACAATACTGCTTACAACCAGAACTGTGTTTTGACAAAACGGAACCACCATGTTGCGTCTATGGCCTGGTAGCGCTCAACCGGGATCTTAAGAACTTGCGATACTTGTATGTTTGTCTTGAGAAGCAGGTGACAGTGGAGATCAGATGCGCTGTCTGCAAATATAGTTAGCAATGCCCTTTCCCTTTCCCCAACAGCAATCCTCGTCATACCATTTGAAACTGCATAGAATTTTGACATACATAATAAAACTGGTCCATCTCAATTTGCGCAAGTTACGGATAGACTAACTACACTGCACAAGATCAGAGGTTCAGTAACGTTATCAACTTTCATCTCTGTCATCTGATACAAGCTGGATTTTCAACATTTAACCATTCATTTCCAGAAACGTGAACCAATGTTTTGTTTTTTAACCATGTATTTCACTTGGTTCTCTTTCTCTGCCAATGATCCAACATGAAAGCAAAAGCTTAAGGAACTGATTAAGTCAACATAAAATGTGTTATTTGGCAGCATCCTCTAGCTACGACTGAACAAGTGATTGCGAGTATTTCAAAAGAAATACAACTTGACATATAGCCAATTACATACCATCAGCAATTCCGAGCTTAATGTGAAAAAAAGCAGAACCAAAATTGAAATGGGTGTCAATGACAATCAGTTACCAAAAGTTCCTTGAACATTATTCATCATTCAGGAATGCAAGGATATAACCACCCCAATGCACTTTTCTCATCTTCCAATTTATATCCCCCTCCCCCTTTTGTTGTTGTTGTTGTTGTTGTAGCTAACCAACTGTTGTATTTCTTTTGAAACAGTTTTCAAAAAATTAAATGTAAAAGTCAAAGCCATGAAAGAGAGAACATGTCAAGGGAAAGAAACCACAACCATACCACTACACCGGCATTTACAGGAAATCGAGAATGAGGAACTTGGAATCGGAAGACTTGGGTACAGCAGTCTTGCCTCCAACTATGTTTGGAAAAGTGGTGAAAGCGGAAAACGTGATGGGGATTTGTTCCATCTGCACAAAAAACCCTGAAACATCCCTTCCCCAAACCCTCATTCCATAACAAAACAATGCTCAACTCTTATTACTGTTGTGTCCTAGCTCAAAATTCATAACCTGGAATTTGATCACTGAATTGCTTTTTTTTTAAATGTTCATAAAATTACTTGCTTCGAAAAATCTTTCAATTCAAAAATTCATCATTCTTAGTTGTGTAGCTGGAAGACATTATATTTTTAGTTTTGTTGAGTCAGAACATATCCAGGCAAAAGTTCATACGCTTTACTTCATTCCACACGAAGGTTTCCGACATAAAAATAATCTAGAACATAGAAAAACAACACCGCTTACAACCAGAACCGTGGCGGGACAAAACTGAAACCACCATGTTGCGTCTATGGCTGGGTAAAGCTCAACCGGGAATCAAGAACTTGCAATACTTGTATGGTCATCTCGAGAAGCAGGCAACAGTAGAGATCAGATGCGCTGTCTGCAAATACAGGTTAGCAATGCCCTTTCCCTTCCCCACTACAGTAATCCTTGTCATACCATTTGAAATTGCATGGAATTTTAACATCATATTTCAAGATGTACCATTTCAATTTGCTTCAAGTTATGAACATAGGCCTTACTACACTGCACAAGACCAGATTCAGTAAAATTGCCAACTTTTCATTTGTCATCTGATACGAGTTGGGTTTTCACAAAAACTGTTCGACCTTCTGACATTCTCATTTTCACAAAATATGCTTTCTCTACCCACCCAATGTTAAAAGTTCAATGCATTTGCTTTTGTGAGTGAAAAAGTGTTAACATAAACATAAACATACACATACACAAGTGCAAAAGATAGCCTACATTAATTTGAATCACACACCACGTTTTCAAACCTTGAATTGATCAGCAAAAGTCAACAACGTTCAGATCTCGGTTCAATGTCAGTTTACGCACGGTGTTCGGACATGATCTCGTATTATCTTCAGAATGGGAAGTAGACAAGACCACAGTCGGGGGCAAAGAATTCACTCAGACTTTGTGCAATGGCTGCGTCACAATCCTGTAAGCACAACATGGTAACGCACCACAAACTACCTAATCCAACGAACCCTCCATTTACTATTCAAGAGTACATAACTTGAAAACCTCTCTCTCTTCTCTCTCTCTCTCTCTCTCTCTCTCTCTCTCTTCTCTGCACCTCTGCCAAAGAATGCAAGTTAGCTGTAAATTATTACTGGATGTTTACCAACTTTTTAAAGGAACACAAATGGCACAAAGCAGTTTAAATGTCATCAATTAAGCTGTGCTGTTATTACCATAAAACCTCTATTTGAAGACGGTCTGCAAATATCAGAAACTACCAATCTGGACAAGTTTTAGGAAGAAAAAAGAAACCACTGCCATACCAAGGCTTGAGTACAAGTAGGGAGAACTTGGCTGCCAAACCACGTTGGGAAGATGAGCATGGTAGAAATATTCCGCAAATAGCCTACACAGTTGTGAAGTCTGCAAAAAATTCTGAAACAGCATTTTCCCCCCCCCCAACCCTTCAACAATCCACCACCCTCATCATTCCAGTTCAAAATGTTCAAGGCACGATCAAGTATGTTAAAAGTATGCGCAATCAAGCGAGTACGTGCAATCAGTTAATTTAACGTCTTGTATTTCACATTTTAGCATAAATAATTTGTTTCAATATATGAAGATAAGATAGTCTCCATTTCCAAAGATTTTTCAGGATATGAAAAAATCATCATGCAACATCAACACACAGAACTTGGACAATTCACGACAAATGCCCCTTACAAGCAAAAGAAGAGGAGACCAGCCCAGGAACAAAACACACTTGCAGTGTACAGCAACATCCAACTTGCAGTATCTTGAGAGAAGCAGATGGAGACGGTGGCCTACAGGTCAGGTGTTTCAAGCAGGATAGTGGAGTCTGCAAATGTATCATTAGCAACCCCCCCCACCCCCCTTTCACAAACAATATTCATATTTTCTCCGTTTCAATTGAAGCACTTTTGCGTTATTTCAAAGAAAGTTCATTGATAAATTGTTAAAATTTACTCATACTTCACAAATTTACTTTGCTCACAGGTAGATGAAAATTCAACATTTGTCTGGTTTTCCTTTCATTAAATTCTTGTGAACAAATTATGTCATCCAGTTAATAAGAAATTGGAAGTAATGCTTTTAGAAATCTTGTTAGCGCATTTCCCAATGTTTAATTCAAAAAGTATTCTCAAACCTTTACTGAAGCAAGGTTGTTAATACCCGGTTCAGGACACCGATGCCAGACCTCGGCAGGCAATTACGTGAGGAATGTGCAGGAAACAAACCGCAGAAGATGGAGGGATTCAAAAGAAATACACAAGATGCTGATGGTGCTTTGACAGCCCTGCAGAGTATAGCATGGAAACGCAAACACAACCTAGCCATCTCCTTACACAACCAAAAGAAGTCAGGAACAGTGCATTTCAAGAGAAATACAACTTGTGTATCACACATCCACTTGTAATTGACAAATTCGAAACTTGGAACATCACCAAGACTTTAGCATTTGTTTTTTCCTTTAGAAACTGCCACTTGGTGCAATTGATTTCTATCCATCAAACTTCAAGTCAACGTTTCATTATTTTCAATCAAAAACACAGTCGGTGTAATTTTCATTATACCATTCAAGATCTTCCACATTACTTCTAAGTACTTTTCACAGTCTTCCACACTGGTTTCATTAGTGCCAATTTTGAAGGTTTTGGATCTTCCACGAATGCACACTGTTGTATTTCTCTTGAACTTAATGTCAGGAACTGCTCAACTATTTCAAAAAAACTTGGAAAGAAAAATGGGTATTTGTAACCATGTAAAGAATGCAAAATGGATGTACAGACACTAACACAGCACACAGAAAATGCAACAGCAGATATTGATTGCCTTTTATGAGGAAATGCACAGGTCAGGTGGTGCTTGTAGTTCACTGCAGTGAAGGAACAGTTATGTTGTGTGAAAGTCATGATGCTACAATCTGCAAGCAACATGGGTGCATGAATTTTGATGTTTCATGGTGGTATTACAGTGCTAAAAACAAGGAAGCTGCAGAACATGTATGAAATGTAACAGAAGATGTCAACATCTGAGGACATGGTTGTGAATGTATCGATAGTTGGGTATATTACCACATGGTCAAGTCTGTGATTCACCTATGTAAACGTGTGGACTAGAGATGAAATGGCATCAGGCCAACCGAACTGCATGATAGTGAAGGATAAGGTCTCACTTGTGATCTGCAAAAATCTACATACACTTTTTTTAGAAGTCCCCTCCCCCCTCCCCTTTCTATCAGTTACTTCACTAGTACTACAAAATGAAGCCACAGAAATATTCCTTACAAAACACCTAAAAATGACTTTGCTTGCTGACAGCCCATTATCTTTCACCTTTTGATTTTTATTCAGTCTGCCATATAGGCAAGTACCATACTTCTGAAACATGCTTTTCTTTTCTTGAAAATATGAGAGCTTGAGAAAGTATCATGTCTAAAAGTAAGCTTTCAAATACTGATCAATTTAATCTCCATCCAGACCTTTCACTTGCAAAATCTTTTCGTTTTCATCTTGATCAAATCTATTATTTCCTTCCTAAATACATTGTACAGAGTCTACAAATACAATCCTGTTCATTTTCTTCTTTTGATATGGAGATTACAATATACTCTGAAAACTTTTAAAAGGAAAAAGACAAACAAAATAACGAGAATAACAGCAAGTTAATATAATTTTACGATTTAGTTTTACAACCTCTCAACTGTGAACGCAAACTGTGCAGACAGAGCAACCGAAGTAGAGCCAAAGAAGTAGATGAGTGGACATTCAGCGCGTCAAAACAATCGTGTTGTTGAACATGGGTCACCGTGTGGAAACCTCATGAATTTCATGCAGATCTTGGGTAAAAATCAACACTACACCGTCCTGCAAAGAAACTGAACAACGGGTGTTTTCCCCTTCCCCAACACAAATCACATCCATTTACACAAAGTAAACATTCTTAAATCTTGTCATGCAAGCTGTTTACTAGATCTCTCCAAAGGGTTTCCAAACAATGAAAGCATTATTTGACTGTCGTGAATTGTATCCAATGAACTGAAGATAAAGTGATGACAACGCAAAATCTGTAATGAAATTATACATGCTCTTACTTTACAAAAAAGGAAGTAGGGGGAGCAAGTTAGATAAGCAACTGAAACGAGTAAATAACTCTTTTCTATCTCTAAATAAGTAGTGCAAAAAACAATATAAAAGCAAATAGCTTGCCAAATGCAGGACACCAGAGCAGGGATGATAGGGGAAACGTTCGCAGGCCACTTTGAGGATTCGATGACAAAAATGGCAAACGGCACCTTTAATCCATCCAAAACCTGAAACATTCTTGCAATTTACCCTACTCTCCACCCCCGTACCTCCCATTCTTTCATGTATAAGAAAAGGAAAATCATTCCATTATCTATCCAACTGAATTCAACCACTTTTTACAACTTTTGTAAAATAGTTCCAAAATTTAGGACAGAGTAAAAGAAATGGACCAAAAAGGTTATGACAGCAGCCAATTCAAATCTTTTGTACATACACATTCACACATTTCTTAGGAGATTCCATTCAATATGACAGCAGGAACATGATTACGACTTGTAACAATAAATGCAGTACGTGCGACTAAAGAAACATCCACCCAACTTCACATACAGACTTGAATCCAGCAACCGATAGACCATGGTGTTGAGACGAACCTGAATTTGTGTACCGTTTACTCTGTGATCTTGATGCAGACCGACTGGCTTGACTTCACCGAGGTTTCTGTAAACAAAACTTGAAAAAACACCATTTCCCTTCCCACCCACGCATGTCGCAAAACAATTCATCAACTCAACGGCAACGTTTCCTTTCCTGTGCAGTTAAGTTTACCATCTTGTTTTAATTCTTAGCTTTTACACTCTGAATAGAATCAAATGCAGAAAAATGAGAAAACATTCTAAATGGGATAGTAATGAGGACAAAGGCTTACATAAAGAATTCTTTTTAAACTTGAAAAACTAGAAACTGATGCTCACTAAAGATTTTAAAATATTATATGCCAGACACTGCTTTACCCACTGCTGAGCATAAAGGATGGAGACGCTTCCCGACTGGATTTCGTTTATGCCATGCCAAGACTTCGGAAGAAAACAGCGTGAATTGACGTCCGCAATGTTGGAAACGAAACTTGCTGCGTGGGGTTACTCAGTAGAACCAGAAGACCTCTGTAAAAAAAACTTCAAGAAGACCAACATTTTCCCTTCCCCCGCCACTCCCCTTCCATCAAATGCATAACACATCATTATTTCTTTTACACTTCCCATCAAATGCTTCACACATCCATTTTATTTCAACAAAGTCCTCCAATCAAAATTCAGACAGATCACTTCAACTCGTATTCGCTACAGCATCCGGTATTTCGCCCATTTTCTACAAACTTATCAAAGCATGTGGCTGAATGTAATCGTGTACAAAACACACAGGGCTTTTTGTTCACATATGCACTTTACATACGAAAAACAAAACTAATTTGGCAGTACTAACTTCAAAATTGACCAAACAGAACAAGTGATAAGGTAAAATACCACACTCTTGCAAAAAAAGAACAGCAGACCCCTCGTGACGTAAGCAGGCAAAACGTAAACGCAAAACCATTCCGAGTCCAGATGACCAATAACATAATGATGGAGCGCAAGTCGCTGTAAATCGTGAACTTGTTGCCGACAAAACAGGCTTGATCTCCCCAGAGGTTTCTGTAAACAAAACTCAGAACCCGGTTTCCCTTCCCACCCAACGCATGTCACGATACCATTCATACTCCATTGCAAAATTCTAATCTATTTCATTCATTCTATGACAACCGTTTCCAATATCCCTTTCTTGCAAACTATAGAAAGTCAAAAACCACTATAAAAGTTTTGCTACAAACTTATTTCAACAAGTTTAACTTCATATAAAGTCAAAGCACTTTTCTTACTGAAATGATTTTGTATTCCAAGTAAACTTAATAGCAAATCATGAATGTATATTTTAATGACAATCTTTGTAAACCAAATTTGATAAACCCTACCAAGTGAACGTTTGAAGACATGACCAATTATACCATTCATAAGCCAACTGGATGTCTGTTATCAGCCAATGAAGACAAGATGGAGATAGGAGATGGGAGATTCCAACTTTTGGCAAGATACTGTCACATCAAGCATACAACAGACAAGGCGAGGGCTTGTTCACATCACAGAAACCGGTGCGCCTTCCGACACGGATTATCTGCAAGCAGACTGAAGGCATCTATCCCAACATTCCCTCCCCAAAGCATTCAAAGGCAGAACATCTGTATCCAAGCATCAGAAATAATACACCCAAGACCATCTGGTTTTCATGTAATGAAAATGAATCAATTTTATATAGTGAAGATGTTCATACAAACGGAAAGGAATGTATGTAACTAGGTTTAATAGTGAACAGTGTTAAAGAATTATATTTTATGTACTGAAGATGTTCAGCGAGGAATGTATGTAACCAGGTTTAACAGAGAACAGTGTTAAAAACATTTTTATGCTCTTGAAGGAATTTTATGCAGTTAATTTGTCATTTAAGAAATTAATGAGACTTTTCATGGGCACACAATCAACATGCGATATCTAAATACCCTTTATAACATTCAGATCCAAACCCAGTGATGAAGACTGCTTCCAAGACAAATGGAGCATGCAGCTTCAGACAGACAGACAGATGACAACTCCTCAAACGCAAAGTACTCTTCCTGTTGCTCGCTCAAGTGTATAGTGTGGGAATAGACCCTTGTTGATCTACATCTGAATATGGGGGAACCTGTAAAATGACAAAATAAATTTAACTCATAACTGCGTCTTGAAACCGTAACGTCATTCACATTTTTTCTCCTAATGGAATCTTTTACTTGTGCGATTATGCAAGGTTTTTAAAGGGGTCCTCCAACCTCCATTTTTTTCCTCTTCCTCTTTCAAATATCTGGTATGTGTTTTTACATCATTATCGGGCAACAATGCACAACAATGTAGGCCTAATAATTACATTATCGAAATTTTTTGGTACTTCAACTTCGTTTAACTGTCAATAAATACTGTGGAAATTTATGATTGCTTTACAAAAATAATTTACATAAAATGACAAACTTTGAAAATGTGACAAACTTAAAAAATGTCCAAGAAATTATGTATGTTTAAAATGATTTAATTTTGAATACCATAACAATTTCAGGCAGTCGATTTTAATTTTGAATGACAATTTCCTTGAGGTATTAAATAATGTATTACATATTCTTGCAATTTAAGAATCAAAATTTGTATACCACCTTGCACGATTTTTACCGAATTACCTCCTGAACCAATATCTCCAGACCAAACCAAGTAGTTAACAGACCAAAACATCATGCAAGCTTGCAGATAGCACTGGGAAGGCAACTGCCAGAGCAAGGAAGACAGGAGCACAAGATGCGGTAATCTGGTGTCCCTGTGGTTTCCGGACTCTCCCAGGCGTATAGGACATTTAGACTAGGGGCTCGCGCTCGTTGGCAACACCTTAGAGCTCCAACAGCCTTGGGGAATGGAGATTCCATAAAGGGCATACAAGGAGGACAGACGAGGCGTGCAGACAGTCAAAGAAGCCAAATCAGATGTTCAAGGCGTGTGTATGGTCAAGGTGAAGGCGGCTTGCATGAAGTTGCATGTAGCCATGGTCGATGTATTTTCAGCTTGAAAATTTACAAAAAGAGACAAAAAGAATTTTTTGAGGAGGGAGAAAAATGCAAAGCCAACACATAAAAGTGTACTACTATTTGTAAGAAAATCTTTTTACATTAAACTTTGATTTTTTCAAGCAGATTTTCGTTTCGTTTTTACTTTATACAGTGTGCTCAAGTTTAATGCCGGCAAGCAATGTTTTTCAAATGAAATCAACCCAGTTTTGACTAGTTTTCATTCAGAAAAGACGAACAAAAAATTACATAAACCTGAACATGGTGTTTACCATCCTTTTTTTTTTCAATCATGAGATGCTTGCACTTTTTTGTAACATGAGAAATAAGGAAGGGCAAAAGTGGAAAAGAAATATCTTTGTACTCCCTGCTGTATGTAAGGCTTGGGTGTAGAAGCCAGGAAGAAAAGAGCAGCCATCAGCGCAGATGCGCAGAGTTGTGCTGGTCTGGTGTATGGAGGTCTTGCATGGGAATTCATGGATATGTGGAATGGTGTGAGCAGATGCCGAGGTGATGGTAGTGGTAGCTGCAGCGACAGGGGTTGCCTTAACGGTACAGGGACAGCAAGACAGACGGCGTAACTATCATGACCTCCAATCTTGACATTGAGCCCTCCCAAGATACGTAGCGTGTGGAACGCGCCCGACCTCCCTCCCTGAACTTGGAAATGCGTACAACCCCCAGTGGTGGACCCTCCACAGCATCTATGTAGAGCATCTGCGTACAGCCCCTGGTTCTCCAGAGCCCCCCAGAACATCCCAAGTAGATGACGTGTGATAACCCGCAGACCTCCCATCCTTGGCAGATCCTCAGATGGAACGCCAGACCCTTGTAAGCCCTGGTGACCGCTTGGGAATACCTCGTTAGACCCTTGTAAGCCCTCAGCCCTTGGTAACAAAATGGACCCCTGCAGAATTGTGGAGTGTGGCAAATTCCCAGAAGCAGGTAGATGTGGAAGCGTGTTGTTGGAGTGCATCATGAAGAGACAGTAGGAATGGCAGCAGATGGACGAGATACAGTGGGAATGGCAGCAGATGGAAGAGATGGGAGGGGAATCCCTTCAGTGTTGTGGTATGCATGAACCTGTTTCAAATGTGTAGAAAAATGTGCAAGTTTCCATGCCAAAAGCTACATTTAAGAGTCAGGAAAAAGACATTTTGCACATTACGTTGCACATGCAATTCAATTTTTTTTTAACAGACGAACCGAAAAATTAAAATTTTACAGCTTGATCTTTGTTGGTTTTCTCAAGGGGAAGTTATGTAAAAATTTTGCAATTCATTGATTCTTGTAAGTTTTCTTTTAGGGAAAGAATGTAAAAATTTTGCTATTCAAGAAGTTTACAACAATAATTTGCAAACAAAAATTATTAAATGCATGTATTTATTTCAAATCCTGTTCTTCACTTAGGGCAAGATCACATTTAGACCTTTATAGAACAAGGAACAAAATAAGACTGGTACTCCCTGCTGTACACTGGGCTGGGGTGTGGAGAGGAGCAAAAGACCACCAGTGACAGACAGAAGCAGACTTGGTGTATGAGTTGATGGCAAAGAAGAAGTTGAAAGCTGTGGTATGCAAAGGTAGTTCATGGTCGTGTTGACTGTTGGAAGGATGGAGTAGAAACGGGAACTGGCAAGCCAAAGAGGATGATGCTGTTAGAAATCATGATGGCCTCGACACCCCCCTGCGTGGGACATTAAGGTATTGGCGACACTGTGGACTCTACCCAAAATGTGGCACGTATGGCACTTGGACCCCTCAAGCGTGGGAACTTGTAGACCTCATGGGAGGACCCTTCAAGCGTGGGAACTTGTAGACCTCATGGGAGCCCCAAAGACCCTGTGGTTCCTAGACCCGGAAAGCTATAACGTGGGAAACCCCTTGGATGTCTGGAAAAAAGTGTAGACCTCCCCGCGACTCTTGGAACCCGTAGACCCCTTGGAAGTGGACCCATTGACCCCAACCTGCAGACACCCCCAAGCAGACCCTGGAACATGGAAACGCGTAGACCCCTCCCCCTGGCAACAACGGCGAAGAATGTAGACCCCCGTAAACCCCTTAGCCCTTGGAAGCACCGTAGACCTCTGGAAGCCCCGTGGATCCCCAGAAGCTATGGATGCTCTCAGTGGCCTCTGCATATCCGGTCAACTCGCGGACGACTCGTGCGGTGAAGGACATCGGTACTGTAGAAGACTGCAGCGACAGCAGCCTCGGAATAACGGATTCCAATCTGTAGACTCTAATTCTGATGACGTCTATGCTACCTTTCTACCCACATTACTTTCAAACATGTGTATGTAACGAGGTATTTTCAGCTAATGTTCTTCAGCACTCAATCCACCAATGCTCTCATTTCATGTTAAGAGTCTGGAACCGATATAAACTCTTGAATTCCACAAGTATTCTATTCAACACGGCATGCACACGCACAAACACATATTTTGTCATTCACAAATTTTGATAAACATATTGCAAACCTAAAATGTTATCATGTAACACACTGTTCTACTGTATTTGACATTTTCATGGCATTTCAATCCATCAACATTTTAGGGTTAGTGAATCACCATGTAGTGACAGCCCAGTCACATTTGGAACGCTATTTTTCATTGCAATTTTTTTAATTCGTAAATACACAATCAAGTGCTTGTGGCATACATCATTGCATGTTGGGTCATTATAATAAATTGGACCATTTTAATAAAAATACACATGCCGGACCACTTTTTTACACAGCCATTACACTCTGTGATGTTTATGCAACCTTGCATAATCACTTCTTTATTATATTTTCCATTATGACCACTTATCAGTATGTTCCAAATAAAATAAAATAGAAGTCAGGAAATCAAAACCTTGGCAGAACAAAGAAAAATCATATCTGCTGTCGGGCATAGATGTTAGTACAAGTAACACAATTGAAAGAATAATCATAACCATCAGCTTTGAGAAACAAACCAAAATGTACACAACAGAAACAGACAAAGATGTAAGACAAAGCAGTGTAGGTGTATATGAAACTTTTTTTATTGAGCATTTTACTGGTATGAAAAAGCTCAATGGCAAAACATTGGGTGAGGATTTCTAAAATGCTGGTTCAGCTGATGTGAAAAGTCGAGCCAAAAGCAGTCAGTAAATGCTAAGAGCAAGTCAATATATTTAGTAAATATTGCTAGTTCAGTCAAAATAGTCTCCTGTGATGGATCTTTCCAGTCTCTTCTACAGATGTTGCAGTCTTGAATGTGTGAACTTTCCATGTTCAACAATCAAATGTCTTGCCTATGCAGTTCACAACTGCCATATGGTCACTATAACATCTCAACTGTGTAGCCCTTGGGAGTTTTATTTCATTACATCAGGTTTGCACTTGACCTCTTTCTTGTGTCCTTCGAGCAATCAACAAATTGTGTCGAGTTGAAGTAGTGATGACAGCTGTAACTATTGTCTTGTGATGGGAAGTGCAGTCATAATAGGGGAGATGATACAGGACTGTAAAGTCATTCCAAGTCTTTCTTAAGCTGGCAGTCTCTGGTCTCATTTCTTCAAAAAGGTACTCAAGAATTTGGTCTCTGCTTTTATAGAATATTTCACTAGATCAGATCTGCAGGCATGGGACATGACAGCAAGATATGTCGAAAATGTCGTTATGTTGTACATTAGTGGAGTCAGGTGTGCAGCTCTAGATTTTAAAAGATGGATAGTGGATGGTGGTGGTTACAGTCCAACTGCAGTAGGGTTGCTGTGCAGAAGGCAGGGTAGAGAAAAATCAAGGTGAAATGAAGTCGTACAGATCACGTGCACTGAAGGTGTCAGAAGCAGTTCCAAGTGTAGGGAAAGTAAAGGTGAAAGAGAAGCTGATTCTAGTCCACTCAGTTGAAAATAGGGCGTATCAGACAAAGATCAGAACTCGAGTCAAAAGTGATGTCAACACCAAACACACCACAGTCAGTCACAAACGCCACTTAAGTCAACACCAAGAACCCACAAAAAGGTCTCAACACTGCAACACAGCCAAAAGCTCAATTCAGACAGAAAAGAAGTTGGTACTGTGCACAATTACAAACATACAACACAAGCAGCGGCACGCAAGAACATTCAGTCAGGCATTACATGATGCAAAAAGAGGACTTCATTCGTAATTAACTTTTTGTGCGTCGGTAGTATTGGGAAACCTCTTTATACTGTTTTTTTGTGCGTAGCAAAGGAAGTCAGATGAGAAGGCTACATCAACATGCAGATGACAGAATGGATTTCTAGAAGACTTAAGTTCTGATAGAATTTCACAGAAGCAGATGACAGAATGGATCACTTCTTTGAGGGCTTTGGATACAATACGTATAAATGCATCAAACAAATCTCTAGTTATATACAAAATTATGTAAGTAAAATGCCTTACAAAGAAGCAAAATGAAACCAGATCAAACTGATTTTATTTTCATCCTTTTGTTTTCAATTCAGAGGCAACTGTATATTTGTTCCTACAGGTATTTTTCTTCACACGGGTAATAACTTGTGAAACAGGTTTTTCAACATGGAAAATGTACCGCATATGAAACTTCACCGGATTTTATCTCTACCTTCATGATGGAACAACAATCATAAATAATGGTTATTATTCAGCACAAAAGACACCATAGTGTCAAGGCATCATAGTACATTTTACAGGCAACCATCATCAGTAACTGGGTGCATACAGAGTAACATTTTGTACCTATCCTCTAGTTTTACTGATCAACTGCCCTCGGCAAGTTGAGCCTTTACTACACTGACTCAATCATCCAAACAAAACTGCTTCCACTCACTGGACATGATCTTACAGTGCTAACAATGACTCTGCTGGCTGCACTACTGTACAAACTTCAGTTGTGAAATTAAGTTGTGACCGACATAATTGCATCAAGTCAGTGCTTACAATCTGCATTCTAGATATCACTGGCAAAGCATGTTCATACACCTCTTTTCAGTCAACTGTACTCGTACAATCATATTTTTGGCAAACTGTTTTTAAACTAATGAGGAAGATTGTTAATCAATCTTTTAGATGGCAAGAAACACAAGAGTACATAAAACTTGCAACTGGCATATTACACACACACAAACCAAGCCAATTCAGCTGGATTTTCACAAACTGCAATCACCACAACAAACTGTGCAGTTGCTCAACAAGGCAGTCACCACCAAGTTCTGTTAACAAATTTCTTCATTCTTTCCACAATCTGTACTAATCTCCAACATACTGCATCCATTCAATCATCTTGTCACCCCCGGCAAACTGCATTCGTCCAGTCATTAATACACATCCTTACTATCTCGTGTACACAAACTTGAAAAAAATAAATCTCTGCATCTCTCAACTGCATGATACTCGACAACACAAACTGCAATCAAGAATTTGTCAACCATCCATCTGATCATCACAACAGCATTCATCAAATTTCACAAATCACAGATCTTCCATTACACATTTGTTCTCCATTCTGTCTTTCCCTGATCATATTCATCAACACCACAACATTTTTCTCCCACATCCTAACTGCATACAGCACCATTCAAAAACACCCATCTGTCATTTTGCATCATACACAAAAGACATTCACCAGTTGCACACGCAAGTTGCCTGTAACATTCAAAAATTCCATATTGACAAACCCATATTTTCAATTAATGATTGCATTTCATCACTCAGATCATCCATCAGCATCAATCAGCCACATTATTTTTGAAAAAAAAAATCTGAAAACTTAAGCATTCATACATTTTGCATTACTGTTATGGCTTTATTACTAGATGTTACTGGCTTTGAAAATCTGAATACATCAAGACAACACTCCCTGCACCAGACAATTTTCATCACTATGGGCAGCATCCACACACTCCGCTCTTCATCGAGCACACAGGCATCCTTTTCATGTTCCAGTCAACCGCCCATGCCCCACCATCCTAACACTTTCAAAAACTATTCATTCAGTCCAAAAGCTTTTAGTCAATTGCTCACTTCAAGCATCCAACTGCCAAACTTTCCGCTCTACTTTCAGCACTGCTATTCAAAATTCCAAGTATGCCATTTCAAGCATCTCTTCAAACATCCAACAGCATTCACTTCAAGCCCTCTCTTCAGATATCAAAACCCTCTCTCAGATATCAAAACTGCTTTCAGTTTCATTCAACTGCTCACAAAATCTACTGCAGTCAAGCTGTCAACTTCACAACTGTCCAAACATCCTACTGCATTCACTTCACTGCTCACTCTGAACATCCTGTCACTTTCAAACTGCATATCCCTACTCCGAACATCAAACGCTTATTCAAACAGCCACCCAACTTCTCACTCGCTGCTTTCAACTGCTCACTCCCATGTTTCCAACAACTCCTTCCAAACTTCTCTCACTCATCCACTTCTGATTGCTCAAAGTATTCAACTGTAATTACACTGCTCACTTCATGTATCTAACAATTTATTTCAACTCCAAGAATCCAGCTGCTCACTTCAAACGAACTCCCAAGCATCCAACTGCTCACTTCAAATGAATTCCAAGCATCCAACAGCTCACTTCAAACACAGTCCAAGCATCCAGCATCCAACTGCTCACTTCAAACAACTCCCAAGCATCCAACTGCTCACTTCAAACGAACTCAAGTATCCCAACTGCTCACTTCAAACAGTCCAAGCATCCAGTTGCAAGCATCCAACTGCTCACTTCAAACAAACTCCAAGCATCCAACTGCTCACTTCAAACGAACTCCAAGCATCCAACTGCTCATGTCAAACACAGTCCAAGCATCCAGTTGCTTTCACAGTTCACTCCTTCTTAAGTATATCCATCATCAGCACTTGGTGTTCACTCCAAAGACAAAGACACTTTTTGAACCGCTCATTCTTGCCATACTGCTTTCAAACTGCTCACTATGACCGACAATCTGCTTTCAAACTGCTCTCTCTAACCTAACCAACCGCTAAGTGCAAGCTTTCAATTTTGCTCTAACCTAACCAACTGCTAACTGCAAGCTTTCAAATATTTTTCAACTGCTTGCTTACTCTACCCATCCACTTTCAAACTGCTCGAACACTTTTAATCATCCAACTGCTCGAACACTTTTAATCATCCAACTACATTCAAACTACTTTAAGCATTCAACACTGCTCCTTACAAACATCCAACAGCTCAACTCTTCAAACATTCCAACTTGTACAAATTGCAATGTTTACTATGAAACCTCCCCATCCAGTTTTTCTCCACTCTCAACATTATCTAAAATGGCACCTCTCTCAGTTACTCATTCTGACATCATTCATCTTGCAATTCAAGTTGTTAATGGCACCAACAACATGACTATTTCACAAGAACAGATTATGAATTATCACCATCGTTTTCACTTATTTTCAGGTATAATCCACAAATTAAATTGACCCAACACACAAAATGCCACAAGCACTTGTCTATATTTTATTTTAGGGGGTACAATGTTAAGTTCACAAACTACATTGACCCAACACACAAAATGCCACATGTACTTAATTAATTTGGTTAATGCTATCCCCATCATTATTATACTCATTACTTGTTCAATGCCTTTTTCAACAGCAAGTTAGGTGCGCTCATCAACTCTCTCAATTTCAAACCAGACCACGTAGGTCGCATATCAATTTACGAGGTAGAAAGTTGGGACAAGGCAGACAACTCGTTTGTTTTGGAAACGACATATACTTAGTGGTCAATTAGTGTTCCGATTAATCCTCTTTAAAACCCCTTTTTATTAACCATTAAAATTATTATAACAAAGTGTCAATCATGCACACACCCAATCAAAGCTCAAATATGGAAAACAAAACCCATTCTACATTCATCACAACTGAAAGACATCAAGGTTATTTTCAAGACAAGAGCTGATTTTTATAACAAAAACCCACCAACAAAACCGAGAAGTCTTAGTTTTTAAGCATTTAAGCACTTCTTTCATAGCTGATTTTTAAACATATTTCACAGCCAGTAAATACACTGATCAACAGCGTTTTAGAAAGACCAATTTTCAAGTGAAACAGGCAAAACAAAGTCAAATACTTCTCATGTGACAGGCAAGTATATTGAAATTTTCTCAGAAATATGTACAGTTTTTTTTCCAACACATTCTAACCCATCAAAACAAATCAGAATTTAATGCTTTTAGCAAGTATGAATGCAGAATAAACAAATGACATCTGATTCATATGTATTGGTTTCTTTTTTCAGCACAGCTGAAAATTTGTTTTATCATAGTGTTTCTTTAGACTAATGCACACATTTGTTACTTTCTTCAAGGTAACTTTTAAAGACTAGTATATTATATATATACACCGCTGCCGCTTATTGCCGCTTATTGCATTTGTGAGCCACGGTATAGTATGTGTAATTAAAATACAAGTTTCAAGACAAAATATGGCAGAAAATGGCAGACAGGTAGGTACCAGCATTAGAAATGCTCAAAACCTACAAAATTTGGAATTTGATAACTTGGAAGATGCCAACTAAGTTGGTATCCATGTTTGAATTATAGCAAATCCAATGATAAAATGGAAACAAAATTTGGTGTATGAAGCACAGCTATGTAGATTATGAATGAAGATTAATTTTTAAGTGTTTAAAGTGATGATTAATTTTTCAACAGTGTAATGAATGATGCACAGTTATGTAGGTTGTACATAGATCTACATTGAAGAGGAAGAGACGATTTTTTTAAAACCCTTAACCAATATTTTGCATTTCAAATTTAAATCATGCCAAAGATACCAAAGCAAGCGCAACGAAAGGACTATAAATAAATGATTCAAAGGAAGACAACTCTACAATATACAAATTCTTCATTTACATGCAATTCTGCAAAACCCGAACGGTTAAGTTGTACCATATCAAATGAAGTTTTCCATTTGTTTCATATCACATCTTATGTCGGTTTTCTTCTATACTTTTAAGATGTTTACATGGTTATATTTAGTCATCAGTGGTCCATTTCAAGTTCATACGGGGTATTCTCTCATATATATAACCATATCTATTTCACACGTCTGCAAACACAGCCACAATCATCCAAACATGCTCTTCTCCAATACAATCCCATGGAACTTTCAAATGAAGACCTCTCTCTCACCTCATCCACTCATCTCACTTCCCCCTTTCCATTCTGTGACACTTTTTTTTTCGTTTGTTTTTCCTTTTAACCCCATTTCTTTTTTCCCCTCTTTTTTTTTTTTTTTTTTTTTCTCCATCTCATTTCTTCTCTGTCATCTTTTTTCTTTTCCATTTTTTCTTCTTTTACTGGGGGCGGGGAGGGATCAATTTTTTTCCCTTTTTTTTTTTTTTTTTTTTTCAAAATGTATTACAGACTTTACTGGAGGGGGGAGGGCTGTTAATCTTTACAAGTACTAATCTACTACATCAAACCAGAACGAATTCCTCTTGGCGGCCGAATGTGACAAGTTGGAAGCTGATGGACCAGTAGAACATGTGGATGGTATGCTAAAGGCAGCAGATGTCCTGGACAGATTAAAAAGCCGGGAAGGCGCACGCGGATGGGTCAACCACGATTAAACCGGCCTACTTCAGCGAGGGAATGGTCCATCATCCATTGTCAAGCCAATTATTTTTTCTGTGAAGAGAAAAGTGAAGGATAAATAGTACTTTACCAACAGAATCCTTCCTGTTGAGAGAAGACAAAAATAATGATCAAGCACCAACATTACTCACCATAATGCACACAGGGCCACTCATAATCAAGCTGTCCTTTTCATTCTAATAGCCTACACGAGCCAAAGACCTGAAATTTTATTTATATCATCTGTGTTACAATTGTGCAACTCCCTCCCCCCCCCCCCTAAGTTTTATTACATTTTGCTACTGCTAGTCCAGTTGTTTGTTACAAATATGCAATATAGATTCAGCTGTATAACAACGTATAAACAATTATGCAATAGTTTCCCCTACTGACTCGGCTGTATAATAAAAACGTTTAACAAAGTATGCGCATGCGCAAGACATGGATACTCTCAGAGTTGTGGTCCCTTCGGACTTATTGTTTATGAGGCAGGAATGGCAAATCGCTGCCGCTTATTGCATTAGTGAGCCACGGTATAGTATGTGTAATTAAAAGTCAATTTGCTGCAGAGTAGCTAGACTTTTTGTTACTGATTTTGTGTGTAATCGTGTGCATGTATGTGCGCGTGTTTCTGTATGTATGCACGCGCAAGGGGAAGTGGGGGGGGGGGGGGAGTCCCTGGCTCATTCCTTTTATGTCTGTTATCCAGTGGTATTCATTTGTGAAAGTATGACAACTCTTCAATTTTCATGTCCGGTTTCAAATATGCATTTTCAGTTGTTTTGTATCTCAAGTTTCTCACTCTGTATCTGCCCTAACGTTAAAAAATACAAGTGCCATGCCTCCACTGGGTCTCCATTACAATTTTCTGTGGTCATTTATCTAACAAGATTTTGCTTCAAAAACATTTCAGAAAAATTAGATCTGGGACTTATTTCATTTGGTCAAAGATCCTCTTTTAACTGTTATCATTCTGTTTGGTCAAAGATCTTTTTAGTCCATCTATTACCTTTTAACTGCAATTTCTATTTTGTTTTGTCGAAGATTTTTCTAGTCCATCTATACCACCTTAACATGCATGCGCTACCAGAGGAGACATTGACTACTTGTACAGACCTGCCAACCCTGACTTTTAAGTTGGAGTATTTGTCCAGGAAAAATGGAGTATTTTTGAAAATATTGGTGTATTCTGAGTGCGCAGCGCCGAAGGCGCAAGCTAACTAGGGGGGTCCGGGGCATGCCCCCCCGGAAAATTTTTAAAGAATTGGTGCAAATCTGTGCAATCTAGAGCATTCTGAGCCCAAAAATTCACTTTCTAATGGTACTTGATTTTTTTATCTTTAATTTTTTTTTCGTCGTATTTTTTATTAAGTCGGCGTATTGGTCGTATTTTGAGTAAACTGGCGTACTAAATACGCCAAAATCGTATGGGTTGGCAGGTCTGCTTGTAGCATTCAACAGAAAAAGCCGCTGTCAGTAGAGAAATGGTACATCACTTTGCCTTTAGGGTACAACTACAATTTATTTCATCTATAGGCCTACCCACTGTTCAGCAAATTAAAAATTACAATGAAAATTTTCATTTACATACCAACTTGTAGTCAAGCTTATCATCTTCCCGCGATTTATCGCTTGTATAAATGTTAAAATATGGCAGTATCTTAACCATCACAATTTGCAAAACCAAAATTCAAAAACTGCCAAACGGAGGTTTAACATATGTATTCTTCTAATAACAATGTATAAATTCATACTAAATGACCCCATTTTAGATATCCAAAACAAATGTGAATACCCATGTTCAAGTGGACAGTAAACAGAACACGAAAAAAAGAACACATAGTGACACTGTCAGAAATACTATGGTATACTTCTACAAATGGCTTGAGCAACACATTTTCGTTTTTCTAAAATCAAATGTAATTTGTTTTCTTAAATTCTTTGTTTTAAACATAAAACACGGTCACCACACCAGATTATTTGTAAGAATTGTACATCACCCATCATCCCCGTTTTCTATCGTTTTCAGAAGCCTCATGCAATGGCACAACATACATAGCCTACATTTTTAAGTTTCCTTGCAATGAAGACTATCTTATTCCAACAAGATAGGCCTATGTGAATATATCCATTTGCTGCATTTTCCTGCATCTCTGTATTATTATTCCTGTCAAATATTGCAAAGCTTAGATAATAAAATTACGTATGGGTTGTTTTCCACAGCTGTGTGCCATGGAGGGTCATTGCCAACAAACAAAAAAAATTCCCGCCCTCGTCCGTTGATGAGAAAAACCAGCAGTCATCCAAACGGTGAAATCGAGAAAACCAATTAAACTAAAAGGTAGCACGGCAAATTCAAACAAGCAGAAAGACAAAATCCGATTCCCGTCAGAGGGGAGGGTGGAGTGGGAGTCGGGAGGGAAGTCAAAAATAAACGCATGATGCAGTAGCCATTTTGAGGAGCGTCGAAACAACCCACGCGACTGACGTCATCGGTCCTGCGCGTTGTTGGTGTTGGCCAAACGCACGCAAACCGTGGGCGAGTGCAGAATTTGCGTAATGAGCGTCGTTTACGTTTAATCTACCCCCCCCCCCCCCCTTTTTTTTCTTCTCGCAAGCCCGATTGCAAATTGCGTGTGCGTCAACTGTAGATATATCTACTACAAAGATGACGATGGAAGTCGGTTTTCATCGAAGAAATTTTCCCCTCGTACAAACGAGATAGGCTACTCCATATGATATCACGGCGCCATGTTCAGATGTTGGAACAACCAAACGGCACACCCAAGCAATTCTTTCATGTCGGTAGTTCTACCATGTCTATGATAATATGGTAGACCTACACGGCCAAGCACTTAATCCTACCGAACAAGATCTAGCCTACAGAGGAATCATTTTTAGCATAGCCTAGGCCTAATCATAACGATAATCAGAACAAGGATGGTCTACATCATCAAGCTAAACATCAACGTCACGTATCCTAGATCGTAGATCACTAGATGTATTTTCAAACGATACACTCATTCATTCGAATCGGTCCGCAGTCTTATCTGAACCAATGTCCAATGTCATTTATGATTTAACATGACTTCCAGCACATTTCAAGCAAGCTGAAACCAGAACAAATGAAACTAAACACGAGAACGCGTCTTAATTAAATAAACGACGTAAAATGGGTGGAAATTTTCGGCCAACCGGCCTCGGTCTAGATCTATTCATAGTGTTGCGGTGTGCACCTCTTTTGAAACAAACAAAGAATGTTAGGTATCTTCATTACTTTTCGTTGAGCTCGAGAAAATACTAGTTTAGCTCCCAATCTAATCTGTAGTAATCACAAACTGATTCAACTTCATCAACATACTCGTGAAAACAGACGCTGCGATTGGGGAAACAGCCGATCCCTCGGTTGAAAAACAAAATCGGTCAAGTCGTGGCAATTCTCGTTTCTTTCGCAACCGTAACTGCGATCAAAAGAAACGGACCAAATCTCGATAAATGTATTAAATCCACATAAATCACTCACCTTTTCGGCATATTCGGAACATAACGGGACTATGCTGGCGGGATCCGAATCTCACCGCCCTGAACTGACGCAAGTTGGCGTCAGTTCAGAGCTGTGTTCGCGATCCTCAGCTGTGCTTCCAGTTGTCTGCCGACGCAACCGGGCAGTTCGCCTCTTTTATAGCAATTCTGCGCCCACACGTTGTGGAAACGTCTGGTTACTTTGCAATGGACGAATCAACGCTGTGCGTGCAAGTGACGT